>CM068367.1:48285151-49525151 GCA_034769895.1 Magicicada septendecula
TGCACCCCTAAAGCCAAACGCTTGACAGACGGAAGCCTTTGATGTAGTAATGGGTTCTTAAAAGTGGAACACTGTCCCGACATCATCTCTGTGCGCTAATCAGATTGTACCATTAATCAGATGAGATTTCATCTTGTTGAGTCCACGTTGACACGATGTTGCCAAAATTCATCAGGCACGGCTTATTATCGACTTCAATAAAGTTGTTCGGTTTTGCAGTTCCGCTGGTGGTATAGCTTTTGTTTTCGTTATGTGCAGAAACATGTCAACACCGTATCAAAATAATAATACTGTTAAAAGTGTTTAAAGAATTATGTTGTCTACTCGGAATTCGAAAGACCAGGACAACGCCTCTGCATCCTCAGTCGGACGGGATGGTTGAGAGATTCAATAGGACACTTGAGCAGCATCTTTCAAAGGTTGTTAACGAGAACCAAACAGACTGGGACCAACGTACAGTATACCACTATTCCTCATGGTGTATAGATCATCAATACACGACACAACCGGCATGACTCCAGCAAAATTGGCGAGAGATTCGTCTTCCTGGGGACTTGATGTTCGGATCACGTGAGACACAGTCCCAAGAGCCACAGAACTATTCCTCGCAATTAGAAAACCAACTGCGTGAAATGAATCGATTGATAAGAGGACGGCTGAAGATTGCCAGTGATAAAATGAAAACTCGGTATGATATTCGCAGCAATAGTGTGGGTTTCCAAGAAGGAGATCAGGTCTGGTTGTTCAACCCAAAGCGCCGTCGTGGTCGCTCACCTAAGGTGCAAACTAACTGGGAAGGACCCTATACTGTGAAAAAAAGAATCAACGATGTTGTTTAGCGGATTCAACAGGAAGGACAGCTAAAGTTCAAGGTCGCCCACCTAGATCGCCTAGCTAAGTATTACTTCAGAGACGGTTTGCCAGTTCGGGACGAACAGGCTTAAGGAGGGGGCTGTGTTACGACATCACAGAACAATCTACGTGTTTATCAAATGTTCCAGAGTGACCCGGAATGTAACGTGTGTGGCGTACGTGCTTGTCGACGCATTTTCTAGATTGTGCCAGACTTCACGCGGGCGCACGGACTGTGTCAAGGCCGCAAGTAATTACGTCGTAACTATACTGGCGCTATCGCGCATTATGGAGTAATCTGGTAATTTGGGGAGATATAAATACCAGTACTCAACGATGTTCAGTTCAGTACAGCAGCGATATATTTTCAGTGCGGTTCGAGTTATTATCGGGCGAGATTACTGTGCGCGTTCAAGTGGTTATTAGTTAAGTGTTGTGTTTTATAAACGGACGGTATATTGTAATACAATTGTGTTTTAATATTAGTTGACATTTACTTCCGTGTGAACAATTTTTATTTGATTTGTTATAAGAGACTGTGTTGTTAATTACGAACTGTTTAACTGTGAAAATTAAAGCTGGTGATTAGTGAGACTTAATTGGTGTCTTGTAATTTTGTTTCCACTGTACCTACGACGATCAAGTAGACATATTAATAGTACTTAATAAAATAAAACACGGAAGGATACCCGAATGAAATTTTATAAAAATGTGGCTGTCCCCACATTCCTGTATGCTAGTGAGACATGGACTCTTGGTAAAAGAGAATTGAAGAGGATTCAGCCAGCAGAAATTAAATTTATAAGAAGGACACAAGATTGTTCTCTATTGGATCGGAGAAGGAACGAGGATATTAGACGTGATTTGAACATTGTATTATTGCACCAGAATATTGAAGACCACAGAAGGAAATGGTGTGAACACTTGAACCGCATCCCTGATATTCGTCTACCTGTGGCTGGCTTGGGTTATCACCCTACTGGGAAGAGAGATGTCGGTAGACCGAGGAGGAGATGGGTTCCGGAACAGGTCGAAGGCCTAGTCCTTTGAGTGGTGGTGATGATGATGAATAATATTTAATAATTACATTTCACACTCATACTCAATCGACGGTGCTACAGCTCATGAAGAGCCCTGGGCCTCCAGAACAACGTTCCTTCACTTCTCTCTATCCTGTACGTCTCCTCGCCATCTACTGACCCCCAGTCTTCTTCTCAAGTCTTCATCTACATCATTCACCCATTTTCTTCTTGGCATCCCTCTTGTTCTTCTTCTTCCTGGTCTTCCAATGAATACTTTTTTCAGTGTCCTTTCCTCTGTCATTCTTTCCATGTGAAATGCCCACCTAATTCTACATTGTTTTATTACTGTGATGATGTCCGGCTCCTTGTGTAGTTAGTACAATTCGGCATTTGTCCTCATACTCCACATTCCGGCATCTAGTATACCTCCATATATCCTCCTCAGAACTTTTCTTTCCCATCTTCTGATCATATCTTCTTAGGCTGAGGTCATGGTCCAGGCTTCTGAAGCATACAATGCTAATGGCCGCAACACGGTTTTGTAAATCTGGACCTTGGAAGTTCTAGAAATGTTTCTCGGACATTCTTCTTCATCAGAATATATTTTGTCTTTTGGCTGTCCACTTGCAGCCTAGGTTGGTCGAAGCATGCTCCAGAGAGGTGTACGCTTCTTCCAGTGCCTGTTTGTTTCTTGTCACGAGAAAAATATCGTCAGCATGTGCAGTGTACTGCGACCTCTTCTTCTTCTGCACTACAAATTAGGCATTTGCCTGTTCCGTCCTCACAAACTTACGACCACCGTTTTCGTGGTTTTTCTATACCTCTTTTCCCTCTTGGGTTGTAGTTAAGTATTTTTTTGGGTATTCTCCCATTTCCCATTCTATTTACGTGGTGTTTCCATCTTTCTTTATATTCAGTTATTTTTTCATTTACTCCATATACATTTAGTTCATTTCGCACGTCTTCATTTCTTACTAAATCTCTTCTTGTGCAGCCTTTGACCCGTCTCAAAAATCTCATCTCCACTGCCTGTATTCTGCTGTGCCCTTTTTTGGTGTTTATCCAACTTTCACTACCATACATAAGTACAGGTACAGCCATCCATTTATAAAATTTTATCCTTGTGTCTTTTCGTGTTTTGTTATTTCATGTTCTATTTATTGTGCTACATATTGCCTGGAACTTATTTATTTTATTTCCCATGTCATTGTTATAATTGTAGCTTGTGTCGTAGCCCAAGTAAGTAAAATTTGATACTTGTTCGATTGGCTTATTGTTGACAATTATTTTCGACCTAACTGGATACTTGCCTTGGAAAGCCATAACTTTCGTCTTACGCAAGGAAATTTTAAGATTTTATTCTGGACATATTTGATTCAGTCGGTGCACTCCCAGTTGTAATTTATCTTTACCCTCTTGTATAATTATTTTATCGTCAGCAAATAGTAACGTACTCAGGTAAGTACGTCGGTCTAGCTGGACTCCAGGATATTCCTCTGATTGCCATTTTTTAAGAACATCGTCAACATATATATTGAAAAGAGTGGGAGATAAGCTACATCCCTGCCTCACTCCTTGGTTAATATTTATCTCATCTGTTCTCTTATTACCTGTCTTTGTTACTATTGATACAAGCTTTTGATTGCATTTATAAGGTGTAGAGGATACCCATTGTTTATCATTATTATCCAGAACTTATTTCTGTCAACTCGGTCAAAGGCTTTCTCGAAATCTATGAAAGTGAGACGTGTTTCGAGATTAAATTCTCTACGTTATTCTATACGACGCACAGTGGGGTATTTGTATCATAATCTTGGCCAAAAGTCAGTATTCTCAAAATCTACATAGCTACAAATAATTTATTCCCTGAGAGAGTTAAATAGACGAGCAACAATGGGACACCACTTTTTTCCTTATTGCGCTATCTGGTGGCAGCCAGCTGAGTCGAAATTTTAAACTTAGATAAACATTTGCGTTTACAGTATTTGTTTTAATAAAAAATTTCGGTGAAGTTTCTTTGTGCTTTTAATATCAAGAGAAAATTGTCTCATTATGGAATTCAGTGAGGGAGGTATGTATAATATATATTAAGCTTTCAATGTTTGTTGCATTATTTCATTTTACCTACTTACAAACGTTTTGAATTATGACATAATATGTTTATACCTTCTCCATGTAAACACGAAAGGTTTTCTTATACTTCAGGGTGCGTCCCGGCTTTAATTTTTACATGGATATATAGAATAAGAATTAAATTTTATAATAGTACAAGAAGTAAACCCGGATACGCCCGGTATTGAGTAAAATAACCTCAAAATTGGGACAGTTTCTCAATAGTAAAATCTAATTGATTTGTGTAAATTTTTTTGTAAGCATTTTGTTTGTTTCTTCTTAGCATTATCAAACGTGACCATTATGACACTCAGACAACTTTATGACATCATGAACCAATGTAAAGGTAAAAATATTAACAAGAAATTGGAATATTTTGAAAATGTTTTACTAAGCCGTGGGAATTATTCGGATGAAGAACAAAAGCATAAAATTAAACATAAAATTTCGTACTTAAAATCAGAAATTAAACGTAGATGGGTCGCTGCACACAATAAAGAAGATATCTTTCTTCAAAAAGCAGCTCTTTTAAAGAAAAGCTATCTTTCTTAAATAATAGCTGGCTCCAGGGTACATTTGAAGTACCTACTGCTATAAATCGATCCGGGCGGCAAAAAAGTCGTTCAGCGATTTTAGCAAGCGAAGCAAAAGACGAAAAGACCAAAGAAATTCGTACTTCGATAAACATGGAGCAATTAACGTATGCTACCCATATGAAATTACGAGCTGCAGGTAAGAGAGATGCTTCGAAAATTATACAAGAAATTTTGAAATCTCCTAATCGAGCAACAAAATCTAGAAAGGCATATTCCAACAGCTTTGAAAAACAAAGAGAGAAATTAACGCCACTAAGTGCTCTGGCAATGTTTGTAGAAGCTAGACTTTCAAGAAGACAATATGAGATTATTAGAAGATGCAATAAAGCTTTCTATCCTTGTTACGCTCTATTACAAAACGCAAAAAAGAATGCTACCCCATACCTGAACCGTATGAAGTGACACCAACTTATGCAGAAAACAATTTACAAAATTTGTTGGACCATACAGTTACGCGACTTTTATTGTATTTGCAAGAAGTCGTTGTAACTTTGAATGAAGAAGATTGCAGAATATTAATATTAACATGCAAGTGGGGTTGTGACGGATCGCAACAAGCACAGTTTAAGCAAAAATTTCAAAGTGATCTCGATTCTGATTCAAATATTTTTCAGAGTTCATTTGTACCTCTACGACTATCTTGTGGTGCTTATACAGTAATAAAAAAAATCATTTGGCAAAATCAAACACCATCTTCGCCTCGCTATTGCCGACCGATTCGCATAAGTTTTATTAAGTAATCCATGGATATTATTAATAAATAAATTCAATATATTGAAAACAAAATGATGTCATTAAGAAACACAGAAGTCACAACAGCAGGAAAAGGTTTTCCATAAAATACACGATGATTCTCACAATGATTGATGCAAAAGTGTGCAATGCTGCCACCCACACTACATCAACTAGGAAATGTTACATTTGTGGAGCAACTTCTAAAAGTTTTAATGATATAATAGAGAATAAAGATGTAAATCCTGATACTTTAATATTTGGTTTATCTATTTGCATCCAAGAATACGATTATTTGAAAGTTTACTGCATCTGTCATATAAATTGCCGGTAAAAAAATGGCAAATCAAAAATAAATCTGAAATAGCTGTGGGGTTCTTTTTTATTAGCAGTGGACTGTATATTGTAAAACTAAAATAGTTAAAAGGATTTATTCTCATGTAATCAACAATGCATAAATATTAAGCGTTCACTGACCTTGTCCTTGTGCGTTGTAAATGTCCCTTTGTAAGCAACACTTTGGTGATTTTCTAGGCAGTCCTAAACTTAACAATAATATTCCAATAAACGTTAAACACATAAAATAAACACATGAAATAAGCGGAGTTTTATATTATAATAAGCGGAGTAAAATAACAATAGCGGTGAACAGTCTTTCTATTCTTGCGGTATGCGTGTATAAACCAAAAAGAACTGTACTATATGCCTTACACTACAGGAAAGAAAACGCTCTAATTATGACTGTTGATTACTAGGTGAATTGTACTTTGAAACAGTTAATGGGAGTGCACTCTATTAGAGAACTAATGAAGTAGAGATAGGGGGAGTTTAATTATTGTTATGAAAACAAAATATCTGACATACCGGCCCCTTTGAACCAACTGGTTCAACAAGAAACATTAAAAGAACATAAGAACAAATTTGATCCTTGGAAGAGTATAATAAAACTAAATTATAAGGGGCAGTAGCCAGTTGACTGGTCAAGGATTTTAATAAATGGGAAGACGGGAAACCTTAACAGAAGGACGGGTCAAGGTTCCACCGGCAGTCTGCATGTTGACGACACGTACGACTCCATCATTCCCTGGAGATACGAAGATGACTCTCCAGAGCTTCCACTTGAGGGGTAACAGGTTCGTTTCATGAATAACGACTAAATCTCCTATTTTGAGATTTTCTTGAGGTCTGATCCATTTGGACCGTTCTTGAAGTGTGCGGAGGTACTCCATTTGCCATCTTTTCCAGAGATGTTGTGTGAAGGCTTGAACCAATTTCCAGCGTTTTGTGTGATTAAGTGGTGCACTAGTTAGTTGAGGTTCGATCAGGGCATTAAGAGATCCTCCAGTTAGAAAATGTCCTGGTGTAAGAGGTTGAAGATCTGAAGGGTCATTCGAGAGAGGAGCTATCGGCCTCGAATTAAGGATAGCTTCAACACGCACAACTAAGGTGGTAAATTCTTCGTACGTTAAAATGTGTTCACCTATGACTCTGGTGAGATGATATTTTGCACCTTTAATGGCACGTTCCCAAAGTCCACCTTGGTGAGGTGCACGCAGAGGAATGAAATGGAATGTGATACTGTTGTTCGTAGCAAAATCTTGCATCTCTGATTGCTTCATGAGATCTTGAAAACATTTTTTGAGCGAAGAAGCAGCTCCTATGAAATTAGTCCCACAATCAGAGTACAGGTCTGATACAAGACCTCTCCTAGAGATGAATCTCGTAAGGGCTGCAATGAAGGCGTCTGTAGTTAAATCAGTAACCACTTCCAAGTGTACAGCTTTTGTTGCAAAACAGCTGAACAGGGAGAGGTACACCTTTACAGGCTGTATCCTGCGAAGTGTAAAAAACTTGACCGTGTAAGGGCCAGCATAATCAACTCCAGAAGCGTTGAAACAACGAGTAGGGGTAACACGACCAGCTGGTAGATCACCCATGAGCGGAGACGTGTTTGTTGATTCTGTACGAAAACATCGTATGCATTTAAATATTCTTGAGCGTATAACACTGCGGGCGGAGAGGATCCAAAAGCGTTGAGATAGTGTTGCTTGGAGGAACTGGGGACCAGCGTGCAGGAACATGCCATGATAGTAATCGATGAGTAAATGAATAGTGACATAATTTTTTGGCAGAAGAATAGGATGTTTGGCATTGTAAGTAAGCGCAGAGTTCTTCAGTCGACCTCCGACACGGATTACTCCTGCATCATCAATAAAGGGTGCTAGACATTCGATGCGGTTTGAGCATGTCCTTTTCTTGGAGAGTAGATCTATGTCTTCTGCAAAGTGAAGTCTCTGAATGAGCCAGCAAATGCGGTTACAGGCGTTATTTAATTCAGTTACTGTAAATGATCCACTTATGGTGGTTTTAAATTTCAAACAGGTTATAAAACGAAGGACATAAGCCATTACATGAAGAAGAGTCTGCCAAGAAGAAAACTTTGTAAGAAATCCAAATGTTGGGACTTCTTTTGTGGTCATCATAAGATTAAGCAAATTTGGTTTCATTTCGGGAATAGACTCCTCCGAAATTGGATGAAGGATAGATTGTGGCCAGGTCTGCGATGATTTATCGAGCCAAGGTGGTCCTGGCCACCACTGACTATGTTTCATCAGAACCGTGGGTGTCAAGCCTCGAGAAGCACAATCAGCAGGATTGTCAACAGTTGAAACATATTTTCAAACGTGTGGTGAAACTAAGTCTTGTATTTGTGCCACACGATTAGCAACATACACCTTGAGACGAAAAGATAGAGTGCGTATCTAAGATAGAACTACTGTAGAGTCGCACCATGCTGAAATGTTGTCAATCTTGTGATGTTGTGAGAGCTGTTCTGTACAGTAATGTAGCAATTTGGCTAACATGTGCGCACCACAGAGTTCCAAGCGGGGAATAGTCACACGCTTCAGTGGAGCTACTCTTGATTTTGCGATCAGCAGTCGTATGTTGACATCTCCTTCTGCGTCCTCTGTGCGCAGGAAGACACAAGCTGCATATCCGGATTCACTTCCATCTGAAAATCCATGAAGCTGGATATTGACTGCAGTTGCTAAGGATATGAAACGTGGTATCCTTAGCTTTTCTATTTCTGGAAGGTCTTTCACGAATCGTGACCACTTCTCGGAAATATGATCAGGTAATGGAGAATCCCAATCTAAGCCTAAGGTCCATACATGCTGCATTAAGACTTTAGACCAAAAAACTATTGGGGATATCCAACCACAAGGGTAATAAATCTGAGCAATTGATGAAAGTAAAGTTCTTTTTGTGTAATTACTTGAAGGTGTGTGCATCAAATATGAAAAGACATCAATATCTGGGATCCATTTTAGCCCTAATACACTTGAAAATGGCTGTTCTGACGTGGTGTCTCATGATTATCTTGCATGACATTTTCTAAGAGTTTAGGATGGTTTGAAGACCACTTGCTCAGTTCGAATCCACCCTTTTTCAAAAGTAAAACAACGTCCTCTTGAAGGTGGAGAGCTTCTTCCACAGAGTTGCTCCCTAATAGAGCACCATCAACATATATTTGCTGTTGGAGTGCTTCAGCAGCAAGTGTATGATTTTTTCCTTCGTCCATAATGAGCTGTTGTACTACTCTATTAGCAAGGTAAGGCGAGGACGTCATACCATACGTGATAGTAGTCAATTGGTAGACCTTTAGCGGGACTGAAGTGTCTTCTATCCAGTATATTAACTGAAAGATCTGATCATCTTTATGGATGGATATCTGCCTAAACATTTGTTTGATATCACAAGAGAAAACAAATTTATGTTGACGAAAGCGAAGAATTATATCAGTAATGTGATTGTGCAACTTTGGACCCTGATGTAGAATGTGGTTCAGTGAGACACCTGAAGAAGATGGTGCTGATGCATTGAAAACAACACGGATTTTCCTATCTTTAAAAACGCCATGATGTGGCAAAAAGCAATGCGGCTTGTTCAGAGACGGCACAGATGTGCACAGTTTCATGTGCCCACATGCTAATTAGTCATTCATAAAATTGACATACTTCTGTTTAAACTCAGGTTGAGATTCAAATTTGCGTTCAAGCGTATTAAACAGGCGTTTTGCCAAAGTTGTAGAGTCACCTAGTTGAGCAGGGTTTCCGCTGAAAGGCAAGTGACAAACATATCTGCCGGAGGCATCTCTCTTATGAGTAGAGACGAAGTGAGCTTCACATTTTTCATCTTGTGGAGCGAGTTTTGTAGTGTGAGATGGTTCCTCTATGGACCAAAAACGTTGCAATGTTGCGTGCAGATCACGATCATCCGTCGATAAAAGAGTCACTAAGCCTGAGTAAGGCTTAGACTTAAGTGAAACAGGTGTCGGACCAAGCACAACATCGCCAAAGATTGTATTGACAGCGTATGGCATATTTTTGCCGAGATTGATAAAGGTACCATTAAGAGTCAATGCAAATAAATCTGCTCCAATCAGAAGGCCAACTGGACCCGGAACATCAAAAGTGGGATCCGCTAGCATATAACCCTTGAGTCGCTCTTTAATTTCTGGTGGGAGCTGAACACGAGGCAGATTGCATATTTTATTAAGAATCATGACTGGGTGAGATTTTGCTAAAATATTCCCACTGAGCGAAGACAGTGTCACAAAGGTAAGTCCCTTTGTTTTCACTGGGGCGGTAGAGATGCCACTAAGTTCTGGAACATCTGTTTGAGAGCGGTACAAACACAAGGTCTTTCCACAACTTTCTGAAATAATTGTTGTTTGGGATGCACTTCAAACACAGCTCGTACAACTGCTGCATTCCCATTGGCAGATGTGATATGCACCAAAGCGGTTGCGAGTAACACAGTGTTATTCTGATTGCAAGAAACACCTATCAAGGTAGTATCCTGGTGACACTCTGCAGAGTGGTTTTGCTTATGCATCGTCGTTTCAACAGAAGGGCACAAGGTAGGTCTATTTGACTGAGTCAATTTTTGTTGCGGTTGTGCGGAGCGGTTCTGAACAAAAAAATGTAGTAGGCTATGGTGACGCCTATGACATACATTGCATATGTGGACGGACTTACAGGTGACTAACTTATGTGTTCCAAAACAATTTTGACACAAGTTCTTATTTTTAACAAAAGCTTGTCTGTCTTGTACAGTAAGTACGGAAAAATCTGCACATCTATATATGTTGTGTGAATTTGATGAACAGAAGATACAATGCTGAGTGTGAGTAGTGACCATCGCTATTTTGTGTGGTTTAAACTGGTTTGTATTCATTTTAAAGCCACTGATTTTTTGAGAGGTTTGAAGAGAAGGTTCATTTTTTGATATGATATTAGTTAAACCCGCTGCCTCTTTGCAAGAACATTCATTTTCTAAGAATGTAATTACTTCTGTAATGGTAGGAACATTTTGTAAATTATCTCGAGAACGTTCAAGTTTGGTCCTGAATTCCGTGTCAAATCTATGCAAAATATATGAGGTCAACAACAAACTTTCGCTAGCAATATCATGTCCTAGTGCTTTGAGCGCTTGATAATTTTCATTGTAGGTTGACAGGAAATTCCTCATTTGTTTAACTAAAGGATTGTGCAATTGTGGTAAATCAAATATATTGTTTACATGAAGTGTTATCAACAATCTAGAATTTTTATATCTTTTTAGCAAAGTTTGCCAGGCTATGGCATAGTTTGTATTAGTGACAGGCAACGATTTAATTAAATTTAGCGGCTCATCAGTCAAACAAGAAAGCAAGTATGTAAATTTCTCCACATTAGAAATGGTTTCATTTTGTGCACTGCATTTTCAAACAGACTGTGAAAGGCTACCCATTTCTCAGGTTGTCCTGAAAATGTTCCCAAGTTTAAGCGAGGTAAATTTACGGTGGGAGTAGGGGAAACTAGTTGTGATGCACCAGTGTGAGACTGATCCAAGGTTTCCTGCGGTAGCGATGGTAGAAAAAGAGCACACGAACTTTGTATAGCTATATTTAAGTCTGATATAGAATCTTGTCATCTTGAAATCTGTTCATTATCCAGATCTTCTGGTAAAGGTGTTGTACTAAATAGTTTATTTATAAGCCTTTCAAATTCAGCATATTTATTTTCTGCGGTGGAACTAAGCAAACTAACTTTTCGTGTTTGCTGTTCAGTTAAATTAGCTATACCGATAACCTCAAGAGCAACAAAATTTGCTTGTTAATATTATGAAGCCTACTCTCAATCAGTTCACTTTGCTTCACAAAAGAAGAAAATCTCATTTTGGTAATTTATTAATACACTCGCTTTAAAAAACAGATTCAGATGTAAATAACAAAAGAGTACTAAGTGAAAGTTGTAATTCACAATGTTCTTCCAGTATTCAGTAATTTCCAGTCCAAATAATTTTAATTTTTTTTTTTTTTTATCACTCTAAAATACCAATAGCGTAGATGACAGTAATAATGGTAATATGGTAATAAAGGAATATGGCTACTCTATTTTATAGAAACTAATACAGAGGTCGGTTTTGAAGAAACACACTACACTTTAGAACTATGCTTGCTAGATAAAACATGAAATAACACACGCTGTACAATGAATCAATAAAACTATGCTTGCGTGAAAAAACATGAAATAATCATAACAAAATGAAAAGAGCACTGAGTATTGGCAATACTTGCCAGTAGTATAATTGTTTTTTTTTTAATATTTAAGCGTTACAATAATTAAATAAACGTAATAATAAAGAGCGTAATAACTAATAAAAATCTTGCTTTCCAACGTGCTGGATTCTGAATGAAAGATGCTATCCGGCCCGGAGGACCAAAAATGTGGGGTTCTTTTTTATTAGCAGTGGACTGTATATTGTAAAACTAAAATAGTTAAAAGGATTTATTCTCATGTAATCAACAATGCATAAATATTAAGCGTTCACTAACCTTGTCCTTGTGCGTTGTAAATGTCCCTTTGTAAGCAACACTTTGGTGATTTTCTAGGCAGTCCTAAACTTAACAATAATATTCCAATAAACGTTAAACACATAAAATAAATACATGAAATAAGCGGAGTTTTATATTATAATAAGCGGAGTAAAATAACAATAGCGGTGAACAGTCTTTCTATTCTTGCGGTATGCGTGTATAAACCAAAAAGAACTGTACTTTATGCCTTACACTACAGGAAAGAAAACGCTCTAATTATGACTGTTGATTACTAGGTGAATTATACTTTGAAACAGTTAATGGGAGTGCACTCTATTAGAGAACTAATGAAGTAGAGATAGGGGGAGTTTAATTATTGTTATGAAAACAAAATATCTGACAATAGCTATTGTCAAACAAAGAAAGGCAGTCATCCAACAAAAATTTAGAAACAAAATGTGTTTAATAGTAAATGTTCCCAAGGCTGGATTCGGTAACACAAATGATGGGAATACAAGCAGAAGATTTTTTATAAACCCTGACTTATCAGCTAAAATAACAGGCCTGGACGAAAATCTTACACATAGATTTAAAGTAATTTTAGAAGCAATATCGAGTGGCCATAAAATTGACACTGAAAAGTTTGCTACATATTGTATGGATACAGCGAAACTATACATTGACCTTTAGCCATGGTATCCAATGACACCCACACTTCACAAAATACTTATTCATAGTTCGACTGTCATAAAACATGCTTTATTACCTATAGGGAAACTGTCAGAAGAAGCAAGTGAGCCTAGAAATAAACATTTTCGTTTGTATCGGCAAAATTGTGCTAGAAAATTTTCTAGAGAAGCATGTAACCGTGATGTAATTAATAGACTACTGCTTACTTCCAATCCTCTTTTAGCAGGAATAAGAGCCAAACCGAAAAAAAATACAAAACCATTTCTGAAAGAAACTATTGAAATGCTTCTTCCGGCTGAACCTACCTTGCTTGAGGATAATGAACCCTCTTCAGATGAAGAACTGTCTTCTGATGCATCTTCCGATTAAAAACATGGACATCTTCATTAGATTAAACGAAATCAATATACTTGTTCTATTTTAATAATTAATGTATTTGTTGACGTGATTAATTAACTATTATTGTAATGAACGTATTAGTTATTTGTGTGTAATTAATTTATTTTGATATCTATAAAATTTGTAAAATCACATTAATACATTTTTGATTAGTAAATATACCTTGGAATTGTACAGAGCTAATTATTACAACTTTTTAAATGAATTTCATACAAAAAAATTTTTTTTGCCACATTTTTAATGAAAATACCCCACTGTGCGACGTTTGACGGTGAAGATATTATCGCTGCATGAGCGTCCTTGCCAAAATCCATTTTGATCTTCTTGTTTGCCATTTTGTGCGTCTGCCAAAACCTTTAACTGGTTATTAAGTATTCTGGAATATATTTTGTAAGCAGCATTCAGCAGGCTTATGCCTCTATATTTCCCGCAATCGCTTCTGTTCCCTTTCTTGAAAAGAGAGATCACCTCTGCTGTTTCCCACGCATTTGAAATTTTACACCTTTGCCAGCACATATTAATTAGATGTAAGAACCTGAGGTGACAGAAAGTGCCGGCGTATTTGATTAGTTCCAAATTCATCCCGTCTAATCCTGCAGCTTTTCTATTTTTCATGCCTTTTAGGGCATCTTGTAATTCACTCATTGATATCTCATCAACGTCCATGATTTCTCCTTCGTCATTAAGGTTTGGGCTATTATTTTGTTCTTCTTCTTGTTTACACTACAGCTCTTTGTAATGTCCATTCCACTGATCTTCTTCAATGATATTAAGTTTTGCCACATCTTTTTCTGTTATGTTTAAATGCCTCATAACTTTATATGCAAATGACTGTCTTCCGTGTACATCGTGTTCGATATCAGAGATAAATTTATCCCAGGAATCTCGGTGAGCTTTACGGGGCACTGCGACCTTCTATTCATAACAGTGCCACCAGGGTTTATTGTAGCTGCCTCACTACTTTCTCTAGGCATATATTGAAAAGGTGGGTAGACAAGACATCCCCTTGTTTTACTCCTCTTCGAACTTGGAAATCCTCGGTTAATTCTGCTTCTAGTTTAACTTTGCATCTTGTATCTTTCAGGGGCATGTGAACCAAGAGCATTAATTTGTTAGGTATTCGGAAGCCTTATATGATGCAACATATCTACTTTCTGTCTAAGGAATCGAGTCCCTGTTTGTAATATAAAAAAACGGTTATTAATTACATGTATTTAGATAAAAAATTAATAAGTGTGTTAATCGTTGCTTTGATTGTCGACTGTAACAACGGTTTGAATAACGAAGTAACATTTATTCGTTTTCTCCTTGTATAATTCGTTCTCCGTATTCCTGATAAAAACTATTATCATTCAGTAAAACAATATGTACTACAAAACACCACTATGTATATACACACGTGTGAATATGGCTTGACTTTTATGCTTGTAAAAGCTTTAAAACACTGTTCTCTATTGCTGAATCGTCAGAATACAAAACAGGAGAGAGAAAACCCAATGCCTGTGGGATTACAACGCACTCAGTGTGTACACGGTTCAATTTGTGTGTGGAGGGGGGTATCAAACCAAACACGAATATTTTAGTAACTGATTAATCCGCTTCGAAATTACAAAGGCACTGGCATGTTATCGAGTTGAACGGTTCAAAATTTAAATCACATGGCTATTTGAGTCGGACAAGTACAAACACAGGCGAGAGTAAATGTACATGCTGAACTGATTGGCTTAAATAGTTATTTCCATAATTAATTTACAAAATATAACCGATATCAACACACTGAATGATTTCTTTTTCCACTGTTCTCATCTCCCTCTTCTTCATTTAATAGCATTAAGTGTAATGCTGCTGTAGATTCGTCTCTCTCTCGCTCCCCCCTCTCACTCGTTCACCCTCTCTCGTTCCTTCTCACTCTCTCTCTCTCTCTCGCTCTCTCTCTTTCTCTCCCTCTCCCTCTCTTTATTGACTTCTCATCCTCAGTAATCTTCTCCCGCCTTCTTTTAACCACTTTATCATTTCAGTGTTCGTTTACCTTGGCTTCTCTTCTTTCTTTTACACATAAGTCCTGGTACGCCTTCTAACGTTCTCAGTTCGTGACTTGCAAATCAGCATTTAATAACTTTTTACTCTAATACGTTTAGCACAATTAAAGTACTAACACACTAAGTACTTTATTTGCTAATAAAAACGAGAGAAATAAAATAAATAAAAAGTGAACAATATTTTCAAATACGCATTTCAAAACTCGACCAACATTACATAAGCATAACACGTTTTCCTCCGTGTGTCCTTGTATTCTAATACTTTCTTTTAACAGGCTCGTCAGATTTACTGTAATATATGAAAGTAGAGCACAGTGTTTACGTCTATAGTTGGAGAGAGACACAACACACACAAACACATACAGACGACGCTAAGACAGTGGGAGGCGACCGTTAAGGAAACCACTACAACAACAATAATCGTAACAACGACGACAACAATGTTCTTGTTCACTCGACTGTAACAACTACCAACAACACAAACAACTCGTCACATAACGTCTTCTCGTCGACTCGTCTTCTCCTCCGACTGCTGTTACTAGATTATTATTCAGTGACATTTTTAACGCAACCTCCAGACCAGGGACGACTAGCACATTACACGCCGATTGTTGGCTGTTTATGCATGCGTCTTGTACAATAAACCCTGTCTTTAGCGGCCACCCTTGGATCTCTGTAAAATGTGGCCGCTCAAAAAGGCGGGCGTTTAATAAAGGGGTTGGCGGGGGATAGTAACAGTGCAGTATATTAAATATGGATTCATATTAAAACTGTACTGTTCTATTTACTGTACTCACAGATAATTAAAGCAATTATAATTAAACCATTTATCCAATTTTATCGTACGCATTTCATTTATAGATGGTACACTACAAAGTGGGTTGTACGTACATGTATTTCAAATACAGGCTATTCAATTCTTTGTTCCCGGCGGTCATAAATAATTACCGTTCTGTTAACCGACTTTTCCATTATCCGACCGTTACCCTGGCCCATCCAAGTCGGATAAGAGAGAGGCCACTGCATATCATTTTATTATGCACTTGCAGTTGCATTCCTATTTACAGTATGTTTGCTGTTATAATATACTTATATTATAACAGATTGGTAAAGATTATACTTTTGAAAAATAGTTTTTTAATGTAGTTTGCTTGGTTGTAGCAGTTTTCTTGTAAATAGCGTAATTTTCGACCAAACAGTAAAGTTTATTGCACTGTTCCACAGCATTGTCGCCATATTCCTTATCGAGAGTAACGCAGATATCTTTGATCCTCCTAAGAGATTAACACTTCTATTAAACTTATCGGCGGTTCTTTAATTTCTTCTTCTTCTTCTTCTCTGTACGCCATCACCCGTTTCTACAAAAAGCAGAAAAATTACTGTATTGTGAAAGCCTATATCTCGGAATAGTAAAGATTTTAATAGTTCATTAAAAATGTATAGATTTTAAATCGAAACATTTTTTCTGTCCTGCCTTTATAATCTTCCTAAAGTCGATCCTTCCAATTGGCTTCGAGATCTCAGAGCATTGTAGACTCTTCATTTGCACTTTTTCATCATATGGCAGTCCATTAAGTGTAGCAAGTGAAATGCGAAATTTCACTTGAAGTTCTTGCAAAATTTCATGTAATGGCTGCGCCTACAGATCAGTGTCGCTAATTCAATGCCACATTTTGTAAAACACTTCTTAATGGTGGTATCAGCAAACTTGTTCCAGGCTGTCTTCATCCAGAATACCGCATCGAGGACAGTGATTTTGTTGGCCAGGTCAAATGCTGAATTGCTGTCATCCATACCGGACACAATGGACCGAATAACGTTTTTTTTAATAAAAAAGTTTAAATGTCACAATAATTCCTTGGTGCAGTGGCTGCAGATGAGCTATCGGGTTTGGTGGCATTAATAAGTGATATTGGACAGTGATGAAACTGGATGACATATATTACCCAACAATAAAGTTACGTGATGATTATTGTTTTGATTTTTTTTATTAAATTCTTCCAACCAGTCTTCCAAAATGCTGGACGTCACCCTCACGCTTTTTTGTTAGCATACCAAATATTGCCCAGTAAACATTGTCCAAATTCTTTAGTGATTAACTCCTCGGTTTTAAAGATATTCCGGTAACTAACGGTCGCTCTTCTTCGTCAGCAGCGTATAACTTATAACATAATCGTTAAATAAAATCCGTTCCTCAGGAAATTGGCCGTTCATACAGGTGACCTCTGAATGAAGGTGCCCGTTAGGTCAGATTTTACTGTATTATTCGACCGTTTATGTTACTTATCGTCCGTTTTTTGTATACCGCAGTGGTGTCGTCAGACGCTCAATTGAGGTTCAGTACTGCCATTTCAGGCACTTGCTTACTGAACCACGATGCATCCAGGTGTATATAAAAAAAGGTAGCGAAGGAGGTAGTACGTTCACTCTGTAACCCTTCTGGGAGCTGCATTAATTACACTGGTACGTTTGAAAAGACCCAGGCCTGTTATGCCGTTTTTGTAGTGGCTGTGATTTTTCTTCACCCATATATGGCTGTGATTTTTCCTCATGTAATACATACTTGGGTATAAATGTTATTTTTGTTTAAATTCACAAGTTGGGTGTTACAGAATATTGTATAATATAATAGATTAACGACTTCCAGTATAAAAATATTAATAAATAATTTAACTGATAATCTGGGTTTTGGGCGACAAAATTATATTTAACTTATCTTACAAAAAAAGCTCTAGCACACCAAACTGCCATGGTTAATTCACTTATATATTGCTCTAACTATATGCAAAAAATTAGTAGGCTACTCTGTAAAAGAAGCAAAGATCATCATCATCTTAACGGTTCTAGGCTTTAGCGGCCTGTTCCTATTCCATAGTCCACCTTTCTTTAGGTCTGCCAACTTTTTTTCTGCCTCTAGGGTTGTAATCTTTCGCTATCTTCGGTATTGTACTTTCTTCCATTCTATCTACGTGTTGAATCCATTTTCTTCTGTATTCTTTAATCCTTTCATTAACTGCAAAAATATCTAAATCACTTCTTATCTCCTCATTTCTTATACGATCTCGTCTATTACACCTTTCAACTGATCTTAGAAATTTCATTTCTGCTGTTTGTATCTTTTGTTCATCTTTTTTTCTTTATTACCCAAGTTTTAGAACCATACAGTAGTGGAGGTATTTCCATTGTTTTATAAAATTTTATTTGGGTTTCTACATTTATTTCTCAACGTTCTCCAAATCGTTCCACACATTCTTGTGAAATTCCTCACTTTATTTTCTATATCTCTATCTTCATCGTAAGTAATTATGTAAGTCATAAGTAAATTGAAATTCTTACTTGTTCTATGCATGTGTTGTCTAGATATGTTTTGTTCCGAACCGGTCCATCTCCTATAAAGGCCATTACTTTTGTCTTTGATTCAGACATGTTACAATTATATTATTCTTCTATTATATGTAAGATGTATATTGCTCTCTGGATATCGTCTTCTAAAGTGACGAATATAGCTTGATCATCGGCGAAGAGAATGGTTTTCAATTTTTTATTTCGGTAGATTTTAATACCGTCAGGGGATTGTTCTTTCCATTTTTTAAAGATATTATTTAGATAACGGTTAAAAACTAATGGTAACAGACAACAACCTTGTCTTACGCCTTGGTTTGTTTCGCTCGGGATAGATTCTTCTCCGTCGTCTATGATTATCGCGGTGTGTCTATGTAAACTCTTTATGGCCTGAACTACGTATTGTGGTAAACCTTTATTTTCAAGTGAAGAAGCACAGATAATAATAAAAATTTATGTAGGCTACTACACGCGGGAAAAAATATTGCCGCTAATTTTGTAAGTTTTGTAGGGGTTCAAAACTTACAAAACTGTACCACATACAAACTTACAAAACAGATTCACTTCATCAAAGCCAGAAACGGAACTGATGTAATCACTTACTTTTAAATGTTAATAAGTATTAGGCTTTTGAGTTATTTTTGTAAGTTTTAAGTTGTATAAATAATTTTTAATTTCAAAAAAAATGTATGAATTCGTCAATTATTCCGTATGCTTGGTTCATCCATTAGAATAACTTACATAACATCACTTCACTAAGTTTCAAACTAAGTGTTTTCGTTAAGATCCTTAAGCATCGCTGGATTGAGGTAGTGGCGAGGGATGCTGATACATTACTTACAATAAAACGATAGACATTGATACCCAAGGACAGGAAAAATAGAGGCGGGTGATTATGGAGGCTAAGATTCGACTCCGAACTGTGACGCTATAGAAGAAGAAGATTATAATACATTAAAAATTCCAAACTGTAACATAAAATGTCGACAGAGACTGTAGCACAAAACGTAAACAGTCACACAACACCAAATTAAACGCAATTACTGGAAATATGGACACATTTATTTCAACAAAAAAACTTCTAAAACTACACTAAATAAACGTAGAAATATGTTTGTTCACTAATAGCACTTATAAAATCAAAAATTGAATGATAAACACAACGTAAACATAACCAAGCCGAACGGCGACAGCAAAACATCAACACGGAACACTGCCATTTCAATATCATGTCAATGCTACAATAAAAAAGAAAATGCCAACATTTTATGGTTGACTTGTAAACTACAAATAAATGTTTTACATCTGACACGGTGGCAGCCCTTAGAATCGGTCTCTGTAAAAACAACGGCAACTTTAAATGACGTCCGATATATGGGACGTCGGTCCTCATAAGTAATAAATTAAAAAAAAAAACTTGCAGCATTACAAAACAGTCTTACTGTCTTAATTGTTGGTGGCAAGAAATGTACGAAAACTACAAAACAAAATTCTTAGAAACTGGCGATGAGTCTAATATTTTATAGGGTAATAATTTATATATATGGCAATAACAAAATTAATGTAGTCAAAGAGGTGGCTGTACCTTAATAGATAAGTGAAAAAACTTGAACTGGAATGCAGAAGTCGACAATTAAACGCGCAACACTCTCATTCTCTCTTTCACACCCTCCCCCCTCCCCAACTCATCGCTCTCATCTGTTTGTTACAAATCAACCCAACAGTTGAAAAACAAAAGCAAATATAGCATTCAAAACTGGCCAAATAACAGTATTTCAGTTTCTATTGGCAAATAGCAAATTTGTCAATTTCATTCCAAGGGTCAATGCAACTGTTGTTGGATTTCCTACTGGCTCTGATACAAACTCACATTCACTATAAAGATCCAGTTGTCACTAACTCATAACTTCTTCTTCTCAAGGCTTCCTCTTCCCCTCAAGGGATTCCTCTTCCTTCAAGGCTTCCTCTTCAAGGATTAGGTTATATAAAACTGTTCCGGCACCATCTCATTCTCGGACGACCCACATTTCTTCTACCAATGGCTTTATAGTTCAGTGCCGCTTTCAGCAATCGATCCTCTGTCATCCTTTGTAGATGATCCCATCATTGTCTTCTGTAAATTGAAATAATTTCATTCATGTCATTTACTTCGAGTTCTGCTCTGATATCCTTATTCATTATTTTATCTTGCAATTCATAATTTAAAGTATTTCGAAGAAACAGGATTTCAGCACTCTGAATCTTGCCGCATTCCTTTTTTGTCGTGACCGACGCCTCACTCGCATATATCAATCTTGGTATTGCAATTGTTTTACAAAGTTTAATCCTTGTGCTGCGTCTTGTTTTATTGCTAAGATTGCTATGAATCGTACAACTAGTCGAGCAGGTGCAGTGCCCTGTGTCAAGGCTGCACAGTCATGTACCCTCTAGACTGTTCGAGTGCTTGCCAGCTATGCAAATTATGCTGACACGCCGCCAAAAGAATGGAACATTATTCTGGAACATCTGCATGTCATATATAAGCAACGGGGCCCGCTCAGTTAGTTACACCTGGCGATGTAGTCAATGCAGATAAAGTGGTTGTTGTGGAAAGTGAGATTACTGTGTTATAATTAGCGCGGAAATCTTAATAGTTGGCATTATATTGCGTGTAGACAAATTTAAGTTGAATTACTGTATGAGTGTATCTTGTTGATTTTATTATTATTCCGGTTGTACAATGTTTACACATTTTCCGGAACCAAAGATTACAAAAGTGATTGAATTCTCATTTACCTTTATTGAATCCATCTGGCTGCAATCTATTTGGTTTCTTAATTTTTCTTTTTTCAATGAATGGGTGTTGGCCTATTGCATTAACTCCCAAACTGGAGGGCCAGGCAATTTTAAATCAAGGTTTACTTCCTTTAGCCTTTGATAAACCAATATCTAACTACAAGGCAGCAGCTGCTAGTTTTGGTCCGCCCCGGGTATTTTATTTCCCCGGTACCCATCATATCTGGTGAGCATACTCCTATCCGCCACCTGAGGAGGTGCTCGAAGGGAGACTAGATGGCAACTCCACACAGTATCTTGTTGATTTCAAATTGTTATTTCCGACTCGTTAAAGCTATTATGTGAGATGTATCATAATAAGCTTCGAGGCCACTGCGGTACTGTCAGTGTTTGCAACAGACCTCCCCACCCCGCCTTTGACTACCCTTAACCAAGTGTAACGTGCGACAACGCTGGAAGGCGAGGGACGGGGAAGAGCTGTTACTATTGGGCAACCTCGAAGCTTATTATGGTAAGTCCCGTACTATAGTAATATGCGACTTCAATGGTGTCTCTACTTTGTTTCCACTGTACCATACGACGATCCGTGAGACCGTGTACCAATACATAAAACGCTAGATATTAATCTACCTTAAGTAATGGAAATAACACACTTTTTAAATACAGTAAAACCTGTCTTTAGCGGCCACCCTTGGATCACCGTAAAATGTGGCCGCTTAGAAAGGTGGCCGTTTAACAAAGGGGTTGGCGGGGATAATAACAATACAGTATATTAAGTACGGATTATCTACTATATCAGTTTATTATGTTGGCCTACTTCCAGTTGTACTTCCTATTTACAGTATGTTTACAGTGAAATTCCTTATATTCAAACACGCTGGTAAAGATTATACTTTTGAAAAGTAGGTATTTTAATGTAGTTTGTTTTGCGCAGTTTTGCAGTTTTCTTTTTAATTGCATAATTTTCGACCAAACAGTAAAGTTTACTGCAGTGTTCCACAGCACTCTCCCCACATTCCCCATCGAGAGTAACGGAAATATCTTCGATCCACCTAAGAGATGGTAACACTTCTTTTAAATTTTTAGAGGTTCATTAATTCCTTCTTCTTCGCTCTGTACCTCATCGTCACCCGTTTCTGCAAAAAGCAGAAAAATTACTGCATTGTAAAAGTGTATATCCCGCATAGTGCAGATTTTAATTGACCATTAAAGTTTTGATTGTAAATACTGAAGTTTTTCTGACTTACCTTTGTAATCTTCCGGGAATCGATCCTCCCAGTTGCCCTCGAGATCGTCACAGCATTGTAGATTCTCCATTTCCACGTTTCCATTATACGGCAGTCCGGCAACTGTAGCAAGTGTCTGAAGTTCTTGCGAAATTGCGTGTAATGGTTGCGCCTGCAGATCAGTGTCGCTAACTTGAATGCCACATTTTGAAAAACACTTCTTAATGGTGGTAACAGCAACTTCGGTCCAGGTTGTCTTGATCCAGGATACCACATAGAGGGCAGTGATTTTCTTCGCCAGGTCAGATGCTGAAATGTTGTCATCCATATGGAACACAATGGACCGAAGAACTCTTTTTCGATAAAAAAAAAGTTTAAATGTCTGAATTATTTCTTTGTCCGGAAGATGGCGGAAGATGAGATGTTGTGTTTGGTAGAATAAATAACAGTCTGGCATTCGACAGTGATGAAACCGAATGACATGTCGCATTATCCAATAATAAAATTATATATAAACATTACTTGAGTAAACACCGACTCGGCGCTAGTTTCGGAAACCAAAATGAACATTCCGGAAAACTGTCTGTCAGCTACCTTCGCGCGTGTACCGGTGCCTGACGCGTAGAACGTGCTCTCGTCGAAACACTGGTGACTGAGTCATGCCGGCCTGCACTGTTCTTAGAAATCTGTATTGTCAAACGAAAATTTTTTGTCTGCTGTAAAATACTGAATTCCAGATGACTAGGTGGCCGTTTAAACAGGTGAAAGATCTCGTTAGGGCTTGACCGCTAGCCGAGGGAAGAGGTGACCGTTTAATGGAGGGGAAATTTACACTGATTTTACGAGAAATAAAATCCGTTCTTCAGAACAGTGGCCGTTCATAGAGGTGACCGCTGAAAAAAGGTGGCCGTTAGGTCAGGTTTCACTGTATCACTAAAAGTTGTGTTGTTACTTGTTTATGTACGTAAGAGTATAACGTAGTCAGTTTAATAAAAAAGAAAAACAAACACGAACAATGGCAGGCAAACAAAATAAACAGCAGTTATACACTTCGTAAACTAAATTAAAGTTTTAAATTACAGTTTTACCGCCGAACCGCTTACGAAACAATAGAAAGGTACTCTTGGGGAAAATAACACAAACTAGAAGTTTATAAATATATATGACGCTTTGCAAAGTAAAACAGTCCCGTACGTATATACGCGTACTGCGGAAAACCCAGATAGTTCACACAAATAACAAGGTCAAACACTATTTTTTTTATAAAATGTGTAGTATATATTAAGTGTATATACACTGCTAACAGCTGTACTTTATTATTTCCTATCTTCTTCTTCTTCTTCTTCTTCTTCTTCTTCTTCTTCTTCTTCTTCTTCTTCTTCTTCTTCTTCTTCTTCTTCTTCTTCTTCTTCTTCTTCTTCCTCATCCTCATCCTCCTCCTCCTCCTCCTCCTCCTCCCGCTCTTCTTCTTCTTTTTCTTCTTCATCTATCAGGGACTAGGCGAATCACATGTTTCGGTCCTAAAGGAATATGTCCACATGCAACGGATTTTATCCAAAGCATTATATCCTTGTCCTAGAGGCGGAAGCGGAAGGTTTTCCAACGGCACTCATCATCATCATCAGCTGTGGCTCTACAACCCTTGGTGGGTCTTGACCTGCTCCAAGAGTCGATTCCATTCTTCCTTATTGCGTGCCCTGGCTTTCCAGTTTCTTATGTTCAGCTTCCCAAGGTCCTCCTCCTCTATCTGGTCTTTGAATCTACTTCGGGGTCTTCCACTTTTTCTACTACCCATTGGTTTCTGGTAGAAAATATGTTTCATAGGCTGTCCTTCCTCCATTCTCGCCATGTGTCCAACCCTCCTTAGCCTGTAGATTTTGATTATCCTGACAATGTCTGGCTCTTTGTAAAGATGGTATAGTTCATAACTATAGCGCCTGCGCCACATTCCATTTTCTTATACTCCTCTAAATATTGTTCTTAGAATCCGTCTTTCACAGCAACCTAGAAGTCTCTCGCTATTTTTTGTCATTGTCCAGGTTTCTGAAGTATATGTCAGCACTGGTCTGATAAGTGTTTTGTAAATTTTGCATTTCTTGCTTCTTGAGAAGAAGCTAGATGTCAGGTGCTTTTTAAATCCATAATATGTTTTATTTGCGAGATATATTCCTCTTCTTATTTCAATGTTGGTGTCATTAGTGCTGTTTATCTGGGAGCCTAGATATATGAACTCTTTTACTGCCTCTATATTTTTTGTGCCTATTTCAAGGTTTTTAAGGGTTGGCTTTAGTGGTAGTTTGTTGGCGGGATAGATATATTTTGTTTTCTCCAAGTTTATCTGCAGTATAATTTTGCTTGAGGCTTCCTCTAATGCTGTAAAGGCACTAACGCTCATTTTCTCCCGGCAATTAGATCAATATCATCTGCGTACGCTAAAAGTTGTATGCTTTTGTTTGGGATCGTACCTTTTGTGTTTACTTGAGAGTCCCTTATCGCTTTTTCTAGTATTAGATTAAATAACAAGCATGACAGACTATCTCCTTGTCGGAGTCTAGTTCGAGTTGTGAACGAACGTCACACGGTTTTCTGCACTTAAAATTACATTCTGCTTTTGAGAGAGATTCTTGGACCCTCCGATTCCAAATTCAACCTTTTATCCATTATTTATACTGATAAATGGCATACACAGTTTCGAAAATTAAAAATTATTTTATTAAATTCTCAAATTACAACAAATATTTAGCTAAATCGTGATTACAATTAGCATAGTAGTACTTAAGCTTGGAAAGTACTAATCGATCCATTTTTTCTTGATTTTACCTTAACGGAGTCTTGTATAAGTCTTCTAACTCGAGCGATTCAAGTATCTCGCTTTCAATACTCACCCTTGCTAACGAAGATAATCTCTCATCTCCCTTACTTGAACTCAACATATCTTGAATCGCTTTAACGCAGAAAATGCTCTTTCAGATTCCCCGTTAGCTATTGGAATCGTGAAAAGCAGCAGATGATAAGCAATGTATACATTGGGAAATACACCAACCAATCAATAATCCAATTTAATACTTTAAGAAGACAAATTGTAGTATCATGGAGTCTATAGTCTTCATTCGAACGACTTGAAAAGAAAACCTCTTTCTTGCAATTTTACTCGTGGCACAAAGTCCTCAATTCTATTAGAAGATCGTCGAAAAGTGTGGAAACATCTTTTTATGATTTTGGATTGAGGACTTTTTTTTATTTTTTCATATTTATTATCTTTAAAAAGTTTTTTTGATTTAGGTCTGGATGGTGCCCCCTCTCACAGCTGGGGTCCTGGTGCCCGATGCTGTAGCATAGCCTAGCGTTATGGATAATCTGCCACTGGTTACATGGCATATCTTTACGTAGCTTATTGTAGTAAAAACATGTATTCGATATAAAGAAGATACCAATAACCATCCTCTACAGGATAAAGATTATAAACTAAAATTATTGGAACATAATTTGTTCGGAGTAAACAGAACATAAATTCGAATATCGCTTGGTAGAAAACAAAATGTATTTAGAACGATCAAAACAGTAAATTTAGAATGTACAATTACAACAAAATGTCCGTATAATAAAAATGAAATATATTTTACCGTACAAACAAAATTTTACTCAAAACTTTATAGAAACTAAGAAACGTAGTTGTAATTGGAAGCGAAATTGCAGAAATATACCTTTCTTGTCGTCTCAATTAAAAGTTATGTAAACTGTAATATAGTCACGCCACAAGTGGGGGGAGGAATCTACCCCATGGGCGCCGGAGGAATTCGTTTGAAAAACACGTTTAATTGTCGAAAATACAATCTCTGTGGAGTTTGTTGAAAACTATGCAGCGACCAACTATTTTAATCAAGTCGCATGCTTATGTGAATATTTTAGTTAGAATTTCAATTATTAAAAGCAGAATTAATTTTAGGGTAGTATGTAAAATAAATTTAATAGTAAACATTCTCTCCGGCTTTTGATGTAATTAATCATGACCCGCAGTTCATGCTGACGCACAATTAACACTGAAACATTCTTCACTCACATATCTTCTTCTTCGTAGTGTTCTTCGCTTTTAATCCTGACTGAGGAAAAACTTATTTTCTGTCGCTCAAAGCAGTTGCGTAGATATACTTTACACGTCACAGTCAGGACGTTTGTTATTTTCCCAGATCCTGTTCTCCTATGATGAGTTTCAAAAAATTATATTATTTATGATGTCTCATTACATGGCCGAAATACGTCAATTTAACTTATAAGAACTACACAAGGCCTATATAACGGAACAAGAAGAGTTGTTCAAAATAATAGTAGGATGTCTCAACAAATATCTGTCAATCAAAGTGTCAGACAAGGGTCCAGTATATCAACTACTCTTTTTAACATTTATATCGACGATCTGGTAAAGAAATGGAAACACGTACAGAACCGTGGTATTAAGTTATGGTGAGACAGATATTTGAATGTGCCGTTATTTGCCGACGACTTGCTTATACTTCAAAACACAGAATCTGATTTGCAAAAACCTGTTTTTAAGCTTCATTAGATTTGCAGACAATACAATACAAAAATCTCCACTACAAAATGACATTTCGAGGCAAGGAACCAACAAGAACAAAAATAATTATTAATGTTCAATTTCCCTTTTGTAGTAAGGAAGCGGAATCAAGATAGACTTTACTAACACCAAATAATGAAACGCTGCGTGTAAAACGAAAGGGAATAATTTGAAAAGCGAAGACTTCAGAACTGTGATTAATGAGAAATCAGCTGGCAACAAATTAGAGAACAGGCAACTGTAAAGGAATGGCCATGTTATGTGGATGGTTCGTAATCGATTGACCAAGAACTTGGTAAAGAATAAAATGAAAAATAAAAAGTGATGACTACAAACAACACAAAAAATCTATGGAAAACGAGTGAAAACTGTAGATGGATTAAGACAAGTGAAAAGGGGAAGCGGATAAGTGAATCGAATCAGACAAGAATACAGAGTATTAAGGAATGAGAAGAAGAAGAAGAAGAAGAAGAAGAAGAAGAAGAAGAAGAAGAAGAAGAAGAAGAAGAAGAAGAAGAAGAAGAAGAATGTATCAAATGTTACAAAACAAGCGCGGAAAAAAATTTTAACGGCGCATAAAATTAACTTTTTCCTTAAGTAAAATTTTCCTTTTTTCATTTACAGTATACGTAGGGATTTTTTATACTCCTATGAAGCTACCCGTCGATTTTGTATTTTCTATTATGAATTTATTATAGACGAACCCGTTTACGGCAAAAATAACGAAGGTAAAGCAAACACATTATTTTTATTGAGCGATCCGTCTTACAGCAAAAAAAATAGAATATGGTTTGAACACAAGAGTAAACAACAGAACAGGAGACGTCGCGGCTCCGATACTCCCACCAAAGTTTTATTAATATCGTTACTATAATATATAAGTAACGACGAACACAATGAATACTGTCAAAATACAGATACGCAAACATATAGGAAATAAAGACTGTCTTTATTTTCTTAGGATTGTTTTTCATATGTTGAGCTCAAGATGTATTGTTGTTTACATTTTCGTGTTATTACTTAATTTCATTTATAACGTTATTTATAGTGTTCACAATACGCCATCTTTTATACAGAAATATAGGAGGCTGTATTATTATTTCTATAATTAATATAGGTAGCAAGCGAACAGCGCAGACGAGATAATGGAAAAAACAAACAACGGTAAAAAAGTAATAAGAGAGTTGAATTGTTTGAATGGAATTGTTGGAAAATATTTTTGTATTTTTGTAGGAGAAAACAATAAGAAATCAAACGTAGTAAAGCATATACAATTCTCGTTCAAAATCTAAGAACTAGCGGAGCCGAAACACAAGATATGACAAAGAAGAGTCTAAATAATTTGACGGCGACAGAGATGCAGGGGCGTATTTACCGGGGGGGGGGGGGGAGACGAACGGGACCCTCCCCCCGGGTGGAAAAAGTTGATGAATTTTGTTAATCTCGTATTCTTTAGGCTGTATTATTATTTTTTCAGCTGTGTAAAGTAATATAGTCGTTACTATTTTTCAAATATACAAACAGGTTTATTACACAGCATTAGCGTATACGTTTTAAATACGAAATATAGGAAAATCAATTCAGTCAATAAGTATCTCGTAAAAAATGTTTGAATAACCCGTATTTTTATTGTTTTATTACCGTTCACTTCAATAAGACAAATTTCAGTATGTTACCATACGTTTCTCAGCCACTTTAAAGATAGTAATGTTAATTAGTTTCTTTTTGAATAGTGATCATGGTTTTATTTTTCTAGTAATGATCTGGGAAGACGTTTCTCCTTCTTCTTCTTCTTCTTCTTCTTCTTTTTCTGTTTCTTCTTCTTCTTATGGTCCTCCTCCTCCTCCTTCTCCTCCTCCTCCTACTTCTTCTTCTTCTTCTTCTTCCTTTATGCTTGAGGCATTTCTTCTTCGTATTATTTGAATTAGCAGCCATCCTTACTATTTCTTTTATGAAGTTGCTAAACTGCTACAATTTTTTGTTCAGACAAAGCTTTTCGTCATCTCTGACATCATCAGGTCTTGAACAACCAACAAGGTTGTTCCTTGTTGGTTGTTCAAGACCTGATGATGTCAGAGATGACGAAAAGCTTTGTCTGAACAAAATATTGTAGCAGTTCCTTGTTGGTTGTTCAAGACCTGATGATGTCAGAGATGACGAAAAGCTTTGTCTGAACAAAAAATTGTAGCAGTTTAGCAACTTCATAAAAGAAATAGTGAGGCATTTCTGCCTGTAGCATTTATATTTGGGCTACACGTTTTCGAACACGGTCGACACTTCTCTTTTAAACGTCGATAGTGTTTAAAAATATATGGAAGTCTTTATGGTTCCATCCTCAGAACGTGAAGTATATGGTTCCCATGACTATTCCATTTAAATAAAATATTTCTAATTCTTCCTGAATCCTATGCCATCTTGTATACACCGCTACCAGACTTAAAAACGTTTCCATTCCATTCGCTTGCAGTCTCGACGTCCCTTTTGGTTCCGTACCCACGTTTCACTTCCCTACATAATTGTGGGATAGACGTCTCCTTATAAAAACTAAATGTTGTTCCCTTCCTGATTTTTCTGAATAAAGCTCCCCTAATTGTGACATTTACATAGATAACCTTCTCCATTTATTTTTTATTTGATCATAATTTTCTGAACGGGATATAGAGCATCCTAAATACTGAAATTTCTTAACTTGCTCAATACTATTGGACAGTAATGTGGGAATTTTATAATCGAAAGGTTGGCTAATCTGTACATGCTCCGGCCTCTATACTATTGTCATCAATTACGATTTCAGACCTTATATTGTACTTTCCCTGAAACGTCATTACGATACTCTGCTTTCACTTTTATTATGAGATACTTATTCTCATATTAAATACTAGCAAAATACCCGTGCTTCGCTACGGAGTTTCACTTTGTACGTAATTGTACAATTATTGCTCGCTTAATAGTATAGGATTAGATAGATTGTACAAATTCTCAACTCTTAGTTTGTTTATTTACATTCATAGCAACAGCTATTTATTATTTATTTCGAGAAAATCGTTAGAGCCGTTTCGGAGATAAAAAGGACATACATTTATTAATTAATTGAACTTCGAAATTTTCTCGACTATAAGAACCTGCAAACAACGAAGTTTTTCAATTTAAAACAATGATTAAAAACTCAGGACTAAATGTATTCGGGGTTTCCAGTAAACTGAGATGTCAACCACTCCATTTACAAAGTATGCAATTCCCGCAATAAATTTCAGTATTTGGTTTTTTGCCCCTTAGGAGTGAAAGTTTTTAAAACCGTTTCTTAGTGAGCACCTAAGACCTATGATAAAAACACGTTTTTTTAGGTGAGAAGTACAATAACTTTGTTAAATGACTAATAAATGAATAAAAGTTAAAAACAAAACTTGTAAAGAATTTAATTCTGAGAAAAATGCTGTAAATAAAGTCAATAAAAATCAACAAAAAATTACAATTGTTTCCAATTTTCCAAAATTTGTTTTTATGCAAAGATTTTTCTGTTTTACGTCGGATATCATGAAACTTATGGGAGATACAGTTCTGCGACCTGTTTTATTCGATTTTTCAGGTCAAAAACCATAAGAAACAACAGAATTCGCCCCTTCCCAGAATTTCAGAAAGTCTTCATTTACCCGGGGGAACCGAAACCCGGGTGAAATCTTTCGCTAGCCGTAACTCGCTTACAAAGCGTTTCCGGACATATGTTTATATGAACTTTTTTTCTTCTTTTACACTATAGAACCATTTCTCAAATTATTTCCCTCTCCTCCCGGGACACCCTGTATATAAGAGATGTTAGGTACATTATTTAACTCGTATACGAATGTTTGGAAACGCTGTGATTGTTCCTTATTATTCTAAGGTTTCTTCTTCTGGTACTAAAAACCGAGACGGTACTTAGTCTACATAGGAGTCTGAGCCTATTGTTTGCTGTCTTTAACAAAACGAATACCCAAACTTCTAACGTTCTCAACTGCGTCCTTCTCTTCTTCTTCTTCTTCTTCTTCTTCTTCTTCTTCTTCTTCTTCTTCTTCTTCTTCTTCTTCTTCTTCTTCTTCTTCTTCTTCTTCTTCTTCTTCTTCTTCTTCTTCTTCTTCTTCTTCTTCTTCTTCTTCTTCTTCTTCTTCTTCTTCACCTTCTTCTTCAGAACTACAGCAAAGCCCCGGCCTGGCTTCTAACACCAGTATAACACCCTTGGCATCTCAGTATAACGCCTCACATCCTCACATCCATTCTTCTGAGATCTTCTAGCACATCATCCAACCATTTTATCGTAGGTCGGTCCCTCTTTCTGCTTTTATAGACTTGCGCCCTCAGAATTTTCTTTTCCATACGCAGATCATCCATCCGCTCTGGTGACCTAGCCATTGTATTCGTTGAGCCTTTATGAATCTTACAATGTTTTCGTGATTTAATAGCTAATCTATCTTCTGGTTATTTCCTATTCTCTATTCGTCTTCTTTAACCGGGCCACAAACAGGTCTTACGATCTTCCTTCCAAACCTTCTTAATGTTTCTTGTTACATTTTTATCAGCGTCCATGTCCCGCCTCCATAAGTATTCTGTTTTGTTCTACACCGACCTTTCCCCTCTCTCGCCAAACAGCGTTTCCAGAAAGTCTTTTTTCACATATGATACTTCAGCCATGTGCTGTACACGTAACCATAACATTTCATCCTCTGCACTTTCAGCTGAACAGTCAATAGAGGTCGCACAAGTGAGGGGCTGTGCGAGACGAAGGGCATGTCCGTGTGCTGCGTCCGACTTCAAATAGAGCTCCCGCCGCAGGAACCACATATGTGCTGGATACTGAGGGTGCGACCTGCTACCGGCCGTGGTAGGAGGTCGTTGTGCAGCCTTACAATTATTGAGTGCTTATTTCACTCCGCTTTTCATTGCCTTCCCTGACTTGACCGATTATTCTTCATAGTGTTATTCTTTCTAACCGTCCAAATCCATCCCGTATTTTCGTTTCCAAGCGAACATGTCTGACCAGCGTGTGTTCAGTCACAGCTTTTTTTTCTTCTCACCAAGTGGCTCTTCAAAATCAGCCTTAGTGAAATATTTATGGCCGGCAACCAGATACAATCCTTTACATATCTTTCCCTGCCTCATCTGCTGTGCTATTTACGGTGATGCCTACCAAAAAAGGAGGCTCTGAAACTGATCATCATCATCTGTAAGGATTAAACCAATGATGGTTTGTTCCGGTACCACACAGGCAAAGTGTAGAACTGGACACTCCTGCGCTTCCTCGGACGTCGCACACCTCTCCGTCCAATCGGCTTATAGTTCCATAGTTGTTTGGTGATGTGGCAGTCATCCATTCGGCAAAGATGTCCCCACCAATTCAGCCGATACTGGGCAACACTGTCGAATATACTTATAATATTCAGTTCCTGCTGTATTCTGAAACTGGTATTTTCCAAATACAAAGCCGGTGGATAATCCTTTTTTCTTCTTACAACCACTACCACGTTGCCTTCTGTTTATTGATGATTTACTAAGCCACAATTACTGTTTCTTTATTTAAATTCGGAAAGACGTCCCTCACTGTTTTCAGTGACCTATCTGTCAGTGGCCACAGTACTGTGACAAAGAATCGTTTTATAACTGAAGATGGCCTCCAGAGGCGACGCCGAAATGTCTGAAGTTAATAACTTTAGTGGACCGCGGCCCAATAGCCCGGAGTTTATTTCCGACACTGTTGGCGCCAGCCGTGAAAGCGTTAGAAAGATAAAACTACCTTTTAAAGTGTGCGTCACTTTAGAGCTTTATGTCTTGCACAGCACAAGTTTGCATCAGCTGAGAATAACCACTGCATAACAAACTACTAATTGTTTTGGTAACAAGAACTTGGTGATTACCAAATGATATGGAAGTGATAATTACGATGAACTTGTACTGTAGTTACGCAACACTGAAGGTACGACAAACATTAACAATCCGCGGCTTCGATACACATTTAACGACCCAATATACACAGCACCCACGGCTTCCCGTAACAGACTGTTAAGAGTGGTTTAACGACGCACAAAATCGGTGCCTCGTGTGTGAGGCAATAAACAACAACACAAAGCCTTCATAATAGCGTCGTCGCTCCAGGGCTGCCAACTGGTTCATTAGCTAACGAACACTATGTGACATGGTAATGTATGACACGGCGACCTGAATATGAATTACATACACATACAGCACACCTACCAAAATGAAATTAACAGTAACAACTCTCAAACTGGGTTAATGTTCATATAACAGCCGTTTGTATGTGTGTATAAGCGCGCCGACGCGTTTGTATGTATATGCCGCTGTGTGTGTATATCCATGTGTATCTCTACTGTGTTAAACACTAATGCAACTGTCGTATTTGTTTTTAATTTGACGAGATTCAGTCAGTACTTTTATACTAAGACTTTCTTACATTCGAACGTTCTTATGTAGCCTACTTTTAATCCACAAACATTGCTTGGAAAATTAAAATTATTAAAGTTCACATAAAATAAAATAAGACTATTGATACAGTTTATAACTCTTAATTACTGTACTAGTATTCTCGCTGAGCCGCACAACTCGCTCACTATTTTAAACCATGTAACGGGACAGATCAGGGAAGTAAATAATTTTTAATAATTGAAAGAAATGTTTTAATGCAATCAGTGTTCACCCTTTGGGGAACCTCGTTTTTAACAAAAGTGAATACAATGTTATTGAAAGAGACCAGTGTGTTTATGTCTGGCGTCAGTCTGGCTATACGGGTTACGCAATCGCCTGCAATCCAGGACATCTGTGAATTACAGAAAATATGAAGGTAACACGCTGATTTCACCAGGCGGTAAGAAAGTGTAGAATTCGCTTCCAGAACATTTTAAACCAACCAATCAGAGCTCGGATTGATGATCACGTGACCGGTCCCACACCACGTTATATGCGCCCCAACGCCAGTTTTGGGGGCGCAGTCGACTAAAATTCTTCAGACCGCGCGGTCATTCTTCAGTGCTCGCGAGCCAGTTATGTCGGCCGACACAATTAACAGTTCAAATGTGACAAAACAGTAATAAAATATATAACAAAGGGGACAATTAACACGAGCGCAAAAATATTCGAACATTGGCAATTTATTTTCGGAGTGTATGGAGCAAAGGTGACTCAACAACTGGACCAAGTCTACACTAAGGCTGAGTACAAACATAACCAACTTTCTAATTTAAAGCCATCAACAGCATGAAAATTCGTTCACTAAAATCTGTAAAATATTAATGAGATCTCAATTTTAAAGGGAAAATTTTGAATAGGCTATGTAAAGGAATGAGAGAGAGAGAGAGAGAGAGAGAGAGAGAGAGAGAGAGAGAGAGAGAGAGAGAGAGAGAGAGAGAGAGAGAGAGAGAGAGAGCGCGTGATACAAAAAAAAAATTAAAAGTGCTGGGTCGTTAACTATATTAACTATTTTTTGTAGTTTTGTAAGAATTGTTCCTTTATAACTGTAAGTCATTATAACGTATAAATTTGGGTCTGACACCGATGTAATAGCTTGTAACAAGAAATGTTTAGAATGTGAGGAGTCGTGAGAGAGGTTGAGAAAATAATGATTTTGTTTAATAAAAGAAAAATAGTTTGTTAAAATCACAAAACGGTGTCAACATAATTATTTCGTCATTCAAACCTAAATAATCATCTCTGCAACAGTTTCGTCTATAGAAACCTGGAGAGGACCCGAAGGTAAGAAAAGTAATAAATTTTATAAACTTGTGAAAAAATTTATTAACGCATAAAATTGGAATTTACAACAAAGTACATTTATTATTAATACATTCCAGATTAGATAATTTTTAATTATGGGAGAAATTACAAAAATCCAGATTTCTCTACTACTTTGTTAGTAATATAACAATTGCAGAACACACTATCATACAATAAACTCGAAACATGCAGATTTGGGTTACAATTCCTTTTAGTCTAACACCATGCTGGATTTTCACACTTTTTCATAGTTTTTTTTTATGGGCCCTAGGGTCCAGAAACTTTACATTTTCAAAACTTAACACTACATTCATATATTACTTGAAATTTTCTTTCGTTGATACCCCACACGAATTTTTGCGATTTTATTAAAATTTTCGTCCACTTTTTGGGGTCTGACATGCGAAAATTTTGAAATTTTTAAAATAAACATTATATTCAGATTGTGGTTTAAGTTTCTTTTAATCTGAGATACCCCACATTGGCTTTTGCGATTTTTTTTTTACAATTTTGACACCATATTTTTAGAGGAATTAATCTAAAAATAAAATACGATTTTGTAGAGAGAAAGCATGGACACGCATGCCAAGTTGGTAAATTGACACGCGTGCTAGGTCCTAATTTGGTAAATTTGTCTAAATTTGTGTGCAAATTTCGTTTTTGTTAAAATACTTATTTTTAACATATTTCAGTAATAAAATTTTCTATTTTTTCAAATTAGCCTTCTTCTTTACCACAACATCCCAACGTGAGCTCTGGCTTCCAGCACCATGTCTCCTACTCTTGCCATCTCAGCGTAACCCCTCACATACGTTCTTCTGAGATCTTCCCAGCGCATCATCCAATCATATTATCCTAGGTCGACCCCTCTTTCTGCCTTCATACACTTGCGCCCTCGGGAATTTCTTTGTCGTACGCTGATCATAAACATGTATGAAAATCCGTTGATACGTTCAAAAGTTATTGCGAGGCATACTTCAAATAGACATACTGTCAGAAGATGCCAAACGGTCGAGTCAAAACTGAGAATGCGTTTCGCTCCTTCAGTTAATATTGTACGATATGACCGTGTTAATACTCCCTCATCGAATTTGTACAATACCATACTGAATGTATCACGATATACTCGATGTAGACGAGTTATGCGCCTGCGCATGTCTCGCTTAAGTTCATGTCTCACAGAATGAGGAAAACATCTTGACATGGAGATCTGTGGAAGCAAAATGTGTCGCGCTAAGACCATTTTTCTCGGAAAATTCTACTCCTAGCGGTTCACTTGCATCCAGAGGGTAATGTATTCCAAGATGTACTCATGTATATTCCAATTACCTGTTTCAATATTTTCGCTATCCTTTGGCCAATTTTTATTGGACAAAGATGCGACAAATTTCAGTGTACGAATAATTTAAAGAAGCTTTTTCAACATATGAGTTAGATTTTTCTGTTTCTGCCTAGTCTTCTTTTCTTCTTCTTCACTACAAGGACTAGGTTATATAAACCTATTCAGGCATCCACCTCATCCACGTCTCTTCTACCAATGGCCTAATGTTTCAGCGCCCCTTTTGGCAATCGATCCTCCGTCATCCTTTGAAAATGATCACAACATTGTCTTCTGTTAGTTGAAATGATTGTATTTATATATTTTACTCTTTAGTTTTGCTCTTATATCCTCGTTCCTTCTTCTATTTTTCAATGTACAGATTATCCGAAGAAACTGCATTTCAAAGCTCTGAATATTCCTAAATTTATTTATCTTGTCTTTACGCCAGCTTCAGTATCATGTCTTACTTTATCTCAGAGATATGTAAAACGGCACACTAGTTAGTTTTTAAATAAATCACCACCAAACATAAGGGTTTAAAAATTAGGAAATAACGCTAATTTTCAAAATGTTCTATCTTAGTAAATTGTTATTCAATGAAACGTATTGAATGTGACAAATAATCTCACATTATCTGGAACCACTTCAAATTTACGGTTTTTTAAATCGATTTTGTGGAAATCCATATTATTAGCCTTTCAGTCCTAATTTGGTAAAGTTGCCGAAATTTATGTGCAAATTTCGTTCGTGTTAACATACTTATTTTTAACATATTTCAGTAATAAAATTTCCTATTTTTTCAAATTACCCTTCTTCTTCTTCTTCTTCTTCTTCTTCTTCTTCTTCTTCTTCTTCTTCTTCTTCTTCTTCTTCTTCTTCTTCTTCTTCTTCTTCTTCTTCTTCTTCTTCTTCCTCTTCTTCTTCTTCTTCTTCTTCAGAACAACAGCCCAACGTGAGCTCTGGCTTCGAACACAAATGTCTCCTACCCGTGCCATCTCAGCGTAACCCCTCACATCCGTTCTTCTGTGATCTTCCCAACACATCATCCAACCATCTTATCCTAGGTCGACCCCTCTTTCTGCCTTTATACACTTGCGCCCTCAGGATTTTCTTTGTCGTAACGCTAATCATCCCCGTCCCCTGTAGTTGAGCCTTTACGAATCTTACAGTGCATCATGCTTCAATAGTTCATCTATCTCCTGGTTATTTCTTACTCTCCATTAATCATCTTCTTTAACCGGGCAATGAACGCGACATACACTCTTTCTTTCAAACCTTCTCATTGATTCTTGTTCCTTTTTTGCTAATGTCTACGTGTCGCCTCCATAAGCAACAACATTGATATGTGTCTCCATGATAAGTGTCATACATTTTAATTTTTGTATTGTGACTAATTAGTTTGCTCCTCAATAGTCTAATGTTAGCAAGGTATGCCCCACTTCCTACTTGTATCCTGCCATGTAGTGTCGTGTTTATACACCCTTCATCGTCTATCATGTTACCCAGTTATCTGATCTTGCTGACCGTATCATCAAATGAAGCTTAGGCATGCGCCTTGTTACTACGGAACACCGGACGGCCGTCTTCTATCTCCTACATTGTACGGACTCCCTATAATACACAAACCTGATGTTCCGCTGTCAGCGCCACAGGCTCGCCTACATACGACTTGGCAAAACATCTTACTAATCTACTCCGGCCGTACATCGGGCAGACAGGGACGTTTGTGCGGGATTCCTCGCATTTCTTGGAAAAGATCGGTGGATTAGTATTGCAGCCTGGCGGTCTAATGGTGAGCTTCGACCTCGTCTCGTTGTTCACGATGGTGTCTGTACAGGAGGTCCTTAGCCACATCGCAGACTTATTACCCGGCGGACGTGACAGCTCTATTCCGTCAAGTCCTCACGACTACGTACTTCCAGTACAACGGAATTTCTACGAAATGATCGATGGTGTTGCCATGGGTAGCCCGCTCAGTCCTGTAGTGGCCAACTTTTACATGGAGACGTTTGAGCGACGGGCCATTTCATCTGCCCCGCTGAAGCCGAGATGCTGGTTCCGCTACGTCGATGATACGTTTGTCATCTGGAACCACGGAGAGGAGGAACTCGACCGGTTTCTGGGACACCTCAATAGTGTTCACCCACGGATCCGATCCAGTTCACCGTGGAGAGAGAAATGGACAATCAATTACCCTTTTTTGACGTCTTGGTTCTTAGGAGGGCCGATGCCAGCCTGGGTCACAAAGTATACAGGCAACAAACACACACCGACAGATACCTCCACAAGCTGTCCAATCACCATCCAAGTCAAAAACGGGCAGTTTTGAAGACCTGGGTGGACCGGGCAAAGAAGATCTGTGATCCATGGTATCTCAACGAGGAACTGCGGCATCTCGAGCAAGCGCTGCAGGCCAACGGATATTCCGTCGGGGAGGTGAGTCGTACAGTCCGGCCGAGAAGAACAGCCAGGGGCCGGTGGAGTCGGTGTCTCAGGAGAATGTTGGCTTCGCTATGTTGCCCTATATCCATAGGGTGACTGATCGTATTGGCAGGTTGCTAAGCGGGCGCGGCGTGAGACCAATCTTCAAGCCGACCAAGATAATCCAGCAGTTTCTGAAACCAATGAAGGACGTCAGAGACCCGCTCTCGTTGCGGAGTGTATGGAGTTCCTTGCTCATGCGGCCAGTCGTACATCGGAACTACGAAACGCAATCTCCATGCCCCCACTGATGAACTTAGCCGCTACTGTCGTTTGAGGCAGCCGGAAAAGTCTGCTATAGCGGAGTACGCACTCGCCAATGCCGACCATCGCATACCAGATTCAGAAACATGCATCTGTTACCATGAATCGGCGAGGTGAGTCTCTATCTTTGGACGCGAGTTGTGGCGATCCGATAAGAATTTGCCTCTCTTCTGATTGGCTGGTGGTGTCAGACAACAACTTCGTGCGGACAGCAAAAGTTTATAAACATGGTTGTCCTACTCACGGCCACTAGCCCCTTAACCACAGTTCAGTGGTAACTGACTGCGAACCTTGGTCAGTGTGTTTACAGCCTTCTACACTGAAGATGGCCGTCGAAGGCACGGCCGAAACGTTTGCAGCAAACAACCTTGGACCACGGCCTTACAGCCCGGCAAGCCGAAGTACTCATATCATTGAAGCCGACACCGTGAAAGCCTCAGACAGAATTTAAAATTTAACGTTTGATGTTCTCGTGTGAGGGATATAGCCTATAATCGTTCCGAAACAAACGAGTGACAAAGCTACTAGAACAAGTCACAAAACGGAACTGAAATAAGAGAATATATTAGTAAATAAAATGTTGCCTTGCGCGCACCTTGTATAGACCTTTTTGAGGTTGTAGAGTGTCCTTCAAATTCCTTCGCCGCCGCGCGCACCTTGTATGAACTCTACTCTACTGTCTTCCCTATCCCACAATCTAAGTGTTTTCCGCAACGTTTCGACAGACATACGTATCTCTGGCCACATTCTGGCTTACATTACTCCTCAACGGAACATTGCACGGTCAAATGTGTGCACGTGCGGCCCGTGCGCGTAAAATAGGGGGAATTCACATTTGTATAAGAGGACGTCAATAAAAACAACACAGTGCGCAGTGCACTTGACAGTGTTATCTCCGCATACAAAACGCATATTTTGTGGACGTAACAACGCTGCGAGCTAATTACATGCAATTTCGTGCGCGCGCGCGCGCGCGCGCGCGTGTGTGTGTTTATAGGCGGCAGTGAAACAGATAAAATTAACCCGCTGATCGATAGTGTGATTAACCTCTGATATTATGCGCCGCGGTGCGGCGAGCCAGTTATAACGTAAGCCGCCCTCGTTAACACTATATTGAGACTACATTGCGTGACAGTCTATTTTATATTATCTACATTCACACACACACACACACACACACACATATATTAACACATTAATATATATATGGATAAACTAAACCCATACAAATCCGCCTCGAGGTGTGGAAAAACAACCAATATTATAACCCTTCGTATTGTTTAAATTAGCAGCCATCCTTACTATTACTTTTATGAAATTGCTAACTGCTACAATTTTTATTGTTTAGACAAAGCTTTTCGTCATCACTGACATCATCAGGTCTAAAACGTTTTAGACCTGATGATGTCAGTGATGACGAAAAGCTTTGTCTAAACAATAAAAATTGTAGCAGTTAGCAATTTCATAAAAGTAATAATATTATAACCGATTGCTACAATCCGTCCAAAATAAACGAAAGCTACAATTGTCCGTGTCTGTAAATAAGTAAATTGTCCATAATTAGTAGATAAGACCAATTCCCCTATTTTTGAGGGGGGCAAAATGTTTTGTTAATGAAAAGAAAAGACACTATATTGTTACGACAATCTACTTGATCGTCGTATGGTACAGTGGAAAACAAAATACAAGACACCAATTAAGTCAATAATCACTAACTGAAACAAAATAATAACTGAACAAAATTACTTTACATACAATAACAAGATATACACACAAACAGAAGGTCTCCCGATGGGATCCCCCATATCAGGAATACTAGCAGAAATATATATACACAACATAGAATAGAACCACATAATAAACAACAACAAATACACTAACAAAATTATATACTGGCACAGGTATGTAGATGATATATTACTTTTATTCAAAGGCAACACAAGACAAGTTGAAAACCTCCACAAATACATAAACACTATACACCACAAATTAAAATTTACACTGGAAATTGAACAAAACAATAGTATAAATTTTCTAGACCTAACAATTAACAAAACTAACAATACTCACACGTACAAAATATACAGGAAACCAACCACAACTGACATGGTTATACACAACACATCAAACCACCCAACACAACATAAACATGCGGCCTTCAACCATATGCTCCATAGACTAACTAAAATACCCTTAAATAAACAAGATTACACCGACGAACTCAACACAATAAAATACATAGCAATCAAAAACGGTTACAACCCTAATTTAATAAACACACTACACAAACGCATCAAAAACAAAAACAAGAAAACACAAAATACCATTAACACACAGCACAATAAATACATCACACTCACATACCACAACTCCTACACACACAAAATCGCCAATACATTCAGAAAACACAAATACAAAATAGCATACAGAACAACCAATACCATCAAAAAACACATCAATAATACAAACACAGACATAGACAAATATAGCAAAACAGGTGTTTACAAATTAAATTGTAATGACTGCAATAGTTTCTACATAGGCCAGACGGGAAGATCTTTTTCATCCCGTTATTCTGAACACTTAAAAGCTTTAACCAACAACAATATACACTCCGCATTTGCCACACACATACACACAGAAAACCACAGTTACACCAACATAGACACTAATCTTGAAATTTTACATTACTTACCCAAAGGTCGAAAACTCAACACAACTGAACAATACGAAATATATACACACCACACAACACAACCAAACAACATACTTAACGATCAATTACAATATAAATCACATACACTTTTTGACACAATTATACAAAAAACAAACATTAGGTTGAATCCCCGCGCCAATCCTCTTCCTCCACGCACCACCCCCACTACACCTTCCACACAACAACCGTTACCAAATGATGGCAGTCTGTCTCTAAGCTGAAGAAGGCGAATACGTACGCCGAAACGCGTTCGACGAGAAGAGAATAAACAGTAAGTTCACAAGAAAAAGTTTCATTTTTAGATAAGCAATAATCACTAGCTTTAATTATCACAAATAACAGTTCATAATCAACTCACACAATAATAATGTCAAACATTAAGATTCCGTGCTACAATCACTTTTAACTAATACACCACTTGCGACGCACTGTGTAAATCGCCCGACATAACACTGAACTCTAAGCGGCAGGTATGGGCTATTTGTAGTCTGCAGGGTTCCGTAATATATGCGTCTTTAACAAACACGTAAAAATTCTAGAGAATACTTCAGCGCGGCCATGGCAGAAACACACACCGTTGGGCTAGTCAAGAAGCTTCTAGAACGACACCATCGAACCCACGAGACGTTCCGCATTAGGTAATACTGCCTCGCATGTCAAGCGTCACGTACGCATTACAGCTGCGGAAATAGCCGGGAAAAGAGTAGAACAACGTTCTCCAATGTACCAAAACGTTCCGTATTGGTGTAACACTTTTTCCGCATAACGTAACAATACGAAAATGACAGCAGCACAGACAAGAAGGGAGCCCCATAACTTAGAGCTGGGTAATTACACCTTCAGTGGTGTAGAGAGGTTTATATATCTTAGAACAGAACTCAATGAGGAGAACAAAATCTCACAAGAAATAAATAGAAGAATCATGGCTGGCAAAATAGAGTATATTATGCAAACCTTAATCTTGTCAAGTCCAAACTCGTGTCTCGTCAAACTAAAATGAAAATCTACAAAAGCTTGATCAGACCAGTCGTGACTTACGGACCTGAAGCATGGTTACTTAACTTATGGACCTGTATCAATAAATTGGTTGAAACTATTTGAAAGAAAAATAGTGAGAAAGATACACGGCTCAATAATGGAAGCAGGAGAGTGGAGATGCCTTTGAAATGTTGTAATTGATGGAATATTGCAGCGGGAAGATATAGTGCGCTTCATGAAGGCAAGGAGGATAAGCTGGCTGGGACGCGTGGAGAGAATGCCACAGGAGAGACTGCCCAAGCAATGTTAAATGGAAACATGGAAGGAACAAAAAGAAGGGGCAGACCCAGAATGCGATGGTTACATGAGGTGGAGGAAGACTTAAGGAGAATGGGCGCACAAAACTGGAAGAACGTTGCAACAGAGAGGGAGAGAGAGAGAGAGAGAGAGAGAGAGAGAGAGAGAGAGAGAGAGAGAGAGAGAGAGAGAGAACTAGAGGCGAGCGGTAGCGGAACCCAAGGGTCATCCCAGCCTGTAGAGCTCCGGAAGAACCATTGCCCCTATAAATTTGTTAGATACAGGGGTGTTCTATGTTATGAAATCATTTCCAGATATGCTGAACTACTAAAAAATTAGAAGTTATACGTGGAATTAAGATACCATTAAATCATACAACAATCCTTTTATACTTTTACAATACAATTTGCTAATCAGTGGCATGACCAGGCGATGCTCCTGGGAGGTGGCGAATATCTAGCTTGAAGGTTAGACACCGTGTTTTCGTCTGAATAAATGAGAAATTCAGTGCTATGTCCCAATAATTTTATAAATATATTTTATAAATACTTTGCATCTCAAAATTTTTTTAGAAAACCAACGTGAAGTATAAGGATTGAAAATACCATGGAAAAGCGCTGATTTCAAAATATTCTAACTTCGTTAACTGTTATTTAAATTAAAAGTAATAAATCTCATTCCACGAGAGGGTTGAAACTGGGCGATGGGCTGGTACCAACCCTGTTCACCCTAACACTCGAATATGTGATCAGAAAATTGTCAGTTAATATGAATGCAACGTTAGAACATAAAATGGTCCAGATCGTAGGATATGCAGACGATATTAATATTATGGCGAGATCCAAAGAAGAGCAAAAGACACCTTCCAGGAACTCAAAGGTGAAGTAGAAGAGATGGGATTACAGGTGAATACAGACAAAACAAAGGTTATAATTACCACTCGAAACAAAACCAGGAAACCTGAACAGTTTGAAATAGAACCACTAAACCTGGAAATAGTAGATCGATTTAAATATTTGGGGTGTTGGATTGCAGAGGATAATAAAGAAATAAATGAAATAAGGAAATGGATACAGGCCGAAAATAGAGCACATGCTTCGTTGACAACTACATTCAAGACAAGGAATATCCACCGTAAGTCCAAGGTCACATAATATAAAGTTATGATTAGACCGGTGATAACATATGGCAGCGAGATTTGGACTGACTGGATTGATTTTGAGGAGAATATCTGGACCAATCAAAGGCAATGGGATATGGAGAATACGTCACAATGAGGAACTATACAAGCTATATAAAGACAACGATCTGGGCACCACCATCCGACTGCATAGACTGCAATGGGCAGGACACATCATTAGGATGGAAGGCAACCGAATACCTAGGAAGGTACTATTTCGTTTAATCGAGGGTAGAAGATCTGTCGGAAGACCCAAGCATCGCTGGATTGACGCAGTGGCAAGGGATGCTGATTTTTTACTTAAAATAAAACGATGATCATCAAACTTCAAGGACAGGGGAAAATGGAGGTGGATGATTATGGAGGCTAAGGTTCGACTCCGAACTGTGACCCCATAGAAGAAGAAGAAGAAGAAGAAGAAATCTCATGTCATTACACATCACTTTAGTTCTAAATTTGTGTTCTTAACAAATCTTGTGACAATGAGTCTTTCTGAAGATATTTTGAAAACTCCGGTTTTATTGCTCCTTCGCGCTTCAATTTAAGGATTTTTGCCAATAATGTTGCTCCATTATAAAGAAACATTAGTCTATAAGTATTTTAAATCCTTTTATTGAAGTAAAACTTCTTTGGGCACGGTAGGAAAAATGTTCGTTACGCGTTACGCGTTATGCGTTATGCGTTATATGCATGCATGTGTGTGTATATGTGTTTAGTAGTATACCAAAATGAGGAAATGTACAGTTATATATAATTATTGTTACGAATATTTTAAGTTAACGATATGTAAAAAATAATCTACCTAGTCCTACATAATTTAATGACATATACCGTATGTTAAAAATTGTTTATGAATACGATCGACGTCATTCTCAATCATTATTATACGTTGCTTTATCACGTGTGACGAGTATTGAAGGATTACATATTACGACACAGAACAACGAGAAGATATTCTACCATGGCCGAAGACGATCATCATCAACAATTGATTTGCAAGAGGAATTTAAACGACTTTCACTAAACAAACTAGAATCTATAAATGAAAATTTAGTTAATTTCATCAATAACAGAAAAGGTTTATCAATATTCACTTTTAATTGCCAAAATCTTACAGCTTATGCTGTTGATCTAAAAGATATAGTTGTGAAAAATTCAAATGTCATAGTTTTATCAGAAACTTGGCTAGCCAATGAAGATGACGTATCTGTTCTTAATTTCAACTGCATTGTGAAATATAAACGAGTAAATATTAGAGCGGGAGGTGTCGGGATATTTCAAAATTCTGACGATATTATTAACATCATAACTCCATCCATGGATTTTTCCGTTACTCAATCTGATGTTTATGGTTCAATGGCATCTATAGTTGGCGATTTGTGTATGGCTGAATGGAAAATGGAAAATGGGCAAAAAGTTGTGATTGCAGCAGTGTATATTTCTCCTAATAAAACATTAGATGATATTATTGATTTGCTCCATAGTTCATTATTATCGTATACATCACAAGGTGCCGCCATACTTCGTAAAGATTATCATAAAATACCTATGATTTTAAGTGGAGATTTCAATGTCAATTTTGCATTAGACAAATCTATAAAACTGGTTGAATTTTTAAAAGATAATTTAAACCTGTCTATACAAATGAAAAAAAAATATCTACGACAAAATCGAATACGACAATGTATGCAGTATTCACAAGGCTTCTGGATAATATTGAATGTAAAACATACATTTCTTATTTTAGTTACCATAAGCCTTTGGTTACAAAAGTGTGTGTTGAAATATCACTAAATATTAACGAAATAGATTAATAATAATAATAATTATTTCTGTAAATGTATATAATAAAATATTTTTAATTTACTAAAAAGGAAAATTTTTCTTATACTGATACCTCTCCCATCCTATTAAATTTTAAGTATACAGTTAAAAATAATAATAATAATGGATAAACAAAAAATAATGGATATAACCCAAAGAAGTTTCACTTCTTCCGCGTGTACACACTTACTGATACACGCACCCAAACTTTTTTTAGAAGCATTATATTAACATATGAACCGTCTTAAAAATAGGCATATGTTAAGTGATTATGGAATTTTACAGATTTTTTTAATAACTCTGTGGGGGTGTTAATGCACCTGATCACCCTCCGTAGTTATACCGCAGTCCCTAATGACCAAGTCTTACAAGCACATAACGATGAGGAATTTATGATGAGGAAATTTGAAACAGTATCCACCAGTGCCAAGGTAGGGCATATAGGAAATGATCCTGGACCGGCCTGTGTCTTGGATTATTGCAGGCGGCAATGAAATCTTCATTTATCCGGCTGTGAACTGCGACTGAAGGGGTAGGTGGAACTCTGTAGCTCTAGTGGAAGCAACGAATCTAGAGGAGAAACCCTTGATTACGATCCTGGTCCTCCAGGTTGGGGATTGGTCATGGGGCTGAAGAAGAAGAAGAAGAAGAAGAAGACTAAAACTATGCATATAATACGCAAAATAATTTTTAGGCGATTGTCACTAATATGTATACCGACATGACATAAAAATAATTTTGTAAGCAACAAATTGTATCGTAGGAAATTTAAAAATTTATTAAACCTCGTATAGTCTATATTTATTTTTTTGTCTGTTGTACTGTTTACACTGTAATGCAGGTAATGTTTTGTATTTCCATTGACCAGTGTACACAGCAGACTTGTTTTGTTTAGAGAACGCTGTTGATGTTGATTTATTGCCACGGGCCCGTGACACATTACTGTGAACATCCATGTTCGTTGGCGACCGACTGTACCGACTGGTGTGTGTAACTGGGTCAGCTGTGTACCGCTGGATCCTGTGATTACCGCTGGGTCCTAAAATCGTGTCACATATGTTGGTGGTCTGAACCACCTCCACCAATCGTCGTGCCCTGCCTGTCTGTCCACCGATAAGACGGTCAGACTTTCAATCATACATATTTGAACATACTGTTCCGACCGCCTAACTGATCGTCGTATGGTACAGTGGAAAACAAAATACAAGACACCAATGAAATCACTGATAGCCAGCTTTAATTATCACAATTAATAATTCGTAATCAACTAGATAGTCTCTTACAACAATTCACGTAAAAATTGTCCACATGCAATAATAATGCAAACTATAAAGAATTCCGCACAACAACACCTCGCTACAAACACTCGATCCACGAAAAACAAATCGCTCAACACCACTGAACCCATAGGCCGGCTGCTGGATTTTTATAGGTAGCGCACGCCTTCTAGAAAAATCCTCAAATCTCAATGTGCACGCCACTTAATGCTGACGCTAATGCATATCTCAAGTGGCCTCTTGTAGAGTCTAGAACAAACTTGAACACGGCCTTGACTGGGGCAACGCCTATCACACAGGACGAGGGTAGGGTGTAGAATGTTCTGGCTTTTCGATAGGATTCTCGCTACAATATGTAGGTATGTGTATATAAATATATACCATATGCAAGTAGTTGTTTATTTTATAGGTACTTAAGTAGGTTACACGTACACTTTCATTAACACTTGTCAACACGTTTAACACTTATTCATTAACACTTGATAATGAAAACCGTCCACAGAAAAAAAACAAAATTCTGACTGTGCAACTTGCGCCAAGTTTCTTCTTAGTGGGCAACCCTGTCCACTCACAATGTATTTAGTATTGCGTCAACTTAAATTAGTATTTATTATTTTTTCGTTTATTAATAATAAATTTAAAACTAAATACATTAGCATTCCGGCATTTGGCGAAACCATTAATTCTACGTCCCCCAAAGAATTGGATACGATGAGTAATGCCTTATGGTCTCATTCCTTGATGAAGGGAAATATCCAGCCCCACCTCCATGTGGTGAGGGACGTGCAACACCTACAGGTGGCTAACGCGGCTCTGGAGACCGACTGACAGCCGGTATAAGCTGTACCTCCTCTACTTGTCATTGCCAAGTAGAGGTTAGGGTACTCTCTTGCCCTTGGGCCCGTAAACACGGATGACCTTCCATTGGTCAACGACGTAGGATGTGAGGGCAAGGAGAAACCACCACATTAAAGATCCTTATGGATATCTCAACAGGGACAACTGGTCTCTTTAGTCTGGCAAGACAGTCGGTTTATGGGAGAATACACTGACAGAAAATCGAGCAGGACGTTATGGCTGAAAGTGGCAGTCCCACCATACGTCTTACTCCGAGATCTAGTAACATGTCCAGGGGACATATCACTACTAAAATCCCACAAATAAGGACTAGACTAGCCGGTCGGATCAAAAGTTTCTGACCACAGCTGTGAATAAAACGACGTGGAACTGATTAACTGATCCCGTACGGGCAAAAATTGTTATAGATGGTACTGTTCTGGAATAAGTCAGCAATTTTGAATACGTGGGCTACAGTGTGTCTTATAATACAAGCAACGACGTTGTCACGACGTTGCATAAGTCATTCTTAAGTGCGGAACCATCAGGCAAACTCTTAAATTAGCAAGTAAAGAAACACCCATAAAATTCTACAAGGTGATGGCCCTTCCCACACTTCTTTATGGGTCTGAGAATTGGACCAGGCCAGGCCAGTCGCATCCAAGCGGCTGAAACGAGATTTCTCAGGCACGTGGCAGCGTATACTCTCCATGATCATAGAAGAAATTCAGATATACGGCAGGAACTGAATATTATGAGTATACTCGACAGGATTGCCCAGTATCGGTTGAATTGGTGGGAACATGTTTTGCCGAATGGATGACTACCGCATCTTTAAACTATGGAACTATAAGCCGAGGGGACGGAGATTTGTGCGACGTCCGAGGAAGCGCTGAAGTGGCCAGCTCTGGACTTTGCCTGTGTGAGACCGGAACAAACCATCCTTGGTTTAATCCTTGCAGATGATGGTGGTGGTGGTGGTGGTGGTGATGATGATTATGATGATGATGATGATGATGATTAATTCGAAAACTTTGTAACAAATGCATACAGTTCAATGTCCGCGCGTCTCTTTGTTATTACCGTCAATCGCTGTAATCACATAATAATTTTACCGACCTCGTTGAAATGAATCCGCTGTCAAAGCTCTTGCATATGTACGTTGATAATCAGTTGGTTAGCTGTTGCACAGAAATGCCTTTCCAAACGCAAACAACACACACACACGCCACACGTAATAATGTAGAAACCGTTCTACATTGCGGTTGTCCGTCATAAAACTGAAACAAACTAAACCATGTTTTTCACCTGTCTACGCTAGGAGAACTGTACTGAATTTAGTTGGTACGATTCATTTATTTGTTTGTTACCTTCTAACGCTGCCCCCCCCCCCCCCAGTTTGTGTGTTACATTTTTTGTTGGACCTCCTCACGCTTCTTTATGGATCTGAAAATTGGACTTCAACGAAATCTCAGGCCAGCCTTCATCTCTTCACACGCCCTTGGTAAACGCAGTCTGTGTCTGATGGGACGATGTTTTCGATCGCAAATGACGGCAGGGTTCAAATTTTCAGGTCGGTCCAACTGACCGGTTATTGTAGCCTATGATTGGGTCCCAACTGACCTCCGTCCATTTAATTTGTATGTAACTTAATGATGTTCATCATCATCATCAACTCTACTTCACGGATTAGGCTGCACTGCCTGTTCCGGAAACAACCTCGTCCTCGGACGCCCCACACTCTGATACCCTGTGGGTTTATAATTCAGGTCAAGTTTGGGAAGGCGATCTTGCCGCATTCTTCCCAAAGGCTTACACCAGTTGACCTTGTATCCTGTAATTTAAAAATTTGTAATTCTCTCCTTATCTGTGCATTATTTTTTCTGTCCCGTAACGTGCACCCTTTGACCAACCTGAGAAATGTCATTTCTGCTGATGTAACCTTCCCTCTGTCTGTCTCTGACAGTACCCATGTCTCACTCCCGTACAGCGCCACCGGTACACCCGTAATCTTATAAAACTTAATCTTAGTCTCTTTTCTAGTTACGTAACTTAATCGTAAGTAAATTTTTCTCTCGTCTTTTATCGTTTCATAGGCTTTTTCTATTTCGTCAAAATCTATAAATAAAAAGTAAAATATTCAGCGGCCGAAATGAGATATCTCGCACACGTGGCAAGGTATACTCTCCAAGAGCGTAGACGAAACGCAGATATACGACAGGAACTGAATATTATGAGTATACTCAACAAGATTGCCCACATATCGATAAATTGTTTGCAACATGTTAACCGAATGGAAATTGCCGCACAATCAAACAACCGTGGGAATTATAAGCCGAAGGAACGGAGACGTTTTGACTATTTGGGCAAAAAGGTGTCTCATATTATGTGGTGAATAAGCTACATGTGTGGTGTGTGGTCAAACCATATGTGTGGGAGCATCGGGGGAACTCAAAAGTCAATGAGTAAAGAAACAAGCCTGAAGTTATATAAGGTAATTACCCTCCACTCAATTCCCTATGGATCTGAGAATTGGACTTTAATGAAATCCCAGGCCAGTCAGTTATATTCAAGCGGCTGAAATGAAATTTCTTAGTCATCTGGCAGGGTACAATCTTCAAGGATCTTCAAGATATATGGCAGGAACTGATTATTATGAGTATAGTCAACAGGATTGCCCAATGTCAGCTAAAATAATTGGAAAATCTTAACCAAATAGATTATTACTGCATCCCCCAAGCAACTAGTGACGGAGAGGTGTCGAATGTCCGAAGAAGCACTGGAGTGATCACGTCTAGTTTATCTGCTTGGGACCAGAAAAAAAACATTGTTCTTTGTATAATTTAATCCTTGTAGAAGATGATGATAAATCGATGTCAAGCTGGGAGAGTCGACGAGGATATGAAATTTTTGAAAAACAAAAACAAAACTGTGACGTTTCATACAGTATTGTGTAAACTTTGAGCACACCTACCGTGTTTGGAATCATCTTAACTCAAAGAAAACACAAAAATACAATTAATATAAGATATACGGCAGGAACTGAATATTTTGAGTGTACTCGATAGGATTACACAGTATCGACTAAAAATGATTGGAACGTCTTAACAACGGATAAGAGTTACATTAATGAGCATTAAATATTAATGAACATCTTAACTACAGTAACAAGGGTTCCTGGAAAAGAAACGATGAATTATAAGAAAACGGCTTGAAAAACAAAATTGCTACCCGTCTACGCAAGAAAACGGCCTGAAAAACAAAATTGCTACCCGCCTACGCAAGATAACGGCTTGAAAAACAAAATTGCTACCCGCCTACGCAAGAAAACTGCAGTCTACATATTATTCCACGGGGTTTTCCAGTTTGTTTTCCAGTGTTCAAACCTATGCTTCTACACAATAGGCCTAGATCACACGAATGAATTTGTGTGTGGGCGCACGCGCCGCGCGCGTTGAATGTTTACTGTTAAAGTCAGTAGCGTTATGTATCCGCTATTAAGCACTGTATATCGCAGGACCTAACCGCCCTTTCATATCTCTTATCAGTAATTCTTCATTCAATGTACCAGGAACTTAGCCAGACCAGATTACCAAAGGCCTATCGTCACAGTTTCTTTATGGCTCTAAGCTTTCAATCTGCCAATCTTCCTCTGCCATCTTCTCGCATAGTAAAATCGTGCCATAATTTTGAAAATTATTCTTAATTTTTTAGTGACTGTCAATCAATGAATTTTAACAACGATAAAGGGTTTGCGAGGATCGGCCAAAGAAGTATAACACAAATTTTAAATTATTTGTCATGTGTTTGGCGTCACGTGAACAGTTGTGTGTTTGGCGTCGTAACAACTCAGCAACAATTGTCCTGATGATGACAACAAACATTGTTGAAACGTCGATACAAATAATTTAAAATTTGTGTTATACTTTTTTGACCGATCCTCCCATCGTTAAAATTTGAAAATTTTATTATCTTTCTTCTTTGTTTTCATGTTAATTTAATTATTTTTCTGTGTCCCCTTGTTTATTTCTAAGACAGTAACTTCCATGTCTTTCTGTACATTCAACAAGTTTTCCACACGAGAAAATAATGTTCAGAGGCGGTTTAAATTAAAATAGTTAATAAACACGCTAATTCTAGGAGGGACGCAAGGTTGTTGAGTCGGAGAAAGAACGAGGATATTACACGCCATTTAAATTGTATCATTGCACCAGAAGACTGAAGACCACAGAAGGAGATGGTGTGAACACTTGAATCGCATGGTGGTGGTGATGATGATGATGACGATGGTGGTGGTGGTGGTGGTGACGATGATGATGATAATGATGATGGTAACCACGTTTAGATGATAAGTGCAAAAAATGAATTCTATTTTAGGTATATTAAAAACACAATACTACTAAGGCCAGAGTCTTTATTCTATGCATCACACGATCGTCGAAGGTCGATGTCACAGAAACAATACAGTTGTTTTAATCATCGAACAGACTGTATATATCGTCTGTGTTTCGCAGCAATTCAAGCACGTAATGTAAACACTGATGGCTGTTGTGACGTACAACTAGTTGAAAGTCTCGATGCCGCGGTTACAGAAACAACACGCTACAAAGTGCCGACTAAATCTGTTTTGGATTTACCCGTACTAAGTTTGTTTTGAGAAGGTAGAATGTGCATCGAAATTGTTACCAGTGTGTATCACACCGCTTTTATAAATATGTTAACTATTTGGTCTGTTTGTTTTTAGCTACAGCAATTAGACTAACATTATCCGATGATGACTTCGGGCGTTAATCAGTCAGGATAAGGATGGATTATAAGAGAGCTTTCGCCAACTACGATAAACAACTTAAGGATATTAATTTATAATTTAAGTTCATTTTTGGTACGGTCCCCAAGTTGTAATTTAATAAATTATATAGATTGGTAATTACCTTTATCTAATTCCTTCCTTGCAACTTAATTATTTGCGTAACAACGCGTTTCAGGATCACAGTCCCATCATCAGGTTATAAAATTAAATCATGCACTAGTCACTCGTCGTTAAGTTTAAAAAAAATATAAAACCACTGCACAACACTCGTATTCGCGCGAATGTCAATAATATAAAGTCCAGTTACGCTCAGGATTTAATGGAATACAACCACAATTATACCAGTTTTGTACAAAATTTAAAACCTCTACATTACTGTAAGAAAGGACGTTTCATGGATGCAATGGAAGAATTTATAATCTACAAAGCAAGTAAATTCCAGCGCGATGAGTTATTGAATGATATGTTGTTATTTAAATCCAACGTCTTCTTTGACACAGTAATACGCACACAACAGGAAGAAAGCAGATGACTGCCTGTGTAAGTTTGTGATAACAAATCAGTCAACCTTTAACTTTACGACGACGCGGACGTGAGTGAATACACATAGCTATGTGTTTGGCGCGAATACGAGTGTTGTGCAGTGGTTTTATATTTTTTTTTAAACTTAACGACGAGTGACTAGTGCATGATTTAATTTTATAACCTGATGATGGAACTGTGATCCTGAAACGCGTTGTTACGCAAATAATTAAGTTGCACGGAAGGAATTAGATAAAGGTCATTACCAATCTATATAGTTTATTATAATTTAAATTACCCACATAAGTAAAAGAGAAATTAACGCAAAAATCATAATGCACACACCATATGCCAACCAACTCCATTATATATGAACGGAATCTCTGAAATAATAGACAAGTTCAGACAAAAAAACAGGATCATTAACGAAACATCGTAGAAGAGCAATTGGTAAAATCCGAGGAGACAAAATATGAAACCGAAGCGTAAGAGAATTAAAAACGATACCAACTATTAATGAAATAAAAGGCAACGGGTTTGTGGTGTGTACATACGAATAGAACTGTTGCATTTATTCCACATACCTACCGAATGCAACAGCCGGATAATAGCGATTTAAATAAAATAAGTTAAGTAGTCGCGCTACGGAATCATATTCGTACATTGGTTGGCGTCGCCCGACGTCTCGCCCCTCCCCGGCCCATTCCTAGTAAAGTTTTCGCTAGACAAGTTGGGTCAGTCGACTAGCAGAAACCGCTGTGAGCAGAGTTCCCCGTCGTCTCCCGGTCGGCACCTTAGTTTGGAGCCTCTTTTACCAAGGTATTTATAATATGCTCTGTATGATGGTGGTTGGCGTGTGGACCTTGGCCTACCTGCTACCTCTCCCCCATTCTAATACTTCCGCCCGGCTCGACAGCAGCTAATTGCCGCGTGAGTCAACTCACTGTGCGTCCAGTATGAAACAATTTTTTTTTTGCCTCGCCCAAAACTGGTAAAATTTTTTATATTTGAAAACAGGGAAATAATACAATTTAAAATGACACCAAACACGACTAAGAAATATTAAAAATTGGGCGTTATAAAGCACTATGCACTGAATATGTGTATTATAGTAGTTGTTGACCTTTTACCTTGAAACACCTTAAAATTTAATATTTTTTAGTCGTTTTTGGTGTCATTTTCATCGTATTATTTCGCTGATTTCAAATATAACAAAATTTTACCAGTACTGGGCGAGGCAAAAAAAAATTGTTTCATACTGGACGCACAGTGAGGTGACTCACGCGGCAATTAGCTGCTGTCGAGCCCGGGCGGAAGTATTAGAATGGGGGAGAGGTAGCAGGTAGGCCAAGGGTTCACACGCCAACCACCATCCATCATACAGAGCATAGTTCAGTCACTATGGATCAGTACTAATAACAAATTATATTTTTTTGTCACTTTTATAAAAAGAATCATATGTACTTTATGTAAAAGTTTGTCATTTGTAATATATCATGATGTAACATGTTCGTAACTGTAAGCCTCTTAACTGAAACCAATTCCAGCCAGTCAGTTTAGCCTACAGAAAAAGAAAGATGTGTAATTTTTTAATATCAATTTTAATGTTGTTATAGAATTTGAGCCGTAATTTTGTAATTATAAGAACTGTAATTTTGTAAATGGCGATCAGTTATTATGTAATTGAATGTGCGATTACAGTAGCTGTTAACCCGTACTAAAATTCTGGCATTTGCAGTGTAAACTTGGTTCCACGAACGGGGCCAGGAACTACAGAGATTTGGTCCAGCGCATGAATTCTTCACTTGAGATACGGCGACACATCCTGCAGACAGCGCAGAAACATGAACCCATAACTGATGTACGCATGGCGTGAGCAGCGACAAACTCGACGCTACTACAGCTTGGCAACTCTTTCTGAAGCCCTGGCTGGCAGCGCTAGCTCCGCGTCTGTGGGGAGGGAGTAACCCTACTTTGGAGTGAGAGAGAAGGCAATACGAAAGCGCTGTTGCCAAGTCAACAGTGAGTTACAGACATGCCAGTTACAGCCACAATGCTCGCCTTACGGACCTTTACCGTGGGACGACTTGGAATGGAATGAACATATTGTAGTATCTGACAGCGCTGCACACGAAACGAGCTCCTATTGGCTCGCGCGGCAACAAATATAGTGGCTCGAGTAACATGTGGACTGGAAGGGCGAAGGGAGGTTCTTCAGCTTCGAATTTCGTCCGGGGACTGATAAAGTTGCGAGACTGTAAACACTTCGTACAGTTTCAAGTAACAATATATTTCATTAATTACATCCAGCGATAGTTCTAAGTTCCAGACAACTAATAAAAAAGAAAACATGAAGTAAATTGCTCACTTAGAACGACATGAACTTACATATTTTACAGAAACTTTATAGTATAAGGAAGTGTTAGAAATTCATTAACAGATCATAGCATGCCTGTTGCGCACAATTAAAACTGTAAACTGGTATTGATTCATGTGGCTGATTTAGTCTAATTAATTTGAATCCGTGTTTAATTTACTCCGTAAATCGATACTTAGTAACCAATTTATTCAGAACCTAACTCATTCAGTATTCATGTTATTCAATACTTAATTTATTCAGTATTTAATTATTCAGTAACTAATCTTTATATGCTGGCTGACTCATAATTACACAAAATTAAGAGGCTGATTTTATTCAGAAGTAAATAAACTCATCTTAACTCTGCTCACTAGCTAGTTGTACCGACTTTTTTTTACGCACCGCTCTCCTTTATATTTAAGTTAGTTATTGTGAGTATTTTAGATGTTACTTATGCTCGTAATGTGTTATAGGTGGCAGCAAATATTATGATTATTGTGGTATATTTTGTGCCACGTTTAATTTTGGGGGTCAGCATAGTAACGTGGTACAGAACTAAGATGATAAGCAAAAAAAATCATTCAATTGGAATTAAATGGAAAAAGGCCACAGAACTGATCCAGAATGCAACGAAAAGAAAATGTCAGAGATATTATAATAGCAGATAAAAGAACATCGTTCTATTTTTTCGGGGTCAAAACGTCCTACGACGTTGTCCAATGCCTAACCTCCATGCTGTCTGTCGTAGTTTTCATCGTTTAGTCCTCTGTCGCTCATTGCTCTTCTTATGCCCTCTATCCATGTTTTCTTGGGTCTTCCCTTCTTTCTGTACTCTCTAGTACATTGGTTTCTTTGGTAGTCGCTCTTGACCTATTCTTTGTACGTGTCCGTACCAGATTAGTTGTTTTTTTCTTCAACGCAGTCGATGATTGTCTTTTGTACGCCCATTTCTTCTCTGATCGTTTCATTTCGTATTCGCTCTAGCCTTGACGTTCCAGCAGCTCGTCTCAAAGCATCTATTTCCGTAACTCCTAACTTTCTTTTTACCTTTTCTTTTATTCTCCATCTTTCGGATTCGTACGTCAACGTGCTTTTAATCATACCATCGTATATTTTTTTCTTCCTTTCTTTTCCAATTTCTGTGCTCCATAGAATCCCAATCGATGATCTAATTATTTCTTTTGCCTTGTTTATTCTTGATTTTATTTCATCATCATCTGTTCCTTCTTTACTAACGTTTATTTCTAATTATTTGTAGCTGTTGCATTTTTATACGTTAGTTATTTTCTAAGATTAAATCTGTTGTTTCTGTTCCGACACACAGATACTGCGTTCCTTCTATGTTCGTCAGTAATCCCAACTTTTCATACTCTTCCTTCAGTTTGCGTGTCATATATTCCAGGTCTTCTTTTTCATTTGCACATATCACTTGATTGTCTGCAAACTGCATGGTGTACAAACATGTGCCATCGTTAATTTCAATACCCATTCCTTTGCATTTTTCTTCCAATGAGTTAGAGCTTTTTCTTCTTCTCCTCTTCAAGGATTAGGTTATATAAACCTGTTCCGGCACCCATCTCATCCTCGGACGACCCACGTCTCTTCTACCAATGGCTTTATAGTTCAATGCCCCTTTCAGGAATCGATCCTCTGTCATCCTTTGCAGATGGTCCCACCATAGTCTTCTGTAAATTGCAACAATTTCATTTATGTCCTTTACTTCGAGTTCTGCTCTGATATCTTCATTCCTTATTCTATCTTGCAATGTATAATGTAAAGTATTTCGATGAAACTGCATTTCAGCACTCTGAATCTTGCCGCTTTCCGTTTTTTTTCATGACCCACGCCTCACTTGGATAACTCAACGTGGCTATTGCAATTGTAAATTTAGAGCTTTTCGTAGTGGGTTAGAGCTTTTACAACGTAAATTTTGAAAAACGTGGAGATGCACAAGTCCTGTCGTAATCTCTTATTTACTCTGAACGGTTCTGATATACTCTATTTCCCACATTTATTGTGGACGTCATATCGTAGTACAAGTTTTGCACAGCACAGCCCTAATAAGTGTATGGTTGATGTTGGTATCTTGAAGTTGGTATGCCACAGTTTTACGATAGGCACCTATATTATTGTAACATCGTGTATGAGAAGTAAATGGTGAGAAACAAAAAATATCTATGAGTACAGAAGATGGATACAGAGGGCTCCACACAGTTACGTATAGGCCTACATGAGAAAATATCAAGAACAAAAAGAAACATTTAAATTGCAAAAACAAAAGTAACGATTTTCGCAAAGAAAACCATTTAATTTCCATAAAGTAATTAACTACAACCAGAAAGTATGGAACATTTTGTACTACACTCGCGATAAGATAATCCTCTAGCGCGATAGATATAAACCTTGGCTACATGTGGAGAGGGCCGGTGAATGGTTATTGATGTACTTTGTGGCGGGGGGGGGGTCAAACGTTAGCTGCTTATTACTCACTCAGTGGTAATTCCGACGTTGTCTGAAAGATGGCGCTTAATATATATTCATTTTCTTCTGCAGTTCTGCATTTTCTACGTATGTAGCTATTCAATTGGCCTCACGATCTATGTGGGGACAGTATAGAACCGGCAACCGCTCGATCTGAAGACGACAACGTTAGCCACTAAAGCCCAGAGAATATCGGAAACAGGACACTAGCATTTTATTATAGTAGTAAAACCTATTTGAAATAATTTGAAAATATTCATTAGGTTATGTGGTAAAATAACCATCCCAGTGGCGATTAATAAAGAGGTGATACAGGAAAGCAGTTTCTCGCCCAAACTGTTAATATATTTTTTACAAGTGTTTTGGGCTCGGCAGCTAAAGCCTTTAGTCCAACGACTCTTCCAGAAGTGTTGCTCGACGGGATGTTTTCTCTCACCTACATTTCAGATTACTTATCGAAAGTGGAAACCCATACACATTATGACACGTCGTCGTCGTCGTTCTTCTTCTTCTTCTTCTACTACTACAACTTATTATTATCATTATTATTATTATTATTGTTGTTGTTTGTTGTTGTTATTATTATTATTATTGTCATACTATTTTATTATTAATATTAGTACGCTGGCCTGTTGGCAGAAACTCAAACTTAATCTGTGAATTTTGCTTTCAATCTTGCCCACTGATTGGATTCTCCCTTCGTTTACCAAAATTTTCCTTTCTCCCTTAAATCGTGCAACAGATGAATTCTTCTTCCAAACCCTGGAATACCAAACCTCCTCGGCGACATCGTACAGAGCAGATTGCTTATTATAATGTGTCCGATTCCGTTTGCTTTCCTATGTACTGAGAATTGATCTCCCTCGTCCATTCTTCTTATTGCCTCTTCATTTTTCAAATTGTCTGACCACATTACTTTTTCCATTCTACTCCAACAACACATTTCAAAGCCTACAAGACTTTTAATCTCTTTTTTTCTTAATGTGCATGTTTCCCATCTATACAATCCCATTCATTCAATGCTTCAAATCTTAATACATCATCAGTTTTTCCGCAAAGCTAAGTTCGGATTGATAGTCAACAGTGGTCTCTTCTTAGTGAATTGCAGTCTTGCTCACGGCAAATTCGTGATCTAATTAGCTTGGTATGATCGGCGTCCTTTATTAACAGACACTGGAAAGTTTTCTAAAAAACTTAAACTGATTAACATTTTCTAGTTCTTGACACCCTACGACGATTAACAGCAGTTCCTCGTTTATTCCTTCCTTTGCCTAAGAATTCACAGTGATGACATTATACCAAGATAGAAAGGAAGTCATGAAGGTGGCACACCTGTGCATACAGATGTAACGATCAAACAATAACGCTGACAACCAAACACTGACAACTATAAAACTGTGAATTGCAATGGAGCTTATGGAAACTATATCAACAAGTAAACTATTTAATGACTTCTCCTTCTCCTTCTCCTCCACCCCGTCCCCCTCATCATCCACCCCTTCCCCTCCTCCTTCTTCTTCCACCTCCTCGTCGTCGCCTCCCTAATCCTCCTCCCCTCCTCCTCTTCTTCTTTCCCCGCTCCTCGTCCTCGTCGTCGTCTTCGTCCTCCTCCTCCTCCTTCTCTTCTTTCTCCTCATCTTCTTCTTCTTTTTCTTATTACCCTTCTTCTCGTCATCGTTCCTCCTCCTCGTTCTCTTCCTTCTCCTCATCATCTTCTTCTTCTTACTCTTCTTCTTCTTCTCCTCCTCATCATCATCCTTCCTTCTCCTCCTCCTTCTTCTTCTTCTTCTTGTTCTTAATCTTCCTCCCCTTCGTCTTTTCTTCTTCTTCTTCTTCTTCTTCTTTTTCTTCCACTCCTCCTCCTCCACTTCCTTCTTCTTCTTCCTCTTCTTCTTTCTCCTCCTCCTCCTCCTCCTTGTCCTTCTTCTTCTTCTTTTTTTCTTCTTCTTCCTCACCCTCTTTCATATGTGTCTGTTTTTTCCCACTTAGCCTATGTATAGCACCATTTTTATGACTATATAACATCGCTTCGTTTTTTTGTGTAGTCACGCCATACTTTACCTCACACCGTTCTGACAAATCTCTGCTCTGCCATTCTGTTTACATTTTGTTCGTCCCAATCTATTTTTATGGCACCCCGTATATGCACACAATACGTCTTCTACGTGGCGTATTCACCTTCTAATTTTATCGTTTCGGGAGTCGTCAGTTCAGCATAATTTTCCTGGTTTCTGCGGACGGGAAAATTGTAGAGGACAACTTAAACGTAGCTCTAAACTATAATATAAATCTTGATATTTTTAATCGTGCGGTTTCCATTAGACTCCGAGTTGTTAAGAGTAAGCCTCCGTGATCGTGTTTGTGACGAGTAAGTCATTATTGAAGTGACGAAGGTTTTATATGTCCTAGATAATCCTTACATTTTACACTGTTTTCCCAAAATTACATTATTTATAGTATACGTTATAAATATACAAGTATGTATATATGTAATGTATAATTTAAACATTATATAGTTTGAGTCTGCGATGTTCTTATCCGGTTTAGGTCCTGTCTTCCTTCACCATTTTACTTCCATGTTCCGTAAGGAAATGGAAGTAGGTATGCTGATGGCGAAAAAAATCGTGTTCGAGATAAGGGCTGATTCTGATTGTACTACCCTCAAAACATGAAGAAAAGTCATTTTCCGAAAAATGTCTGTCTGTGTGTCCGTGTGTCTAATGTAGAATTTTTTCTATGGTGAACGATAACTGCAAAAAATTCAAACAGAATCAAATAATTTGTTGCACATGTCCCTGAGCTGTAGAGGACTGAAGACCTATTGATTTTGGTGAAGATCGGTTAAGGGGAAGAGGTAGTTCACCTGCAACGTTTTATGTTTTAACAAGTGTAAAGTACTTAATTTTGATAGATAAAGTATCCTAGAAAGAAGGTTATAATAATCCACTGTAGAAAGGTAGATGAAATATTCATAAATTTAAAGGGTAGCTGAAGGGAGACGGGGGTAATTTTCTATAAATGGAAGTGATAGTTGAAGGGGGAGTGGATAATTTTTTATATCTGTACTACGTTATCGGCAACAAAGAAGTAGTTTATTGTTGAAACTCCTTCCCGGGCTGTTTGGCCGTGGTCCAATGTTTTCTGCAAAACCAGACGTTTCGGCAATGCCATCGACTGCCATCGTCAGTGAAAATCGAGTGCGCTAACGTGAGGTGGTATACGTTAGTCACCACAGTACTGTGGTTAAGGCTGAAGAAAAAAGTAGTTTCTATGGAAATATTTCATTTCGAAAATCATTTTAAATATAAATATTAGAACATGGAAGTCATGTATGGTTCTCCATACCGATATTTTAAATGGTCGTCCCCCATGCTTATAATGTCACAACATTTTAATCATTCTACAGATTGGCACTATCTATCAACCCTTCATACCTGTTTTATTCAATAACGTTAGGAAAATTTACAGCAAGTAGCATTATACTGTAAGGCATAATTTGAAAATAAAAAAATTACTAGATATGTTGGTTAACGTACAAAGGGCAGTTTTAAAGATAGTTCCACTTGCCCATATGTTTTTCTCTAAAAGAGATATTTTGACGAATGTTGTTGGCAATACTGGTAAACCTAGGTCTATTTCCGCCAGCTATAATTCTGTCTTGGACAGTTAGTCAACTGTTACCCGCAAAACATGTAGAAAAGTAAATTTTTAATGGTACTTTTAGGTAAACAAACGAAGCTTTACAAATATTCCGCGTGTGGTTTTTTTATGCTAGTGGAACTAATTTTTTGACTTCCTAATGTAATGGAATAGTAAAAATATATAAAAGTACTAGATCTAGTACGAAAGTACAAGTAATGGTCACACTGTAATTACGGCTTTAACGGGGGGCGCCCACTCCCTCTAAACTTGATGACTCACTCCCCAAACTTAATGAATCACCCCCCCCCCCAGGAAAGCTAAATGTCATTGTAATAAGCGTTTTATTAACTAATAAAATAAAAATAAATAAATAAATTAATTAATTAATTTAATAAATAAAATAATAATTAAGTAAAAAAACTAATAAAATTAATACAGTACGTATAAGACAAAATAAAGAGACAGAATATCAACAAAGCGTCTTGTAAGAAGAAAAAAATTAAAAAAATTAATGGTTTGATGAAGTCCTAGTTGCTGTGGCTTATATTCGGCACAGTAGCTTCTCTCTCTGCGATGATGATAAAGAGAAGGCATCGATTATTTCTTCATTGGGAATCGACTCTAATAAGTCTTTATCTGAAGCTAGAACCAAAAGGTTCGAAAGCCATCCGTTTCCCATTACAGGCCTAAGCCTGTTTTTATTATTTCAACTCGACTCACAGCTCTTTCAGCCGAACAATTGGTTACCACCAAAGATAGCAAAGTTGTATAAACAACTTACAGTCTCTTAAAGCCCTAAAAATTAATCAAGCACCTACCATAAGGCTTCAAAAAACCCTTTCTGACCCAAAAACTCCTAATCTATTCAGGTTAATTTTCTTTTTTCACTTTCAGACTCATCGTTAACGTCAACAACAAACCATGAACTTTTATAAACATTCAACTTTTTATTGCAACGTAGTTATAATTTTCCATGCTTTCCCAAAGTTTTTTGTCAACCCCCCAAAATTCCAATGTGTCACGACCCCCTCCCCTTTGGACACACCTGGCTTTAGCCAGCAATCAAATTGTACAGTAATATGCTAGTTGTTTAGAGTCTACCGGATGAAGGTTACGACAAAACCGTCACTGAACTACGTAATAAAGTAGTGACGTAAGCACCAGTCGGAGAAGGCGGCGAGCAAGGTATAGTAAAGAGTTTGTGTTTACAGTCGAGTGAACAAGAATTGCATTGTCGCTGTTATGACTGTTTGTTGTTGCTGTAGTGGCTGGCTTAGCGGTCGCTGTCGTCTGTGTGTGTGTGTGTGTGTGTGTGTGTGTGTGTGTGTGCGTGTGTGTGTGTGTGTGTGTGTGTGTGTGTGTGTGTGTGTGTGTGTGTGTGTGTGTGGCGTTTTTGTTATATCTACGACTACACGTAAACACTGCTCCACCTCTATACTTTACAACAAATATATTTTTTTAATTTATTGCAATTTGTAATCTGTTCGACTGGCGACCATAAACAAATTGAAACACATACACACACATGATTTGAAGAGTTGGCACATATAAAAATCCTATAATTAAAAGACTAAATGGTCAAACATGTAAACAACCAGGGTTTGATTTCAGAGGAGGAACGCGCCGGAACGGCGTTCCGGAACCTCTTGGATCCAAAAATAAATTACCGAAAAAAAAAATGAAAAGAAAAACCTAAGTACTGTATTACAAATACTTACTACTACTTTTCAAATTGTGCCCCATCATCAGCCCCACTACAAAACTAAACATTTGTCAAAATCAAACAACAACACTAATCATTATCTTAATTACTATCGTTCATTTTTTTAATATGTTCTACCTGAAATTCTCTTGTAAGTAGTACGTATTTCAACAAGGCTCGCTCGAAGATGACATTCGGAGTTAGGGGTGTCGACACGAAGCGACGACTACGTTTATCTGTGGACTGTAGAATTTTTCCGGGGAGCCTTTCTACCTTGAACTATGCTATTGAATCAATAACAATATCTTAAAATGAACGTGAGAGGTGTTTTTCGCAAGTTAATCTAATCATTACATCTTTAAGAGCATCTCTAAAGACAAAGACTGTATCCAGCCTCTTATTTGTGAAAATTAATGGACCTCCTCTCCGTTTATTTTATCCATCAAAGTACGTGGATTCATGGCTGACTTCTGGCCATCATACAGCATTGGACACAAAGAGTAAAGAAAGTCAAGAAACAAACAAAATGACGACACAATGATGAAACTATGGAAACTTTTTTAAAATTTCCGAAGCACCGAAACCATCATATAGGGTTTGATTGAGGCTCCGGGATGACGCCATCATGAGTGACATGTTTTCGATTGTCGTGCGGCTAACCTGACAATAAAGATCTTTAGAAATATTAGTAAACTTTATTATCTTTTTATGTTCAAGTTTATACGTATGTTACATATTTAATAAGGCTTTAAAAATATAGACCTCCTTTGTAATAACCTGATGTAAACTTATACTCTAATATAAAATTTAAGTATATATCTGTACAACTTTTGAGTTGATGCGTTCCGGCACCTGTAATTTTAGATATCAACCACTGTAAACAACTACACAAAAAGTCACTACCACTTGCTGCTGGCATCAGCAGAGTACATTACTGCAATATATTAAACACTGAGCCTATAAAGCAGATACATTAGTTAACCTTAACGCGTAATGTTGACATGAACACAAATGATACAGATACTACAGTACGGATAACACAGACATTACAATACACATAATACAGATTACATGTTATTCGTTGAACCTGAAGGCTAGGTCTAACAATTTATGTCTGTAAATGTCTTCACTAGTATCCAACAAATTAATAGCTGGTGGGTTAATGCGGTATTCTAATTTAGATATGTGTTTCCTGCAGAGGCGCACAATTTCTTCTCTTACAGTAGGAACTTTTAGGTCCCGGTGTATAGAACTGTTGCAGACAAACCATGCAGCGTCAACTATTGATCTTAAAGTTTTGGACTGAAAGCGCTGTATAATCTGGATGTTACTCATACTAGCAGTACCCCAAAGTTGAATACCGTAAGTTCATACCGGTTTAAGAACTGCTTTATATATTAAAAGTTTGTTGCAAAGATCTGCCTATCAGCCAGTGCAGACATTTCTGATCTTGAGGTTAGGTTCAGTCTTCTTGGGAGTTATGTGTTTCTTCAGCGTCAGTCTCCTGTCCAGGTACATCCTAAGGTGCACTTTCTGTTTAGGGTATTGGATGACCATTAATTAATTAATTTTATATTAATTAATTAAGGGCAGTTAGCCTTACGTGTGGTGAAGGTAACGTGTACTGACTTGGACGAATTGATTTTTATGCGCCACTTATTAAGCGCCATACGTGAACGCCGTAAGTGCCTCTTGTAGCATAAGAGACGCTATTGAGGGGTCGGAGTGCGTCGCTAGGATTGCTGTGTCACCGGAGTAGGTAGTTATCACTTCGTGATGGTAAGTCCGAGGTGAACAAGAGGTACACTAGAGGGCCCAGAACACTACCCTCCGGTACACCTGATCCCACTGGTAATAGAGAAGTAGCATCCAAGAACTTGATTATTACAACAAATATGACGAGCGTGTTAACGGCCAGGGCCGCCGCAAGCGGAGCGCACAAGGCATGAACTGCACACATGTGGCAACAAATCTAAATGTAGCAAGCCTGTATGTTTTTTAACCACAAGATCTCACAATTTTTAAATTATCTCAAAGTCTTACACATGAAGCCTCGAAGTCCCATAAGAGATTCAGTGGGTCCGACAAGTAAGTACAAAGTAGATTTTCTTTCTTTCATATTTTCTTTTTTTTTTATAAAGTCCGTGATCAGATCTTATGTTCTTTAAGGAAGAAATTAGAATAAATCAGTGCACTGCGGTAAATACCTACTAGTGAAGACGTAGAGGTGGAATGGAATATTATCAGAAAATAATAATACAAGCAGCTAAGGAAGGAGTAGGCTGTAAAAACAAGTATAGACGAAGGAGTGGTCTGAGAATTTGGACAGAAGAAATAGGATACTGCGGTAAAGATGAAAAATGATAGCATTAGAAGATACATATCACATCCAACAGAAGAGTCAAGAGAAACATACCAGAGAATAAGAAATGAAACAAAGAGATTTATTAAACAAGCCCATCAAGACCCATGGGAACGCTTCATAGCCACTATGGTACACGATTTATATGGTGATGAAAACATTGAATAGCTTTAAAAGAGAAAAGATTCATATTAATCTGATTGAGGAAAATGAATGGGCAAACCATTACAGAAAGTTATATTTTGACAGTGCAATAGAATATGATAAGGAATATATAAGTAAGCCCAGTGGAAAAGGTCTAGATAAGTTAACTGTAGAAGAAGTCCAACAAACAATGAATGAAATGAAAAGTAGTAGAAAGGCGCCAGGACTTAACGGAATAAATGCTGAGTTAATAAAATACGTATGGTGGCACATTACTGAATTTACGAATTCTACGTTTTCTAAATAACATTTGGATGGAAAACAAAATTCCGAAAGGATGGAGGCGGACAAAACTGATTTCGTTATATAAAAAAGCGACAGAACAGATGCAAATAATTACAAAGGAATAAGTTTGCTGACCTTAACGTACAAAATATATACAAGAATTCTCAATCAGAGATTAAGAGCCATTACAGATGCATTACTTCTTGAAGAGCACATGGGTTTTATAAAGGTTAGATCCACTGTGAAAGCATTGTTTGTATTACGACAGATAATAGAGAAAAGGTGGGAGTATAACCAGGAAACGCATATCTCTTTTGTTGATCTGAAAAAAATCATGTAGACCGTCAAAAGTAGGGAATATTATGGATAGAAGAGGATATCCACAGCATTTAATAAATTCAGATACGATCCTTTACAAAAGTACATCGATAGTCCTGGATCTGAATGGTAGGCTCTGAGGTGACATTCCAATAAATAAGGGAGTTAGGCAGGGATGCTGTGTCTCCCCAACCTTGTTTAATATATACATTGACGACATGCTGAGAGCATGGAAATCCATAGTGACTTCAGGAATACAGCTTAACAAATCAATTTGTATGGGTTCCTGCTATATGCGGATGGCATAGTTATTATTCAAGAAAATTAGGATGATTTACAAAACTTATATTTCAATTAGAAGAAGTGGCAAGAGAGTACTCACTGACAATTTGAGTAAGAAAGACTAAAACCATAGCCTTTAAAGATAAATATCCAGTGAGGATTAAGATAGTTATAAGCATGAGCACTTTAGAACAAGTGAGCGGATTTAAATATCTCGGACATCCTGTAAGCTATAAATCTGAATATGATTTAAGAAAGAAAAGATAAATAAATTTAGGAATATTTGTGGTGCGATTCATAGAAATCTTAGAAATAAAACAAGACACAGCACAAGGATTAAATTTTATAACACAATTGCAATACCCACATTGACATATGCGAGCGATGAGTGGGTCATGACAAAAAACGAATGCGCCAAGATTCAGAGTGCTGAGATGCAGTTTCTTCGAAATATTTAAATTATACATTGCAAGATAGAATAAGGAATGAAGATATCAGAGCAGAACTCGAAGTAACGGACATAAATTAAATTATTTCGATTTACAGAAGACAATGGTGGGATCATCTGCAAAGGATGATAGAGGATAGATTGCCGGAAGCTATAAAGCCATTATAGTTCGATTACTGAAATATAAAGCCATTGATAAAAGAGACGTGGGTCGCCCGAGGATGAGATGGGTGCCGGAACAGGTTTATATAACCTAATCTTTGAAGAGAAGAAGAAGAAGAAGATTGGTTGAAGGATCCCGACGCTTCCCGGCAATAGATTATCCCCTATTGCCGGCAAGCGTCGGGATTTTTCAACCAAAAGAAACAAGAAGTGTTAAATTCAAAAAACAATGTCGTTCTTAAAAATAAACGTTTCAAAACTTAAGAATGGCATAATTGTTTATTTGATAAACGTTCAATGATTATGACAATGAACTCTGCAAAACGCACAATGTTGATGGTCAACGAGTTTCATGCGCGGACGACATTAACAATCCGCGGCTTCAATACGTACGTACTTAACGATCCAATACACAGGACTCACACTTCCCGTAACAGAGTGTAAAGTGTACTTTAACGATGCCATAAATCCGTGCCTTGTGCATTAAGTAATAAAGGAAACAAAGCCTTCATAATAACGTCGTCGTTGCAGGGCTAGCAACCCCCCCCCCCCAACCATTTCATTAGCAAATACACTGTGTGACATATGGTAATGTATGCCACGGCGACCTTAATATGAAACACATACGCACACACAGCACACTACCAAAATGGAATTACCAACAACAACTCACGAACTGGGTTAATGATCATGTAACGCGCGCGCGCGTGTGTGTGTTGGAAGCACAAACGTACTCTTGCAAGGTTTGCTCTATTTCACTGGATTAGAAGACTCATTGTTTTCTAAAAGTATATTGTAAATTGGTAGAATGTAGGGTTGTCTGTCATACGTCCAGATTTTAATGGTCATATCGTGTTTTACGTGGGAGAGGGAAGTCGAAAGTGAATTTTCTCCGAAGTCCGGGATTTTATAGTTTTCAAAAACGCGATTGATAACGCCGACTTTAAGAAGAATACTAGCTAAGAACTTACGTTCGGCATCAGTTAATTGTAATTCATCATGACAAATCGTCAGCATCATACCTGCGGCTCTAACTCGTCTTGACTTCTTCCAGAAACCTTTTCCAACGGTCGCGACCTAACACGATGGCTCTCCAGTCCCTCAATCCAAATAGTTTGGTATCATTGTTCACATCAGCTAGTACCAAGTTGAGGCGTAACGGAAATGATCCTGGACTGGCTTATAATTGAAATATTACAGGCGGGAATCTGGTGGGATTTAGACAGCTGCAATACTGCGTACCTGAGCTGCTGCCTTACAGCTAGGAGTTGGTTGGGGACGAAAACCCATAACAAAAATCACCTGGCCCTCCAGGTTGGGGGTTTTGGGTCGGATTAACATCCCGGCCAGTAAAAATCTAAGATAAGATGGTTGGATAATGTCTAGAAGATTTCAGAATATTGGATGTACGGGGTTATACTGAGATGGCAATGGACAGCAGACTTTGGAGAAGATAGGTGTTAGAAGCCAGGGCTCACACTGGGCTGTAGTGCTGAAGAAGATCATTGTTCACATTATCAATCCACCGCAGCTTTGGTCTGCCTCTATTTCTTCTTCCATCCACCTGTATCGTCAAGACTTTCCTCCCATTTGACAAATTGCTTGACTGTCTGTCAAGTTGAAAACTTGTAATTCTTCTCTTATGATGTCATTCTTTGTACGATCAAGTTTAGAACTGAACGCAAAATCAAAGGTCAAGTTGAGGCGCCTTAACCGGGTTTGACATACAGAATGGTTGGAAGAGTAGAGGTTACCAAGAACAGACACAAAGCGATAACCTTCGTGGAAGACACCGTGTATGGGACAACATTAGAAAGGGTGCAAGAGAGTCGCTGGGTAGCATTGTTTGGGATTCCTTTCTTAGCAGCCGGAGTCACAGAATAGAGATGTTTGCAAGCGGAAGTTGAGGGAGTCATGCTTCTCGAAGAAGAAGAAGAATTTACCAAAGCTGTACACTAAATAAAGAGAATGTGACTTGACCCACAAACAATATATGGAGCTGTATAGTAGAATTTAACAAGGGTTTGGCTTTGTGTTCGCTGTCAATTTACTACCAAACCAGATCCCTTTAATCATGTGAGCCGTGCATTACGTCGTCGCCGTACATTGTTAATATGGCCTGTGTTGTCGTAACAAAGTCATTACAACAATTGAGAGGTTTCGACGCTTACAAAGTGCCATTTGTGATTACTGAATTTATCAGTGTTATGTAAAAATAGTTGTGATTATTATTATTTAAGAATGACTTCAGTTGAGTTGGGACTTTAAGAATAACAAAATGACAGGAAAGTACGTACAGTAGTTTCTCGGCGAAAAATTTCGTAAATTTTACACTAAAAGGACATTGTGATACCAGGTGGAGCTCAAAAGCAGATGCGGTGAAAGTAATATCCAGTCAGCTGCATGAAGTGATCGCTGCACTGCAGAAACTAAGGGATACACCGACTGAAACAATCGATACGAGGGAAGATCCAGCATTAATAACGCTGTTCAACAACAAAAATGTTTCCTGCTTGAAAGTAGGAATTTTGTATTCCATTTAGGCTATAAAACACTAATTTAACCTTTAAAATGGTTAGTTAGCTCTTATTTTCAAGATCGAACAGTTTAAGTATAGTTAGGGGAATTTTTGTTTCATACTGGGAAATTTCATTTTTTGCGGTTGGCAAATCTGTCTGAAACCACTTTTATTATCATTTGAGGTAAGTTTTCGTCTGACTGCATTGTAAGGTTAATGAGTGTCAGTGAAATTTTCTTTCTTTCCTTATATTGTGTCTAGAAACTGTGAAAATGCCTCGCAAATGCTTAAAAGTGCTAACAACTTTTGCTCTGTATGTGGTGATGTGACATTTTCTGCTCAGAAACAGCCTATAACACAGCTAGTAAAAACGGCCTACTTTCATTACTTTGGAGTCAAGGTATGGGATCAAGAAAAGTTATGGCCGCCTTACTTTTGTTGCTATACATGTTCAGTGAATCTTCGTAGTTGGTTAACTGGAAAGAGACGTTCAATGAACACTTTGGTGTACCGGTGACATGGCGAGAACCAACAAATCATATAAATGACTGTTATTTATGCATGTCATCGCCTTTACAGGATGGTATTTCAAAGAAAAAAAACCGTGGACTGTAGAATATTGCAACCCTAAACCGAACATTCCATCCCGTCCCACATGGTGAGAGTCTTCCGGTGCTTAACTCTCCACAAGACTATCAACTGCTGCCAGATGATGGTGATTGATTTAAATATATCTCAGGGGAAAATTTCCTCAACTAAGTGATGCCAAAGTCAAAGAGAGCATCTTTGTTGGCACTCAAATCAGAAAGTTGATGAAAGATGAAAACTTCAAAAATGCACTTAGGCCTAACGTCAATGAGAAAGCGGCTTGGGAAACATTTGAAAAAGTAGTTAAGGGTTTTATAAGCAAGGAAAGAGCTGAAAACTATGTTCAAAATATAAATGAGCTTTTGGAAAAATACCATAAGTTAGGATGGAATATGTCTTTAAAAATCCTTTTCCTCCATTCGCATTTGGCTTTCTTCCCTGACAACTGTGAAGTGTCATCAAGCTCTTTCTTTGTGTATGAAATGAAGTATCCTTAAATAATAAAGCTCATAGCTGTACCAATTGAGAGCATTTAATCTAACATTGTTTTAAATGTGTTATTAAGTCATCTACATATTTCCTTCTTATCATTGTTATAATTGCTCTAACAAATCATCTACATATTTACTTTTCTTTTTGTTATTGCCATAGTGAATTAATTTGTTAATTCATATGATACTATATGATTTGGTCTCATTGTCAACCAAATGGTATTCTTGGATTATCAGTATTTGAAGAGAATGTAAATCATTTCTAACGTTAATTTTATATTTATTCTGATTAGCCACTGAATCAAATTTGAAAATCATATAGTGTACACATCTTACATTTTGTTGTCTAGAGTCTAGACTATAAAGTTATTGAACTACTTTCTTCATAATGTAATGATAAATTCTTCTTCTTCTTCTTCTTCTTCTTCTTCTTCTTCTTCTTCTTCTTCTTCTTCTTCTTCTTCTTCTTCTTCTTCTTCTCCTTCTCCTTCTCCTTCTCCTTCTCCTTCTCCTTCTCCTTCTCCTTCTCCTTCTCCTTCTCCTTCTCCTTCTCCTTCTTCTCCTCCTCCTCCTTCTTCTTCTTCTTCTTCTTCTTCTTCTTCTTCTTCTTCTTCTTCTTCTCCTGCTCCTCTTGCTCCGAAACGTCTAACGTTTGCTTCGAAACGTTCTAGACCATGTGCGATGTCCCTTCAATACGATATTCGACTATCCTACCGGCTTCCAGGCTCGCTATGTCACTACAATATAAGGCGGCGGAGATAAAAATATTGTATTTCGAAGCGGGTATTTCATTTACACCTGGCGATTTTACAAGTGTGGATCGAAGTGATTATTGAGATTTATTGGCAAGTCGTCATTGTGTTAACTAGCACAAAACTGTAATAAGGTGACATTTATTGTTGTTTGTTAGGCAAATTTTAATTTAACTTGAATTATAGTATACGAGTGCCTTTGTTGATTTCTATCTGTTGTTTGTGTCTAATTAACGTTTGTAATTAGTTTCTTCGTTGGTGTCAGTTATTCTGTTTCCACTGAACAACACGACGATCCGTGAGACTGTCCTGAAAACATCCAGGTGGAAAGAACTGAATAGACATTATCATCATAAACTATATGGATTAGACTGTATAGCCTGTTCCATAACCATATTTTAGACGTTACAACAGCTGGTTCCTAACCTCCTCCTCTTCCTCAGTCTCTCATCGGTCTCCTACTCTTCCCTTATCTGAGCTACTTTATAGCTACAGATACAATTGGGAATGACATCCTACCACAACAGCACTACCTTTTCGTACTTCTTTTTATGTTTGTGTTGCATTACGAATACCTCACTCCCTTAAATTTTGCCAAATAGTAATCCCTCCCAAGTGGAAACCCAGAGGGGTTCACTAGTAATCTAGTGAACCCGGTATTAAGTTATCACGAGACAGATATTGTTGGCTGACGAATTGCTCTTACTTCAAAATACAGAACATGGTTGGCAAAAAAATCTGTTTTAAGCGTCATCAGATTTGGAAGCAATACAATATGAAAATCTCCACTATAAGAACAAAGGTAATGGCATTTCAAAGCAAAGAACCTATATGAGCAGAAATAATGATTAACGATCAAATTCTAGAACAGGTGAAATATTTTAATTATCTTGGAAATCATATTGGCTATGACAGGAATTATGATATTGATGTTGAGTTAGGTAAGTTCCACATGATCTGTGCGACAATCAACCGTATTTTCAGAAACAAGATAGAAATATAAGTTCTACAAAGTTATGGCAGTCCCTGTACTGTCCTATGGGTGTTAATTATGGAATAAACAAGACAGGAAAATCAAGAAACAACACAGTAAAATACAGGCCTCGAAAAACGGATTCTTAAGAGGAGTGAGAAGGTGTTCTACACTTGACCGTATAAAGAATGAGGCCATAAGAGAAGAGTTACAAGTTTTTAACTTGAATGAAAAATTAAAACATTATAAACAACGGTGAAAAGAACGCTTAGAAAGAATATCAGACGCCAATGTGCCCAAACAAGTCTGGAAATACAAACCTATAGGACACAGGTGTGTGGGTAGACCCATGAAAAGATTTTTTTTTTTTTTTTTTGAAGGCATTTTGATCGAGGATTTTTGAAGAAGGCGGAACAGGCAGCACCTTGCCTATGCCGTGTTGTGAAGATGATGATGATGATGATGATGATGATGATGATGATGGCTTTCAAAGACATAAGATGGCTTTACACACAAATGCTTAATGCTATCTTTGCAGTAGAAACTTTCGCGCGGGAAAGATTGTGTGTGTGTGTGTGTGTGTGTGTGTGCGCGCGCGCGCAAGAGAAAAATGATATAATTATTATTTAATGGTACATTCACTTGTGAAACTTACTTGTTGATATTCCCTCAAACGCCGTTTCGGAGTTGCATTCTCCTTCTTCAGTGAGGTTTGAATACGGAATGTGTCAAGTGGTCGGTAATTTGTAATGGTTTTTTTAGGTGACTGGTTGTGTGTGGGGGTGTGGAAATGGAATGGTGGTTGGCGCGGGATTCTGAATTCAAACACACTATTCGACACAATAATACACAATACATACAACAATTCAGAATCCCGCGCCAACCCCCTCCCATCGCCACACCCCCACACACAACCAGTCACCTAAAAAAACCGTTACAAATTACCGACCACTTGACACATTCCGTATTCAAACCTCACTGAAGAAGGAGAATACAACTCCGAAACGGCATTTGAGGGAATATCAACAAGTAAGTTTCACAAGTGAATGTACCATTAAATAATAATTATTAAGTGCTGTGAAAAAAGCAGTGATGAACATTCAAAATAAAAGAAAAATGAAAGCTTGTCGGTAATCACGTCCGCACATTACTTCGCACACATCCTGGAGAGATCGAGTTTTGACAGTGCGCTTTACCTTGTACCCAGTGTATTGTAGTCGTTCGTTCGTTTGTACAGTTTCGTATATTACAAGTTTGTTGTCGCTCGTTCGCTTTGTATAACACTCAGTTGTTTTATTATGCGCTGATTTTCACGCAAAGTCTCTAACAAGGGTCGGTGACTACAACGGTGTCTATAATCTTCAACCCACACCCTCGCTTTTCGTCTCTTTCTTTGTTAACATGACAGTAACGCCAGAAAAAAAATGTGGCCAGTACGATATTTCTTCGTCGGAAGTGCACTCTAAAACCTTGTAGCACACAAGGAACTGTACAACATGGAGAAGTTTCACAGGATTAGTTTTCACAAGGAAAGCGTGCGGGATTGTCGTTTACACACGCATTCTTCTGCGTCTACTTGTAAGTTGGCGCGATTTCTTGCGCGAAAGAGCGTGAGTGCATTTTATTTAGTTTTACAATGGCGCGTGCGTGTTTTTACACTCGATTAGTTTTACCAAACGCAAACCTTTACGCTCTTTCTCGTATGGGAAACGTGACTAAAAGAGCTTGTATATAAAGCCAGCTATTGAAAAGGAAAGCACGAAGGATTCACAGGTAAACAGACCTGGTAACTACATAAACAAAAACTGAATAGCATGTTCGAATCGCAGTTACCACAACCCGGGTTGTTTGTTTTCCAGGCTTCTAATTGAGCAGTAGCTTCAATAGCATCAGTTTATAATCGAACATAAAATTGATAAAGAAGGTAAACACACACATAGATGCAAACATTAAGTACGAGAGTTTAGAACGAGAATGATTTGAAAGTATATTTGAGTTAATCAGATTTGAAAGTATATTTGAGTTAATCAGATAACTTTACAACGTTTACCTGCAAATATTAGGCGTACGTTGTGATAATTAACCGTGGTAATCAACAAAACTATAAATTCTATTTGCTTATTTTTAAAAATCAATATACTTTCGATTTTCAGCTCGGCATCTGCCAGTATCGATTACTGTTCGGCGTGATGGTCGCGGTTCCAAGGGCTCACTTAGTTCTACTCCTACTGGCGTGTCGGACCCAATACCTGTCACTAAATGTATGACAGTAGAAAGCTAAAAACCGCTTAATAATGAATACAGTAGGCCGAAAGAGTAGTCTAGTCCGTCAGTCTGGCACACTGTAGCTGCCTTTCTATTGGTATTTTGTGCGATGGGTAGTTTTGCTGTTTGCTCCTTTTATCTGACGTCGGCATTGAGGTGTGTTATCTGTCGTTTAAAGATGACGGACTCGGACAAACACATCACTGCCCATTCAGCCTCGTGTGTGCGATCAACCGTAATACGTACCTCTTTGGAAAAATAAACCACAAAATGTATAATCTCTTTGCACACGCTGAGCGTGGTCAGTCCCGCAAACTAAGAGAACGAATGCTTAAAACGCAATCAAAGTTATACACGGTCTTGTAAAATACATGTGTGTGTGTGTGTGTGTGTGTGTGTGTGTGTGTGTGTGTGTGTGTGTGTGTGTGTGTGTGTGTGTGTGTGTGTGTGTGTGTGTAAAGTGCAATAAGATAGGGCAAAATAAACTGTATTCCAAAAAAAGATTTCTTTTCTCTAGGGTCTTAATACACATAGGCTATTTGTTTTCATAAGAAAATCTACGAAGTAAATGAATATTTGATTTTTACAAGAATGTATTGGCTAAAACGAGTTTGAACAATGATTTTTCAAGAATGAACTGAAGGCGTTTCAGAGGATTCTGGAATTTTGAAGTTCCGTTAATACTTTTATAACTGTCTACACTTTAGAGACAATTGTGTTACTACAGTTCTTATTAACAGTCTCCTGTTGTGTCTCACAGATTACAATTTCGTGTGCCTGTCACCGTCCCGCTTTGTATAGTGAGTAATTAGGTTAGTCCATCCTTTTATTCATTGACCCCTCTCTGAAATCAAATTCCATCGTTGTCATCAATATATTCTATGTTTTTACATTTATCTCTAATACTTTTTTGACTCTGTCCAGGGGCGAATTTACGGGGGGGGGGACGAACGGAACCGGACCCTCGCCCAGAGGGTCGGAAAAGTTGACAAATTTTGTTAATCTTAATATTTAAGCTGTTTTATTATTTTTTTATCAGCTGCTAATATGGTAGTAACTCTTTTTTAAATACACAAACAGGTTTATTACACAGCATTAGCGTGTACGTTTGAAATATGAATAGGCCTATTAGTACAATCACTGAAGCCGAAAAAAAATAGAAATTGCAAATGAAGTGGCTTCTACGAGATTTTTTGTATAGGGTTAGATAAAAAGGTAAGAAAGAATTTTAAAAAAAGTTTACAAAAATTCAGTCGCGGGTTTTCGCAAAAAGGGAGGGGGAGGTACAAAAAATTCATTTTTCGTGATTATCTTAAAAAATATTAAATTAATGAGAAAAATACAAAATATCAAAAACAAAGAGCATAAAAATCTGCATAAAAAAGCATATTAACATTTTTTTGTCAGGGAGCTAATTTTAGTAGAAAAAGTAATTCAAAGTTGGCCAAATTTTTCACAAGGTGGATTTTCACATAAAATACATGTTTATTTAATAGACATGCAATTTTTTCAGGAATATAAGTTTAAAAACCCATTATTATTCATTTATGTATATATTATTAGGTATAATTTTTTACTTATTTATTAAGCATTATAATAAAAGTGTTATTAAAAAATGCACTTTATAAATATATTCAAAAATAGGTTTTCTTCCAATCATTGAAAATTTTGACAATAAAATAACTTTTAAAATACATTTCTTATTTACACAAATTATAAATTATTTACTTATAACTTATTATGATTTACAAAATTATTAAAATATCGTTTATTTCTTCAATTTTTCGGAATTTTTCACAATTATCAAGGTGGAAAATAACTTGTTAGTACATTTATTATTTATTTATAAAATTTAATTATAACAATTATTTTTATAATGATAAACATATTTAAAAATCGATTTCTTCTCCAATTTCTTGAAAAGATTCATGAAGTCAAGTATTCTATTTCTATTTCACAGTTCCTTCAAAACGTCCTACGACGTTGTCCAATGCCTAACCTCCATGCTGTCTGTCGTAGTTTTCATCGTTTAGTCCTCTGTCGCTCATTGCTCTTCTTATGCCCTCTATCCATGTTTTCTTGGGTCTTCCCTTCTTTCTGTACTCTCTAGTACATTGGTTTCTTTGGTAGTCGCTCTTGACCTATTCTTTGTACGTGTCCGTACCAGATTAGTTGTTTTTTTCTTCAACGCAGTCGATGATTGTCTTTTGTACGCCCATTTCTTCTCTGATCGTTTCATTTCGTATTCGCTCTAGCCTTGACGTTCCAGCAGCTCGTCTCAAAGCATCTATTTCCGTAACTCCTAACTTTCTTTTTACCTTTTCTTTTATTCTCCATCTTTCGGATTCGTACGTCAACGTGCTTTTAATCATACCATCGTATATTTTTTTCTTCCTTTCTTTTCCAATTTCTGTGCTCCATAGAATCCCAATCGATGATCTAATTATTTCTTTTGCCTTGTTTATTCTTGATTTTATTTCATCATCATCTGTTCCTTCTTTACTAACGTTTATTTCTAATTATTTGTAGCTGTTGCATTTTTATACGTTAGTTATTTTCTAAGATTAAATCTGTTGTTTCTGTTCCGACACACAGATACTGCGTTCCTTCTATGTTCGTCAGTAATCCCAACTTTTCATACTCTTCCTTCAGTTTGCGTGTCATATATTCCAGGTCTTCTTTTTCATTTGCACATATCACTTGATTGTCTGCAAACTGCATGGTGTACAAACATGTGCCATCGTTAATTTCAATACCCATTCCTTTGCATTTTTTCTTCCAATGAGTTAGAGCTTTTTCTTCTTCTCCTCTTCAAGGATTAGGTTATATAAACCTGTTCCGGCACCCATCTCATCCTCGGACGACCCACGTCTCTTCTACCAATGGCTTTATAGTTCAATGCCGCTTTCAGGAATCGATCCTCTGTCATCCTTTGCAGATGGTCCCACCATAGTCTTCTGTAAATTGCAACAATTTCATTTATGTCCTTTACTTCGAGTTCTGCTCTGATATCTTCATTCCTTATTCTATCTTGCAATGTATAATGTAAAGTATTTCGATGAAACTGCATTTCAGCACTCTGAATCTTGCCGCTTTCCGTTTTTTTTTCATGACCCACGCCTCACTTGGATAACTCAACGTGGCTATTGCAATTGTAAATTTAGAGCTTTTCGTAGTGGGTTAGAGCTTTTACAACGTAAATTTTGAAAAACGTGGAGATGCACAAGTCCTGTCGTAATCTCTTATTTACTCTGAACGGTTCTGATATACTCTATTTCCCACATTTATTGTGGACGTCATATCGTAGTACAAGTTTTGCACAGCACAGCCCTAATAAGTGTATGGTTGATGTTGGTATCTTGAAGTTGGTATGCCACAGTTTTACGATAGGCACCTATATTATTGTAACATCGTGTATGAGAAGTAAATGGTGAGAAACAAAAAATATCTATGAGTACAGAAGATGGATACAGAGGGCTCCACACAGTTACGTATAGGCCTACATGAGAAAATATCAAGAACAAAAAGAAACATTTAAATTGCAAAAACAAAAGTAACGATTTTCGCAAAGAAAACCATTTAATTTCCATAAAGTAATTAACTACAACCAGAAAGTATGGAACATTTTGTACTACACTCGCGATAAGATAATCCTCTAGCGCGATAGATATAAACCTTGGCTACATGTGGAGAGGGCCGGTGAATGGTTATTGATGTACTTTGTGGCGGGGGGGGGGTCAAACGTTAGCTGCTTATTACTCACTCAGTGGTAATTCCGACGTTGTCTGAAAGATGGCGCTTAATATATATTCATTTTCTTTTGCAGTTCTGCATTTTCTACGTATGTAGCTATTCAATTGGCCTCACGATCTATGTGGGGACAGTATAGAACCGGCAACCGCTCGATCTGAAGACGACAACGTTAGCCACTAAAGCCCAGAGAATATCGGAAACAGGACACTAGCATTTTATTATAGTAGTAAAACCTATTTGAAATAATTTGAAAATATTCATTAGGTTATGTGGTAAAATAACCATCCCAGTGGCGATTAATAAAGAGGTGATACAGGAAAGCAGTTTCTCGCCCAAACTGTTAATATATTTTTTACAAGTGTTTTGGGCTCGGTAACTAAGGCCTTTAGTCCAACGACTCTTCCAGAAGTGTTGCTCGACGGGATGTTTTATCTCACCTACATTTCAGATTACTTATCGAAAGTGGAAACCCATATACATTATGACACGTCGTCGTCGTCGTTCTTCTTCTTGTTCTACTACTACGACTTATTATTATCATTATTATTATTATTGTTGTTTGTTGTTGTTATTATTATTATTATTATTGTCATACTATTTTATTATTAATATTAGTGCGCTGGCCTGTTGGCAGAAACTCAAACTTAATCTGTGAATTTTGCTTTCAATCTTGCCCACTGATTGGATTCTCCCTTCGTTTACCAAAATTTTCCTTTCTCCCTTAAATCGTGCAACAGATGAATTCTTCTTCCAAACCCTGGAATACCAAACCTCCTCGGCGACATCGTACAGAGCAGATTGCTTATTATAATGTGTCCGATTCCGTTTGCTTTCCTATGTACTGAGAATTGATCTCCCTCGTCCATTCTTCTTATTGCCTCTTCATTTTTCAAATTGTCTGACCACATTACTTTTTCCATTCTACTCCAACAACACATTTCAAAGCCTACAAGACTTTTAATCTCTTTTTTTCTTAATGTGCATGTTTCCCATCTATACAATCCCATTCATTCAATGCTTCAAATCTTAATACATCATCAGTTTTTCCGCAAAGCTAAGTTCGGATTGATAGTCAACAGTGGTCTCTTCTTAGTGAACTGCAGTCTTGTTCACGGCAAATTCGTGATCTAATTAGCTTGGTATGATCGGCATCCTTTATTAACAGACACTGGAAAGTTTTCTAAAAAACTTAAACTGATTAACATTTTCTAGTTCTTAACACCCTACGACGATTAACAGCAGTTCCTCGTTTATTCCTTCCTTTGCCTAAGAATTCACAGTGATGACATTATACCAAGATAGAAAGGAAGCCATGAAGGTGGCACACCTGTGCAGACAGATGTAACGATCAAACAATAACGCTGACAACCAAACACTGACAACTATAAAACTGTGAATTGCAATGGAGCTTATGGAAACTATATCAACAAGTAAACTATTTAATGACTTCTCCTTCTCCTTCTCCTCCACCCCGTCCCCCTCATCATCCACCCCTTCCCCTCCTCCTTCTTCTTCCACCTCCTCGTCGTCGCCTCCCTAATCCTCCTCCCCTCCTCCTCTTCTTCTTTCCCCGCTCCTCGTCCTCGTCGTCGTCTTCGTCCTCCTCCTCCTCCTTCTCTTCTTTCTCCTCATCTTCTTCTTCTTTTTCTTATTACCCTTCTTCTCGTCATCGTTCCTCCTCCTCGTTCTCTTCCTTCTCCTCATCATCTTCTTCTTCTTACTCTTCTTCTTCTTCTCCTCCTCATCATCATCCTTCCTTCTCCTCCTCCTTCTTCTTCTTCTTCTTGTTCTTAATCTTCCTCCCCTTCGTCTTTTCTTCTTCTTCTTCTTCTTCTTCTTTTTCTTCCACTCCTCCTCCTCCACTTCCTTCTTCTTCTTCCTCTTCTTCTTTCTCCTCCTCCTCCTCCTCCTTGTCCTTCTTCTTCTTCTTTTTTTCTTCTTCTTCCTCACCCTCTTTCATATGTGTCTGTTTTTTCCCACTTAGCCTATGTATAGCACCATTTTTATGACTATATAACATCGCTTCGTTTTTTTGTGTAGTCACGCCATACTTTACCTCACACCGTTCTGACAAATCTCTGCTCTGCCATTCTGTTTACATTTTGTTCGTCCCAATCTATTTTTATGGCACCCCGTATATGCACACAATACGTCTTCTACGTGGCGTATTCACCTTCTAATTTTATCGTTTCGGGAGTCGTCAGTTCAGCATAATTTTCCTGGTTTCTGCGGACGGGAAAATTGTAGAGGACAACTTAAACGTAGCTCTAAACTATAATATAAATCTTGATATTTTTAATCGTGCGGTTTCCATTAGACTCCGAGTTGTTAAGAGTAAGCCTCCGTGATCGTGTTTGTGACGAGTAAGTCATTATTGAAGTGACGAAGGTTTTATATGTCCTAGATAATCCTTACATTTTACACTGTTTTCCCAAATTATATTATTTATAGTATACGTTATAAATATACAATGTATACATACAGTGTATGTATATATGTAATGTATAATTTAAACATTATATAGTTTGAGTCTGCGATGTTCTTATCCGGTTTAGGTCCTGTCTTCCTTCACCATTTTACTTCCATGTTCCGTAAGGAAATGGAAGTAGGTATGCTGATGGCGAAAAAAATCGTGTTCGAGAAAAGGGCTGATTCTGATTGTACTACCCTCAAAACATGAAGAAAAGTCATTTTCCGAAAAATGTCTGTCTGTGTGTCCGTGTGTCTGTATGTAGAATTTTTTCTATGGTGAACGATAACTGCAAAAAATTCAAACAGAATCAAATAATTTGTTGCATATGTCCCTGAGCTGTAGAGGACTGAAGACCTATTGATTTTGGTGAAGATCGGTTAAGGGGAAGAGGTAGTTCACCTGCAACGTTTTATGTTTTAACAAGTGTAAAGTACTTAATTTTGATAGATAAAGTATCCTAGAAAGAAGGTTATAATAATCCACTGTAGAAAGGTAGATGAAATATTCATAAATTTAAAGGGTAGCTGAAGGGAGACGGGGGTAATTTTCTATAAATGGAAGTGATAGTTGAAGGGGGAGTGGATAATTTTTTATATCTGTACTACGTTATCGGCAACAAAGAAGTAGTTTATTGTTGAAACTCCTTCCCGGGCTGTTTGGCCGTGGTCCAATGTTTTCTGCAAAACCAGACGTTTCGGCAATGCCATCGACTGCCATCGTCAGTGAAAATCGAGTGCGCTAACGTGAGGTGGTATACGTTAGTCACCACAGTACTGTGGTTAAGGCTGAAGAAAAAAGTAGTTTCTATGGAAATATTTCATTTCGAAAATCATTTTAAATATAAATATTAGAACATGGAAGTCATGTATGGTTCTCCATACCGATATTTTAAATGGTCGTCCCCCATGCTTATAATGTCACAACATTTTAATCATTCTACAGATTGGCACTATCTATCAACCCTTCATACCTGTTTTATTCAATAACGTTAGGAAAATTTACAGCAAGTAGCATTATACTGTAAGGCATAATTTGAAAATAAAAAAATTACTAGATATGTTGGTTAACGTACAAAGGGCAGTTTTAAAGATAGTTCCACTTGCCCATATGTTTTTCTCTAAAAGAGATATTTTGACGAATGTTGTTGGCAATACTGGTAAACCTAGGTCTATTTCCGCCAGCTATAATTCTGTCTTGGACAGTTAGTCAACTGTTACCCGCAAAACATGTAGAAAAGTAAATTTTTAATGGTACTTTTAGGTAAACAAACGAAGCTTTACAAATATTCCGCATGTGGTTTTTTTATGCTAGTGGAACTAATTTTTTGACTTCCTAATGTAATGGAATAGTAAAAATATATAAAAGTACTAGATCTAGTACGAAAGTACAAGTAATGGTCACACTGTAATTACGGCTTTAACGGGGGGCGCCCACTCCCTCTAAACTTGATGACTCACTCCCCAAACTTAATGAATAACCCCCCCCCCCAGGAAAGCTAAATGTCATTGTAATAAGCGTTTTATTAACTAATAAAATAAAAATAAATAAATAAATAAATTAATTAATTTAATAAATAAAATAATAATTAAGTAAAAAAACTAATAAAATTAATACAGTACGTATAAGACAAAATAAAGAGACAGAATATCAACAAAGCGTCTTGTAAGAAGAAAAAAATTAAAAAAATTAATGGTTTGATGAAGTCCTAGTTGCTGTGGCTTATATTCGGCACAGTAGCTTCTCTCTCTGCGATGATGATAAAGAGAAGGCATCGATTATTTCTTCATTGGGAATCGACTCTAATAAGTCTTTATCTGAAGCTAGAACCAAAAGGTTCGAAAGCCATCCGTTTCCCATTACAGGCCTAAGCCTGTTTTTATTATTTCAACTCGACTCACAGCTCTTTCAGCCGAACAATTGGTTACCACCAAAGATAGCAAAGTTGTATAAACAACTTACAGTCTCTTAAAGCCCTAAAAATTAATCAAGCACCTACCATAAGGCTTCAAAAAACCCTTTCTGACCCAAAAACTCCTAATCTATTCAGGTTAATTTTCTTTTTTCACTTTCAGACTCATCGTTAACGTCAACAACAAACCATGAACTTTTATAAACATTCAACTTTTTATTTCAACGTAGTTATAATTTTCCATGCTTTCCCAAAGTTTTTTGTCAACCCCCCAAAATTCCAATGTGTCACGACCCCCTCCCCTTTGGACACACCTGGCTTTAGCCAGCAATCAAATTGTACAGTAATATGCTAGTTGTTTAGAGTCTACCGGATGAAGGTTACGACAAAACCGTCACTGAACTACGTAATAAAGTAGTGACGTAAGCACCAGTCGGAGAAGGCGGCGAGCAAGGTATAGTAAAGAGTTTGTGTTTACAGTCGAGTGAACAAGAATTGCATTGTCGCTGTTATGACTGTTTGTTGTTGCTGTAGTGGCTGGCTTAGCGGTCGCTGTCGTCTGTGTGTGTGTGTGTGTGTGTGTGTGTGTGTGTGTGTGTGCGTGTGTGTGTGTGTGTGTGTGTGTGTGTGTGTGTGTGTGTGTGTGTGTGCGTTTTTGTTATATCTACGACTACACGTAAACACTGCTCCACCTCTATACTTTACAACAAATATATTTTTTTAATTTATTGCAATTTGTAATCTGTTCGACTGGCGACCATAAACAAATTGAAACACATACACACACATGATTTGAAGAGTTGGCACATATAAAAATCCTATAATTAAAAGACTAAATGGTCAAACATGTAAACAACCAGGGTTTGATTTCAGAGGAGGAACGCGCCGGTACGGCGTTCCGGAACCTCTTGGATCCAAAAATAAATTACCGAAAAAAAAAATGAAAAGAAAAACCTAAGTACTGTATTACAAATACTTACTACTACTTTTCAAATTGTGCCCCATCATCAGCCCCACTACAAAACTAAACATTTGTCAAAATCAAACAACAACACTAATCATTATCTTAATTACTATCGTTCATTTTTTTAATATGTTGTACCTGAAATTCTCTTGTAAGTAGTACGTATTTCAACAAGGCTCGCTCGAAGATGACATTCGGAGTTAGGGGTGTCGACACGAAGCGACGACTACGTTTATCTGTGGACTGTAGAATTTTTCCGGGGAGCCTTTCTACCTTGAACTATGCTATTGAATCAATAACAATATCTTAAAATGAACGTGAGAAGTGTTTTTCGCAAGTTAATCTAATCATTACATCTTTAAGAGCATCTCTAAAGACAAAGACTGTATCCAGCCTCTTATTTGTGAAAATTAATGGACCTCCTCTCCGTTTATTTTATCCATCAAAGTACGTGGATTCATGGCTGACTTCTGGCCATCATACAGCATTGGACACAAAGAGTAAAGAAAGGTCAAGAAACAAACAAAATGACGACACAATGATGAAACTATGGAAACTTTTTTAAAATTTCCGAAGCACCGAAACCATCATATAGGGTTTGATTGAGGCTCCGGGATGACGCCATCATGAGTGACATGTTTTCGATTGTCGTGCGGCTAACCTGACAATAAAGATCTTTAGAAATATTAGTAAACTTTATTATCTTTTTATGTTCAAGTTTATACGTATGTTACATATTTAATAAGGCTTTAAAAATATAGACCTCCTTTGTAATAACCTGATGTAAACTTATACTCTAATATAAAATTTAAGTATATATCTGTACAACTTTTGAGTTGATGCGTTCCGGCACCTGTAATTTTAGATATCAACCACTGTAAACAACTACACAAAAAGTCACTACCACTTGCTGCTGGCATCAGCAGAGTACATTACTGCAATATATTAAACACTGAGCCTATAAGGCAGATACATTAGTTAACCTTAACGCGTAATGTTGACATGAACACAAATGATACAGATACTACAGTACGGATAACACAGACATTACAATACACATAATACAGATTACATGTTATTCGTTGAACCTGAAGGCTAGGTCTAACAATTTATGTCTGTAAATGTCTTCACTAGTATCCAACAAATTAATAGCTGGTGGGTTAATGCGGTATTCTAATTTAGATATGTGTTTCCTGCAGAGGCGCACAATTTCTTCTCTTACAGTAGGAACTTTTAGGTCCCGGTGTATAGAACTGTTGCAGACAAACCATGCAGCGTCAACTATTGATCTTAAAGTTTTGGACTGAAAGCGCTGTATAATCTGGATGTTACTCATACTAGCAGTACCCCAAAGTTGAATACCGTAAGTTCATACCGGTTTAAGAACTGCTTTATATATTAAAAGTTTGTTGCAAAGATCTGCCTATCAGCCAGTGCAGACATTTCTGATCTTGAGGTTAGGTTCAGTCTTCTTGGGAGTTATGTGTTTCTTCAGCGTCAGTCTCCTGTCCAGGTACATCCTAAGGTGCACTTTCTGTTTAGGGTATTGGATGACCATTAATTAATTAATTTTATATTAATTAATTAAGGGCAGTTAGCCTTACGTGTGGTGAAGGTAACGTGTACTGACTTGGACGAATTGATTTTTATGCGCCACTTATTAAGCGCCATACGTGAACGCCGTAAGTGCCTCTTGTAGCATAAGAGACGCTATTGAGGGGTCGGAGTGCGTCGCTAGGATTGCTGTGTCACCGGAGTAGGTAGTTATCACTTCGTGATGGTAAGTCCGAGGTGAACAAGAGGTACACTAGAGGGCCCAGAACACTACCCTCCGGTACACCTGATCCCACTGGTAATAGAGAAGTAGCATCCAAGAACTTGATTATTACAACAAATATGACGAGCGTGTTAACGGCCAGGGCCGCCGCAAGCGGAGCGCACAAGGCATGAACTGCACACATGTGGCAACAAATCTAAATGTAGCAAGCCTGTATGTTTTTTAACCACAAGATCTCACAATTTTTAAATTATCTCAAAGTCTTACACATGAAGCCTCGAAGTCCCATAAGAGATTCAGTGGGTCCGACAAGTAAGTACAAAGTAGATTTTCTTTCTTTCATATTTTCTTTTTTTTTTATAAAGTCCGTGATCAGATCTTATGTTCTTTAAGGAAGAAATTAGAATAAATCAGTGCACTGCGGTAAATACCTACTAGTGAAGACGTAGAGGTGGAATGGAATATTATCAGAAAATAATAATACAAGCAGCTAAGGAAGGAGTAGGCTGTAAAAACAAGTATAGACGAAGGAGTGGTCTGAGAATTTGGACAGAAGAAATAGGATACTGCGGTAAAGATGAAAAATGATAGCATTAGAAGATACATATCACATCCAACAGAAGAGTCAAGAGAAACATACCAGAGAATAAGAAATGAAACAAAGAGATTTATTAAACAAGCCCATCAAGACCCATGGGAACGCTTCATAGCCACTATGGTACACGATTTATATGGTGATGAAAACATTGAATAGCTTTAAAAGAGAAAAGATTCATATTAATCTGATTGAGGAAAATGAATGGGCAAACCATTACAGAAAGTTATATTTTGACAGTGCAATAGAATATGATAAGGAATATATAAGTAAGCCCAGTGGAAAAGGTCTAGATAAGTTAACTGTAGAAGAAGTCCAACAAACAATGAATGAAATGAAAAGTAGTAGAAAGGCGCCAGGACTTAACGGAATAAATGCTGAGTTAATAAAATACGTATGGTGGCACATTACTGAATTTACGAATTCTACGTTTTCTAAATAACATTTGGATGGAAAACAAAATTCCGAAAGGATGGAGGCGGACAAAACTGATTTCGTTATATAAAAAAGCGACAGAACAGATGCAAATAATTACAAAGGAATAAGTTTGCTGACCTTAACGTACAAAATATATACAAGAATTCTCAATCAGAGATTAAGAGCCATTACAGATGCATTACTTCTTGAAGAGCACATGGGTTTTATAAAGGTTAGATCCACTGTGAAAGCATTGTTTGTATTACGACAGATAATAGAGAAAAGGTGGGAGTATAACCAGGAAACGCATATCTCTTTTGTTGATCTGAAAAAAATCATGTAGACCGTCAAAAGTAGGGAATATTATGGATAGAAGAGGATATCCACAGCATTTAATAAATTCAGATACGATCCTTTACAAAAGTACATCGATAGTCCTGGATCTGAATGGTAGGCTCTGAGGTGACATTCCAATAAATAAGGGAGTTAGGCAGGGATGCTGTGTCTCCCCAACCTTGTTTAATATATACATTGACGACATGCTGAGAGCATGGAAATCCATAGTGACTTCAGGAATACAGCTTAACAAATCAATTTGTATGGGTTCCCTGCTATATGCGGATGGCATAGTTATTATTCAAGAAAATTAGGATGATTTACAAAACTTATATTTCAATTAGAAGAAGTGGCAAGAGAGTACTCACTGACAATTTGAGTAAGAAAGACTAAAACCATAGCCTTTAAAGATAAATATCCAGTGAGGATTAAGATAGTTATAAGCATGAGCACTTTAGAACAAGTGAGCGGATTTAAATATCTCGGACATCCTGTAAGCTATAAATCTGAATATGATTTAAGAAAGAAAAGATAAATAAATTTAGGAATATTTGTGGTGCGATTCATAGAAATCTTAGAAATAAAACAAGACACAGCACAAGGATTAAATTTTATAACACAATTGCAATACCCACATTGACATATGCGAGCGATGAGTGGGTCATGACAAAAAACGAATGCGCCAAGATTCAGAGTGCTGAGATGCAGTTTCTTCGAAATATTTAAATTATACATTGCAAGATAGAATAAGGAATGAAGATATCAGAGCAGAACTCGAAGTAACGGACATAAATTAAATTATTTCGATTTACAGAAGACAATGGTGGGATCATCTGCAAAGGATGATAGAGGATAGATTGCCGGAAGCTATAAAGCCATTATAGATCGATTACTGAAATATAAAGCCATTGATAAAAGAGACGTGGGTCGCCCGAGGATGAGATGGGTGCCGGAACAGGTTTATATAACCTAATCTTTGAAGAGAAGAAGAAGAAGAAGAAGATTGGTTGAAGGATCCCGACGCTTCCCGGCAATAGATTATCCCCTATTGCCGGCAAGCGTCGGGATTTTTCAACCAAAAGAAACAAGAAGTGTTAAATTCAAAAAACAATGTCGTTCTTAAAAATAAACGTTTCAAAACTTAAGAATGGCATAATTGTTTATTTGATAAACGTTCAATGATTATGACAATGAACTCTGCAAAACGCACAATGTTGATGGTCAACGAGTTTCATGCGCGGACGACATTAACAATCCGCGGCTTCAATACGTACGTACTTAACGATCCAATACACAGGACTCACACTTCCCGTAACAGAGTGTAAAGTGTACATTAACGATGCCATAAATCCGTGCCTTGTGCATTAAGTAATAAAGGAAACAAAGCCTTCATAATAACGTCGTCGTTGCAGGGCTAGCAACCCCCCCCCCCCCAACCATTTCATTAGCAAATACACTGTGTGACATATGGTAATGTATGCCACGGCGACCTTAATATGAAACACATACGCACACACAGCACACTACCAAAATGGAATTACCAACAACAACTCACGAACTGGGTTAATGATCATGTAACGCGCGCGCGCGTGTGTGTGTTGGAAGCACAAACGTACTCTTGCAAGGTTTGCTCTATTTCACTGGATTAGAAGACTCATTGTTTTCTAAAAGTATATTGTAAATTGGTAGAATGTAGGGTTGTCTGTCATACGTCCAGATTTTAATGGTCATATCGTGTTTTACGTGGGAGAGGGAAGTCGAAAGTGAATTTTCTCCGAAGTCCGGGATTTTATAGTTTTCAAAAACGCGATTGATAACGCCGACTTTAAGAAGAATACTAGCTAAGAACTTACGTTCGGCATCAGTTAATTGTAATTCATCATGACAAATCGTCAGCATCATACCTGCGGCTCTAACTCGTCTTGACTTCTTCCAGAAACCTTTTCCAACGGTCGCGACCTAACACGATGGCTCTCCAGTCCCTCAATCCAAATAGTTTGGTATCATTGTTCACATCAGCTAGTACCAAGTTGAGGCGTAACGGAAATGATCCTGGACTGGCTTATAATTGAAATATTACAGGCGGGAATCTGGTGGGATTTAGACAGCTGCAATACTGCGTACCTGAGCTGCTGCCTTACAGCTAGGAGTTGGTTGGGGACGAAAACCCATAACAAAAATCACCTGGCCCTCCAGGTTGGGGGTTTTGGGTCGGATTAACATCCCGGCCAGTAAAAATCTAAGATAAGATGGTTGGATAATGTCTAGAAGATTTCAGAATATTGGATGTACGGGGTTATACTGAGATGGCAATGGACAGCAGACTTTGGAGAAGATAGGTGTTAGAAGCCAGGGCTCACACTGGGCTGTAGTGCTGAAGAAGATCATTGTTCACATTATCAATCCACCGCAGCTTTGGTCTGCCTCTATTTCTTCTTCCATCCACCTGTATCGTCAAGACTTTCCTCCCATTTGACAAATTCTTTGCTTTTAAACAAAAAACAGATAACAGTTTCTTATACGGAGCCTGTTGGTGTCTCTCCCTCCAACGTGCTTGGTGGTGCATGGTGGCATTTACTGAAACGTTACATCGTCTGCTGGGTCGTTTGGGTCTACGGACCCAAACCACTGGATGACACCATCGGACAGCGAGGCTGTCGGTAGATGGAAACGCGGAATTGGTGCGGTGCTGCCAGGGTCGTGCGGAAGCGTACCCCAAACTGGACGGCGGTAGTACCCCGGTCAACAATCACCGTCGGATAAAAGGTTATAAACGGCGGCGCCCGTCGTCGAAATAACTACCAGATGATCGACTCGTACGGGCCAGAGGGAAACTCCGCTTACCTGAAAGGCTCCATCTTTAGAGAAGTTCCCAGATGATAAAATAGCTTACCATCGCGCCGTGCCCTTCCGGCGGCGATCGAATCTAAACCGGTACAACGCCGGACATCGTGTCACCCCAAAAATTTATTTTTCCTTCTTTTCCTCCTGCTTTTTCTTATTCTTTCAATTCTTCTTCTTCTTCTTCTTCTTCTTCTTCTTCTTCTTCTTCTTCTTCTTCTTCTTCTTCTTCTTCTTCTTCTTCTTCTTCTTCTTCTTTTTCTTCTGCTTCTCCTCCTACCCCTCTTTCTCCTGTCTTTCTTCTTTTTCTTCTTCTTCCCCTTCTTCTTCTTCTTCTTCTTCTTCTTCTTCTTCTTCTTCTTCTTCTTCTTCTTCTTCTTCTTCTTCTTCTTCTTGTACAAGGTTTAGGCCTACCGGACTTATTCCGTTACCCACCGTTTCCACAGCCTAACTACATCCGGTCTTCCCTCAAGTCTATATACTAGTATTGACACTGGTAGTCTTCTGTGACTTCTTCGCAGATGGTTACAACACTTATTTTTATTTCTCTTTATCGTTTCATTCACAGAGAAGTTACACTTACTGTTTTCCTTATATCAACGTTATTTTTTCCTGTCTAAGGGTGTACAGCCTACCAAGGGTGTTCTTTGAGGATCTCATCTCTGATGACTATCACTTCTTCTCATCTTCCCTTGAAACACAGGTTCTGTGGTATTGTTTTACAAATGTTCCTAATTTTGTTATCATAAAGTGAAAACTACGAAAGCTTTCAACTAAAGTGATGATATCGACGACGAAGTCGATGATAATGATTAACAAGAAAAGAAAGGACAGAGAATAAGAAGACTGCAATAAATAAAATTGTCTACAGATTAAAAAAAATTATTTAGATTAAATAGGCAATTCAATATTTCACAGAGTAAGCGCACATTGCAAATCTTTAATAAGAAGAAAACGACCACAAAATGGAATAAATTTAAATCGAATTGACTTTTCATAAAGAGATTGTAATTTTTTACTTTAATAATCTACAAAAAGCGTATCCGCAAGGTAAAATTTATCCATTTAAATCAGACAAAAGTGGGTCACTACTACATTACGTAATATTGGAATGGGAAGGTAAAAAATCTCTTGGATTTAACGTTGAGACAAAATTTAATTCCAAGACTTATACGTCGAATGCTACTATAATTTTTTTCCATCGTAATTTTATCCTTTCTAAAAACCAACCTGAACCAGAAATAAATTCCTTTACGTGTATACGATTTAATTTAACATCACTGTAATATTCTACTATGAAATATATATAAAAATTAAGTTCCTCCTTCTCGTAACTATAATAGCGTAGCCTAGTACTGTATTCATTATTTTCTACTATATATTATTACAACGGTCTCACGAATCGTATTGTACAGTAAAAACAAAATACAGACACCAATGAAGTCACTAATTATCAGCTGTAATTAGTCGCAAATAAAAATTTGTAATCAACCATTTACTTTCATTCAATAATTCAAGTTAAAATTGTCCACATGCAATAATGTCACCTATTAAAGTTCCACAATAATTATAACACAACAATCACTTTCCGCAACAATACTTGATCCGCGCTCTACAGTAACGTTAGGTGTAAGCTGTTGCTTATTAGATCCCGCAGATGTTTCAGAATAATTTTCCATTCTTTTGGCGGCGTCCCGGCATAATTTTCGTAGTTACAAGCAGGCCTACTCGGACAGTCTAGAGAGCTGCGTAAGTGGACGGCCTAGACACAGACGCCGCTCGTTGGGCTAGTCGAGAAGCGTGCAGAACGACGCTCTCATCTTTTCGAGAGTGTTACGTAATTGTCGTAGTAAAATATAAAAATTAAATTTCTCTCTCTCTTTTAACTAAAACGTATGGTTCATTATTTTCTACTATATATTTTGGAATTTAAAGAAAATTTAAGTAGTACTTATATAAACTGAATTGTAACAATTAGGGCATAATGTTACTCAGCAGAGCATACAATGTACTGACCTCGATAATTAATGAAAGCCTTAAACAACAGGCCGAAAAAAGTTTAGAGGAATACCAATGTGGTTTCCGACCAAAAAAAACGTACTCCTGATCAGTTGTTTGTTATCAGGTAGATTATACAAAAGTGGTGTGAATATGATATATAGATCTCCGCATGCTGTTTGTAACTTCAGACAGGCATTTGATAGTGTGCGAAATCTCCTATTGAGTGAGTGATTCACTGAAACTGTTGTAAGCGGTATGAGCTTTGTCGGCACATCAGCTTTGTTAAATTGTTCTTGCAGATTTTGTCTATACATTCACCAGTTGTTATGGCTTCATTATAAAACGTAACTTCATTAAGCAAAACAATGTGATGAATATAGAACTATTAGCTTAATGAGTCACCTTCTCAAACTCTTCCTCAAGATCATCCACTAGAGAATATACAAAATCTGTGAAGAACAAGTATCAGCCGCACAGTTTGGTTTCAGCGATGCAGTAGTTACACGAGAGGCTCTATTCAGTATTCAGGTGCTATTCCAACGATGTATAGATGTAAACTGTGATGTTCTTGCATGTTTCGTCGATTATCGGAAGGCCTTTGACCGAGTCCAACATCAGAAAATGATGGATATCCTGAAAAATATTGGATTAGATGGAAAAGACCTAAGGATAATAGCTACACTGTATTGGAACCAATGTGCAGTGGTTAGAGTAGATAAAGAGAAAACTGAAGCAACACAGACTCTGCGTGGAGTAAGACAAGGATGTATATTATCTCCGCTTTTATTCAACATCTACTCGGAAGGTATTTTTAGAGAAGCTTTAGATGAATGTGATGTGGGAATCTCTCTGAACGGTGAAAGAATAAATAACATACATTATGTGTATGATACCGTCATATTCGCAGATAGTTAGAGGGGCTGCAACAACTAATAAATAGAGTGACAGAAAGAAGCCGTAGATATGGGCTAGACAACAGTGTTAATAAAACGAAGCTAATGATTGTATCTAAGAACAAGTTCACAAACTGCACCTTTAATATAAACCAAAGGTCAGTTGAATGTGTAAGCAAATTTACATATCTTGGTACTATAGTCAATGACCACTCTCAAGAAATAAAGAGCAGAATTGAAAAGGCAACAGCAGTGTACACTAAAACGAGCAGTTTATTCAAAAGTCAGGATTTAACAATAAACACTAAGATGTGACTTTTACGCTGCTACGTATTCTCGGTCCCCTTCTTCAGTGTAGAATCTTGGATTTTCACTGAAGCCACAACTAAAAAATTGGAATCTTTCGAAATGTGGTTTTACCGTAGAATACTGAGGAATTCATGGACAGTACATATAACTAATGTTGAAGTTCTTACAAAGATAAAGAAAGAAAAGAAAGTTATTAACACAGTGAAGATAAAAAAGCTTCAGCATCTGGGACATCTCATGAGAAATGAACAGAGATTTAACTTATTGCAGTCCATACTACAGGGAATAGTACTTGGAAAGAGAGGAGTTGGGTGACCGAGAATACCATGACTGAGAAATTTAAGGACCTGGTTTGGCATGAATACAACTGACTTATTCTGTGCAGCAGTACAGAAAGTTAAAATAGTCTGTAGGATATCCAACATCCGAAATGGATAGGAACTATCAGAAGAAGATAAAACATAAAATGTTAACTACATTACTATTTTTGTTAGCGACTTCAGTTCAAAAGTCACTCCGTTGTTGATCGCTCTCTGTCCACAACCCTGAATCCTTTCATTTCCCTTTAAAAATTTACTTCATAGAAAAAAACACTATTCTTGGCCTTTTGTTAGGATTTCATTTAAAAAACGTTCTCCATATTGCTCTTCTCTTCCAGTCATCAGCATACTAATTGGTTTTATGCAATCCTTCAGTCACTATTATTCTGAGCAGTTCCTCCATCTCAGAAAATTTTCATTAACCTAGATTAGCAGTAATCTGATTCTTGTAAATCAGCAGATTAACAGAATACTACTGTACAATGTCAGTACGTTAGTTTGTGTTAGCAGTTTCGACAATTACGACCCAACAACAATCAAAGCAACCGTTGTCGGGATTCTTTTACCGTCTCTAGTGTAGACTCAAGATATTGATTTCACAGACGATATCTGCTTGCTCTCGCAAACATACAATAGTATGGAAGGGAAAGTGAAAGATCTCGAAAAAGAAGCCAGGGTGGCTGGACTCAAGATAAACGCTTCAAAGAAATAAAACTAATGGAAATTAACACAAAAGGTCGCAATGTACTGAAGGTCCAAGAAGAAAACAGAGAAAAAATAGTAGAGTTCACTTACCTTGTAGTATTATTGCAAAAGGAGGAGCGGATGCTAAAACAAGAATTCCCAAGCTAATGCGGCCTTTATACAACTCTACCCAGTTTGGAAATCAAGAGAAATATCAACTGCAACAAAGCTACCCATCTTCAAGACCAATGTCAAAACTGTGTTTTTTTTATGGGAGCAAGACTTGGAAAGTCACAATGGAAATTACCAAGTGTCTGAAGGTCTTCATCAATAAGTTCCTAAGGAAAATACTACAAATTTTCTGACCAAACATTGTTTCAAATTAAGATCTCTGGAAGAAGATAAACAAGGAACCCATTGCCACCCAGATCAAAAGGAGAAAATGAAGGTGGATTGGGCATGACGTGCGGAAGAACCAAAATGCAATTGAGCGACAAACCCTCTTCTGAATCGCTCAGGGAAGAAGAAGACGAGGAAGACCAAGAATCTCGTAGAGGAGAACTGTTGAGATGGAAGCAGAAAAAGAAGGGAAGTCCTTTGGAGAGCTCAGAGTCCCCGCCAAAAATAGAATAGTGTCAGTTGGCGTAGCTTCGTCGAGGCCCTATGCTCTGCAAAGAGCGACAGGAATTAGTAGTAGTAGTAGTAGTGTAGATTCACTTTCACCTCAAAGTTCCACTTATCTTCAACCCATATAAATATATAAAAATAAAATCTATATTACAAAAATGTACATCAAAAGTAATGAAAATTTTCTAATCCGTTTATATTTCATTCGAAATTGTAGACTTGTTTATACACGTAGTCCGTTCAATATGAAAAAGTGAAAAACAAACAACAACATACAAACAAAATAATCTACAGTTATACTTGGCAAACTAAATTAAACTTTAAATTACAGTTTTACCAACTCACGTGCGGGACAGTTTAAAATTACTCTTGGGAAATATAACACAAAGTAAATACTGTACAGGGGAGTCTGTAAAGTTAAACATATTGTGCAATAACCGAGATGCGTAGTTTCCACAGAAAACAAAGGCTAACCTTTTGTAAATAAAATGCTGCAGATTGATAACCACTATATAATGTGTGATTTATCATTAAGCTATATCGACCTTTAGATCCATTTTCACGATGACACTTAACCAGATCTTCATCATCACCACTCCAAGGATTAGGCCCTAGACCTGTTACGGATCCCATCTCCTCCTCAGTCTACAGACATCTCTCTTCCCAGTAGGGTGATAACCCAAGGCAGCCACAGGTAGACAGATATAATCTATGCAGTTCAAGTGTTTACACCATCTCCTTCTGTGGTCTTCAATCTTCTGGTGCAATGTAACAATGTTTAATTTGCATCTAATATCCTCGTCCCTTCACCGATCCAAGAGAGAACAACCTTGCGTCCCTCTTTGAAATTTCATTTCGGCTGCCGGAATCATCTTCACGTCCCTTTTACCAAGAGTCCATGTCTCACTAGCATACAGGAATGTGGGGGCAGCCACAGTTTTACAATATGTCATTCGGGTATCCTTCCGTGTTTTATTTTTCAGGTACCTATGAATCGTTCCACAGATGCGTCCATATTTCATTAGCTTATTATCCCAATCTACATCGGGTTCCTTAGGAGATATCACAACCCAGGTAATTAAAATGTCTAACCTGATCCAAAATCTGATTATTCACGACTATCTTAGTTCTTATAGGATACCTGCTTTTAAATGCCATCGTTTTAGATTTTGTAGCAGAGATATGTACCCCATAGTCTTGTAAGATGCTATTGAACGTAAATATCGTCCTTTGTAACTGGTCTTCTGTTTTCTGTATCAATACCATGCCATCTGCATAAAACAATGAATTCACCTGAATATTTCACTGAAGTGTTATTCCCGAATCAACTTTAGTTGTCCATCGTCGAAATATGTCGTCCATGTAGATATTAAAAAGTGGCGGTGAAATATGGCACCCTTGTCTCACACCTTTATTTGTAGGAATGTCTTCTGATAAGTTATCATGCAAATCCACGACAACCGCTGTCTTGTAATATTAGCTCCTAAGAACTTCAATTAATTGCGAAATAAAGGAAACCGCTTCGTTGTAGTATACTACAGAGTAGCGTCAGATCTTCTAAGTAATTTAAATACGTACTTTAACGAGAATAATGTCTTCTAGTCATCAGTCATCATCATCATTATCATCTTCACATCACGGTATAGGAAAAGTACTGCCTGTTCCGCCTTCAAAGACTCTCCGGCCTCTCTTCTAGGGTCTACGCACACACCTGTGTCCTATAGGTTTGTATTTCCAGACTTGTTTGGCCAGTCTGGAATCTGACATTCTTTCGAAGTATTCTTTCCGCCGTTGTTTATAATCTTTAATCTGTCTGTCAAGTTGAAAACTTGTAATTCTTCTCTTATGATGTCATTCTTTGTACGATCAAGTTTAGAACTGAACGCAAAATCAAAGGTCAAGTTGAGGCGCCTTAACCGGGTTTGACATACAGAATGGTTGGAAGAGTAGAGGTTACCAAGAACAGACACAAAGCGATAACCTTCGTGGAAGACACCGTGTATGGGACAACATTAGAAAGGGTGCAAGAGAGTCGCTGGGTAGCATTGTTTGGGATTCCTTTCTTAGCAGCCGGAGTCACAGAATAGAGATGTTTGCAAGCGGAAGTTGAGGGAGTCATGCTTCTCGAAGAAGAAGAAGAATTTACCAAAGCTGTACACTAAATAAAGAGAATGTGACTTGACCCACAAACAATATATGGAGCTGTATAGTAGAATTTAACAAGGGTTTGGCTTTGTGTTCGCTGTCAATTTACTACCAAACCAGATCCCTTTAATCATGTGAGCCGTGCATTACGTCGTCGCCGTACATTGTTAATATGGCCTGTGTTGTCGTAACAAAGTCATTACAACAATTGAGAGGTTTCGACGCTTACAAAGTGCCATTTGTGATTACTGAATTTATCAGTGTTATGTAAAAATAGTTGTGATTATTATTATTTAAGAATGACTTCAGTTGAGTTGGGACTTTAAGAATAACAAAATGACAGGAAAGTACGTACAGTAGTTTCTCGGCGAAAAATTTCGTAAATTTTACACTAAAAGGACATTGTGATACCAGGTGGAGCTCAAAAGCAGATGCGGTGAAAGTAATATCCAGTCAGCTGCATGAAGTGATCGCTGCACTGCAGAAACTAAGGGATACACCGACTGAAACAATCGATACGAGGGAAGATCCAGCATTAATAACGCTGTTCAACAACAAAAATGTTTCCTGCTTGAAAGTAGGAATTTTGTATTCCATTTAGGCTATAAAACACTAATTTAACCTTTAAAATGGTTAGTTAGCTCTTATTTTCAAGATCGAACAGTTTAAGTATAGTTAGGGGAATTTTTGTTTCATACTGGGAAATTTCATTTTTTGCGGTTGGCAAATCTGTCTGAAACCACTTTTATTATCATTTGAGGTAAGTTTTCGTCTGACTGCATTGTAAGGTTAATGAGTGTCAGTGAAATTTTCTTTCTTTCCTTATATTGTGTCTAGAAACTGTGAAAATGCCTCGCAAATGCTTAAAAGTGCTAACAACTTTTGCTCTGTATGTGGTGATGTGACATTTTCTGCTCAGAAACAGCCTATAACACAGCTAGTAAAAACGGCCTACTTTCATTACTTTGGAGTCAAGGTATGGGATCAAGAAAAGTTATGGCCGCCTTACTTTTGTTGCTATACATGTTCAGTGAATCTTCGTAGTTGGTTAACTGGAAAGAGACGTTCAATGAACACTTTGGTGTACCGGTGACATGGCGAGAACCAACAAATCATATAAATGACTGTTATTTATGCATGTCATCGCCTTTACAGGATGGTATTTCAAAGAAAAAAAACCGTGGACTGTAGAATATTGCAACCCTAAACCGAACATTCCATCCCGTCCCACATGGTGAGAGTCTTCCGGTGCTTAACTCTCCACAAGACTATCAACTGCTGCCAGATGATGGTGATTGATTTAAATATATCTCAGGGGAAAATTTCCTCAACTAAGTGATGCCAAAGTCAAAGAGAGCATCTTTGTTGGCACTCAAATCAGAAAGTTGATGAAAGATGAAAACTTCAAAAATGCACTTAGGCCTAACGTCAATGAGAAAGCGGCTTGGGAAACATTTGAAAAAGTAGTTAAGGGTTTTATAAGCAAGGAAAGAGCTGAAAACTATGTTCAAAATATAAATGAGCTTTTGGAAAAATACCATAAGTTAGGATGGAATATGTATTTAAAAATCCTTTTCCTCCATTCGCATTTGGCTTTCTTCCCTGACAACTGTGAAGTGTCATCAAGCTCTTTTTTTGTGTATGAAATGAAGTATCCTTAAATAATAAAGCTCATAGCTGTACCAATTGAGAGCATTTAATCTAACATTGTTTTAAATGTGTTATTAAGTCATCTACATATTTCCTTCTTATCATTGTTATAATTGCTCTAACAAATCATCTACATATTTACTTTTCTTTTTGTTATTGCCATAGTGAATTAATTTGTTAATTCATATGATACTATATGATTTGGTCTCATTGTCAACCAAATGGTATTCTTGGATTATCAGTATTTGAAGAGAATGTAAATCATTTCTAACGTTAATTTTATATTTATTCTGATTAGCCACTGAATCAAATTTGAAAATCATATAGTGTACACATCTTACATTTTGTTGTCTAGAGTCTAGACTATAAAGTTATTGAACTACTTTCTTCATAATGTAATGATAAATTCTTCTTCTTCTTCTTCTTCTTCTTCTTCTTCTTCTTCTTCTTCTTCTTCTTCTCCTTCTCCTTCTCCTTCTCCTTCTCCTTCTCCTTCTCCTTCTCCTTCTCCTTCTCCTTCTCCTTCTTCTCCTCCTCCTCCTTCTTCTTCTTCTTCTTCTTCTTCTTCTTCTTCTTCTTCTTCTTCTTCTTCTTCTTCTTCTTCTTCTTCTCCTGCTCCTCTTGCTCCGAAACGTCTAACGTTTGCTTCGAAACGTTCTAGACCATGTGCGATGTCCCTTCAATACGATATTCGACTATCCTACCGGCTTCCAGGCTCGCTATGTCACTACAATATAAGGCGGCGGAGATAAAAATATTGTATTTCGAAGCGGGTATTTCATTTACACCTGGCGATTTTACAAGTGTGGATCGAAGTGATTATTGAGATTTATTGGCAAGTCGTCATTGTGTTAACTAGCACAAAACTGTAATAAGGTGACATTTATTGTTGTTTGTTAGGCAAATTTTAATTTAACTTGAATTATAGTATACGAGTGCCTTTGTTGATTTCTATCTGTTGTTTGTGTCTAATTAACGTTTGTAATTAGTTTCTTCGTTGGTGTCAGTTATTCTGTTTCCACTGAACAACACGACGATCCGTGAGACTGTCCTGAAAACATCCAGGTGGAAAGAACTGAATAGACATTATCATCATAAACTATATGGATTAGACTGTATAGCCTGTTCCATAACCATATTTTAGACGTTACAACAGCTGGTTCCTAACCTCCTCCTCTTCCTCAGTCTCTCATCGGTCTCCTACTCTTCCCTTATCTGAGCTACTTTATAGCTACAGATACAATTGGGAATGACATCCTACCACAACAGCACTACCTTTTCGTACTTCTTTTTATGTTTGTGTTGCATTACGAATACCTCACTCCCTTAAATTTTGCCAAATAGTAATCCCTCCCAAGTGGAAACCCAGAGGGGTTCACTAGTAATCTAGTGAACCCGGTATTAAGTTATCACGAGACAGATATTGTTGGCTGACGAATTGCTCTTACTTCAAAATACAGAACATGGTTGGCAAAAAAATCTGTTTTAAGCGTCATCAGATTTGGAAGCAATACAATATGAAAATCTCCACTATAAGAACAAAGGTAATGGCATTTCAAAGCAAAGAACCTATATGAGCAGAAATAATGATTAACGATCAAATTCTAGAACAGGTGAAATATTTTAATTATCTTGGAAATCATATTGGCTATGACAGGAATTATGATATTGATGTTGAGTTAGGTAAGTTCCACATGATCTGTGCGACAATCAACCGTATTTTCAGAAACAAGATAGAAATATAAGTTCTACAAAGTTATGGCAGTCCCTGTACTGTCCTATGGGTGTTAATTATGGAATAAACAAGACAGGAAAATCAAGAAACAACACAGTAAAATACAGGCCTCGAAAAACGGATTCTTAAGAGGAGTGAGAAGGTGTTCTACACTTGACCGTATAAAGAATGAGGCCATAAGAGAAGAGTTACAAGTTTTTAACTTGAATGAAAAATTAAAACATTATAAACAACGGTGAAAAGAACGCTTAGAAAGAATATCAGACGCCAATGTGCCCAAACAAGTCTGGAAATACAAACCTATAGGACACAGGTGTGTGGGTAGACCCATGAAAAGATTTTTTTTTTTTTTTTTTGAAGGCATTTTGATCGAGGATTTTTGAAGAAGGCGGAACAGGCAGCACCTTGCCTATGCCGTGTTGTGAAGATGATGATGATGATGATGATGATGATGATGATGATGGCTTTCAAAGACATAAGATGGCTTTACACACAAATGCTTAATGCTATCTTTGCAGTAGAAACTTTCGCGCGGGAAAGATTGTGTGTGTGTGTGTGTGTGTGTGTGCGCGCGCGCGCAAGAGAAAAATGATATAATTATTATTTAATGGTACATTCACTTGTGAAACTTACTTGTTGATATTCCCTCAAACGCCGTTTCGGAGTTGCATTCTCCTTCTTCAGTGAGGTTTGAATACGGAATGTGTCAAGTGGTCGGTAATTTGTAATGGTTTTTTTAGGTGACTGGTTGTGTGTGGGGGTGTGGAAATGGAATGGTGGTTGGCGCGGGATTCTGAATTCAAACACACTATTCGACACAATAATACACAATACATACAACAATTCAGAATCCCGCGCCAACCCCCTCCCATCGCCACACCCCCACACACAACCAGTCACCTAAAAAAACCGTTACAAATTACCGACCACTTGACACATTCCGTATTCAAACCTCACTGAAGAAGGAGAATACAACTCCGAAACGGCATTTGAGGGAATATCAACAAGTAAGTTTCACAAGTGAATGTACCATTAAATAATAATTATTAAGTGCTGTGAAAAAAGCAGTGATGAACATTCAAAATAAAAGAAAAATGAAAGCTTGTCGGTAATCACGTCCGCACATTACTTCGCACACATCCTGGAGAGATCGAGTTTTGACAGTGCGCTTTACCTTGTACCCAGTGTATTGTAGTCGTTCGTTCGTTTGTACAGTTTCGTATATTACAAGTTTGTTGTCGCTCGTTCGCTTTGTATAACACTCAGTTGTTTTATTATGCGCTGATTTTCACGCAAAGTCTCTAACAAGGGTCGGTGACTACAACGGTGTCTATAATCTTCAACCCACACCCTCGCTTTTCGTCTCTTTCTTTGTTAACATGACAGTAACGCCAGAAAAAAAATGTGGCCAGTACGATATTTCTTCGTCGGAAGTGCACTCTAAAACCTTGTAGCACACAAGGAACTGTACAACATGGAGAAGTTCCACAGGATTAGTTTTCACAAGGAAAGCGTGCGGGATTGTCGTTTACACACGCATTCTTCTGCGTCTACTTGTAAGTTGGCGCGATTTCTTGCGCGAAAGAGCGTGAGTGCATTTTATTTAGTTTTACAATGGCGCGTGCGTGTTTTTACACCCGATTAGTTTTACCAAACGCAAACCTTTACGCTCTTTCTCGTATGGGAAACGTGACTAAAAGAGCTTGTATATAAAGCCAGCTATTGAAAAGGAAAGCACGAAGGATTCACAGGTAAACAGACCTGGTAACTACATAAACAAAAACTGAATAGCATGTTCGAATCGCAGTTACCACAACCCGGGTTGTTTGTTTTCCAGGCTTCTAATTGAGCAGTAGCTTCAATAGCATCAGTTTATAATCGAACATAAAATTGATAAAGAAGGTAAACACACACATAGATGCAAACATTAAGTACGAGAGTTTAGAACGAGAATGATTTGAAAGTATATTTGAGTTAATCAGATTTGAAAGTATATTTGAGTTAATCAGATAACTTTACAACGTTTACCTGCAAATATTAGGCGTACGTTGTGATAATTAACCGTGGTAATCAACAAAACTATAAATTCTATTTGCTTATTTTTAAAAATCAATATACTTTCGATTTTCAGCTCGGCATCTGCCAGTATCGATTACTGTTCGGCGTGATGGTCGCGGTTCCAAGGGCTCACTTAGTTCTACTCCTACTGGCGTGTCGGACCCAATACCTGTCACTAAATGTATGACAGTAGAAAGCTAAAAACCGCTTAATAATGAATACAGTAGGCCGAAAGAGTAGTCTAGTCCGTCAGTCTGGCACACTGTAGCTGCCTTTCTATTGGTATTTTGTGCGATGGGTAGTTTTGCTGTTTGCTCCTTTTATCTGACGTCGGCATTGAGGTGTGTTATCTGTCGTTTAAAGATGACGGACTCGGACAAACACATCACTGCCCATTCAGCCTCGTGTGTGCGATCAACCGTAATACGTACCTCTTTGGAAAAATAAACCACAAAATGTATAATCTCTTTGCACACGCTGAGCGTGGTCAGTCCCGCAAACTAAGAGAACGAATGCTTAAAACGCAATCAAAGTTATACACGGTCTTGTAAAATACATGTGTGTGTGTGTGTGTGTGTGTGTGTGTGTGTGTGTGTGTGTGTGTGTGTGTGTGTGTGTGTGTGTGTGTGTGTGTGTGTGTGTAAAGTGCAATAAGATAGGGCAAAATAAACTGTATTCCAAAAAAAGATTTCTTTTCTCTAGGGTCTTAATACACATAGGCTATTTGTTTTCATAAGAAAATCTACGAAGTAAATGAATATTTGATTTTTACAAGAATGTATTGGCTAAAACGAGTTTGAACAATGATTTTTCAAGAATGAACTGAAGGCGTTTCAGAGGATTCTGGAATTTTGAAGTTCCGTTAATACTTTTATAACTGTCTACACTTTAGAGACAATTGTGTTACTATAGTTCTTATTAACAGTCTCCTGTTGTGTCTCACAGATTACAATTTCGTGTGCCTGTCACCGTCCCGCTTTGTATAGTGAGTAATTAGGTTAGTCCATCCTTTTATTCATTGACCCCTCTCTGAAATCAAATTCCATCGTTGTCATCAATATATTCTATGTTTTTACATTTATCTCTAATACTTTTTTGACTCTGTCCAGGGGCGAATTTACGGGGGGGGGGACGAACGGAACCGGACCCTCGCCCAGAGGGTCGGAAAAGTTGACAAATTTTGTTAATCTTAATATTTAAGCTGTTTTATTATTTTTTTATCAGCTGCTAATATGGTAGTAACTCTTTTTTAAATACACAAACAGGTTTATTACACAGCATTAGCGTGTACGTTTGAAATATGAATAGGCCTATTAGTACAATCACTGAAGCCGAAAAAAAATAGAAATTGCAAATGAAGTGGCTTCTACGAGATTTTTTGTATAGGGTTAGATAAAAAGGTAAGAAAGAATTTTAAAAAAAGTTTACAAAAATTCAGTCGCGGGTTTTCGCAAAAAGGGAGGGGGAGGTACAAAAAATTCATTTTTCGTGATTATCTTAAAAAATATTAAATTAATGAGAAAAATACAAAATATCAAAAACAAAGAGCATAAAAATCTGCATAAAAAAGCATATTAACATTTTTTTGTCAGGGAGCTAATTTTAGTAGAAAAAGTAATTCAAAGTTGGCCAAATTTTTCACAAGGTGGATTTTCACATAAAATACATGTTTATTTAATAGACATGCAATTTTTTCAGGAATATAAGTTTAAAAACCCATTATTATTCATTTATGTATATATTATTAGGTATAATTTTTTACTTATTTATTAAGCATTATAATAAAAGTGTTATTAAAAAATGCACTTTATAAATATATTCAAAAATAGGTTTTCTTCCAATCATTGAAAATTTTGACAATAAAATAACTTTTAAAATACATTTCTTATTTACACAAATTATAAATTATTTACTTATAACTTATTATGATTAATTTTAAATTATTAAAATATCGTTTATTTCTTCAATTTTTCGGAATTTTTCACAATTATCAAGGTGGAAAATAACTTGTTAGTACATTTATTATTTATTTATAAAATTTAATTATAACAATTATTTTTATAATGATAAACATATTTAAAAATCGATTTCTTCTCCAATTTCTTGAAAAGATTCATGAAGTCAAGTATTCTATTTCTATTTCACAGTTCCCACAAGCCGATGAACAGTACAATCCACTTTTTCTGCAACTGCATAATTTTCCACAACTTTTTTGCAATTACAGATCATTTGCGCTAGAACCGGACCAAATTATAAAATATCAAAATTGCTAACACAAATCTTAAAACATAAAATTGAACTTACAGCAAAATTCAATATAAAAAAGAGTATCGAACTCACGGAACATTCAATATCGAACAGCGTTAATTCAATATCTGTATGGCGGAACGACCAGCTGTCCTCACTCTCCCTAAAATTCTTCAACTTTCAGGGTCTGTTCTTTTTATGCCCATGCACGGATATGAATTCTCACTTTGTAGAAGAGAAACTCAAATATTGTAGTTTTACGTACAATAGTTACATTCTAATATTTTTTTTTAGTTTTTAACTATTAATATTAATACGCGCAATGAACATATTTTTACATGTATTAATAAAAGTTACATTTATTTAAGTTTAACTAAATTTTAAAAATTCTTTACACCGCAGTCTTATAGAAGACACTTTGACCAATACGTGTTCATAATTTTGTTAAAAAATATTTATTTTGAAAATTTCTGTGGAAATTTTAAGTTAAAAACGTGATGTATACTTGCGAACTCAAAAAAATTATAAATTTTAAAACTCACGTATTTTACGCCAATACTAATTTTTATTATTTTTTTCAAAGACCTATATATGTAAAGTTCATATTGTGAAGCTTTTTTTTAATGTAAATACATTTGTAATAAATTGTTAATATGTTTATGCATTAGTTGAAAAAAATAAAAAACAAAAAAGTTATTACTTTATTTTAAGTATTTATTAATATTTTAATTATTTTATTTTCATTTTATGTAAAAGTACAAACATTTAGCTTTAAAATGCTTTTTGAGTTTTGTCTCTACGACTATTATAACGGATTTTATTAAAATTTGTATGTTGCAATGTCAGAAAAAATTAGCCTTCGCGCTCATCGGGGCGAACTCCGACAACCATTTTTTTCTAATATTTCAATTCCATTTTTCTCACAAAGTATTGGCCTGACAGAAAACATGATAAATAGCTTTTTGTAGATAATTTAATTCTTTTTAATTTTTGTAATTTGTCTTTGTTTCGTAAATTTTTTATTTTTTAAGATAATCACGAAAAATGAATTTTTGTACTTTTCCCCTCCCTTTTTTCGAAAACCGCGACTGAATTTTTGTAAACTTTTTTTTTTAATTGTTTCTCACCCTTTTATCTAGCCTTATGCAAAAAATCTCGTAGAAGCCACTTAATTTGAATTTTTTTCCTTTAGTGACTGTACTATATAGGAAAATCAGTTCAGTCAATAAGTATCTTGTTAACAATGTTTCAATAACGCGTATTTTTAATGTTTTATTACCGTTTACTTTACTGGAATTGATTTCAGCCTCTTTAAAAGATAGTAATATTGATTAGTCTTGACTTGTTTTTTCTTTTGTATGAAGCCGGCCCGACCACGGATCCCCCCCCCAAGACCAAATTCTAGATACGTCACTGTCGTAGTCTTGTGACGTTAGCGTTTGATCTCCGAAAAATATGTACAGAGATGTACAGCTAGCTTCTAGTTTCTAGCTTGTGTTTCCCAGCGTTATGGAGGATATCCGCAGTGGCGAAGGATTATGTTCAACGAACTTGTTGGCGTAGCAAGTAGTGGGCGATTTTAAACCAGGTCCCTACTGAACAAGATAATAGGCGAAGATTCTTTCAGAAGGTCTCAGATGTTTCTACATTAATAGAGGGACTGGAAATCTGGAATGCGCGAGAGCATAATCGCTCGCTTAAGCTCGCTTGTGCTTAATCGTCAGCTGCATTTGCTATACTTCGTTATTCAGCACTGGATGAGAAATTGCCCGCGGAGCATGTTGCTTTAAAATTGTAATAGTTCCGCGAACAGGTGATGACAGTCAAAGTTCGCGGGACCATTTGAGTCTATTAATCTGTATGTGTGAGGGGAGTTGGTTGGGTGAGTGCGCGATATACAGTGGCGGATTATTCATAACGCTAGTGTATGCTGCAGCACCAGGGCCTTAGCTGTCAGTGGGGACACCATCCAGCTCTGAATTATAAAAACATTTTGAATATAATAAATGTGAAAAAAACAAATGTCCTCCTCAATCCAAAATCATAAAAAGATGTGTGCACACTATTTTTGACGATCTTTTAATAGAATTGAAGCCGAGAATTTGTGCCACGAGTGAAATTGTAAGAAATAGGTTCTTCATCAAATTGCCCGAATGAAGATGATAGATTCCACGATACTAAAGTTTGTCCGCTCAAAGTATTAAACTGGATTATTGATTGTAAAGTGATTTATGTATTTCCGAATATATACATTGCTTACCGTCTGCTTTTTGACGATTCCAATAGGTAACTGCGAAAGGTCATTTTCAGTATTAAAACGCATTAAAGATATGTTGAGTTCAACTATGGAAGATGAGATATTGTCTGCGTTAGAAAGGTCGAATACTGAAAGCGAGATACTTGAATCGCTCGATTTAGAAGAAACTATACAAAACTTCGTTAACGCAATATCAGGAAAAACATGGATCGATTAGTATTTTCTAAGCGTAAGTACAACAACTATGTTCATTGTAATCACTATTTAGCTAAATATTTGTTGTAATTTGAGAGTTTAATAAAATAATTGTTCATTTTCGAAGTTTTGTATACCATTTATCAGTATAAATAATGGATAAAAGTTGAATTATGAATCGGGGGGGGGGCACCAACCAGTCTGATGGCAGCATAGGGCACCGTGCGTTTGTAACCCGTTCCTGGCGGTATGTGACATTTACCGCAATGCAGGGAGTTAATAAGCAGTGTTTAATTATAATTTCAAATTAGTCAATTTTCACGGTTGGTATCAAATCCGTGTACAATCGTATTAGCCTAGTAAATGGAATTATGCAAACACTCGGGGTTGAGTAACGGCAGCGGGGTGGCTGCGAGCGATTGTGGTCAACCGGCTCCCGGTTGTGGCCATGACGTCGTCGACACCCCGCAACACACGTGCACTACCATACCGTACGTGTGGTCTGTGAAAACCGCCGCCACGTGTATCGGTTCTGAGGTGTAGTATTGGTCAGCTCAGTGATGCGGCGCTAAGCCCGACTAAAGAATAAAGTTTTAATAGCTGAGCTAACAATTCGCAAAATTACCGATAAATTTTTTGCTATCTGGGTACTATGGTTAGTCAGGGTTGAGGTGTGCTCTTAGGGATGTGATAAGTCGTATGAATAAAGCAAAAGGAGCTTTTGCACAGTTACGACCAGTGTGGAGATCACCCCATATATGCAGGAAGACAAAACTCAGAATATTTGACTCAAACGTCAAATCGGTGTTGCTGTACGGATGTGAGACAAAGGACATCACCACAAGGTTAACACTTTCATAAACCGTTGTCTGAGGTACGCAATGAGAATTTGGTGGCCCAAGACCATCTCGAACAGAGATCTATGGGAGGCCACAAGCCAGAGTCCCATCCAACTACAGATAAAGAGAAGAAAACGGAGGTGGATCGGTCACACCCTGAGAAGACCACCAGAAAATATCGCTAGACAGGCACTGAATTGAAATCCGCAAGGGAGCCGCAGACGTGGAAGACCGAGGAACACCTGGAAGAGGACTATGGAAAGGGAGCTGGCTGGTGTCAACAAGACATGGATGGAGGTGAAGGCCCTGGCAATGGACAGAACACGCTAGAGAAATTTCGTCGAGGTCCTATGTTCCACCTAGGAATTTAAGGACTTAAGTCAAATAAGTCACCGATAAAGATAATTGATTTCCCCTTTAGTCCCATGTACATTTTATTTCATTTGGGACAATAAATTTCATAATGTTTTTCAAGTCTTCTTCCGGTATGGACCGCGTCAAAAATGTCTTGTATGACGTTTCACTCATATTACAGTGAGTATCCTCAGGTCTAAGTGAGGTCACTTTGGTCACTTAGAAGTGAGGATACTCACTATAATATGAGTGAAACGTTGCCATACAAGACATTTTTGACGCGGTCCACACCGGAAGAAGACTTCAAAAACATAATGGCCACCGGCCGCGGAAGCCTACGTGAGAATATAATATAGCTCATAGCTGTATTTAACACCATGCATGACAAACTGCAAAATAGGGGGAGATGTTGTTTTATATGTTTACGTGTACACTTTGCCTTCATACTCTCCCTATCTTAGACAGACCGTGTATTTCCTCATCATCATGTAGAGGAGATGGACTCCCATAACCTTGAGCCGAACCCTCAACAAAGCTCGACTAATGAACTCCACGCAAAGCAATTCTCTTTCACTAAACTACTCTGTAGTCGCAAAACCTGTATAATAAAGTAATAGTGCGTCCACGTCCCCGTCGTGCCCCCTGGGACCTTCTGTAGCCACACTGTAGCTACAGATGCTAACGGACCTCTGTGAAGACCAACGGACGGAATGGTGGAAGAGATCTGAATGATCCAACAGCAGGACGTGCGGAAGGTCTTAGGGGAGCAGACCTCTTCAAAAACCTGGGTTCATCTGACTCCGGATGATAGCACCTAGTAAGGCCTAGGGTTACAGGTGAAACCCGGTCAACGGTCTCAAAGGCATCTCAGTTCCCAACGGCAGAGAGAGCGGAAGAACTTAGTGGAGTAAACCACGAAAAACAATCATTTCGGACTAAAAATCCGATCTTATCTCGGCATTTAATTCCTACTTTTGCACTCTTTACAATTTCAATTGCAGTATGAAAACGCAGGTTCAAAGTGGACTGAGGACAGGAAGAAGAGACACAGTGAAAAGATGAAAAAATATTGGAGAAGAAGAAAAGAACAAAGAATAAAGAATTGAAATTGGCATGTGGTCCGCTTAGATGGCCGATACAACAAAAACTTAATCGTGCCCTTTTAATGTAAACCCAAACTTGGATATGATATTGTTTAAGGTATTTAAAAGCTGTGAAGAGGAACAAATGGAAATCGTGAAAAAAAAACCAACCGACATAAGGTGGATTCGAACCCATGGGAACCGACTCGGATACGTCTCCCCATTTCCCTGCGGTACATCCGGTAACATAGTTCGGAGAATAGTACGCGAAATATTAACTAACTGCGCTCTGTTGCAGATTAACACTATGCAAGTGAATATCATTCCTACTAAAAACGGTGCCAAATTAGTGTGCCTAATCACTTACATCAATTCTGGGCCGTTAAAGACGCTTTTATTGAGAGAAGAAAAAAACAGAGAAACGAAATTATAACAATATTTTCTGTGTAATGTACCGTATGTAAAAAATTGACGAATCTTACACTACACAGAGAAATGTATTGTATTAAAAGGAAACGTGACATATTTGTGTCACTTGAAACAGTACTGATTTAATCAATTTTATATCAAAAATGAGAAACAATAAGACAGGAAAACTTTATTGAGAGATATCATGCCCGAGTATTTCGCGGAAAGTAATATTGGGGAAATATGATTCGCGAGCCTTTTGACTAAGTTCGCGGGCCCGTCTCTGCTGAGTCAGTTATTCATATCTCTATGTTATTGTCGTACCATATCTCTCGAATACCGTATACCATATTACACAAAGGTACAACGCGTTCTGGCCGATCCCCGTGTGTTATAAGCATACACTTGTAAAACGTATTCTCTGAGATGAGAGAAACGCTTCACGCTAAGCCTAAGGAATATTTAATGGCGAACACGGTGGAATAAGCTGGTTGTAGTTTCTAAGGGGAGACAAACGTGCGACAGACACTCAACGGTGTCAAAGAGGTTTACAAAAATTTTGTATGTAGACGGATGTAATAGCAAAACACTGAAATAAACTAGCTGTAAGTGACGGGAGACGAACGTGCGACAGAGACTGAGATTGTCAAAGAGGTTTACTAGACTTTTGTATGTAGACGGGTGTAATAGCAAAGACGTTGAAATAAACTGGCTATATGTAACTGAAGGGAGACGGACGTGTGACAGATACTGAGCGTTGTCAAAGAGATTTACTAGAATTTTGTACGAAACTAGGTGTAGTACCAAACAAGTTGAAATTAAGTGGCTGTAAGTAACTGAGGGGGACAAACTGTGACGAAGACTGAGCACAAAGAAGTAGATTTACTTTTATTGCCAAACTACGGGGTAGAATCCGTACAGAAATATAAGAAATTCTTAAAATGAGTGATTAGTACTTTTGCTGGTATTGCCATATTTTATATTAGAAAATGTATAAATTCTTCTTTACATAAAATTTAAGTAAATTGAGTTTTACTGTTAGTTTAACTTTAATTTAAAAAGTATACTACTTGAAATATTATTAAAAATTTAAATAACATTATTGTATACTAGAAAACCCCCCAACCCACATACAAAGCAATATTATGGATATTGTACAATATATTAGTGACACTGTGATCGCTATTCTTAAAACTATTTGTCATTAGAATGGTAGGTTATGTTACTCAGGTGCAGGGCCGGATTAAGGTATCTTGGCGCCCTAAGCTAATTATATTTTAGCCCCCCTCGCCACCCATAGGCTACTCGTGCGTTTATTTCCAAGGGGCTGAATGAAGCTTTAAACACCCTACAATATATTTCTTAGGAATATTTCAAATATCTTACTGTTTTTGGAAATAGTCTCAAGAATTGAAAACTGAGGCTATTTTTCAGAAATTGTTACACCTTCAACCATTTGTAGTTTGCATGGCTTTTATAAGGAAAAAATTAACTAAGTAGTTACAGAATTATAACAGTTTTATTAAGGGTACATTTAACATCATTTGCACAAAGAAAACAATCAGTTAAATGTCTTGTGGATTTGTTAATACTCATGTAAAGTTCAAGCTAGATTCTTTTTTCTCGCTTTAGATTGAACAATCGTTTTAATCACCTCACTGAAATCAAGTCCTTGCAGAAAGTCACTTTCAATGAACAAGAGGGCTACAATGGTCAGTTTATCCTGGCGCAAATTTGAGCGTAAATAATTCTTCACCCTCTTCAAAGCTGAAAAAGATCTTTCGCCACTGCAGTTAATGACGGGCATAGTAAGGAACAGAAAACGTGGTCGGCAATTCCACGAAAGTCGGGCGGCGGCATAGTTCTATGAGTGCCGGCCGCCGATGACTCATAACCGGAGAAAGTTTGGAAAGCACTTCTATTATTTATGTACAGTTTTACCATAATTTCTCGCAAACAGGGGCCTGTGTTCAAAATGAACTCAAATTTTTATCCTTGTAATTTATTACCAATTTTACATTTAGCTGTAAAATTTTATTATTTTTTAGCTACAATTTTGCGCCCCCCAAAGTACCGCGCTCTAGGCTACAGCCTAGTCAGCCTAATGGTTAATCCGCCCCTGCTCACGTGTATATACGTTATCCACAAATGATGTATAACTTATATACATATATACTGATCATTTACTGATCTTATATACTGATAGGCACTATTTATAGAATACATTAGAATGTTCTGCTTCAATGTACAGTGCATTTATAGGTAAACGTATTTTTTCTACAAGGTTCTAGTCATGCGTCGAACGACCCCGATTATACTAGTAAACGGTCTATAATCAAATGACGCATACTTGTGAATGACGTCAATACCAACTAAGTATACAACCGTAAGAGACAGAGAAACGTCGGTTAGATTCAGAGTTTAGTGAGTTACAGAGTTAGTGCGCCTATTAACAATTGATACCACAGTTGTGGATCGAAATTATATTTTTGTGTTATCTTCTTTTGCTTGTAATGGGTGTCCCATAATGTACGCAATATTTGAATTACGCGCCACTGTCGTCTTGTTAGGTTGGTAGCACTGCAACTGTTGTATTGTTGTTGCCGTTTACTTGCCATTAGTCGTCACGGAGCGTTACACGAAAGAACAGCGCGTTGTTATTGTGAAAACACATTATAAGAACGGTGAATGTTATGCGGAAACCGTTCGTAAATTGCGTGGAATTTTTGGACGACGAAAAGCACCTAATCTGTCAACTGTGCAGAGATTGATAAGAAATTCGAAGAAACAGCTTCGTTATTAGACGTTAAATCGTCTGGACGTCCTCGCGCTACCCGTTCTATTGAAAACGTCGCGGTAGTGAGAGATAGTGTCGATGTGAGTCCAGGGAAATCAATTCGCCGTATATCACAACAACTGGCCATTCCAAGAAGCACAACGCAGCGAATTCTAAAAAACGATCTTCATCTGAATGCCTACAAAATCCAACTAACACAAGAACTCAAACCGTGTGACCATTTGAAGCGCCGAGAATTCATCAGTTGGGTATTGGGTAAACGTGAAACGGACGGTGATTTTTCCCACAAAATCATCTTTAGCAATGAGGCACACTTCCACCTCAACGGGTACGTAAATAAACAAAATAGTCGGCTTTGGGGTACAGAGAACCTTCGTATTATTCACGAGAAGCCTTTGCATACACAAAGAGCAACTGTTTGGTGCGGGTTTTGGGCTGGTGGCGTGATTGGGCCGTATTTCTTTGAGAATGAGGCTGGAGATGCAGTAACAGTGACTGGCGAACGTTACCGGAACATGATAATGGAGTTTTTGTGGCCTCAACTGGAAGGTATGGAATTCGAAGATATGTGGTTTCAGCAGGACGGCGCAAACAGTCATACTGCCCGCGAAACAATTGCTTTGTTATCTGAAAAGCTTCCTGCACGTCTTATTTCACGCAACGGGGATCAGAACTGGCCACCGAGGTCTTGTGATTTAACACCATGCGACTCCTTCCTTTGGGGATATGTGAAATCACGCGCTTATGTCCGCAATCCACGAACAATTTTTCAACTCAAGGAACAGATTCAACGAGTTATTGGTGAGATTGAGCCGGAATTGTGCAAGAAGGTCATCGAAAATTTCGATCGACGGACAACAGTGTGCCAGCAGAGTCGCGGGGGACATTTGTCTGATATTGTGGTCCACATTTAACCGCAGTAAGTGTACTTTGTATTAACATTAAAACATCTGATATTTTTCAATAAATAAAAGTTTTTACAACATTATTAAATCTTGCGTACTTTATAGGACACCCTTTATAAGTTACGGTTGTGTTAATATTTTATATCACAGTTGTGAATCGAAATTGTATTTTTGTGTATTTATATTTTTATTTGTGAAATTTTTTTTTGTGATTTCGGTAATCAAACAAGGTGTTGACAGTGATACGAGTGTTTTATTTCAATCGCTGACCTTGAAGAAAACCAGCGTCACTTCTTTAAAACATATCGTTAAAACCATTTTACAAATTACAAAAATTAGCTTTTACTAATATTTGTATTTGTAAAGACTAATGTAAATTATATTTATCATGAATATTAGTCTCTAGGTTTAAGAAAGTTTTTAATTTTTATTAATATATATATATAAACTTTCACGTATGAACTTACTATTCGTTATCACTTCCCCAAACGTTTCAAGGTGATGTGCCTCTTCCTCAGTGGGAGTTTTTTAAATTTATGTAAATAAAGTACTGTTACGACGGTCTCACGGATCACCGCACTGTACAGTGGAAACAAAATGCAGACACCAACGAAGCCACTAATTGCCAACTTTAATGAATCACAAATAACAATTTGAAATCAACAAGGTACTCTTGTACAATAATTCAAGTTAAACTTGTCCACACGCAATAACAATTGTCAACTATTAGAGTTCTGCGCTAATTATAACACAATAATCACTTTCCACTAATCCGCAACAATCACTTGATCCGCATTCTACAATATCGCCATGTGTAAATAACTTCTAAACCGACCGCTGTTGCTTACTTAGGTCCCGCAGAGGTTCCGGAATAATTTTCATTTTTTTTTTTTTTACGGTGTGCCGGCATAATATGTGTAGTTACAAGTGATCTAACAGTCTAGAGGATACTTGACTGTACGGTCTTGACTCTGAGACACTGCACCTGCTCGGCTAGCCGAGAAACTAGAAGAACGACGCTCTCGAAAAGTCGATAGCGTTACGTTAATTGTAATTGTCGTAGTAATACTAATAAAATAATCATCTAAAGAGCTTTTTCCACTTCCCTGGTCTTGGAGACTCGGGATGATGCACTTCAAAAGATTTCAAAGAACTAGAAATATTGTTTGTGCTCTCGAGGTTTTGTGAATCATCGGTAGAGGGTCCAGTCTCTAAACACATCAGAAGAATTAAAATAAGTTTTTTTGAAAAAAAAAATGGTTTTAAGCTAATAAAATAATTTACTTTAAGAACAGTGAAAGAAATTGTAGTGAAAATATGTGAAACTATATACATGTGTATATGTTTTCTATATAGGTAACTCGAAGTTTCTTGCAGCAATTATATAATGTTGTGATGTTTTCAATTTGTTTCTTCTGCATGTAGTGTAATTTCGTATTTTCTTTTTAACACCTGACGCACGTTTCACTGAAAAATATCAGTATCATCAGAGGTTTGTAAGTAAATATTGTCATGATTCATTAAAAAGAATATTATCGATTCATCATATTTTCGTATTAAAAAGAAAATACGAAATTACACTACTTGCAGAAGAAACAAATTGAAAACATCACAACATTATGTGTATGTATATTGTAATACATCAATACAATTTACGTATGAAAAAATATAAATATTTATTTTAACAATTATTATTAAAATAATAAAATTATCTGAGTTCGATTAAATTATTCTAAATCACTACCAAACAGTAAGATGTGTTTAGCTAGCGAGCTTTGCTAATTACTAAAAGGATTTCCACAGCGTAATTAACGCTTCCAGCGAACTGACAAGACCGAGGTATTATCCGCTAACAAATGTCTGTTGCAATTATCACAGCAAACAACCCTAAAACTTACGTACGACGTCGAACTCTCGTTATCATTTCTGTTTCTGTGTCACTGCTGACTGAATCGTATCGTTGTTTCTTGCTTTTATTTTCTATTCCTCTCAACAAAAACAACAACTAACGTTGCATACTTTCAAAACTAAATAGTGTATACAATTTAACAATAATCACGACGTAAAATGTTTTTGATACACAAATGTTTACATTACAAAAAAAGAGAAAATAAAGTACGATAAAAATGACGTAAACAAAATGGTCAACGTGACGCGACTGATTAAACATCTTAGCTTATCTTGATAAACTATTCATGTTTGAAACAATTAACTCACAAGTTATCATTTACTTTCTAAGCTTGCAGCTGTGGACATTTCTTTACCACTGCCAGCATAATTTAAATTGTTTTGGAGAGCTCAACCGAGCATATCCAACTCAGCTAAGAATGTTCGGTATTCTGTTGTATTCGGACCTTCTAAACTTATTCCATTTATAATGTTCAAATCTGAAAACAATAAGCAGTGTTCAACAAACAGTAAAACAGCACAAAAACTAAAGAAAAAGTGGAAAAATTATAAATTATCTGTTAATTTTGTTACAAGCACGTTATATTTAGAATTTTATTATAGAAATCTTGAACATTACAGCATGTTAAATACTATATACAAAAACTGTAAGGAAATCATTCTCTAGCTATGTAGGAAATCAATAAAAAGAGTCCGTTTTATTATTTCACATTATTTATCTTATCTTGGTACAAAGAATCGTTACATGTTTTTGTCTTCTTAACAACAAACGGCTGGGGTAACAAACATTGCAAACTGAAAGGTGTCGTCAAACTCGCGTCTCACGTCAGTTCCTGTCACTGCTAACTGAATCTTCTTGCCTTTTACATGATTTATTTTATATTCTCTTGAGCAGAAAGAAAACAACAAGAAGCAAATAAAAGCATTATTTACATAATTGCTAAGATAGTAAAAGTAAAATTATGCTGAAAGTGAATAAAAGAAGACTGTTTTGTGTACTAACATCATTAACTTTGTTCTGGTAAACAGAGTAGCTTCAAGTGCACTTTCCTTTGTTCAATACAATCGGCTTTAAGAGAAAATTATACAAAAAACGTATAGCCTGGGTGTCGTCGAACTCGCGCCCTTATTTCTGTTCCAGTCACACTGCTTACTGAATCGTATTGTTTTTATGTGTTTTTATTTTCATTTCTCCCAAGTCGTATACGGTTAAATAAATATTCCATAAAGTAACTAATAATAATAATAATTATTATTATTATTATGTAAAATCTTACAAAAAATATTAAAGTTAAAATCAAAGTGTAAAAGTTAAAAAACTAGTTGAAAAATTCGTCACGATCCATCAGCTCTCCGCACCACAACTATAACCCTCTCCCCAAAAATCACCAATATCTCTCGTGGAAAAATACACTCTATTTATATGGGAGGTATATTAAGTGTTGGCGCTATTTGTATTGAAAAGAAAGATAATTATCATTTCTTTTTAATCCTGATACTCCAACACAGTTGTGATCTTCCTTTCCTCGCTCACCATGTTATGGCCACCATTTGTTTATTGTCCTGTTTCCTTTATCATATTTCCCCTTTCGTTACGTCCCGCCCATTTCCGTTTAAATGTTAAATACGTTTATTGATTTCGCTCTTTGTTTACGTTGCAGCATCGTTGATCGTTTTTCAGCGAAACTTGAGCACTGCATTCCTTTTAAGCCTTGTCTATTCCCTTTTGATAAATTTCCAAGTTTGCTAAATTTACCGGATAAATGTTCAAACCGGCGAGATAGATGTAACAAACACTTTAATAGAAGACGTTGAGGTTCACCATCATTTTAGAATACAAATCACAGCTTTTCTCCTCCTCCTCCTCTTCTTCTTCTTTTTCTCCTTGTTTTCTCAATATAATCAGCAGCGGGCCTTGCATTGAGTAAACATCTGAGTTCACTAGATCCTGTCTTCAACAAAATCGAGGGTGTATCTAAACACGGCAAGGAGTATAGCCGTCCTATTCTGTTTCGAAGGAAGAACCCACGGAGGCAACTTCACATCGAAGAACAGACTTGCGTTGGTCCAACGAAGTGAAGTACCACGGTGTACACCTAGAACATCGGCTCACCTGGCGTACCCACCCTCAGACAGTTCACAAGCGAGCGTCCGCTCGTATGAGCCTACTATTTCCACTCCTGGTCAGCTCGGCTATCACAAGAAAGTTGGCCAAAATGATCGTCCGTAACGATGGGTTGCCACTTCAGGGCCGATGGCTCCCGCATTTAGGCGTTCAGCCCAGCCGAGACGGCAAAGCAGCTGCTGACTGAGGTGTTAAAGTTCTGTGCCGTCTGTAGATAGACACTATGCAACCTAATCGATTGTATTTCCCAGGGCTTAGTAGCCCAGTAGGTTTGGCGCATGGCTATTACCCGGATTCGATTTCCGGGAGCACTATAAAATCGGGAAGTGTTTTTCAGGAAACGTCTGCTGGCTCGCATCTCGCCGCTGTTGGATGATTTCATCCGCTGCGAACAGTTCGGGTTTCGCAGAGAGCACTCGACCACACTTCAATTGGTTCGCGTTATTACGCACTTGTCAGACGCCACCAACAGGCGAGCGGCTACGGCCGCCATACTGTTGGACGTGAGAAAGTCTGGCACGTACGCCTTCTCTTCAAACTCGCCCATTCGCCTCTACCACCGTCCATAGTGTTTTTCCTCCGGTCGTATGTTAGCGACCGCACCTTCAGGGTCCTGTTCTACAGCTCGACCTGTCGCCGCCGGCGTACCCCAGGGATCTGTCCTCGGCCCCGTTCTGTACCTAGTGTACACGAACGACCTATCTGTCTTGCCCGGAGTCACATTATCTTTGTTCGCTGAATATGCTATGTATCACTACAGCTTACTGTCCCCGCGCTTTGCGAGTACAAAGCTGCAGCGTCAGTGGAACCAGCTTCCGGACTGGCTACGGAAATGGCGAGTAACTATCAATACGGAGAAATCCGAAGCCACCTGATTCACGCGTAAGTCATCTCCCGATGCCAGCCCCTCTTCCTGGAAGGAAGGCCCGTCGCCTACAAAGAGTCGGTGAAGTATTTAGGCGTTCGGCTCGACCGGCGCCTTTGCTTCAACGCCCACGTGACGGAAACCCTCACCAGCTCGCGGTGTCGAGCCAAATTATCTCTATTTCTCTCGTGTCGCAGCCGCCTGGCCATGCGCACCAAATTAATCATTGTCTGCTATTTCGCAGGTCAGTACTGACCTATGCGGCTCCCGCATGGTGGTCTCTTTTATCAACCACCAACAGGTGTAGGCTGGAAGCTTTCCAGTCCCGAACCCTCCGATCCTTGTCGGGGTCCCCATAGTTTGTGAGGAACGACGTGATTCGAAGGGGTCTCCGCGTTTCTACCTTGTCTGCCTTTGTCCGGTCGCTGGCTGTAACTCTCTTTGCTGCAGCCTCGACCTCAACCTTCCCATACCTAAGAACTATCAGCGCGTCCGAACTACCACCGCCTATCCGGGTCAAGTGTCCTCGGGCGCTTCTTGATGACCCGCCATAAAGCCATCCTCGTTCAAACATCAGTCCACAGCCCCGGAGTCACTAATAAAACTGTCCTTCTCTCCTTCCTGACCGCCTTCTAACACGCTGAGTCAGCTGGTTGTTGGGCCTCAAGGCGTCTGCTGGCTGGACTTGAGAGGAGAACGCCTGTTGCTCGAATCGGTACCAGCGGCAGTGCCACAAAATAAAGTTTTCTTTCTCCCCCGCCTTCTTTCGTTGGCGGTTTCCTTTTCCAGTTTTAGGCAACCAGTCGACTAGTACCAGACTAAGTATATCTACTGCCAGCCTTTGGACACGATCCAGATGCTTCAGTCAAGCCACGAGTGCAAAGACACCCCGCACCCTACAATGCAATGCAATCAGAAAACTTTGGTGTCTATTTATTTTAAATTCTACGTTGAATAACTGTTTCCTTAATACAACCAACACAATACCAAATTCGAGAGGTCGAGATCTGCAAGATAAGGCTTTGGTATTAAAAAGATTCTAAATCAGTTGTAAACAACAAATATACTAATATTTACGTCTGGTATCTGTGCGTGCGACAGAGAGGATATATAGAGACAGACAGAGAGAAAGAAAGAGTGAGGGGGAGAGGAGAGAGGGACCGACAGGAAGATAGAAAAGGGAGGAAAGAGAGAGAGAGAGAGAGGAAATGAGTAACAGACGCGATACTGAAAACTTTCAAACTGTAAAGTAGTAGTGGGATACACGCCCACGGATCCTTTATATTTTCCACCGAAATAAACGAATTTAACACACACAAAAACTTGAAACCCTTTGACACAGCGTTCTTTACGCGTTGAATCCATTAAAAATGTTATTGTAAGTTTTTACATAACAAAGAGCAGCGTTTTTGCAACCAAAGAACGTAGTAGGTACCAGTAATAAAACATAAAAGTTTTGTTCTAAACGAGTAGCCCACTGGTGAAAGGAAAAGAATTATGTACAGTGCTGAAAAGTCTATTTTAAATTTAGTTATTCTTTTTCTTTTAATCAGGGCCTTGTATTTTATATGTAAAAGGTCCACGTTGCAAGAAATATAAAAATACGTCTCCTTTTCAATGTGTTCTTCAATTTCATCCATTTTGGGGGGGCATATATATATATGATGTTGATGATCCTCGAGGGCTACATCCCGGGTCTCCAAACACCACTCGTCTTTGTTCTGGGCTAGTCTGCCTCACTGCCAATGCCACTGCACCCAGGTGGTCCAAATATTCTTCCACATCTTCCACCCATATTTTCTGAGGTACCTTCTTCTTCTCCCACCAGGGTTCGTAACAAAAGATTTTTGCGAAATTTTGTTATTAGCCCCACGTCCAATCTCAAACTTGGAGGATCAGAGACTATTATTTCGGGCTGTCCTTCCCCTAGAGAGTTGCGCTTTCGCCTCAGCTGTACAGCACCCTCAGTACGTATATATTTTGGGCAACACTAAACGTTTCACCCATTCTGCAATGAGGCATCATCAGTGGCTCGCCTAAGGCTTAGTCGTATGTATGATCACCCCCCTTGATACAGCATTCCCCGTGCTAGAATTTATTTAGCAGTTTCTTCTTCTTCTTCTTCTTCTTCTTCTTCTTCTTCTTCTTCTTCTTCTTCTTCTTCTTCTTCTTCTTCTTCTTCATCTTCTTCTCCTTCTCCTCTTCCTTTTCCTCCTCCTTCTCCCCTTCTTCTTCTTCCTCTTCTTTTTTCTTCCTCCTCCTCTTCCTCTTCTCCTGCGTTTTCTCCTTCCACTTCCTCCTCTTCTTCTTCTTATTATTATTCTCCTTCTTATTCTTCTTTTTCTTGTTTTTCCATTCCAGCTTAAGAGGACAACGGCCGATGTGAAAGCAGGGGCAGGCCCGCGAGAAAATTTCACCCAGCAAATACCAGGAAAGTGAAATTATGAAACTCTTTATAAAATATTAAAAAATAAGCCTCTTCTTTAATTTGCCAACTGTCACATATTTCAAAATTTAAGTATTTTCAAATTCATATTTTTCAGATATAACTGTACACGTTTTACATATAAAAGAAGGGAAAAACAATAAGTGTATCAATTCACCCAATCACAATTTATTTCTGCAAGTGCAGTAGCCTGTTACCTTGCAATTATATTTAAAGAGGTATTTTAAAATTCCACTTGTGTATGTATGCAAAACTTAATAATTCATTTGCAGCGCGGGAATCTACCCTCCGACACAACGGAACAAAATAAGTAGAAGCAAACTTGGATCGCGGGTATTAATTTTACAACGAAGTTATGAAGTTATATTAATTTGTGAAACTCGAAGCCTCAAATTCGATGCCGCGCTCATTCCTTCAAAACTCAATTCAAACTTTATTGAAAAATCAATTTGAGTTTGTAATTAAACGGACGGAAAATTTACGTTTTCAGTTTGAATACGCTACTTGTATTTGGTAGATTTAAAAAAAAAACATATATACACGTATGTGTACATGTGTTTGGTCCAATAGATACAAAATTAGTAATTGAAATGATAATCGAAAAGAGCGAATGCAACCGAGAGACAGACACAGGGCCCCTTCTACACGAAAAAGCAAGCTATAATGAAAATTATATAAACATATATATATTATAACTACACGCACTTCTTTTATCTATGCGTTATTGTTATGTCGTGTAATGTGTGAGTACCCACCTGCTGTCTGATCTTGCAGATTCTTCCGACTAGGGCGTGTGGATTTTGGATTTGAAGTTCGCAAGCTAGTAATCTCAAATTATTACAACAACACATAAAATAAGTTACTTTTAAGGGGGAGAGTTTTGTGAGACTGGTAGGCTTTATCGTACAACAATAAAACACTGTTATATGGGGTAATAAAACGTTGTTTATTACACCAACAACACACAAGAATAGAATGGTTAGTATTTTATGAATTTCTTACAGTGTAAACAATGAATGAATGTTTTTCGATTGGTCAATAGTTGAAAGAAACTGAACTCGTTCTTTGGCGAGTTAATTGCAATTTAAATTTTACTTTATTAATTGACTTGAATTTAATTAAAATTATTTAATTAAATTGAATCTAAGTGTTCATGAAACAAAATATAAAACTCTGAAATTAATTAGAATAATTAATTAAAATAAATTAGACGTGACAGTCTAGTTCACGTTATTTCATTTCTAGTGATTCTACTTCTGATATACTGCAGTATGATCTAAGATTAGATTGTCAGTTAAGATTTGTATAGCGCTTTTATACTACTTCTATTTCTTAACTATAACTTACTAAAGCCTTAAACTGCTATACAGATTATCACAACGAATTTACTTTTTAATTACTAGAGTCTTTGCTTTTTGTTTGGCACCTGAATTATTTGAATTACAATGTTTTAATTGAAAAATAGAAAATTTGATCTGAAAAATAAATAAGTGGATTTTGCTTTCCTGTTACTGAAGAGGATGTCGTTCCGATTTGTCCCTCGTCGATTCGAGTCCTTGGTTAGAGAAAGTAATCTGCTTAGAACTGCTGGATTCGGTCGTGGAGTTCAAAATTCGGCAACACTCTGCTTCCTTGCTGTTTGTGAATATTTTAACGTCTGCTGTTGTCTGCTGGAACTGCTTCCTGTCCCTCGTCGATTCGCACGTTGCACGTCAGCGTGTGTGTGTGTGTTCCGTTCGAGTGGTCGCTCTGCTCGTCAGCTGTTCACCAATAATTTAGACGGCCTCTCTGCTGTATTCTTGAAGTCTGGTGGATCTCTTGCGTGCTTATGACTAACTGGTAGTACACAATAAGCTTGGTTGATGTACTGAAGAGTATCTCGCCTTTACGCAACAATTACGAGCTATACAGATGATCTGTACTTAGTGTGTTCGTAATTGCGTGTGTGTTGACCACGTAGAGTCTTCTTGTTGATCTTCACCACTTTGGTTACTAGACGATCGAAGGACTACGTCTTAACTTCGTGAGTACTGACAGAAGAGTGAGTTTTCAACCAAGAAACACCGCACTAGCCGGGGCTCGCGTGAAATGATTTCATTGGTCGACACACTCTCCCTACCACATAAAATTTTGAATTCCCTTGGTCCGTGAGAATGAAGTCTGGTTCCCACAGACGGAGAATAGAATATTATTATCTAATATAATTATCCGGCGGAACCAATTTGTCGCTGCGGATATCCTGTACTTATTTAATTTTGCAATAACTTGGTTGCAAACCAAGTTGTGTGAAATCTAAAATATACAATCTGTCAGAAATTATTATCTTTATAACATACTAAAATCTCATTACTGTAACTCTATTTTTACAGAAGTTATTCAATTATTTTAATTAACTCTTTCATTTGTTAATTATATTGCATCAAATTTGCACACGTCATTATTAATATCTCGGCAAACATTTTGGCTATATTGGATTTCGCCTTTATTTATTAGTTTCCGAGATATTAATAATTAACAGTTTGGGTGTGGTCACTTCCTTGTACAGCGAACTGATTACATAATGACCACGTGTGCGTCGCTTTACACAGCATTATTTTCAATGCTCTACATTCAAATGGAGTTTTGACTGTTACTTTTTATTTAAACATGCTTTCAGTATGCGGTAAACATATAACCCCAAATAGTTAATATTTGGTGCTGTTATATATTCCCACACCCGCTTTTAAAAAAAAATGAATGTAATAATTACAGTTATTTTTTTTTTTCTTAATCATTACACACATATTCTGTAATCATTATTCTTATTACCTATACATTGTATTACTTATTCTGAAGACACGTACACAAGTGTTAATGTTATTGCATTATATACAATTTAACTCTAAATACATGTATTAAAATATTATATTTGCAACTTATTGTGTATTAATGTTTTTAAAACGGGTAGTACCTTTGTTTATAAACAGTGGCACGCGTACAAAAGAATTTGCTGACAGTATTTAGAACCGTTATCGCCCGTCGCGCGACTAATTGCTTGACCTAGTTTCAAATGTCGGTCAGGTAGTTGTTATCGCGTGACGTAACTATTTCCTGCTGTGAGCTCGTTCAGTTGTATACGCTTATTATTTACCGCTATAGAAAAATATTATTATTAATACACAAGTTATCTATAATTACTATTAATAATATTATAAATCACAAGTTATTTATTTTAATTTTAATTATTATAATACAATTACATTATCTTTTAACTGTAATATTTCGTAACCCGTTTTACGAACGGTTCGACAGTACTTCGTTAACCATCGGTCATTTTCGTCACCGGATTCTTCGTCTACGTCTTCCCACGCTGACTGTGTGGGAACGTCGTCGTCACTTTCCTGTTCCTCCGGACGTACATTTGTCGGTGCCCATTGTTGCATTGTGTTGACGGTCAACCACGTTTCCTTACCTTCCGGTTGAAATACTTTGTCAACTGGCGTACAAATTTCTGTATAAAAATCACTTTTCTTAAATCTAGCATTTTTCTTATTTTTACCTACTTTATTGAGATAGGTTTTAGCATGATTTATGGCGCTTCCCCCCTGGAGGCGCCCGTTTTTAAGTTTTTTGGAAACTTACGATTCTTTCTCCTCTCGTTGGGGTCTTTATTACTTGGAGTATCGCTGTCTTGCTCTATTGTATCGGTTCTAGCTAATTCGACCGTTTGCATAGCTCTAATCGGGGCCCCGTCGTTACCCTTATATTGCCCTTTTGATCTAGCAATATTTTGTTTGCCTTTGTATTCAAAGGTCTTATCTGGGGGTTTTGACGATGTTTGGGGTGGAGTAGAACTAGTACTCGGTCTCTGGTCAGGTTGCTGGTATTGTTCTCGCGTATTCTGCCCTTCATTATTTCGGCGAAAATCGGGATTATAACGCCACCCACCAAAATCAAAAACCGTCTCACTTTGGGACACTAGAATGAGGAGTTCGTCTACCGTGCGAATACCCTGCGTAAATACAGCTATTCTAATATTATGATTAAAATGGTAGGCAAGCTTCGTGACTATGTCAATCTCCGCAAATGCTGGGGTTAAATGCTTCGCGCGTTCGACCTGCTGGATTATATAATTTTCGGCGGTAATACCCATTTTCTTATCAAATCGGCCATATTCCAGTTCATTGCGCAGAAGTCTTTGGGTATGCGAGTTCCAGTACCGGCTTTCAAATTTTTGTTTGAACTCCGCGTATGTGGACACTCTATCGCGTACAATGTTATACCACTTACGCGCCGAATCACGCATCGCGTTAACCACCCACAGTAGTATATGTATGTATGCGCTGGGACACAATACCCACTATGCATGTATGCGCCAGGACAAAAAAAACAGCCATGTATGCGCTGGGACACAATACCCCACTATGTATGTATGCGCTAGGACAAAAAAAACAGGCATGTATGCGCTGGGACACAATACATGTATGCGCTAGGACACTCGCTATTGTCTCTCCCCCCCCTAGTAAAAAATGTAAATATAAAGATAAACAGTAAAAAATGTAAATATAAACAGACGCGCGCGCGCGACGCCGCGTACACATAAACATTCCTAAAAAATGTAAATATAAACAGTATAAAATGTAAATATAAACAGACGGCGTTTGTTGACACGCCCCATAAACATTCCTAAAAAATGTAAATATAAACAGTATAAAATGTAAATATAAACAGACGGCGTTTGTTGACACGCCCCCGCCCCGCGTACACAATAGACATTCCGAGTTCGTTGACGTGTTTTTTTTCTCCTTTTTACAGTGTAGACAGCGTGGCGTCCGTCCGTCTTTACCCAAATATATTACATTTTTATTTTGTAATCGTGATCGTGTCTTTAACGATTGTGTTATTCTATAGTAAACCGTGACCTTGAAATATACTGACCTAGTAACAAAAATGTAAATATAAACACGCTGACCTAGTAAAAAATGTAAATATAAACAGACGGCGATTGTTGACACGCCGCGTACACATAAACATTCCGAGTTCGTTGACGTGTTTTTTTTTCCTTTTTTAGCGTCGTCTTTACCTAAATATATTAAAATTTATATGTAACGATTGTCTTGGTATACAGATAAGAGAAGAGCGTCGTCTATACCCTAAATATATTAAATTTTATATGTAACGATTGTCTTGGTATACAGATAAGATATGAATTAGCTTAGTCGGTAACGTGCAACTGTATTATTCTAATAATAGATTATATGTAAGGTAAGTATCAATTGTTCAATCCCTAGTTAATTCATACTTTTTTTTTTTTTTAAATATATTTATTCATTATTTTTATACTTTTTTATTTTCACGTTTTAACATGAATTTGTTTTTAGATATGTTAACCGATAATAACGTTTATATAATACACGTTTGCAGTTGGTTTATTAGTGTTCCAACGTGAATTCTGAAAGTAACATCCTAGTTAATAACATGTCGGTAGTTAAAAATTTACTATATATAGTAATTGTTCAAATATTACTAATAAATTCTTTAGCCGATAATACAACACAGATTGAAGTGGATAAAGTTAAGCAATATTTATATGAATATGGTTATCTTCAAACAGATGATGAATCTTCGTTGCAAGCGGTAAATGAATCAGATATTACTAATGCGTTACTTATATTTCAAGAATACTATAAATTACCTACTGATGGTAAATTAAATAATGAAACTATAAATTTAATGTTAAAACCTAGATGCGGTAATAGTGATATTATTTTTGATTATCGAGTATCCAGTTTTAAATGGAACAAGCCTGAAGTAACATGGCATTATTATTTAGCGAATCAAGAGGTGTTAGAATTGACTAAACAAGCTTTTGCAGTATGGGAGGAAAAGTCTGGTATACGTTTTAAACATGATAGAGTAAATACAGATATTTTAATTTCTAATAAACGATTGAAACATATGATGCAAAAAGAATCGTGGCAATGTACGAGAACGTTTGACGGTAAAGGTGGAACATTAGCACATGCATATTTTCCTGATTATAATAATTCAAGGCGAGAAATTCATATTGATGAAGACGAAAAGTGGTCATATTCGACTGATAACGTTGTTCCTCTTGGCCACACAAGTTTGTATGCAACGTTAATACATGAAATCGGTCATGTTATAGGTTTATCACATTCAGATGTATCAGATTCTGTAATGTATGCTTATTACAACGGTAAAATAGAGTTAGGTGATGATGATGTTTTAGCCATTCAAAATTTATATGGTAAGGCAGATAACACTTCTATAATATCTTTCATACCGGAGTCACCATCTTCTTCGGTACCAAAAATACAAAACGAGCATCCTATAGATACAAATAAAATCGATCTTTGTAATTTTAAAAATATTAATTTATTTTTAATTGCTGATAAACGATTATATATATTATATAAAAAATGGTTGTGGATAATAAATCCGGCAGAAATGATATATACCAAACCGCTCATAATAGAACATTGGTTAACGTTTCTTCCAAAGAACTTCACAAAAATTTTAGCTGTATATCAACGACCATCTGGTGAGATAGTTATGTTTATAGATTCTTTGGTATTCATGTTCGATTTAATGAGTCTTAAATTAAGTCATGGTTATCCAAAGCATATCCAATCTTTATTTAACATACAACCGGATAATTTACATGCGGTATTCAACAGTTATACAGGTAAAACTTATATATTTCATGATGATAATTATTATAGAGAAGTCAATGAGTGTACGTTCACTACTAAATCATGGGGTTATATATCTGAAACATTTCCTGGAATACCGCCTAAAATCGATTCATCATTTAGATTTTCTGATGGTAATTTATACTTTTTTAAGAACAATACTGTGTATGTCTTTAATGAATTTACGGGTGAGTTAGTTAGAACAGAAAAAAATAATCTATCGATATTCGGATTGAAATGTGTAAATGATGATGTACTATACAAATTAAAAGAATTAATATTACAATTGATAATTCAAAAGAAAGACCAATCGATATCAAATAATAATCGATAGTAATGTTGATGAACAAGAATAAAAGTTCAGTTTCCAAGAGCATAATGATTTGAACGTATAGTTGTGAAGAATACGTGAAGCGGTTAACATGGAGAAAGGAAATATTCATGCTTTCAATTGGTGTATATATTGCATAGAATCTACTGATTCAACGTTTAATGAAATATGTTATTTTGTAAATAATGAATTTTCTGAAGCAAATGTTACTATAATTGAAAATGAACAAATTATCAAGATACAATCCCCAACGATTTGCTTCTATGACGATATATTACAAAGGTTAGAAAAATATCGAAACCAATTAATAATCGATATTGGTGATTTAGACAGTATTGTGTGTCGTGAGTGTGGATTTAAAACAAGAGGATCTTTATCTATTTCGCATATTCAATTTATGCACAAACTTTTTAATTCAGAATGTAAAATGGTATGTTATATATATGATAAATATAATAATTATGCACTATACAGTATATTATTACATATTGATGATATAATGAATGCGAAAAAATGTATATCAGAAACTGAAGAAATTATGAAGTTAACATTTTGCTGTTGGCCTAAACGTTTACCACGAGTTGATAATTTAGTATCGGCAGGTTTTTTGTATACTGGAGTGGACGATGATTTAATGTGCATAGACTGTAAAGTTATACTTCACGATTGGCAAGACACAGACGATCCATGGTTTGAACACGCTAAGGCATCTCCAAATTGTTTACTTGTTAAATTACACGGAGTCATAAAAGATGGTTTCATTAAGTGACAAAAGTGGAAAATGTATTGAAGACTTTTTTAAAAATCAAAGATTTGTTGATGATTCGGATAATATTGTTTGTTCTAAATGCGGTTTTAAAACTATATGTTTTAATACTATTACGCATATAAAAGATGGTTTCATTAAGTGACAAAAGTGGAAAATGTATTGAAGACTTTTTTAAAAATCAAAGATTTGTTGATGTTTCGGATAATATTGTTTGTTCTAAATGCGGTTTTAAAACTATATGTTTTAATACTATTACACATATTCAATTTATGCACAAACTTTTGTATCCGACATGTAAAACTGTACGTTATATATCTTATAAATATGAAGACTATATCAGATCAAAAAAGTGTGTTGCTAATTTTGTTAATATATTGAAAGTGAAAATAAAATTTATAAAAAACAGAGTTGATGTGTTTTTGTTAGATATTTGTTTAACCTTATTACATTTTATATGTAACGATTGTCATTCTATAGTAAACAATTATACGTAAGGTAGGAGTTGGTTTATTAGTGTTCCAACGTGAATTCTGAAAATAACATCTTAGTTAAATATGTCGGTAGTTAAAAAATTTTACTAACGAAACCGTCATTGATAAAGAGTACAGCAGATAATCCCACTGAACCTTTTTAATCAATGTAAACATGACCTCAAGATTAACACTGACCTATTAAAAACATATAAACATATACAGACGGCGTTTTTCTTGTTGACACGTATACGTTCTTGTGATAACGTTGTAATCAACGTGAACATGACCCTCGAATACACTGATCTATAGCGTCGTCTTAAAAAATACTCCATTTTTGATAGTTCAGTCAAAATGAAGAATTTAACACTGCAAGATGTCTTATTTCATCCTATGTTTGATAGATTCGTCATGAATAAAACAAAAGTAGAGATTGAATTTATGCGAGATATATTGTTGGTACTTCTAAAGTGTCGTAAAGTGTTGGAATTTTATAATTCAGACGGACTGAAAGAGATTACACCGGAACGTAGAGGACAAAGCGGTGAGGCGTTTATACATTTTCTTGAATGTCCATGGGCACATGAATCTACTGTGGATGGGCCGGATACATGTGTTTGTTGTTATATATCTACACATTGTGGTGATATCATTAAGCTTCTCGATGAACGATTCAAGTGACTTTTATATAACGGTAAGTACTCCAAGACACTATTGTACATTACAATTTTTGTGTAATTAAATATATAGAATGTATAAAAAATAAAAATATGTAATTACCTGTGTGTGTATGTCTCTCTTTCGCATAAAAATCTTGAAATAAGGTATTTTCAAAAGTTTTGTGTACACATACAAATCGCTATCGGGCGATGTACGTGCTGCTCACACACACACACACACACACACACACACACACACACACACACACATTGATGAAATTAGAAAGTTTATATTTATTCGACAAATATTAACGTCCTCTCTCTCGCTCGCAGACGTCGAAATAATAATAATATTTTTAATAAAACAATTATCAGTTTAAATAATAATTTTCATGATTGTAAGATACAATCTGTAAATTATTCAGCTTCACAGTAAATGTTAGCCTATTGTATGTGTGTGTGTGTGTGTGTACGTGTGCTATGTAAATTGTTTGTACATCAATGAATATTTGAATCTTTCGATGTAGCATTTCACATAATTTAATGTACTTTACAAATAGAGGTTTACAACGAATTAGATTAAAATACACACACACACACACACACACACACACACACACACACATTTAGTATGAACAGACGTGTCTTTGTTAATAAAATGTACAAATCACATGACTTTATGTAAACTTCAAAGGGTTCAAATGTTTCAAAATAAAAATATATAAAACAAAAAATACAGAATATATGAAATGTATATTACAAATAAAATATATATTACATATTATGATTTTTTTTTTTTTTAATTTGTGAAGCAATCTTCATTTGGTACTACATTAAGCTGATCCTCGGACTTTACTTTTCTGGGTGCTTCATAAAACATAATATCACTACCATCAATAACCTGTGGTACAATACTTCTATTCAATGGTAACACCTAAAACAAAAAAAGCATTAAATAAAACATGCAAAAAAAAGCATTAAATAAAACATGCAATCAGTATTAATAATAATACAAAATCACTGTTTTATTATTTTAAAATACTGTAATTTTCATCTAAAATATATTTAAAAACAAAATACAGACTATATGAAATGTATATTAACAAATATATATTTACAAAATAAGTATATTACAACTCAGGAAAGAGTGGTACGTAATTTTCACTCACCCAATCTTTTATAAATTTGCCATAATTGGCACCACCAGCATAGGTGGTAATAAACTGAGTGTAAATTTGTGATAATTCTTTTTTCACTTCGGTCTCGCCTTGAGACTTCGTGGAGCGACGTTGTAATAGTTCTCTATCTCTATTATACTTCACTTGAGTGGAGCGCCTTTCTATCCAATCTACAATGTATCTTTCAAAACTGTCTCCAGACATATTATACTCGACTAAAACAAAGACATTCACGTTTATCACTTAATATATTATCATGATATTTTCATTATTGAATAAATTTTCTCTCTACATAGCAGTTGTAAAAGTAGTCATATACATTATGTGCTATATATATAAAAGGCTTTCAACAGGTTATCTATGATTATACTTACAGTTTTGTACAAAAAATATTCATATCAGTTCCATATTTATAAAAAATAATTGTTCATATATTTTTTTGTTAGCGTGTTCTTTTTGAATAATTGTTCATATATTTTTTTTTTCTCTAGTATTAGGAATTACATGAATATTTTTTTTATATCATAACCCAATTGACGCACTATAAAATGCGAATCATAATTAGAACTACCATGTATGAAAACAGGTACAAATTTCTGTTGTTGTCGTTTCAAGTTACACGTATTACATAATGTTGAACGAAATTGACCAGTTAAATGACAATGATCTCGAACTTTAGGATATAATAATGTAAATTCCTTGTTACACATCTCGCAATGTGTGACCGATTTAAATTTCATTTTATCATTTCGAGTCATATGTAACGGAATATTTTGTTTAATAAGTAAACCGATTAAATTAATTTTTTCAACTAAAAATATCATAAATTTTTTCGCAGCATTTTTACCACGATATAAGTATGGTTCCGAAGGCAATTGGTTTCTTATACTTTCAGGGATATTGCTATCTATAACAAAATATACGCAAAAACTCATTGGAATATGAAATTCATTAATTGCAGTAAATTTGTTTTCGGGGTTGGGCAAACAAGTACTAACAGGTTTCAAAATACATTCGAAATCTGCATATACTACAATAGGAACTCTATATTGATAATGAAATTTATTAAATTGTAATATGTTGTTATCAGTAGTGGGTAATACTATTTTTACGGGAGAATATTTTCCGCAATATCTATTATGATTTTTCAATTGTTTTGACTTTTTAGTAAAAAACGATAAACAACGTTTACATATTTCAAATTTTTCTGTATGTTTTGTTAACTGTGATCTTATTAACTGGGAAAAATTCTTTATATAACAATAATGATAATTAGCATTATTACAATTTTGTACAAAAAATATTCATATCAGTCCCATATTTATAAAAAATAATTGTTCATATATTTTTTTGTTAGCGTGTTCTTTTTGAATAATTGTTCATATATTTTTTTGTTAGCGTGTTCTTTTTGTGTGGAATATGTATTTGTTATAAAACGAATAATATTCTTAGTTATTTTACTAATGTAAATTACAATAGAAAGATAGGTTATCTATGATTATACTTACATTTTTGTAAAGATCCGATGTATTGAGACCTATGCTGGCTAAAAACCAATCTATTGCTATAAATTGTTTTTTATTGTATGGCTATTTATACTGTCAACCGATCGATAACAGGAAAACAGTAAACAATGTATTTTGAACCAATACCGTGCTGTTGTTTAAATTTTTTTTAAACTGTTGTCAATAAAATGCGCTGTGACTGATACTGAATAATCGGTAATTATTTAACCTCTTGATCTCGTATTTTTGTTGTTGTCGGTAAACAAAATATTTACTTGATTTTTTAATCTTCTACTTACGCGTATTGAGAAGGTGTGAAACTGATAATGTATTTTCTGTGTATATAAACCGATTGAAAATTGTGGTTAAATTTTTTTAAACTGTTGTCAATAAAATGCGATGTGACTGATAATGAATAATCGATAATAATTACTTGACCTCTTGATCTCGTATTTTTGTTGTTGTCGGTAAACAAGTTATTAACTTGACCTTTTAATCTTCTACTTACACGTATTGAGAAGGTGTGAAACTGATAATGCATTTTCTGTGTATATAAGCCGATTGAAAATTGTGATTCAGCATCCAGAAACATACCAGCTACTACAGTCTGCGATCGTCATTAAGGTAATATTATTATTTTTTATTTTTTGTTATGTTCTACACAAGAACATGTACAGTAATTCTTGGTTACCTGTAAAATATGTGTTTTTCCTATGTTATTTTTAAATATATTATTATAAAAGTATACAAAAAAATTAATTTGTCTTTGTTATAAGTGTTAACTAGCCTATATTATTTTTATATAATGTGTTCTATACGTTTATCTATTAATTTTATTTTTTTATCTAAGTTATTAAAGGTTCCATTTTAGTATTTAAAATATATTTTCTATTTTTTCTGTTTTACAAAATTAGTAATTTAAAGAAAATTTATTTTTGTATGTTATAGATTTTGATAATTTAAAATCTTATCATTGTAATGGATGCTCAGCATGAAGAAGGTCTTTTATTTAATTTGTGTTTGTTTAGTTTAACATATATAAATAATATGTATAACAATTCTTAGTTACCAGTTATAAATTAGTAATGTAATGAAAAATTATTTTTTGTATGTTATAGATTTTGACAATTTAAAATCTTATCATTGTAATGGATGCTCAGCATGAAGGAGGTCTTTTATTTAATTTGTCTTTGTTATAAATAATATGTATAACAATTCTTAGTTACCAGTTATAAATTAGTAATGTAACGAAAAATTATTTTTGTATGTTATAGATTTTGACAACTTAAATCTTAAATCATTGTAATGGATGCACAAAATGAAGGAGGTCTTCATCATGAAGAATGTTTGTCGTTAGAAGACATTTTAAAATTAATTTATTATCTGGGTCTATCTTCCTACGGTCAGTGGGAAGATATGATGAAAAAAATTCAACCAGACATTATCTCAATAGATAATGTTAATGTATTTGCTCTATATATTCAATTACGAGATGTAACCAAAAAAATAAAATTTGCTCTCGAAACTACAATTGTTAATTCGCAAAAAGACTTAATGTTTTTAAATGATTATTTATTTGATATTGAAGAAATATATAACTATTTGAATACAAATATTGTACATTTTAAAGAAAAAAATATATTAAGAACAACCTTTTCTATAATCAATTCTATTATAAAAAATAAAATGATGTATAGATTTGAAGATGAAGAAGAAGAAGATCCGATGAACATTGACATTGTTAATAATGACGATGATGATGACGATGGTGATGATGATTTTAAAAGATTATTTAAATCAGTTAAACGTTATACATCTAAAAACGAAAAAACTGATGAATTGTATGATCAGTATATTTCTTTTAAAAAAGATGATTCAACTAAAACTTTAACAACACCCGGAGAAAAGGGTCGTTACTTAATAAAAATTGATATAACTGATGTTAACGATTTAAAAGGAATAAATAAGAAAGACAGATGGACTAAAGCTGCCTATAGAAGTCAATTTTTATTGCAAAGTAAAGATTCTACTTATATGCAATTGCATAAAATTGTATTGTCAAAATCACGCGAATTGGCTAAGATAAAAAATATTAAAAAACAAACTTATAAAAACTAATCTTAATGTTTTTGGTTAAGATCAAAAAATGTTTCCTATAAAAAAAGAAATTTTTAAAAATGAATATTTTTGTTTTAAATATATTCCTACAAATTATGGACAATAAAAATTATAATTGTAATATAGACTATATGTTTTGAATATATGTTTTTTAGTATTAATAAATCAAAAAATCAAAATGTTTTAAAATTTTTATTTTTTAAAAAAAAAAAAACCTTTATTTTACATATAATTACAATAAAAAGTTAAGTAATCATACAGTCCCAACAATTTATTCTTTTAGTGTCTTCATCATGTTCATCACACAAACAGTTCCAATATTGAATTATCCATTTAGTAATATAAAACACGTTACTTAATGCACAGTTTGTTGAAGAATGATCATACGGACAACGTATACTATTTAAAGACTGCTTCTTCAAGACGCTTAGAGACGGACACTTGAGTGATTCAATATCCACTATTTTTACATGACAGTTCAATTCTTTTTGTAAAGCTATTTTTTTTTCACGTCCTTTTACATAAATGCACTTTCCATATATATATGAATTTAATATTACTGGAAGTTCACTATATTCTGTTAATCCACAATTCCAACTAAGTCCCAGATAATTATTGTTAATCCAGTCATTAACTTTTTTTTTCTTTTCTGATAGATGTCTGTAATCGAATGGAGGTAAGAATAAGTATTGATTACAAACATTAGCGAATTTAGTGTTTACTATAGGTTGCACGCACAGTTCTTTAATAATATAATTATTTCCATCATCGCGAAAACTTTGAAAGTCGATAACATATTCCATTGCGTGCAACAGCAGAACTGATATCAGTTTTATCAGTGTAGTAATGTCACGTTCTCAGTACGCACGCGTAAATAGGAGATCAAAAGATCAACTACGTTAATACAAATTATACAGTTAAGCAATCATACAGTCCCAATATTTTTGTCTTTCAATTTCTTGTTCCAGTATTCGATAATCCACTTAGTTAAATTATGTACATTATTTAAAGCACAATAATACGAATTATGTTTGAAAGGATAGTGAATAGAATATGGAGTCTGCTGTTTTAACACTTTTAAGGATGGACAATCGAGTGTTTCCATATCTACTATTTTCACATAACAATTAAATTCTTTTTCTAATGCTACTTTTTTTTCTGATCCTTTAACATAAATACATTTACCGTTCATATATTTATTTAATATAAACTCTAGATCGTTATAATCTTGAAGACCGCACTTCCAGCTAAGTCCAAGATTGGTTTTAATCCATTTATTAACGTTTTTTTTCTTCTCTGACAAATGTTTGTAATTAAATGGTGGTAAAAACAAATACTGATCACTAGCACCAGAAAATTTGTTATCTTGTATACACTGAATACAAAGTTCTTTAAAAATGAAATTGTTTCCATCATCGCGAAAACCTTGAAAATCGATAACGTATTCCATTGCGTGCAACAGCAGAACTGATACACTTTTTATCTACGTAATTATATTTTAAATACTTTTCTTACAGTACCAGATAAAGGCGTATATTGCATAATTGTATCGTAAAAAATGAGACAGTAGATAGTAGTTTTTTCCGGTATGTCTGTTGACGTCTCAATATCCAGACGGATGTCTATTGAACCAGTTTTTAATGATTCATTTTGTTTTGAACAATCAATTACACAAAAAGGTGTATACGTTAGAAAGTTTGAACGGTTTATCATTGGCGAATTTTCACTGTTGTAATAATACGAGGACTGAAATATTGAATAATACTCATGTAGAATCGACGTTTCACCATTAAAATTATCATACGGATAGTATTCTGAATTTAAATATAACTTTACGTTATAAAATGAGGCAAGATCAAAATGTGCTGGGTTTTTGTGTACATTATTTTTTCTGTCAGTCTGAAAACCTACAATAACGTAACGAGGTTTATCTGATTGTGATGATGTTTTAACAGTCCAAGTAAGTTTGTTTGCTTTTGGCACAGACGGATACTCGTAAAGTTCCCATTTTCGAAACGGTATTAATAAAGGTCGATCAATTTGTATTATCTTCAGTAAATCTACCTTTACTATGTCATTAACATAAACATACGGAATTCTCCATGATATATATTTTATTTTTAATTTGTATGTGTTTACTGATTCAGGTAAAATTATTGCATTATTATCAGTGGACGCTCTAATTAAAACTAATTCTTGCTTTATATTTAACAAAATCTTTTTAAAATCTTCAGCAAATCCGAACAACCTTTTTAATGGGATACAGAAGCTAATATCTTTCGATGATGGTGTCATATGACTTATTAAATCTGAAGCCCATCCACTATTTTCTAAAGTGTTAATTTCATGTGGTTTAATTGTTAACATATTTTTAATTGTTGATGTTATTCCAACATTTTTAACTCTATCGATTTCTGATCCATTTATTTCGTATCTAATTTCATCAAACAAAAATGCTAAAGCATTTGAACATAGTTTTAAAGTTTGATCATGTATACCGTTATTATTAGTGTATTCTATTTTTATATGAAGGTAACTTTCACACGGTAATGTGTACACATCTTGTTGATTAATTGGAATTCTAATTTCGTCATTATTATTGAATGTAGTAGAAGTGTACGGTAGATGAGTGTGATAAGCTAATCCTACTATCGAGTCATCTGTATACACAAGATCCTCTATAATGTTTAGAATGCTAGCGTTTACGTTTTGAATATTAAGATTCATTTTTTGTTTAAATAATCCTTTATTACTGTTAATCCCAATGACTGTAGAAATTTCAGGTTTTGTGGTGTTAACCGGTCGATATTCATATCTTTACTACTTATAATTGGCTTATTTGCAGTTGTTTTATTGATTCCGTAATAAAAAATAAGACCCATTATTATTGTTTTCTCAAATACAAACGTAACGTTATTATTTCGTTTCGAAAATTAATCAATCTTCCTTGTTGATCTTCTAGTCTTACTACAATAGTATGTATCCTAGATGTGTTTACTGGTAAATATATCACGTTAGTCGGTTTTTCAACAATTTTAAAACCTGGCGGAACACTAGGATAGAATTCGTGTATTATGTGATCTGGAATTCCGTTGTTAAACGAACCATTAATTAAATTAGTAATCAATCGGATGCTCTCTACTCGAACAATACTTATCGGTAAGGTTGAACTGTACCATTTATTTCGATTTATTATGCATGTTTCAAATCCTAATATGGTTGCTAACGAATCGGGTTTACTAAAATCAATTTGAACGTTAGAATAAATTTCACTTTTTAATGTATTATTATTCGCCTTTATAATTATTTTTACATTTTCATCATGTTGAATTAAGTAATCGTTTATAAACGTTGCGATATCTGAAATTTCATAAGAACCAGTAGGCAATACTATTTTCTTATCACTACCATAATATAATACATTGTTAATTCCTTCCTCTATATTGGGTATTGAATGATATGTCATAAAGTCAATTAATCCTAGTTCCCATTTTTCATCACTTAACTCGATAGGTGGAAAAATATCACATGTTAATACGGATCCTTTACCGCTTAGACAAAACATTATTGCTGAGAAACTGTAAACACAAATGACCGCAGTTGACTGCATCCATATTTTGTCTTCGTGTATAATTATAAACGATTTCAATAGATCGTTGACTTGATGAATAAAAGTAATTAATTAGTTCGATAGGCGGTCTTAAATTACCAAAACTATCAAAATAATTAACTTTATTTTTACGTTTAATATAACATACCCAGTGAGTACCATGGCCATAACTATTATCTAAATTAACTATTCCGGTTTCATTTTGCCAAATTCCAGTGTGTAACGGTAATGTGTCAAGCATAAACACTCCTCTGAAATTAGGAATCTTTAATTGTTTAACATACAGTAGTAAATCTGGAATTGAAAGCGGACGTATAGGAACATATATTGAACTTCCAAAATTTTTACAAATTAAAAAATGTATAATAAATCCTAAAAATAAAGATAATTATTGTTTTAAATGGGCAATCCTCTCTCGTTATGTAACTGGACCTCACATTGAACGTGTTAATTTTCGTTATTTTGTTTTAGAAAATAAGTTTGATTTTAGACATATAGACTTTCCTACACCTTTAAAACAAATTTCTCGTTTCGAAAAAACTAATAACGTTTCTACTAACATTTATTCTATTGATGAAAAGAAATCAATTTTTCCTCTTAAAGTGTGTAAGGAAGAAAAGAATAATCATTTTGACCTTTTAGTATTAAATATGTCGAATAATGTTAATTATCATTATTGTTATATAAAGAATTTTTCCCAGTTAATAAGATCACAGTTAACAAAACATACAGAAAAAATTGAAATATGTAAACGTTGTTTATCGTTTTTTACTAAAAAGTCAAAACAATTGAAAAATCATAATAGATATTGCGGAAAATATTCTCCCGTAAAAATAGTATTACCCACTACTGATAACAACATATTACAATTTAATAAATTTCATTATCAATATAGAGTTCCTATTGTAGTATATGCAGATTTCGAATGTATTTTGAAACCTGTTAGTACTTGTTTGCCCAACCCCGAAAACAAATTTACTGCAATTAATGAATTTCATATTCCAATGAGTTTTTGCGTATATTTTGTTATAGATAGCAATATCCCTGAAAGTATAAGAAACCAATTGCCTTCGGAACCATACTTATATCGTGGTAAAAATGCTGCGAAAAAATTTATGATATTTTTAGTTGAAAAAATTAATTTAATCGGTTTACTTATTAAACAAAATATTCCGTTACATATGACTCGAGATGATAAAATGAAATTTAAATCGGTCACACATTGCGAGATGTGTAACAAGGAATTTACATTATTATATCCTAAAGTTCGAGATCATTGTCATTTAACTGGTCAATTTCGTTCAACATTATGTAATACGTGTAACTTGAAACGACAACAACAGAAATTTGTACCTGTTTTCATACATGGTAGTTCTAATTATGATTCGCATTTTATAGTGCGTCAATTGGGTTATGATATAAAAAATATTCATGTAATTCCTAATACTAGAGAAAAGTATATTTCTTTTGCAAAAAAAACACGTTCGGGTTTTAATATTAGATTTATTGACACTTATCGTTTTATGAATTATCCGTTGGCTGAGCTTAGTAATAACCTGCCTAAGGATAAATTTTTTCATATTGGAAAATTTTTTTCTGCAAACAGTATGCCACTAGTTACCAGAAAAGGTGTGTACCCTTATGAATATACGAATTCCTGGAAAAAATTGGAAGAACGTAGATTACCACCAAAAGAATGTTTTTATAGTTCACTAAATGATTCAGAAATTGGAAATGCTGATTATGAACATGCTTGTAATGTTTGGAATCATTTTAATATACAAAAACTTGGAGAGTATAGCGATCTATATTTAAAAATTGATGTTTTAATATTATGTGATATTTTTGAAAATTTTAGATCTCTTTGTATGCAATCTTATAAACTAGACTGTGCACACTACTTTACAATACCAGGTTTTGCTTTTGATGCGATGTTAAGTTATACAAAAATTAAACTAGAATTATTAACTGATTACGAAATGTACCTCTTATGTGAAAACGGGGTACGGGGGGGCTGAGTATTTGCATAAAAAAAGAATCTGTTGCTAATAATAAATATATTCCAGAAACGTTTGATGTAACTAACCCAATTAAATATTTAACTTATTTAGACGCAAATAATCTGTACGGTTGGGCAATGAATAAATGTATGCCATATGCTGGTTTTACTTGGAAGGATCCTAACGATCCTAATTTTAATATACTAGATATTGCAGACGATTCTCCTGTTGGTTATATTTTAGAAGTAGACGTCGAGTATCCTCATCACTTACATAATCATCATAGCGATTTACCGTTTTTACCTGTTAATGAATGTGTTAAAGGAACAAAACAACAAAAATTGTTAACAACATTAGAAAATAAAGAAAAATATATATGTCATTACATTAATTTAAAACAAGCTGTTAAACACGGTATAAAAGTTATAAAAATTCATCGTACTTTAGAATTTTTACAGAGCCCTTGGTTAAAAACGTACATTGATTTAAATACAGAAAAACGAAAACAAGCTAAAAATGATTTTGAAAAAGATTTTTTTAAATTATTAAACAACTCAGTGTTCGGTAAATGTATGGAGAACGTTAGGAAAAGAATTAACCTTAAACTTGTAAGTGATGAAAAAAAATTATTAAATTTAATTACACAACCGGTATTTAAAGACAGAATAATTTATAATAAATCTTTATGTGCGGTATTATCGGATAAAAAACATTTATTTTTAGATAAACCAATATATATCGGATTAAGCGTATTAGAAATAAGTAAAACGTTAATGTATGATTTTCATTATGATATAATGAAGAAAAAATACGGTGAAAAAATTTCCCTATTGTATACAGATACAGATAGCCTTTTTTACGAAATTCATACAGAAGATTTTTACAAAGATATATTAGAACCGGATTTAGTTACACACTTTGATACGTCAGATTATTCACCCAATCATCCCTGTTATTCAATTGAAAATAAAAAAATTATCGGGAAATTTAAAGATGAATGTTCGGGTGTACCAATTAAAGAATTTATCGGCTTACGCTCTAAATTATATACATTTAAAACGGTAGATAACAAAGTTAAAAAAAGGGCAAAAGGAATTAAAAAAAACGTTATCAGCAAACATATAAGTTTTGAAGATTTCAAAAAGTGCGTCTATTCTAAAACTATAAATAATTATAGACTGATGAAATTATTCCGATCAAAAAAACATTTAGTTGAAACAATTACGTGTAACAAATTAGCTTTAAGTAATTTAGACAATAAAAGAATCCCTTGTGATAATAAAATAGATACACTACCGTACGGTCATTATTCATTAGCGTAATGATAAAACAAGTTTTTTAAAACAAAATAACGTTTTGTATTTTGTAAATAAAAAGTGAATTTTACCTATCTAGTAAAAATCAATCTTTTTGCTATCACATGTTAATTAATAACATTTTTATTTTTTTTAAAGTGAGTTTTACCTATCTAGTAAAAATCAAAACTCTTGCTATCACATTGATATGTAACATATTTTTTTTTTTAGAATCTTTTTATGTACATGTATTATATTGTAAACTGTTTTGTTATATTTTTTTAGAATTTTTTTATGTTCATGTATTTTTCATACCTGAATTAACATTTATTATATTGTAAATGTAACAATATTTTTTTTTTAGAATCTTTTTTATGTACATGTATTATATTGTAAACTGTTTTTATTAAGTATCCGAATAATAAAAAATGATCTGTAACATATTTTTATGTATGTGTATGTTTTTAATACCTGAACAAAAAAAAAAATGATTTATTGTCATTTTTTATTTTTTATACATTCTATATATTTAATTACACAAAAATTGTAATATACAATAGTGTCTTGGAGTACTTACCGTTATATAAACGTCACTTGAATCGTTCATCGAGAAGCTTAATGATATCACCACAATGTGTAGATATATAACAAGAAACACATGTGTCCGGCCCATCCACAGTAGATTCATGTGCCCATGGACATTCAAGAAAATGTATAAACGCCTCACCGCTTTGTCCTCTACGTTCCGGTGTAATCTCTTTCAGTCCGTCTGAATTATAAAATTCCAACACTTTACGACACTTTAGAAGTACCAACAATATATCTCGCATAAATTCAATCTCTACTTTTGTTTTATTCATGACGAATCTATCAAACATAGGATGAAATAAGACATCTTGCAGTGTTAAATTCTTCATTTTGACTGAACTATCATAAATGGAGTATAAAACGTTATCACAAGAACGTATACGTGTCAACAAAATAAATGCCGTCTGTATATGTTTATATGTTTTTAATAGGTCAGTGTTAATCTTGAGGTCATGTTTACATTGATTAAAAAGGTTCAATGGGATTATCTGCTGTACTCTTTATCAATGACGGTTTCGTTAGTAAAATTTTTTAACTACTGACATATTTAACTAAGATGTTATTTTCAAAATTCACGTTGGAACACTAATAAACCAACTCCTACCTTACGTATAATTGTTTACTATAGAATGACAATCGTTACATATAAAATGTAATAAGGTTAAACAAATATCTAACAAAAACACATCAACTCTGTTTTTTATAAATTTTATTTTCACTTTAATATATTAACAAAATTAGCAACACACTTTTTTGATCTGATATAGTCTTCATATTTATAAGATATATAACGTACAGTTTTACATGTCGGATACAAAAGTTTGTGCATAAGTTGAATATGCGTAATAGTATTAAAACATATAGTTTTAAAACCGCATTTAGAACAAACAATATTATCCGAATCATCAACAAATCTTTGATTTTTTAAAAAAGTCTTCAATACATTTTCCACTTTTTGTCACTTAATGGAACCATCTTTTATGACTCCGTGTAATTTAACAAGTAAACAATTTGGAGATGCCTTAGCGTGTTCAAACCATGGATCGTCTGTGTCTTGCCAATCGTGAAGTATAACTTTACAGTCTATGCACATTAAATCATCGTCCACTCCAGTATACAAAAAACCTGCCGATACTAAATTATCAACTCGTGGTAAACGTTTAGGCCAACAGCAAAATGTTAACGTCATAATTTCTTCAGTTTCTGATATACATTTTTTCGCATTCATTATATCATCAATATGTAATAATATACTGTATAGTGCATAATTATTATATTTATCATATATATAACATACCATTTTACATTCTGAATTAAAAAGTTTGTGCATAAATTGAATATGCGAAATAGATAAAGATCCTCTTGTTTTAAATCCACACTCACGACACACAATACTGTCTAAATCACCATTAAAAATAAATCCTGCTTCTTCAAAAAAATCTTGTAATAACTTACAGGGGTTCAATTTTTCGCACAACTTCGCCATTTTTGACATTGCATCCAACTTGTTGAGCCTCTACTAACTAACTACTTCCAACGGAGAGTTTTGTATTCTTCTTCAAAATCAATATCGATTATTAATTGGTTTCGATATTTTTCTAACCTTTGTAATATATCGTCATAGAAGCAAATCGTTGGGGATTGTATCTTGATAATTTGTTCATTTTCAATTATAGTAACATTTGCTTCAGAAAATTCATTATTTACAAAATAACATATTTCATTAAACGTTGAATCAGTAGATTCTATGCAATATATACACCAATTGAAAGCATGAATATTTCCTTTCTCCATGTTAACCGCTTCACGTATTCTTCACAACTATACGTTCAAATCATTATGCTCTTGGAAACTGAACTTTTATTCTTGTTCATCAACATTACTATCGATTATTATTTGATATCGATTGGTCTTTCTTTTGAATTATCAATTGTAATATTAATTCTTTTAATTTGTATAGTACATCATCATTTACACATTTCAATCCGAATATCGATAGATTATTTTTTTCTGTTCTAACTAACTCACCCGTAAATTCATTAAAGACATACACAGTATTGTTCTTAAAAAAGTATAAATTACCATCAGAAAATCTAAATGATGAATCGATTTTAGGCGGTATTCCAGGAAATGTTTCAGATATATAACCCCATGATTTAGTAGTGAACGTACACTCATTGACTTCTCTATAATAATTATCATCATGAAATATATAAGTTTTACCTGTATAACTGTTGAATACCGCATGTAAATTATCCGGTTGTATGTTAAATAAAGATTGGATATGCTTCGGATAACCATGACTTAATTTAAGACTCATTAAATCGAACATGAATACCAAAGAATCTATAAACATAACTATCTCACCAGATGGTCGTTGATATACAGCTAAAATTTTTGTGAAGTTCTTTGGAAGAAACGTTAACCAATGTTCTATTATGAGCGGTTTGGTATATATCATTTCTGCCGGATTTATTATCCACAACCATTTTTTATATAATATATATAATCGTTTATCAGCAATTAAAAATAAATTAATATTTTTAAAATTACAAAGATCGATTTTATTTGTATCTATAGGATGCTCGTTTTGTATTTTTGGTACCGAAGAAGATGGTGACTCCGGTATGAAAGATATTATAGAAGTGTTATCTGCCTTACCATATAAATTTTGAATGGCTAAAACATCATCATCACCTAACTCTATTTTACCGTTGTAATAAGCATACATTACAGAATCTGATACATCTGAATGTGATAAACCTATAACATGACCGATTTCATGTATTAACGTTGCATACAAACTTGTGTGGCCAAGAGGAACAACGTTATCAGTCGAATATGACCACTTTTCGTCTTCATCAATATGAATTTCTCGCCTTGAATTATTATAATCAGGAAAATATGCATGTGCTAATGTTCCACCTTTACCGTCAAACGTTCTCGTACATTGCCACGATTCTTTTTGCATCATATGTTTCAATCGTTTATTAGAAATTAAAATATCTGTATTTACTCTATCATGTTTAAAACGTATACCAGACTTTTCCTCCCATACTGCAAAAGCTTGTTTAGTCAATTCTAACACCTCTTGATTCGCTAAATAATAATGCCATGTTACTTCAGGCTTGTTCCATTTAAAACTGGATACTCGATAATCAAAAATAATATCACTATTACCGCATCTAGGTTTTAACATTAAATTTATAGTTTCATTATTTAATTTACCATCAGTAGGTAATTTATAGTATTCTTGAAATATAAGTAACGCATTAGTAATATCTGATTCATTTACCGCTTGCAACGAAGATTCATCATCTGTTTGAAGATAACCATATTCATATAAATATTGCTTAACTTTATCCACTTCAATCTGTGTTGTATTATCGGCTAAAGAATTTATTAGTAATATTTGAACAATTACTATATATAGTAAATTTTTAACTACCGACATGTTATTAACTAGGATGTTACTTTCAGAATTCACGTTGGAACACTAATAAACCAACTGCAAACGTGTATTATATAAACGTTATTATCGGTTAACATATCTAAAAACAAATTCATGTTAAAACGTGAAAATAAAAAAGTATAAAAATAATGAATAAATATATTTAAAAAAAAAAAAAAAAGTATGAATTAACTAGGGATTGAACAATTGATACTTACCTTACATATAATCTATTATTAGAATAATACAGTTGCACGTTACCGACTAAGCTAATTCATATCTTATCTGTATACCAAGACAATCGTTACATATAAAATTTAATATATTTAGGGTATAGACGACGCTCTTCTCTTATCTGTATACCAAGACAATCGTTACATATAAAATTTAATATATTTAGGTAAAGACGACGCTAAAAAAGGAAAAAAAAAACACGTCAACGAACTCGGAATGTTTATGTGTACGCGGGGCGTGTCAACAAACGCCGTCTGTTTATATTTACATTTTTTACTAGGTCAGCGTGTTTATATTTACATTTTTGTTACTAGGTCACGGTTTACTATAGAATAACACAATCGTTAAAGACACGATCACGATTACAAAATAAAAATGTAATATATTTAGGTAAAGACGGACGGCGGACGCCACGCTGTCTACACTGTAAAAAAAGGAGAAAAAAAAAACACGTCAACGAACTCGGAATGTCTATTGTGTACGCGGGGCGGGGGCGTGTCAACAAACGCCGTCGCCGTCTGTTTATATTTATATTTTATACTGTTTATATTTACATTTTTTAGGAATGTTTATGTGTACGCGGCGTCGCGCGCGCGCGCGTCTGTTTATATTTACATTTTTTACTGTTTATATTTACATTTTTTACTAAAAGGGGGGGGAGACAATAGCGAGTGTCCTAGCGCATACATGTATTGTGTCCCAGCGCATACATGCCTGTTTTTTTTGTCCTAGCGCATACATACATAGTGGGGTATTGTGTCCCAGCGCATACATGGCTGTTTTTTTTGTCCTGGCGCATACATGCATAGTGGGTATTGTGTCCCAGCGCATACATGGCTGTTTTTTGAGTCCCAGCGCATACATACATATACTACTACCCACTGTATTTTGTCTTGATCTTCTAGTCGGGAACCTACTCTAGCCATTTCACTCTCACACGCTAATAAAAATTCAATGGGGTTTTCGTTATTTTCCTCCGTAAAATACACGCGATTTTTCTCGTCGGCAGGACCTTGTACCAAAATATTTGGAGCAGATCTCCTTCGTACCTCCTGTCGTACTTTCAAAATCTCGTCGTTTAACGTTTGTAAAACACTCTCTTTATTAGAGTCAATGTTAGATCGCGTCTCTACAATTGAAGCGTCTAATTTATCTACTCGTCGTTGCGTTTCGGTCACGTCCGCGTGAATCTTTACCTCTAGGGATTCCACCTTTTTGGAAACGTCTAGGGTTTGCTTCTCGCAACGGCTTATGTGATCCTTGAACCGGCCTTCCATACGTGTTACTTGTTCAATAAACGATTTTTGCATAGTGGTCTCAAAAACCTTAAACCGTTCATTGATTTTAGTATCGACCGTATTTACTCTTTCACCGATCTCTGCGACCTTCTCCGTTAATTGTTTATTACTCTCACCGATTTCAACGACTTTAGCGGTTAACTCGTGTACGCTTTCGTCTATTTTCGCGGTGGTTTGTTTATTGCTTTGCTTAATCTCGGCGTTTATGTCAGCATTACTTTGATCTAATTTCTCGGTTAGACTAACTTTTTGTGCCTCGATTTTAGAAGTTATTTCTGCGTTGCTAAGTTCAAATTTCGCGTCAATTTTCTCAAATCTCGAGTTCATGTTAGCGGTCAAATCCGCGTTCATTTGTTGTATTTGTTTAAGTATTTTATCCATATCCATTTTAAATACACAACAATCTCAAATATAAACAATTTAAAATACACAGAACAGTTTCAAATACACACAATAACCTTACTGCTGTACGAACACCAGTCACAAAACTCTTTGGGAATTGTTTAGTTGGACGCCAGCTGTTTTACGAGTTAAAACAGCAAAGTTTGTTTTACACGTGACAATTAAATTTAAATTGAATTTAATTTCTGGCCCCACGTACAGGGCGACATTTATAACTACACGCACTTCTTCTATCTATGCGTTATTGTTATGTCGTGTAATGTGTGAGTACCCACCTGCTGTCTGATCTTGCAGATTCTTCCGACTAGGGCGTGTGGATTTTGGATTTGAAGTTCGCAAGCTAGTAATCTCAAATTATTACAACAACACACAAAATAAGTTACTTTTAAGGGGGAGAGTTTTGTGAGACTGGTAGGCTTTATCGTACAACAATAAAACACTGTTATATGGGGTAATAAAACGTTGTTTATTACACCAACAACACACAAGAATAGAATGGTTAGTATTTTATGAATTTCTTACAGTGTAAACAATGAATGAATGTTTTTCGATTGGTCAATAGTTGAAAGAAACTGAACTCGTTCTTTGGCGAGTTAATTGCAATTTAAATTTTACTTTATTAATTGACTTGAATTTAATTAAAATTATTTAATTAAATTGAATCTAAGTGTTCATGAAACAAAATATAAAACTCTGAAATTAATTAGAATAATTAATTAAAATAAATTAGACGTGACAGTCTAGTTCACGTTATTTCATTTCTAGTGATTCTACTTCTGATATACTGCAGTATGATCTAAGATTAGATTATCAGTTAAGATTTGTATAGCGCTTTTATACTACTTCTATTTCTTAACTATAACTTACTAAAGCCTTAAACTGCTATACAGATTATCACAACGAATTTACTTTTTAATTACTAGAGTCTTTGCTTTTTGTTTGGCACCTGAATTATTTGAATTACAATGTTTTAATTGAAAAATAGAAAATTTGATCTGAAAAATAAATAAGTGGATTTTGCTTTCCTGTTACTGAAGAGGATGTCGTTCCGATTTGTCCCTCGTCGATTCGAGTCCTTGGTTAGAGAAAGTAATCTGCTTAGAACTGCTGGATTCGGTCGTGGAGTTCAAAATTCGGCAACACTCTGCTTCCTTGCTGTTTGTGAATATTTTAACGTCTGCTGTTGTCTGCTGGAACTGCTTCCTGTCCCTCGTCGATTCGCACGTTGCACGTCAGCGTGTGTGTGTGTGTTCCGTTCGAGTGGTCGCTCTGCTCGTCAGCTGTTCACCAATAATTTAGACGGCCTCTCTGCTGTATTCTTGAAGTCTGGTGGATCTCTTGCGTGCTTATGACTAACTGGTAGTACACAATAAGCTTGGTTGATGTACTGAAGAGTATCTCGCCTTTACGCAACAATTACGAGCTATACAGATGATCTGTACTTAGTGTGTTCGTAATTGCGTGTGTGTTGACCACGTAGAGTCTTCTTGTTGATCTTCACCACTTTGGTTACTAGACGATCGAAGGACTACGTCTTAACTTCGTGAGTACTGACAGAAGAGTGAGTTTTCAACCAAGAAACACCGCACTAGCCGGGGCTCGCGTGAAATGATTTCATTGGTCGACACACTCTCCCTACCACATAAAATTTTGAATTCCCTTGGTCCGTGAGAATGAAGTCTGGTTCCCACAGACGGAGAATAGAATATTATTATCTAATATAATTATCCGGCGGAACCAATTTGTCGCTGCGGATATCCTGTACTTATTTAATTTTGCAATAACTTGGTTGCAAACCAAGTTGTGTGAAATCTAAAATATACAATCTGTCAGAAATTATTATCTTTATAACATACTAAAATCTCATTACTGTAACTCTATTTTTACAGAAGTTATTCAATTATTTTAATTAACTCTTTGTTAATTATATTGCATCAAATTTGCACACGTCATTATTAATATCTCGGCAAACATTTTGGCTATATTGGATTTCGCCTTTATTTATTAGTTTCCGAGATATTAATAATTAACAGTTTGGGTGTGGTCACTTCCTTGTACAGCGAACTGATTACATAATGACCACGTGTGCGTCGCTTTACACAGCATTATTTTCAATGCTCTACATTCAAATGGATTTTTGAGTGTTACTTTTTATTTAAACATGCTTTCAGTATGCGGTAAACATATAACCCCAAATAGTTAATATTTGGTGCTGTTATAATATATATATATATATATATATACAGGGTGATTCACGAAGAAACGGAAATACTTCGGGAGATGAATCTACATCGAAAAATAAGAAGAAAGGTTCCTATAAACATAGGTCCGGAAATGCTTCGTTAGCGAGTTACGGCTAGCGAAAGATTTCGCCCGGGTTTTGGTTCCCACAGGTAAATGAAGACTTTCTGAAATTCTGGGAAGGGGCGAATTCTGTTGTTTCCTATCGTTTTTGACCTGAAAAATCGAATAAAATAGGTCGCAGAACTGTATCTCCCATACGTTTCATGATATCTGACGTAAAACAGAAAAATCTTTGCCTAAAAACAAATTTTGGAAAATTGGAAACAATTGGAATTTTTTGTTGATTTTTATTGACTTTATTTACACCATTTTTCTCAGAATTAAATTCTTTACAAGTTTTGTTTTTAACTTTTATGCATTTATTAGTCATTTAACAAAGTTATTGTACTTCTAACCTAAAAAAACGTGTAAAAAGTCAATAAAAATCAACAAAAAATTCCAATTGTTTCCAATTTTCCAAAATTTGTTTTTAGGCAAAGATTTTTCTGTTTTACGTCGGATATCATGAAACTTATGGGAGATACAGTTCTGCGACCTGTTTTATTCGATTTTTCAGGTCAAAAACCATAAGAAACAACAGAATTCGCCCCTTCCCAGAATTTCAGAAAGTCTTCATTTACCCGGGGAAACCGAAACCCGGGCGAAATCTTTCGCTAGCCGTAACTCGCTTACAAAGCGTTTCCGGACCTGTTTATATGAACTTTTTTCTTATTTTTCGATGTAGATTCATCTCCCGAAGTATTTCCGTTTCTTCGTGAATCACCCTGTATATGTATATATTTTAATTAAATGGATAACTAATTTATAAACCAGTAAATGATATTCTTAAACGAAGCAAGATTATATTTAATCCAACCTAGAGTGTATTCCTTATATCTTCCGTGTACGTTGTCTCCACTATCCACAGACATTACGAATCACATTAGCAAATTCTTTTCACATTTCAGTACTCAGATCCTAAACCTCTCTTTCTTCTTCTTTAAGGAGAGTCAGTAAGCCTTTATGCTGGCAATGTTAAATTGCCCACATTTAGGTACATTTTTCTCTGAAACCTGATGAGACAGAGTTTTAAACTTTTTTTGTGTTTCACGTATACATTTTATGTCTACTGAAGCAGAATTATTTAATTTATTTTTCCACAAAAAGATTTATATTTATTTTACTCTTATAATCGTGTTCATGGAAAATTATTAAACATTTATTTTTCCAGCATCCAAAGTTTAAGACTTTAGTTCTACAATTCTCCTTCGGTAGGTAGACAACGATGACTTAAATCAGCCCTGAAAATGTTAATATACTACTGAGATACGTGTACCGTAATGGGAACTAACGAAAACGCAAGTTCACGACCAAACACTGTTTTCACACACAAAAAAAAAGATACATGGATCCATATTGTTGACTTCAGAGTTGCTAGCATGAAGTAAAAAATATCCCCTTTTACATAGTGGAAAACACATCATTTTAAGTTCAACCATTTATAAAACATACACTATTGAATGGAATTGTGTACGAAAATGTGTAATGTTTTTACTGTGTGCAGACATAGTTTATATTAATTATAAATTGTGTTTTTGATTTTATTTGTATCATAAATTATATACCATTTTATTGAGGAAAGTCAATATTTTAATAAAAACAACCATTTTGAAAAAGTGAAAATTTTTAATTTTTAGCCTTTAGACTGCCCTAAAGTAACCGTCTCCTCTGAGAAGGTTAGCGAAAATCACGGCAATCCCGATTCTTCATTCAACTACTCTAAATGCATTAGTTTACAGACAGACAGAAGATGCACGGGACGTCTGGCGCTTAGATTTGTTTGCGTTGTCCGGGCCGCAGCCCAATAAACGCCAGGTCCAAACGAGTGTAGCTCGGCTAATTTGTTCGGCCCAAGGAATTGGGGCGCGGTTCTCTTACACAGTATTATTGGATTAGTTCGAGAATTGCTGGGCTGCGGCTCCGTGGCACCCTTAATTTATCGCCTGCAGGAGCTTAGAGGCCCGTTGGGGGCGATGTAGGCCTGAACGATGAGCTACCACGACAGGCCGGATGGCTCCCGCAATCAGGACATTGATTTAGGTATACTGGAACCGGGAAAAACATCTTCTGCCTTGTTAGTTTGTCTTGTATCATTAACGGTAGGAGCTGATAACTTTTCCCTTCTTATTACATGATTTAGGTATTGGAGTTTGCGTGCTACTATAATCCTCACTGCCTGCATTTTCTTTCTCATTCCTCTCCGAACCTCGTCGTTTGTCACCCTCTACCCATCCAACTAATTCTCAAGATCCTCCTTATGTAGGCTTACATTTCAAAGATCTCTAGTTTTCCGCGGCTTTCTTTAAAATCCAGGTTTATAAACTATACAACACGTTGAGAACAGTATCTTTACGACGAAAGTAAAATTCCCAGATTCTTACCACCGGCCTCTGCCTTATTTCTTGTGTGATGTCATTAGTTCATCCACTACACTCCCTGCATGCTGAAAGTCATTGAATTATATTTTATCAATTTCTCTTTCTTGTTCTGACTACCAATGACTTAGTTTTCCCGCATTTATCTCCAGTGTTACCTTTTTTAGGATCTTCCACTACGTCCTCACGCTTATATTGATACCACTACACGGATATGGTCAGCAATTGATATAAGTTAATTTCCTTACAAAAAATGTTCTTCTTCTCCTTTTAATAGACTTTATAGACATCAGTTTTCTCATAACTAAATTCTCTACCAAGTTAGTTAGAAATCTGTATCTTTTTATTGGAAAATTAACGAAGTTATTTTATCCCAAATCTAAAAAGTGTATTTATGACTCTGTTTTGTGTTTTACACCGTTTGTCTTAGAAACTAATTGAGATAGAGCTCTGGGGCCTATTTTATTCGATTTGTCAGATCAAAAACCATAAGAAACCGCCAAATTTACCTTTCATTTTATACCTCACGAATTTTAGTATGGTATCATTTTAAAGTGCAAGCACAAATCAGAGCGAACTGGTTCGCGAGCCGTAACTCGCTAAGGAACTCTTTTCGGGCCTACGTTTATATGAACTTTTTTTCTTGTTTTTAGCTGCAGAATCAGGTCCCAAGAGATTGCCGTGCAATTTTGAATCAACCCGTATTTTGTAACTTCGCATCAAAATCAACAATCGGCAACAGACAGGGATTCTAGTCGTCTGTATTGGAATGTTCATATCATGACTAAACGTCAGACAAGAGACAAGCAGCGCATAATTATACCAGTCTTAACACGTCCCAACAGAGTTCTGCCAACTGTCTACCGTAGTACACATTAGTAATTCGATACGCACAGACAGATATGGGGTGGGGGGAGGTGACGTTCGCTATTGAATGTGACAGGTGACACATTCTAATCCTCATACTACCGCATATTGAAACGCACGATGGATTGTGATTATTAATTGATTTTATACTTTCCACATATATCTGTTATGACAAACGTAGGGGTCGTTGTCTTTGTATAGTATATAGTGTAATAAATTACTTGATTAGGCTTGTGAGAATGACACTGATAGATACCAGCAGTGCAGTTATACCGGGAGGGAAAAGAAGTAAAGCCTTCAAAATATCAAACAGGTCTAAGACAAAGTGATGCATTATCAGCTTTGGCTTTTAACATAGCCTTGCATAAAGCAACGAACAGATTAGACTTAAGAGGCAATTTAACGTATAGGCTAATTCAAGCACATGCCTATGCAGATGATGTAGCCTTGGTGTCCAGACGTCTCACAGCTCTTAGAGAAATGTTTGAGGTCCTGGATGAAGAAGCCCTTCCTTTGGGACTTGTTGTTAATGAAACGAAAACCCACTATAACATAACGCATTACCCCCATAACGTAGAGCTGGATAATTACCCTTTTTGTGGTGTAGATAGGTTTGTATCTTTTGGAACACAACTCAATGAGGAAAACAAAATCTCACAAGAAATAAATAGAAGAATCATAGCTGTATATAGAGCATATTGTGCATATCTTAATCTTTTCAAGTCTAAGCTTCTGTCTCGTAAAACCAAAATGAAAATTTACAAAAGCTTGGAGCTGAAGCATGGCCACTCAAGGCTGTATCAAGAGCAATTCGTTGCGACTATTTGAAAGTAAATAGTGAGAAAGATATACGGCCCAATAGTGGAAACAGGAAAGTGGAGATAACATCTAAATGCTAAAATTGAACTTATATGAATACGACGCAGAGATAAAAATATTAACAGAAGCTGTGAAACTGTCACTAAAGCATAACAAAGCTCGTCAAATTAAAGAAAATCGTAATCAATAATAGTAGTTGTAAATATTGTGTCAATAAAATATTTTTATTGAAAAAATATGGGTTGATTTAAAATATTGTGTTTTAGATTAATAATGTGCACACCTCTTCAGTAGAGAGAAAAACTAAAAACTGAAAGCAGGCTGGAAAAAAAATCAAAAGGACTTTCCCTTGAGATCTAGTATTCGTTTTTAATTAAACGAAAATCCTAAAGTAATATAAATAAAACGGTGTGTCATATGAAACTTGGATCAATTTGTTGAAATGAAGTGTAATTTTAATGCCGTGAAAGCCAGACTGTCAGCCGCTACGCACTTATTCAATGCATACGTCTGTGTGATCGGGTTGGTATTACTGATTTCCCTCGGGACTTTGCATATATCAAATATCGATACTTCTTTCTTCCACCGTTCCTTCCGGTGGCACAATTGACGTAAAAAATTCTATATCACTATATATTCTCTGTACAGGGTAATACGAACCATTCCTCTATGTAAGTGTTCCACGCGTCATAGGCTCGATACTAGAAAACAGTCAGACGTCAATAACAGCAGATGGAATGGAAACGGACAAAACAGTAACCACAGGGGACAGAATTTATATTTCCCAGCGTTGCATGCTTTGTTTAATAAATTTACACTGAATATTGTGTAGAACTCGGATTAATGCAAGTGTTACAAAATCATTATGAGCAAAAGAAGAGCTGAATATTATGAGTACGAGTTTAGTCCGCAAAAGAACCAAACTTAGATTATACAAGATCTTAATAAGACCAGTTGTGACGTATTTCGCGGAGACCTGGACACCACTTAATAGTGACATACAGCCCCGGATTTAGGTGTCCTGCCGCCCCTAGGCACTATTGTTAGCGCCCCCCCCCACAAGTAACTTCCATATATTCAATTCTCCTTGACTTTATATATTAAAGACTCCTTAATATAAAACTAAATTAAATGTATTCCCTTCATTTAAACAACATTCTCTATTATGCTTTGAATACATGATCATGCACAGTAGGGATTGACTTCTAGGTCGAGGCACCCCAAGCGATATCGAAACAAACTATTTTAGTCAGCAAAAAAGCGGACAAGAATTTCAACGGAGTGTCCAGACCTGTACATACGACCGTGCTCCGCTCCGTCCACCGCTACTGATAGGCCCAGTGTCGATACAGTGTTATTCAATGATATAATTAAAGGTTATTTCAAAACCATTTTCTTTAGTTTGGCCATAATGCAAGTGCCCAGTACAAATACTGTAATTAAAAACACGAAGACATGAAATTTTAACAAATAATTTTTCACCTCGTGCCGGTCCTAGGCACGCGCCTAGTAGTGGGAAATGCGGGCCTGGTGACATACATAATTTAAGAGTTTTTGAAAGAAGGGTTTTAAGAAAAATCTGTGGACCAGTGAAGGAAGGTGAAGAATGGTGCATACGGAACACGGAATTTCGTGGAATTGACAGACGGCGGGGACATAGTGAGGCTTTCATCAAGTCTGTGAGGATCAGCTGGTTGGGACATGTGATGCGCATAGAGGACGACAGAATGCAAAAAGTAATTCATAGATGGACAATAGATGGGCAAAGAAGGAAAGAAGACCTAAAAGAAGGTGTCTACAGGGTGTAGAAGATGTCCTCAGGAGGGCGGGTATCGGGGATTGGAGGCGGAGGCTGGGGGACCGATGTGTTCGGAGGCGCCTAGTCGGGGAGGCCCCAAAGTTTATAGTAGGCTGTAGCGCCAGAGGAATGAATGAATGAATGACACAAACCCTTATAACCATAAACTATTTCTAAGATTTTCACGGTTGGCGTCAACGTTATTGACATAACATTATTGAAAATAAAGTCCATGTTATTTAGCCGTGGTCTACTACAGTTGTTATTCTCAAAGATGTCATTTTCAGACGTTTCGGCTTCAGACGTTTAAAAAAGGTTAATGCGTTCGATGTTGGTAAATAACAGTTCAATAATATTAATTAAATTTAAAGTTCTTGAAGTGTGAAGAGTTGTTAAATGGATTGAGTCGTTATTTATCTAAGGTAGTGCCACTCAAACTGTACATTACTGGTTAATGTCTATAATATACTAATATGACCTTTAGTTAAATTAATTACCATTCACATAACATGGAGTAACACACTGGAATGTTCTGCTGGCTTCACAAAGTTAACTCTGCTTACTCCTTTAAACTTTTGAATTTGTGCGAATAATTTACCAAAAGAACTGCCGCCAACATAACCTGTGAAGATCGACTAACTCGAATTTCCAAGTAAGGCAAGACGGTCGCTGATAATCAGTGGCGAAGTTACATGGAGGCAATTGAGGCAATGCCTACCCTAGAAAATTCTGTAGAATAAAAATGATAAATACGTATGAACTACATAACGTAAAGATTTTAGATTGTTACCGCGACTGTCGAATTTATTAGGCCGAAACGTGCTTTACTGAGGGACCGCTAGATGGTGACAGGTGAGACTCGGCATAGCTCGTTTAAAGCGAATGAGGCAATCTGAACTCGCCTCAGCGTTTTTTGTATACATCGTATGTAAGCAATGTGCCGGAGTGAAAGGGAAGTGAAGGGAGGGGGGATTGTTCCGTGCTGTACACATATAGAGCGTTGAGGCATGCCTCACTTCTGTGGTCCAAACATTCAAGTTAAAGCGCGCTGTGTTGTTTATAAGTGTGTTTATTTTATGCGGTTATTAAAAGTGTCCCTGTTATTCCGCTGAACTAACAGATGATCAAGATTGTTATTTGAATTATCAAGTGGTCAGAGCTGTTGGGTTGAGCGTCGTGAGACGACCCAATGGTTTCCTAGTACCGAGCCTCCGGTAGGGGCTCCTGCCTAGTGGTCCTGTCCAGACGGAATATTGTTAATTAATTTTTAATGGTCGCTACAACGACATGCTCGTACTAGGTCGACTAGTACAGTATTTGTCGAGGCCGTTTCCAAGATTCACCTGGACGTATTCGGTACCTGCCAAGGCCAGCTATGAGTGGGTTTGTCTGGGTCCTCGCAGCTCGGACGTAAAATTTACGTGCAAGTCGCCTTGCGGTGTCATCCAAGGAGCGGACACCGAGTCCTCTTCTCAGGAGACGAGAAGAAAACCGATAGGGGACTTTGGCCGCTAGCCGAAGCCCTCTATCGAGAACGCTTTGCAACCTTCTTTTATGAACGGTTGCGAGGTAACCCCAGACGGGAAGAGCGTAGGTAATGATCGGCAACAGGTACGCGTTGACAATCAACTTACCCAGCTTGCGGGTCATAGCCTTGTTGGCAAGTATCGGAAACAGTTGACCGAGACGAGCGGACGCTTTCTTTCGCATCGTCTCAGCGTGGGTACGCCAGGTGAGCCGACGATCTAGGTGGACACCGAGGTACTTAACTTCCCTCGACCAGGGCAGGTACGTTCTACCGAGTCTCACTCGGCCTCGTGGTTCTTTCCGGCGCTTTGTGAATAGCACCGCGGAGCTCTTGGTTTCGTTGACGGCAACTTTCCAGCTTTCCGTCCACGTCGAATACGCATCGAGTGCGCGCTGAAGTCGTGGGATAGCAAAGTCTGCGTTCCGATCGGCGGTATAGACCGCCGTGTCGTCGGCAAACAAAGCCATCTGGACTCCAGGCTCTCTGGGTGCGTCGTTGACATACACGGAGAACAGGAGAGGCCCTAGCACGCTACCTTGAGGTACCCCGGCTGTGATACGTCTCTCGGAAGAGACGTGGTCGTCTATTCGCACGCAGAAAGTCCTCTCCGTCAGAAAGCTAGCAATCAAGCGAAGGTAGCAATCTGGGAGCTGGATTTCCCGGAGCTTGAACAAGAGCCCGTCGTGCCAGACACTATCAAAGGCCTTTTCCACATCTAGGAAACAGGCGACAGTCTGCTCTTTCCGACACCCGGCGTCCGTGATGTATTCCACCAGTCTCATCAGTTGATGAGTGGTGGAATGCCCCACACGAAAGCCGAACTGTTCGGGGACCAGTACATCGAAATTCAATTCGATTAATATTTACTCGTTTATCCTCTGACATATTTAACTATATTTAATTATACTACGGTATCTCTTACTTATTATTTTATTATTGTACATCATTATGTTTTTTATCAAGTTCCGATTTAATACAATTATTAGTCATATTCACGGGTAATTATGCGTGTTGATTCCGGTTTCGGCAGGTTAAAGCCGGGTTAATTATTAAGGGGTGTTATCGCAATTTTATTATAGAATTCTTTTTGGTTTTAAACTATTTATTTTGGGTATTATGGCGGGGTTACATTATCATTTTCATTAGGGGTTTATGTTCTGTTTTAATGTGAGATTTTAAATTATTTTAAATTTCTTTTATTTCATTTTTTCCTCTTTTAAAATCGTCATACTTTTGACCATGATATAGAAATTCTATGAAGAACAAAACATCACAAAAGAGTAATAACAATAGAATTATTCTAAATAAATACTTAAATCTACTGTTGTGAACAAAACAAATGTCGGACAATGTCCGTGTGATAAAGTAAACAAGTTTGGTTATATTGTTAATTGAAAGTTTATAATAATGAAACAATAATTAATTCAAATTAAATTAATTTGAAATTATTAGTGAAAGTGGTTAAATAGTGTTACAGTGTTTGAAAAGCTATAAGTGTCTCTAATAATTGAAAGGGTATACAAAAAAGTCCGATATAGTGTATTATTGGTTAATTAACACCATACTTGCTTGATTGTACACTCCTTTATTTATTTCACTTTTATTTTTTATTCACTGTATAATTTACGATACTACTTAAGCTCAAATTGCGGTGAAATATTTCTTTTCCTATTCTTCTATACTATATAAGCACGAGAAAAATAATTTTAAACGGCGGTCGAACCTATTTACGGAGAAAAAAATTAAATAATTACTCCCATAAGCGCGCATGTAAAGTGAATGGCCGCCATGTTAACTAAGCAACGGCGGACAAGTGCACAGCCAATGACGAGTTATGACGTCATTACGCGGAGTACCCAGCGCTGCACTTCATAAGTTTACGCGGCAAGTAACGTGGCGTTTTTTGGCGCCTTATGGGAGAAATTATTTAATTTTTTTTCTTCGTAAATAGGTTCGACCGCCGTTTAAAATTATTTTTCTCGTGTTTATATAGTATAGAAGAATAGAAAAAGAAATATTTCACGGCAATTTGAATATTTCACACACACACACACACACACACACACACGGTGACATGGAATCCATGCATATAATTATGAAAAGATGAAAATCTTACCTTAATGTAGCAGGCCATTGTGTATTAAAATGTTACACAATTACACAAACTAAAGCACTGAAAATCACATTACGCGGAGTACCCAGCGCTGTACTTCATAAATTTATAAAGTAATCGGCTCAGGCTCAATATTACAAACGTTAATAATAGTAAATAACCCTAAACAACAGAAATAATTAAACCATAATTAATAACACCGCACAATTACACAAACACAAACTGAAGCACTGAAAATCACAAAATACATTCCCACACACACGACCTGACGCGGAACGGCAGCGTTTTCTCTAAAACCTAAACGGCCAAACCGCTCTTTTCCTCTTAACCAATTACAAATCAGAGATTACAAAATTTTGAACTCAGCCAATCGGCGTTTGGTAATTTTTGGCGTTTGGCAAAATTTGTCCGGATTTCAGCAATTGACTCAACTCGCTTTTCATACAGTCCACTTTTTGCAAGAATTATCTGGAACAATGAACTATATCCGCCCCTCCGAACCTAACCGGCAGGTATCGGCTCAACTCGCTTTTCATCCAACTCGCTTGTAATTGTTTGAAAAATGGTTCGCCTTAATTTTTGCAAGAATTATCTGGAACAATGAACTATATCCGCGGCCCTTCGGGCCGCCCCTCCGAACCTAACCGGCAGGTATCGGCTCAACTCGCTTTTCATCCAACTCGCTTGTAATTGTTTGAAAAATGGTTCGCCTTAATTTTTGCAAGAATTATCTGGAACAATGAACTATATCCGCGGCCCTTCGGGCCGCCCTTCCGAACCTAACCGGCAGGTATCGGCTCAACTCGCTTTTCATCCAACTCACTTGTAAATGTTTGGAAAATGGTTCCCCTTCATTTTTGCAACAATTATATACATCCCAGAGTCCAATTTGGAGCGACAGCTGATGTACAAGCGGTGACGTCACGCGCCGTCCTGCACCGTTGTACACATTACACAAACTGAAAATGGCGTTCACTGGCTGATGCATGCGTTCTTATGCGAGTAATTATTTAATTTTTTTCTCCGTAAATAGGTTCGACCGCCGTTTAAAATTATTTTTCTCGTGTTTATATAGTATAGAATAATTTGAAAAAAATATTTCACCGCAATTTGAACTTACGTAGTATCGTAAACAATTACCTTTAATTGATATTTATTATCCACTACAACAGCACTGATACGATATTTCGTTAAGTTGACCCGATCAGAGGTTATGATTTCTATTGTTGACATAGTACATAACCTAAGTCGCACTTTGAGGTTAAAACATCTGACCGGCTTTGCTAGGTTAAACACGAAATTTTCGTCACAGGAAGAGCGTGGTGTCCTCGTTAAGTACTCACTGTAGACTGTCTTCTCACCTTGATCCAATTCTCGCTTCGACTGACAGGTGATGAGTTCTGATTGGTCAATCTCTTCTAATTTCCGTAATTAATCGGCAACTCTCGTAAAAATAGACGCTTTGAAGCGTTGTTTGCGGGGGTTCATAGCTAAAATAAAAGGTTTCACAAAAGTATTTACAGGTGATCAGAATTGATTAACACTTTTATAATTGATATAATTCCCTTATAATAAGTCCAATTAACAATTCATTAATGCCATTCATCTGCATTCATTGAGATGAACATTTTGATATCCCATACGATATGTTTTTCTTCAGTAAAAACCAACTACTCAGCTTAACATTTGCATTATTTAAGATTTTCATATACAAATGTTAAATTTCTTGACTTACTTATTTATGATTAAAAAATGATATTTACTTACAAACCATCAAGTGTAACATTATTTACAATAATTAATCATGTCACAATTTATAAAAATCCTGTTTGGCTAGCTAGGCCTTATCCAACCTTGGTTCCTGACATCTTAATTCTCTTTCTTATATTAATATTACTTAACTTTATTGTGATATAACTGATCACAATTGTTCCTTATAACTCCCTACAACTTTTACAACAATACTAATGACAAAAATTAATAATTATTTCTCACAATTAACATAAATAATTTGTCTAGGCATACAAACCTATAATAGTTTGAACATCTTTCTTTTCATATGTTAACAATTCTTATCTTTAATACAAGACAACTATTCTAAATTGTTCTTGATCCTCGACTTTCACTTTTATGACACTAATAATGACAATTGTTAGCAATAATTGATTACAAATAATATAAAATAAGTTATCCAGGTATACTGGCCCATGGGACTGTACACATTATTTTATTTCTTTTGTTTGAAATAATTTCTTTTACTATCAGACAATTACTTTACATTGTTCTTGATACCCTTATTCAACTTTCACCACAATAATAATGACATAACTTAACAATTATTTACTATAAATAACATAAACAATTGTTCTAGGCTCATTGGGCTATGATAGTGGCCCTTAATTTCATTCTTATCTTGACAATAAATGTTTCTTCCTATTATATAATTATATAATAATTATAATTATTCTAAAACATTCTTCATAATTTACTGAAACTTTAACAACATAGTTGGTCACTTAATATTGTTTTTCTTACTTATTCTAGTTGTTATTAGCTTCAGAATCAGTATTCTGAAGGTTTAGTCCATGTATCTTGTTTCATTATTTACTTTGTCTATACTTGTTGGTTAATCTTTTATTCATTACTAGGATATTATTCTAATAATATTGATACTAGTATTATTTATACAATATAGTTTGTTTAACTAGTTTACATTAAAAACTGTTCTTTTTACATATAATTATTGACAAGTTTTAATGTCTAAATACAACTATTATATTAACGACTTGGAACACAAAGTTTTTTATAAGTAAAAACATAAAGTTTTACCTTACAGCCTGAACCGGTTTTCACCTTTAAAAGGCTTCTTCAGAGGCTCTTTGAAAACCGGTTCAGGCTGTAAGGTAAAACTTTATGTTTTTACTTATAAAAAACTTTGTGTTCCGAGTCGTTAATATAATAGTTGTATTTAGTTAAGTAATGGACACGTCATGGACAACGAAATCCAAGATTTTAATGTCTCTCATATTTCTTCTTCTTCATGTTATAACTCAAAGTATAACCATTATTATCTAGTTATTATGATATTATTTACTACTTCATAAGAAGTTTTCACCTTCTATTTACAATTCATGGATTTTAAAAAGCTTTTTTGTTCTTTCTGTTGTTGAAAACATTATAATGGTACATAACCTTACATATAGGCTTACATTTAGTTTCATTGTTGTTTTATTATTACATTTTTATCTCACTAGTTTTAATACTCTTCTTGATATACATTATTTTATTCATAATCATAAATAAAATTTATTCTTTGATTTCATTATGGTAGTACTTAGAAACTAGTTATTATATTAATAATTTTCTTTATTGAGTATCCAGTTATTTACTGCAGAATGGAGTATAAGTTTTATCTTTTTTACCCTTTTTTAATGCAGTTTACTGGAGTAAAATCTTATTATTACTAATGTAAACAGGTATAGTATTCTTGTTCTTATTGATCACATTACATTATTCTTATCTCTTTTTTATTTTCTCAGACAATATTTATGGTATACAATTTAGTTAATGACTTAGTATTTTGTTCTTCATGTATCATGGTCATGAAATGGTTTAAGTTGGGGCCTATTTTATATAAGGGGAAAGCATAACGTTACAATACCTGTAGATGTTACGTTGTCTATCTGTTCCTCACATATATACAAAATACTTTAACTTTAAATAGTGATCAAAAAAATGAATTATTCTTGGCCTTAGATATTTGCACAGGACAAAATTATTTCCAGTTTAATAATAAAATCTATAAACAATTAAATGGCTTACCTATGGGCTCTCCTTTATCACCTTTATTAAGTGAAATCTTTATGACATTTTTGGAAGAAATCATTTTTACATCTAATAACCCCAACATAAAATATGTTTTTCATTGGGCAAGGTATGTTGACGATGTATTTTGTATCTGGACGGGAACAGATAGACAGCTCCATATATTCTTAGATTATATTAATTCCTTTTATAGTAGCGTGCAATTTACACTTGAAACAGAAGATATGAAATTTTTTTGGATCTTACCATTACTAGGTCAAAAAATAATCTTAGTTTTCAGATATATAGAAAACCTACTTTTATAGATACCGTTATACATAAACAATCACTAACATCATGGCACATAAAATTAAGCATTTTTCATGCAATGGTTAATCATTTCCTTATACAGTAGTTCCTTTACCCAAAGAAAATTTCAATAAAGAAGTAGATATTATAAAAGCCATAGCACAAAATAACGGTTATGATAAAAGAATAAGAAACTCTTTAATTTTTAAAAAACAGAAGAAAATTATTTTAAAAGAATTTTATTCCATAGAGCCAGATCAGGGTAACAAAAAATTTCATTTAACAAATTACATTCCGTTTATAACAGATAGGATTAATAATAGGTTAAAAACCCATGGTCTTAACATGGTATCAGTAAACAAACGTAATCTTTTTTCACTACTAGTCAATAATAAAGAAAACTCAAACACACTGGAGAAAAACGGAGTTTATGAAATACACTGTGCAGAATGCGATGCTATTTATATTGGACGATGTGGCCGTGCTCTGAAACATCGCATTTCTGAACATAAGAAAGCGATTTTAACTAATGTAGCCAATACAGGCTTTGCAGATCATTGCTTACAACACAGTCACTTCATAGATACAAAAAACATAACACTACTCCACAACATACAAAAAGGTAAAAAAATAGATTTGTTAGAAATTCTAGAAATTAAAAAAGCAATAAAAAAATAACAAAAATTTAACAAATGAACAAACTGAATTCTGTGTATCCCCTTTATTAAAAGCTGTTATTTAGTTTAGTTTATTTTATATTTTGCATTCAGATTATATTTAGTTCAGTTAATTTTATATTTTGCATTCATGATTGTATTTAGTCTTTAAAGACACCTAACCTTCCCTTGTCTCTTGCACCCCCCTCTCCATCTCAACACAGATGCTACAGATATGCCCTAAACAGATGGTCACCACCACCACCTTTACTCACATCTTGTGTTTAGTAATTTCATTCATTCGGCGCTTTGACAACGGGTTAGGTAGCTGAAACAGCTGTCAGGGTTAAATAAAATCTGTGAAACTTACCAAGTGTTTTTATATATTTTACAAAACCTTTGTATTAATATATTTCACCAAGTGCCTAATGAGTCATCAATTAATATCGTGAAAAGTGCAAGTAAAGCAATGCTCGTTACTTTCTATAGAAGATGTCTTTTAAAATTCTGGAAGTGCAACAACCATTTGTGGTTTAATAAACAGTGTCTCAAGAATAGTGTATTTTTAACGTACATGAAGATTAGTTGCCATCATCAATCGTTTGAAGCAAAAACTGCTGTTCAGCAGGCATACAAGAACTGGCTACAGTTAGAACTCAAGAAATGGTACTCTAGAAGAAATAATGGGTCTTTTCAAGAAAGTGTCAACAAACAACTGTCACAGTGTTCACGAGCCCGCCAAGCTCCCCCACCAATTTTCCCTTCTCCCTACAGTAGCGGTGTGAAGGAGGGGTGATTGGCACACCACTACTGTTACGTTGTACGTTGTGCAGTTAGTTACATTGTTTCATTCCTTAGTTATTCGTTTCTTCTTACATACTCTGTATATGTTACATACTTTGTACAGTTCAAAATGAATTTGGATGAGTTGATGACTTCCATCTCAAACGAGGGAGATGCCATTCATTTTTTTCAGAACAAAGGATTAATTCACAATCCAAGGATATGCCCTAACAACCACAATATGGTTTTGCACCTGGGTGGCAGAGATATTGGACCTGCTCAAAGTCAACATGCCGCACCTACAAACAGCTGCAAAGTGACATGTGGTTTGAAGGAGCGAAACTGCCATTTCGCACAATTCTTTTATTCATTTATGCCTGGACACAACAATATGCATCAATAAGATTCTGTGAGAAGGAGCTGAAGATGAGCCACAGCTCAAGGGTCGACTGGGCAAATTTTTGGAGAGAAGTATGCGTGTCGCATCTCCTGCGAAATCCTAAGAAGACTGGCAGTCCCAATATGACAGTGGAAGTGGACGAAATGCTATTTTCGCGGCGAAAAAACATCAAGGGCATCAGTATACACAGCAGTGGGTATTTGAAGGGTACTGCCGGGAGACAAAGGAGAGTTTTCTTTGCGCTGTAGAAGACCAAAGTGCAGCAAGTCTCCTACCATTAATAGAACATTACATTCATCCTGGTACGACAATTATGACAGATGAATGGCGTGCATACCAAGGAATTAGTAGCATCCCTGGATACACTCATTTAACTGTTAACCACACTTATAACTTTGTTAATCCCGCAACTGGAGCCCACACGCAAGGGATTGTAAGCACTTGGCATGCCTTCAAACAAAGAAACAAAGTTGAGTGTGGTACAAGTAGGAATTTAACGGACTCATATTTATGTGAATTTATGTGGAGGAAGCATTATCAAAATGAAGATTTATTTGAGCAGATGTTAACAGACATTAAAGACTTTCGGCCACCCAACAATTAAATGATTGTATCTATGTATGTAATATAAATAAATCAGTGTAAATAAAATAACGAAATGTAAATATAAAATGTAATGTAAATAGAATAATGGAAATAATATAATGTAATCTAAATAATGTAAATAAAATAAAAAATATTCCCTCCTAATAAAAATTAAAAAAATAATAAAAATAAAAATTAGAAAAAAGAAACAAAATAAAAATTACTAACAAAAAATTGAAACAAAACAAAAAGAATTTAAAGCGCTTGTACGCCGCAGAATAGAAGGCACGCGTGCGTGCGTGCGTCAAATGTATGTGTGTAGTGGTGTGGCCATCACTCCTCCTCCACACCGCTACTGTAGGAGCAGGGACTGGCGGGAACGTTGGTGGGGGAGCTTGGCGGGCTCGTGAACACTGTGAGAGTTGTTTGTTGACACTTTCTTGAAAAGACACGAAATAATTTGTCTTTACACCAAAAACTAATACATTGTGAATTAACTTATAGATACAGTTGTTGCAGTTATTCGGCTTCGGCCGAATGCAACGATCGGCGAATCGTACTTTTCCCGATGTCCTGACGTCACGCCGTTCCCTTTACTAACGGAGCCGTTTGTTCGGTTAAATCTCGCCAGTCGAACACCAGACCGCCCTTGTGAGCAGAGCCGTCCTTTCAGAACATTAAATAACAAGCCTCGATTACCAAGGTAACTATGATTTTTGGTTATCATAAATCAATGCTGGGAACGAACAATTTTCGTCTATTACGTTTGTAAAATAAAAGTAAACTTATAATTTTTGTAAAAGATTGTTATTCATAATCAACCAAGGAAGCGTGCAACAGAAGTGGTAGCGGAGCGCGGTTTTCCTTGGTCCATGGGTTATAATGCGTAGTTATAATGTGCAATTTTTTATATTTTGTTAGTGAGTTGCGTTCGGACCACGTGGGTTTCTTTCTTGTCACGTCTTTCTCCGCCCTGTCCAGGACGTGACAGTGATTGGTCGTGTGAAATTTTGTATAAGGTATTTTGTGTGAAGTATTTTTAAATGTTATGTGGGGTTAGCGAATTTTGTCACGATTAGCAAGCTTATTGTAAAATAAATTTATTTGGTATTGTTCAGATTATTCGGGTCGAGAAAAGAAATCAGTTAGTTGTACTTTGTCTGGCAGACAACGCTGTGCATTGCGGTATTCGCCCGGCCCGGTTTGCCATATCTGCAGCTCACATCAAACAGCTGCTCCCTTATCGTTGAGTGTAGGTCACCCACCCTGCGCTTTGTATATTTCAATTTTATCCACTACTCGTAAAATGGCGTTACTAAGAGATATTGACCAGCTACGAAAGCACGACTTGTTATTCGAATTGAGGGCTCGCGGTGTCATAAAAAACGGGACAGTAGGGGAACTGCGGAAATGCCTGCGTAATGTAATGCACGAAGGGAAAACTCCCGACGCGAAACATCTCGAGGGGATAGCTATTTCGAGCGAATGCAAAGAATGCGACTCAATTTCAGATATATTAGATGTCGATCTTGCAAACATCGGTGAGTCCCAGTGCCGGAACGATCACCAAAGGCTTAGAGCCAGGTGTCGGGCCTTTGAAGGCCGTTTAAAGTTATTAGGGTCCTGGGCGGAATCGTCGGGGGACGTAAACGCCCGGAAACACACAGTCTTAATAGGGGAAAAAGTTAAAAAGGTTTTGGCGGCCAGCGAGACTTGCCACGTCGCCGAAAACGAGGCTAGCCCGCATGAGTCCGCGCAGCCGAGCAGTAGTGGTTCTAACGTTAGCGCGCTTATTCAGCTGGAAGATAAGGCGGCTCCATTGGGGAACACCGTTCCCGAACTCGAGCGGAACCCTTCCTTGAGCGAAGCGAACACCTCTCCTTCCCTGCTGCCTACCAGCCTTTGTTATAGCAGATTACCACATCCCGCTGAGAAAATAGTCCGCGGCCTCCCTAAGGCAGACGGTTTCTGCGTGGATACTCTTCTAGTCTTTTAAAATCCCAATGAGACTGAAAATGTGCTTTCCGGCTTCAGAGGCCGGGTTTCTGACCTTGCTTATGCCTTATTGCAGCGGGGCTTTGGGCGATCGACTTGCCAAGCACCTAGCGGCGGATAACTTTGACGGTTTTCACCAGGAAGCCCTAGAATTTTTTATTCCCGATCGGCTATTTTCCTCCTTAAAGAAGAAGCTTTTTCTAAGAGCTCAATCGCGCGGAGAGCCTTTGTCGACTTATATCTCCGAAATAAAAGATGCCGTCCAGGTACTGCGACTACCCTTGACTGAGAGAGAGGTCGTAGATAACATCGTTTCGGGGCTGTCCGCCCAAACGAGGTCCTGTCTCGTGTTCTGCGACCGCCCGTCCACGTTTGCCGATCTGGACAAGATCTGCGTGTAAGTGGCCAATTTCCAATTCACCGGCCAGACTACGGCAAATAGAGGCCCTGCTACTCTCCCAGCTAATGCCGGACTGCGCGAGGACCGGAGGTTGTGTTACCATTGTAAGGGGGAAGGGCACGTGAGGCGTTACTGTCCCCGTCTGAGAACTTCGAAAACAAAAAACGCGTGTTGAGAGACAGAACTGTCAGCAACTGTTTCTCAGTTTCCTTACACAAGTCTGGCCTGACTAGCCGCCGCCGCGTTCCCGTCAAGATTTCCTTCACCCCGACTTGCTATCTATGTGGTAAAAAGGGGCACTACATCTGTGGGTGCCGTTTGTTTGTCGGGAAACCGTCTAAAAAGAATCCCCGAAAGCACCGTCGCTCGATCAACGGAAGAAAGAGCCGTATGTCAACTCAAAGAGTCACCTCCCACGACATGTATAAAGAACATCTGGGAGCGGGAAAGAATTTAACGAGTTTGTTCAAGAGCAAACTAGTTTCGTCCCAGGTGGAAGTAAGTTTTAAGGATAAAACCGTGAACGGACTGATCGACTCTGGGTCAGTGCGCACAATTATGTCGCGTCGGCTGTTCGAGAGTATTGAAAATAACCAAAGCGTCTTGAAGCGGACTAAGAGTGCTGTAGTATGCAGGAGTGCCTGCAACAGCAACTTACAAATCAATTTGGAAGCCTTGTGGAGGGTGAAAATAGACGCGTTTACCTGGAATTTTCCCATACTGGTCGCCGAGGGCCTGTCTTGCGACCTCATACTCGGAGCAGACTTTATCCATCACTCCCGTTTGGTGCTTGATATACACCAGGGGATAATATATTTCAAATTTAGTCCAAAAAACCTTATTTCACTGTGCGACCGCAAAAACAGTCCCGAAGGCTGTCATTTCAACCTTTTGGAAAAAGGGCCTTTTGATGTCGGACACCTCGACCGGGAGAAGGCGGACGAAATACTTAAAGTATGTGGCCGTCATAAGAACGTTTTGACCGGGGAACTTGGCCGGACGGACAAGTTGATGTATGACATTACCTTACTGGATAACCGGCCTGTCAAGGCTCATCCCTATCAGCTCGCCCCCCCCCCCAAATTGAAGCCACGCGTGAGATTACTGACCAACTAGTTAAAGAGGGTGTGATAAAACCGAGCGTATCCCCTTATGCGAGTCCAGCGTTTTTGGTCTGCCGACCTGATAAAAAACCTCGATTGGTTATTGACTACCGCAAGCTAAACAAGAACATCAAGATTGAAGCGCAGCCGTTACCGAATATCCATACCTGCTTCCAGTCGTTCTCGGGCGCGAAGTATTTTAGTATCCTGGACCTCTCGAACGCCTATTTCCAGATTCCGCTATCTGAGAAATCCATGCCTATCACAGCTTTTGTCGTCCCTTACGGGTTATAAGAGTTTTATCGGGTCGCTTTTGGCTTGAGTACCGGGGCCCAGGTACTTACCAGGTTGTTGGACACTGTCTTGTCCGACATAAAATACAAGTTCGTATTCAATTACCTAGACGATATAATAGTATATTCCAAATCCTGGGAAGACCACGTCCGTCATGTGGACGAAGTGCTCGCGAGACTGGGAAAAGCCAAGTTCACTGTGAATCCCGACAAGGTACGTTTTGGGGTCAAACAGATAAGATTTTTGGGACACTTTGTGTCCGAGCAGGGCGTTTGCGTGGACCCGGATCGGACCCACGCAATTCGGGAGTTCTCGCGTCCCAAGGACTCCAAGGGCGTGGCGCGCTTCATTGGGATGGTGAACTATTTCTCCAACTTCATCCCCAAATTTTCAGAAATCGCGGCCCCTCTGAACCGGTTGAGAAGGAAAGGCGAGAAGTTCCTTTGGGGAGCGGAACAAGAGGACGCTTTTGTAGCCTTAAAAGACGCGGTTAGTCAACCCCCGGTCCTGCGCATAGCCGATTTTGACAGTACGTTTATCCTCCAGACAGACGCTAGCTCCTGTGCATTCGGCACGGTGCTGTTACAGGAGATTGAAGGGGTGCGGCAGCCTATCGCATACGCCTCCCGCATGCTTACCCCACAAGAAAAGAAGGCCTCGTCCGCGTACGAGTCTGAGTGTTTGGGAGTTATATTTGGGGTAGAGAAGTTCCGGCAGTATTTGGAGAATCGGGAGTTCATGTTGGAGACTGATAATCAGGCCCTCTCGTGGCTGCTTTCCCATCAGCGCCAGTTAGGTAATTTAGGGCGCTGGATTGCCCGACTTACTTCCCTAAAGTTTGAGGTGCGCCACATCAGGGGCACGCAAAATCCCTTGGCTGACGCCTTGTCCCGAATGTTAACGTAGACGACATCGAGGATTCGCCAGCCCTGTGCGCTGGCGTCCTGTCTAATTTTCTCCCAAGTTTTTCCGACTTGTATCAACTGCAGCGCGAGGATAACGACATGGCGAAGATAATAGAGGACGTAGAGTCCGGATCGTGCACGCACAAGTACTGCCTGTCGAAAGGAGTCTTGTGTACGAAAGATAAAGCGGGTAAGCCTTATAGGATTTACTTACCGAAAGCGGTAAGAGACATGGTTTTTAAGTATTTTCATGACTCTCTCATGGGAGGACATTTGGGGTTTTTTTTAACTAAGAACAAGATCTGCAGCCAGTTCTTCTGGCCCGGTTGTCATAATGATGTAAAAGGAATGGTCAGACGTTGCGACGTATGTTAGATGAGTAAGCCCGCTCGAAACACAAAGATTGGTCACCTGTCATCTTCGGTCCCGAGTCCCGATGGAGAAGATTCACATTGACTACGTCGGGAAATTACCCCAGAGTAAAAAAGGAAATCGATTTATTTTGGTGGCTGTGGGCTCGTTCTCGAAGTTTTGTTGGTTATTATGTCCTGTCCGCCATTCCACCTCGGCGGGTACCGTGCAGGCGTTGAACACTCATATCTTTCAGAATTTTGGGTTCCCTAAATACATAATTTCAGATAACGCTACCAGTTTCGGCTCTCATTCGATTCGGAATTTCTGTTTTTCTCACGGCATCAGACACAACACTTCATCTCCTATCACCCTCGACCCTCACCGGCAGAATGCTGTAATCGCAATCTAAAAGCCTCCCTCATAGCCTTCCATTCACGGAACCAGTCTTCCTGGGATGAGTCCCTACCCTGGCTACAGATGGCTTTCAATTCCACTAAGCACGAGTCCACAGGGAGAAGTCCGTTTGAAGTAATGTTTAAATTCCCCCCATCCACTCCCCTAACCTGCGCTTGGGACATTCAGAGCCTTTTACCCGAGGCAGCAGAAGACGCTCAGGTAGTATGGCAGTCGGTGGAGTCCCACTTAATGAAAGCCCACCGCCGTGCTGCAAGCTCGTACAGTAGAGTTTGTCAGGCTTGTCATTTCAAAATAGGTGACTTGGTGTGGTGTAAGACCCATCCTCTTAGTTCGGGAGTGAACAGGCTTACTGCAAAAATGATGCCCCGATGGTCAGGTCCCTTTCAAATTATCGATTTTCTAACCCCGGTGACAGTGAATTTAGGACACCCGGAGACCCTGTCACACGTCAAGAAAAGTCATGTTAGTTTCTTGAAACCCGCGTTTCATGAAGATAGCTCCCATGCCCCGGACGCCTCCGTACCGGCGTAGTAACAATTTTCCCTTGTACATAGAGTTTGCTATACCGCTTTCACTCGCCTTGCTGGGTGAGCGACCGGGGGACTGATCACCCCCTAGTCGTTCGCTTCCGGTGTCGAAGCGTTGCTGTGCCCAGGCAGAGTTTCTAAGGTGACTGAAGGCGGCTCTCGGAATTGTCCTTAGGTAGCGGCAAATGCCGTATTGGGTGACTAGAAACCTCTCAGTTTAGTACACGAAAGCTGTCTAGTTATCGAAGTCGACTTAGTTGATTGTCTCACAACCCTTTCCCCGCGCGCGCGGGACACCCATTCACGAGATGCTCGTTTACGGGATACCCATTTACGAAGTGCCTGTCCGAGGTACGCCCAATGAAGAATTGTTTATGCCTTGTTGTTTGTTTGGTATTTATTGGAGTATGTGTTCTGTTGTATCATTGATGTTAATGTGTGATAGAATTAAGTCGTTACATTTTCTTGTTGTTTACTAAGTTATTGGACGCCTTTTGTCCTTATGTGGGTGCTTGTTGTTAACTTGATTGTTGGCGATTTCTTATTTTTGCAAGAAACCTTACACGGTCTCTTTGTAACTGATTGTTGGTATTCTGTGAATATTGAATACAGCTTTTGGTGAATTTGACCTTGGACAACCGTCGTTTCTGCACCCGACGCTTGCCTTTCGGGGGGGGGGAGTTCTGTTGTAATTATTCGGCTTCGGCCGAATGCAACGATCGGCGAATCGTACTTTGCCCGACGTCATGCCGTTCCCTTTACTAACGGAGCCGTTTGTTCGGTTAAATCTCGCCAGTCGAACGCCAGACCGCCCTTGTGAGCACAGCCGTCCTTTCAGCACATTAAATAACAAGCCTCGATTACCAAGGTAACTATGTTTTTGGTTATCATAAATCAATGCTGGGGACGAATAATTTTCGTCTATTACGTTTGTAAAATAAAAGAAAACTTGTAATTTCTGTAAAAAGATTGTTATTCATAATCAACCAAGGAAGCATGCAACACAGTGCAGTAGAATTTGACCTCATTGATAATATGATCAGGGAACATGTAAGTTACCATGCTGATAAACAGTATTTAGTACAAAAAACTTATCACAACTAAGCTAAGTAGTAAGAGTGTTTCATGCAATGGTTAATCGTCTCCTTATAGTTCCTTAATCCAAAGAAATTTTCAATAAACAAGTACATATTATAAAAGCCATAGCACAAAATAACGGTTATGATGAAAGACTGGTTAAACAGTTATTCCTCTCCTTCCCCCACCAGTAAAAACATGTTTACGGCCTTGCAAGTGCACTGTGACAGTTCCAACTCACCGACTGAGTACAAGTGGCTATTTAACACTTTGACGCCGCCGATGGACGTCCTTTGAAAACTTCTGAAAATTTGGATAGACGTCCTGAAGTTTCACGTGTTTTGCGTGATTCCATATGTATAAAGACGTCCTTGGAGTTGTCAAATGATGTCATGCCTTGTAGTACCCAAATCATCCGCTAGATTGCATATGCATTCACTTTCATAGGTACAGTTGACGGACGACAGCACACGGCAAACTATTATGTTAGTTAGCTAAATACACATACCACTTACGTGTCAAAATGTCAGACAAGTGTTTCTTGTAAAAAAAATTACAAATCTACACCTTTAAAAACCAATATTTATTATAAACATTATGTAATGTATTGTTTAATCCATTTCTAACAAGTGAAAATAAAACTGCGAGTTTCTAGTAACAACATGTGGTTTGGCCAATTTATCTTTCTTCCAAAAACATCATTTTTTTGAAAATCAAATTTCAGGGAAAATAACCAACACAATGACATGCAGTATACACCATTTTAAAGAAGTCACTTAGGTCTTCATAAAAACATAGGTAGCATATTTTTTACCATATAGTTTAGAAGATACAGCATTTTAAATATATGCAAAAATGGCCCGGCATGGGTGAAGGACTACTATGTTAATGGCCCGGCGTCAAAGTGTTAAACAAATGTGACTATACAGTATCTTTTGTCTTTGTTGTTTAACAACTGAGCAAAACATCATTTGCAAAGGTGTATGAATGAGGTTCATGTTTTTGATTTGTTTTTCATACAAGTTGAAGCACTTCCTTGTTGTGGAAATTGGTTAATTCCATTAAGCAGGTATGGCTAAAACTTGGTGTATTAACAACACTTTTTTTCAGTTGAAAACAGGTAATTTTATTTTCCCCAAAACCAAACATTTTGTCCGTATGGTGATGAAGCATCGCTCTGTGACTACTGACAGTGCAGTCGAACAACCGAGGATGTCTCGTCTTAATATTGGTGAAATGTTTATTTAAAAGCAAAACATGTGTTAAACCAAAAACCAAGTTTCCAAACTTTTTTTCACCACATTTGAGTGATGCTCATGCTCAGTTTACATAACATTTTAATGAGAATTTTGTTATGCAAATGATTTGTTGCATTTACACAACTAAATAAAAATGTAACTGTCAGGTAGAGTAGCTAGACCACGACTTGTGCCTTAAAACAATAATTGTTGGTAGGATTGGCCTGAGTTTTAGACATCAGAAAGATGATTCAGCTCAGCAGCGACCATCTCAAGTCAAACAGTCTATGTGATCAGTTAGAGGTTTGTCTCAGCAAGTCCAGAATAACATAGACATGATATTCCCAATTACTGTATTAGAGGTGTGCTAAACAAGTAACAGTTACAAATACCAGTTACTTGTAACGCTTACTTTTAAACCAGTATTTTATTCGTCCACTCTGATTTCACATACTTACTAGCGCACTGTTTGAAGTTAGTTGGGGCACTTTTTTACAATTTATTAAGTACCTGTTTTTGACATTTTGATAGTTTATAAAGTATGTCACGACGTTACAATTAGCACTGCTGAAAAATCGAATATTCCCTTATTTCATCACTAACAAGATAAATATGTTACTAAAAAATTTAATAACTGTGATTATATAAATTATTATAAATATGTTTTTATAAATTATATCAAATAATAATTTATCAATTTTATAGAAACGTATTTATTAAATATATAAAATATAATTTATAAAATAAATTTTATTCTTATTGTTACGACGATCTACTTGATCGTCGTAGGTACAGTGAAAAACAAATTACAAGACACCAGTTAAGTCACTAATTACCAGCTTTAATTTTCACAGTTAAACAGTTCATAATTAACAACACAGTCTCCACAACAAATCAAATAAAAATTGTTCACACGCAATAAAATGTCAACTAATATTAAAACACAATTGTATTACAAGATACCGCCCAACTATAAAACACACAACTTCACTAATAACCACTTAAACGCACACAGTATCACCCGACAATAAACTCGAACCACACTGTAATATGTCGCGACTATAACTGAAACTGAACTTCGTTGAGTACTGGTATTTATACAAGGCTCACAGACCAGAATATTCCAAAATGCATTTTAGCGGCAGTATGTACGACGTAATTAATTGCGGCCTTAACACAGTCTGCATGGCTGGCGGCTTCCAGAAAAGTCTCGCAAATGCGTCAAGAGTCACGTACACCACCGCATTACATTCTGGATCCCTCTGGAACGTTCGATAAACACAGATTGTTCTGTGATGTTTTAACATTATTATATATTTATTGTTTAAAACATTTATTTCTGTTATATATGTTTATATATAATTTATATACATAATATTTACTTCATAGAAATATATTTATTAAATCATCAAATATAATTATTAATACCATGTTAACGACAGACATTTTGTGAATTCCTCTCATTCTTTTGCTTCGTTTCGTCCTTGTATGGCAATCGGCACATGTGCAGAAGCAAATATTCAGTACCAGTAACTGCTACTTTGTACTTTGTTCTTGTTTACTCATTAGTAAACAGAATCTGATATTTCAACTTTTCTGCAACCTGTACCACTGTTCCACAGAAGTAACCATTACAAAATACCATTATAAAAGTATCCATGATACTGGTCAGTCACAGAAATGGAAAGTCAGCAACAAAAACACAAAACGTCCAAATGGTTGTGCTTCAAATGTATTGCGAGTTCAATTGTGTAGAAAAATCTTCAAATTCTGCACATTTATACAATAAAAGATTTCTCATACTTTTTTTTAATTGGCAATTTTCCTGCTTTATCTGTTAGTAAATGAAAATTAAGAAAAAATTTTAACAGACAATTATCTTAAGAAAATTCTAAGGTAACTTTTAATTAAATAAATTAATTAAAATTAACTGAATTAAAATAAGATAATTCTTAATTATGTTAACTAAAACTCTTTAAGAAAAATATCAGTAACTTACATTATTTTCAGCGCCCATAAATTTTTAATAATTTTTAACTATTACATTCATGATATTAGACTTTGAATGTTTGGTTAATTTAGTAACGGGATTGTAATATTCTCTATTTTCCCTAAATAGATCCTATAAACAGATAATTATTGACTTTTACAAAGAAAGGTAGACATACTGAATAAGTCATATTAACAAATGTTTTTTTATATTTGTGTAGGACAAAATACTTAGCAAGATTTGCTTGTTTAAATATGGTAGTAACTTGATGGAATTTCTAACTACACAGGTCAGCACTGATCTAGGGAAACGTGTTGTACTGTCATGGTGTATGAAAAATAAAATGACATAAAATAAAGATATTTAACTGATTCTTTATTCCGTTTCATTTTTTCTTTTACCTTGTTCTTTGTATTTGAATATCATAAGAAAAGTGAATTCAATGATATATATTTTGTAAATTCCCTCCTACTTTTAAATTGGCCATTTTTACTTCCCCGTGTTTTACTACATTTTTGACCTTACTTTCTTAATCAGCGGCCTCAAAAATGTAAGTACAGTATTTTCAACAATTTATTCCAAATATTTCGCTACAAAATTAATTTCCAGCCTTCAGAGGTGATTTCAAACCTGTACTATTAATATGCCAAAGAAATCCTGACAACTGTACTTCTTATGTTTCCACTTAAAATTAATTTATGATTATTGTAAGAAGAAAAAATAAAAAATATTGCTATTTTATACATTTCAACCCCTTAAAATTGCCTCCCCTAGATGCTGTGCAATTCATTTGATCTTAAATTCTTACTTCGCCCCTTAAACATAAATGTACACCAATTTCATCAGTTTATTCTGAATAGTTTATTAAAAAATTACTTTTTCGCCATTTTATGGTTGTTTTCACCCTTTAGGGGGGTGACAGCAGCCAAACCTTTTAACTTTCATCTACACACTTTGCAGACGATACTAAAAGTTTCATGTCAATTCGTACTATTGAAGTGAATATTGAGAGGTATAGCAGTTTTTATGGTTTCATAGAATTGACTCGTCAACTCAATGAAGCATTTTACCATACAATTATTTATAATACAACGAACTGACATGAAAAGGTTTAGTCCCATTCAAGTAAAAAATTTGCTGAATTTTCCTCATTTGTCTTCTTAACCCTGTCTTACTCCACGTCACTTTAAGACTTCCCATGAAGAATTAATCATCTCTTTAAACAGAAAAATGCCATGCAAGACTTAAGTGGTTGGTTAGGAAAACACTGACTGAATAGCCAGCAAGCGCCTCTGACGTTTTCATTGCATTCACCCAACACCATAAAAATATTAAAAGCCTTTTCAAATTCATAGTACCATGAATAGAAGAAGATTATTATGTTAAAATGGTATAATATAAATAAACAGATACTATAAATATAATTATGAGAATTACTAAACATCATCATAATCAGTTCATTGATAAGATTTCTCCTGTTCAGCCATCATGACTTCCACCATCTTGTGACTGGCCTGCCTACAGATCCTCTTACAACCGGCTCATACGTATAAGCCAACTTCGGAAAGCGGGTATTGTTCATTCTTTCTAGATGTTGTTTCCAGCAATTTCTATAATTCTGAATGACTTCATTTAGGGAAACTACATCAAGTTCTTGTCTAATATACTCGTTTCTTATATGATTGAGACACATATATCCCTTTACCGATCTCAACTAGCTCATTTCTGCAGCCTGTAATTGGCACCAGTCCTTCTTCCTTATAGTCCAGGTCTTGCATTCATACAGTAGTACTGGTACTACGGCTTATAGAATTTGATAAATGTCCTTCTCAGTATTCCACATACAATTTGGAACCTGCCTAGTTTATTGCTGAGATCACTACCTCTATAAGAAAGAAAACAATCAATGTAACTGAAGGTAGAGACTGTTCTACGAGCTGGTAACATAATTTTAGATCGAATATGGCCATAACCTTTGTTTTTGCAGTTGAAATTTTAAAATTATATTCCTTACTTATCTGTTGGAGGCCATATACACTTTTCTGCTGTGCATTCTCATTAGCCTGGATTACAGCCATACCATCTACAAAGAGCAGCATATTTAGTGCAGTAGTTAGTGCACAGACCTGTTGGAGAGGAAAGACGATGTTTTGGACATGTGATGAAATCTCAATCTACGCGTATGACCCTGAAACAAAGCAACAAACTGTCCAATGAAAGTCACCTGATTCTCCACAACCAAAAAAGTTCCGTCAATCAAAATTAAAACATTAACTTTTTTTATATCTATGGGATTGTTCACTGTCAATTTGTACCACCACGACAAGCAGTTAACTATGTGTACTATTTGGGAGTGCTGCAAACGTTGCGTGAAAAAGTGAGACACAAAATGACCAGTACTTTTTGCCAACAACTCATTGCTCGTGCATCATGACAATGCACCTGCACACACGCCACTGTCTGTATGGGAGTTTTTGGCCAAGAAATAAATAACTTTGGTAGACCACCATGCTCACCTGATCTTGCCCCCAATTGATTTATTTCTTTACCTGAAAGTTTTGAAAGGCAGGCATTTTGATGACATTGAAGACATTAAAGCTAACATGACGACAGCTCTGAAGGCCATTCGAGAAAGAGTTCCAAAATAGCTTCAAAGGGAGGAGTAGGCACTGGCACCGGTGTACAGCTTCCTGAGGGGAGTACTTTGAAGGTGACCACAGCAGTATTCAACAATAAGGCATGTAGCATATTTTATATAATGGGTTCGCGAACTTATTGTCAGACCTCATATACCGACAACAACAGCTGAAAGTGAAACATGCCTTTCTATAATAAAAGAATTAAAATGTTTTAAAGAAAGCCTATGGAGACACTGTTCATATTTCTCGAGAGACACCACTGACTACTACTCTACAATTTGGTGCAACATTTTCAGCATGTTGCATTGTTTGAATGCTGAATGGTTCGGGCAAGAATTGCTCCATTCTGTTATACTATAGTATATGAAATGTTTCAAATTTTTAATGCAAGTTTTGGTGCCAGAATTCTTTTGGAAGTAGTGGGATTCATTTTCTCTGTTAAACTGACAAAAAGGTTACATTTACAAACAATTAAGGGATGCCACTTAAAAAATGAATAATTATTAATAATATACTTTCTTAAATAATTACTATATACGAGGTGCTACCCAAACGTTCGGGGAATTCGCCCATAAAATTAAAAATGCTTATGATAACTCGTAGTGTCCACCGTCTCCTTTGAACCAGTCCCCTTGGGCATGGATACAGCGATCCCAGCATTTTTTTCCATGATTCATGCATCGTTGAAAGTCGGCAAGCATAAGCGGTTGAAGCACCTTTTGCAATTCGGCCTGGATGTCCTCAATTGTGTCAAAACGATGGCTTTTCAAGTGAAGCTTCATTTTGGGGAACAGGAAAAAGTTGGGCGAGGTCAGACGAATAAGGTGGATGGGGAATCACTACCGTGTTTTTGGAAGCCAAAAAATGCTGAACAGCTAACGATGTTTGGGTGGGCGCGTTCTCATGGTGGAGAACCCAACTGTTGTTCATCCACTTTTCTGGACGTTTGCGTCTAATGCTCTCATGTAGCTGCTTCAAAACTCCACAACAAAACTTCCCATTGACTATTTGACCAGGGGGGACAAATTCCTTGTGGATAATTCCTTTGATGTAAAAAAAAAAAAACATGGGCTTCACGTTGCTACGAACTTGACGTGCTTTTTTTACCCGCGGTGAATGTGGCGACTTCCACTGCAACAACTGCTGCTTAGTCTCAGGGTCATAACTGTAAACCCACGACTCATCACCAGTTATGAGTTTGGAGATGAAGTTAGGGGTCATCTCTTGTTGCAATTTTCAATTCAGTGCAGACAGCCATGTGATGTTCTTTTGGGTCGCTGCTCAGCAGTCACAGTACAAACTTTGCAGCAATGCATCTCATGCCCAAAATGTCGGACAAGATGCCCCGTACGACATTACTACAATCGTGCAAACATCGTGAATTGTTTGTCTACAATCTGCAACAATTGCCTCTCGCACTTTGCGATGTTTTCTGGTGTTGTGCTTGTCGATGGTCGTCCTGAATGTTCATCATAGTCAACACACTGCCGTCCATCCTTAAAGCGATTGTACCACAAAAAAATTTTACTTTGACTCATAGCATTGTCACCAAATGCTTCCACAAGCATCCGATGGGTTTCTGCAGCCGTTTTTTTAAGTTTTAAGCAAAATTTGATGCAGGTTTCTTGCTCCGTAAAATCTGCCATTTATAAAATCGCCACAACACTAAAACAAATTACAAAAATGCACGAAACTCAAGAATATGACCTCTCACCATCACAGTTGTTGGCACACTAATTCACAAAAGGTACTCAATGTAACTAGAATAATAAGGTAGGCCACTCCGGCCAATTACGCTCCCATTGGTTGCTTCGCTCTGACGTCGCTGGGTGGAAGAAATACGCGCGAGTCTTGATTTACCACGTAAGCTTACCTGAGACAATGTCCTACTTAGCATCTCTCTGCTGTTTACACGAAATATTAACAATAATTGTAATGAGCTATTCATATAGAAAAAGGATTAAACAATAAGATTAAATGGTTTGTGGCAAAAAATAATGGTAAAATCTATTTCTACATTTAATAGAAAGTAAGCAAGTCTGTCCACATATAACATTGACAAAATGGCACAAGATCTAAAATTAAGTCGGAAAGGAGACGATATTTTATATATATGCCTGCGTGGGTGCGCGTACGTGCACACGCGTGCGCGCATGAGTGCGTGTATAAACATTTCTATGTAGTATAATATGTTTGAAACAAGCTTCCAATTATTATAATTATAATCAATATTATAATCATTTTCTTTATCTACATTTTCACTGTTATAAGGTTAAAAACTGAAGCTAGTACGTTTAGTTGTAAACATAAATACTTTTGTCAACGAAATGAAAATGGTTATTTAGTTGATACATAATCTTCATAGGCGACTTAAATTTTTGAAGACGAAGCTACCCAGAGCCGACTCTTTGTTGCTGCATACTTTTCTAGTGACTTGAGTTTGAGCTGTTTGTTCAGATGGCGGATTCTGATGAATGTTCTTGTCCTGACGTACAGACAAATGACTTTCTCGTCCACTTCTGGAAATTTAGATTTGAGTAAGGTGGCCAAATAAGAGATAACTTTCACTTGTTTTGATACTGTACGTCCATGGAAAGAACTAAAAACTATCTCAAACTGAATCAGTTTTTGTAACCACTCGTCTGACGGATGGGTAAGCCCCCCCCTTTGATATATTCAGTCATGACTATGTTCCCCGGAATGACACAATGTTTCGCCTCTCACACCTAGACTTTCATCAAAGAAGCGGCACTTGTATGCGATGTACCCAGCCAGATATTTTAAGGCATCTTGAGGAACATCGTTGTCACTTGCAGACTGGGCCAAGTCCTCTGTTTTTAACAATTCTGCTTCGTTGGTGTCATTATTCGGAGACATTATGTTCGGAGATATTATGTATGTTCAACTATGTCTCTGCATAGTTCATTGGTAACAAACTGGATGAAATCCTCGTCAGAGTCATTTGATTCCATAACTTCGGTGGAATGAATGCTACCTTCCTCAGCCACAGACGGACTTCCAGATAACGGTATATCGTCCATGCTACCCGTTAAAAGCAAGAGCCGAATTCTATTGCGCACTTCAAAGGGAGTGGGATTATTATAAAAGACGCCTAATCCCCGAATTCGTGAAAAAAGGTTTTCTAGGCAATCTTGATTGAATCTAGCGGTCAAAATGTACGTCACTCCATGAATCATTGTCTTTTGTTCATAAAGGCCGAACAATGAATTTAAAGATATAACGAAACCTTTCTGAAAAGGTAGTAAACTTTTTTTACTTGCTACTCGCATGTTATTTATTACTTCCAAAACCTTTTTAAAGTATTTTCTTGGCTCCTTAATATTTTCATGCCGTACCCACTTCTGAGGGGCGTTTTCTGGTCTTTTGGAAGTCTCGAGTTTAAAACATCAAATGCATCGTTTACTAGTTCGATATAGCTGCTTTCGCGCTCTTTATTTGCAACATATTTCAGCGCCTTTGCTGTACGTTTGGAAAACAACTGTCCAGTAAATCTTACATTTTGACGAGATCAACCAGTTACGTTAAGGTGTATCTGACTAATATTTGTAAAATCGTCAATTCTCCTTTCTGTTGCTGTAACAGATTTTCGATTGTATCCTTTTTAAGCTCAGTGCCGTCCCAAAGTAACAACCCATGGTCTAGAAAATGATTTCTAAGCAGCTTCAAAAGATGAGGTATGTCACAGAAAACCCACACCTTATCGTTTGTAGTTGGGTTAATGAAGAAATTTTGTTCTGTTTACACCTAATTCCTTCCAGACTTTGAATTCTTTCCCCCCATATCACACGTCACAGCCGCTACATGAATATTAGCCTACTGCTCTCAACGGCACTGATAATGCTTTTAAGCAATACATCTGTCATGGTCACATCAAAATCATAATAAATGGGTTCCTTCCACTTGGCAAACGGACCCTATAATCATGACCACCTGAACATTACTGTGGGGCCCCAAAATTACGTCATCTGATGAATCGTAGCACACACGTCTATCAATATTCATTTCATCAAAAGAAAGGACACAAATTCTCTCAAGTTCTGTAAAATTTGTAGCCTTAGCTTTCATCAAAGACAAAACTTCCTGAAGGATGCCTCGCCTGCATTTAAACTGTCGTGTCCACTTTTGGAGAGTAGAATGAGCAGGTAAGGGGAAATTGCGTTTTCTTAAGTAATTGTAGGTCTTCTTTGAAAGTGCTCTTAGCGTGAGTGCATTCACAATATCTTCTGATGACCACTTAACCCTCTTGTCTTGTAAAAGACATCGAATCTGGCCTGGAGTGAAGCACTTAGGAAGGATATCTTTTATGTCTTGATTTAATGTTCTCCGTGTTGTTTTGCACGGGAATGTCTTCTTGAAAGACGCTACATATCTTGATCTTTTGAGTGTTGTTAGAGCAGCTTGCATTTGTTTTAGTGCGAGTAGATTTAGGGTATTTTTCTTTTTTAGCTGTAAAATTTCTTCTCGAAGTTTTGCTATATCTATATCTTTTTGTATGTCCTGATTTGTCTCAGTGCTAGTTTCCTGGTCGATACCTCTCTTCTTTGGGGACAAAGTACTTACTCTTGCTAGCGCTCTTTTCCTCATAGATCTGACTTCTATGCGGGCCTCTCGATCACTGGAGACCTACAGAGGGTAAACAATCCCTTAATTTTGTATGAATCAGGAGTGAAACATAAAAAAAAAAATTAGGCAAGGATGACATTAAATGAGGTAAATGAACTAATAAATTAACTGAGATGCATAATTCGTTAATATTTTAAAACGAATTAAACCAATCATTATTAGTTTGCGTACAATTAACACTACAAAACCCCAACCCAGACTACTGTACTGTTGTCAATTAAATTTATAACCATAATGGCTAAAAGACAAATAGTTCAGTTTTAGTTTTTAAGTTTATGTATACCCTACTTAACACACACACACACACACACACACACACACACACACACACACACACACACACACACAAACGAGTTAAAACTAAAAACTCGCTTCGCTCGTTCAATTAAAGACTACATATTCAGTCCACACCAACCAGTAATGCGAGGTCTGCTGTGTAAATTCTGCTTGGGTAAGGATATTCAGATATAGGCCTATTTTATAAGTCAGTAGGCCTATAAACCCAGAATCAATTTAGGAACAGGGAGGAAACTTATAGCCTGAGTTATGTTGGCTAATAAAATTTGACTAAAATAGTATTACAATGTTTAAACTGAGGACATACACACCTGAGTTGTGATCTCGCTTGAATCTGAGTTGCCGTCCCAATTTGGAATAGCGTTTAACAGCAGAATTTTTCTTGTCGGTAAACCAAGAAGTTCTTTTTTCATATCACTTTCGTAATCTTCTGGGAGAAAGTGCTTAGAACACACTCGGGTAGTATTAACATTAAATTTATCAGTTCATTTACAGCGAGAAAGCCACACACGTCTCAGCTCTTCGCTTTTTGGAAACCGGTGGTATATGGTACCAGGTTCCTTAAAGCAACAATTATGACACTGCGCAACAGCACAAGAGGCATTACTACTGCTACCATTTTTATTCATTTCAAACTATACGTATATTCCAATGTGTAACATAAGATAAAAACACAACACACACTGACACAATACAAAACAAAAATACAATGACGCTACAAAAATTAAATTGTTTAGACTCGAACGATTGTAATGAACAAAAACGATATTCAAAAATAAAGCACTGTACAAAATTCTGTTAATTCTGACCACAATTAATACCTAATCACCCTTTGCAATTAAACTCAAAACGCTCTACTGTGTAGTTCTTCCACCAGGTGACGTCACGCGTCAACAACAGCTGATCGCTAGGTTAGCGCAGGAAGCCGGAATGGCCCCCCCCCTGAAAGGTACTATTCGCACACTCTAGCGGCACGAGGTCATACCACAAACGGTTCGCGCGTGGCATTCAAATTCCCTAAACGTTTGGGTAGCACCTTGTAATCATCTAACTAATATACTGCCAATCTGTATATAACTTTATCGCTTGGTATTTTAAAGTACACAAGTTTTCTGCTACCTGATAATAATAATAATAATATTACAAGTAGTTATATTCTGCACGTCTACAACGTCTAGAGCCAGCTTGACACCTTCAACATATTCATGGTCACAGAAATAACTCTCCACTCCCCATTTGTGCACACACTGTACGACAGACCAAGTACTACAAACGTGAATAGCTTGATACTTTTTTATAGTTTTTGTGTTGGTTCTCTCATCATCTGACATGATTTGATAGGGAATCTGATCAAGATTATTAGATGTTACACTGTAATATTGTAAAAATAATCAATGCGTGCCAGGAAAAATAATGACAGTCTACGTTAATTAGATGAAAGAGAAATCTGTCAGCACACACTAGACGTGCTAGGACCACATACTGATATCCTCCCAACAGATTATCACACAAACAAAACAAAAAATCACACAAAATATATATACAACTAAAAATGATTTATATGGAAACCAAACAATGCAATGACGTAAGAATTCTGCAGTACTGGCTGGAGAGGGGGAAAATGTCTAACGGCTCAGTTAAGCAACATGTTAAGAAGCTGTGCGCGCATTCCCCCTTCTGTTATCATCATGTGGAGCTCACTGTTTCCAACCATGTAAAAAAGATATTTCCAAAAGCATCTACCCAATACTTTGTGTATAGCTTGCGTGAAATGCATGAGGGTGTTTCATGGCATCATGTTCACAAAATGTCGAGTTATTACTCAATTCATTACTCCTTAATTAGTTAATACTCTTTGAATTAGCCTAGCTAGTCTTAATAAATAAAAATTATCAGAAGCAAATTATTTTACAAATTATTCAGTAGACCCTGTTTACCTTGTCCCCCTGGCTGCTTTGCCACTACTTGTAAATGTTGCTGTCTCAAGATTTGTAAACATTTTAACATCTACCAAGACTTGACTTATGAAAGTGTTAATTAATAATAATTATATATAATATTATGTTGTGATGTTATTCAATATGTTTGTTTCTTCTGCAAGTAGTGTAATTTCATATTTTCTTTTTAACACCTGATGCACGTTTCATTGAAAAATATCAGTATCATCAGAGGTTTGTAAATATCAGTATCATCATTAACTTGCAAACCTCTGATGATACTGATATTTTTCAATAAAACGTGCGTCAGGTGTTAAAAAGAAAATACGAAATTACACTACTTGCGAAAAACAAACATATTGAATAACATCACAACATTACATAATTGCTGCAAGAAACTTTGAGTTACCTATATAGAAAATTATATATAATATTAAAATTATAATAATATTAATAATAATATTTACCACAAACTCTAATATGCCATTAAAAATTACCTACTGTCAAAAATTAAAATAGAATTGTAGAGACTGGATAGTCTTGTAATAATGTTATTATTACTTCTAGAAGTTTTATTTATTTTATAAATCTATGAAACACACTTAAGGCAAAAACAATAAACAAATATTTCTACTAGTAATTTTATACAAACCACTATGTTATCTTTGGTATTGACGAGCGCTTTCGGCAGTCAAGCCATCTTCAGGTCATTTACCAACCATTATTGTAAATGGTTGTACCAACCATAGGTTGGTAAATGAACTGAATATGGCTTGACTGCTGAAAGCGCTCATCAATACCAATGATAACATAGTGGTTTGTATAAAATTACTAGTAGAAATATTTGAGACCACTAACACTCCAATACAACAATAATAAACATATACACACACACAAATTGCAGAAAAATGATACAACGTTAATATAAAAAACACACACACACACACTTTATTTCATATATGTTGCAGCATAACAAAAAATTATTACATGGATAGGTATAATGAAAATATAAACACAGAGTATCTGGAGGTAGGAAAATTTATTAACTAACACAATTACTATTTCTGTCTCATTAAGTTTTTAAATACAAAATTATTTATTAGATTATTTGTCCTTCACTAAAGAGTGTATTGGGTTCTTATTTTTACAATAGATTGTTACTTGTATATCGAATTCCACAACCACCGTCGATCTCCGAAGATCAGCTGTTGTTGATGCTTCGTTGCCCGTTGTCCTCAGCGTCGTTCACTCCTACGTTACACACACACCACGTTTATCGAACTGTTATTGTTTATTAAATTATCTAAGGGGTTTTTGTAATGTGTGATGAAATAGATCTTGTGTATTGGGCTTACACACTCCCAACTCTTGGAGTATCCTCGCGTCAATCAGTAACACCGCGATTCGTATTGCTGCCCCTAGGCAGAAAATCTAGCACTGGCGTGAAAAGCACTAATACTGATCTATTCAAAATTTGTATTTGAGTTCTTCGACTAGATACCGTATACGAAAAATTCGTAACGTATACCTAAGTTCTACGTCATCTATAGGAATAGACCTGTTCTGACACGAAAAACTCGCGACAGTCAATACAGCCTTCTATGATGAGACCTCAAAGCGAACTGTACGAAGTGAACTCCGCAAAGGACTGACTCGAATAATTTTTAGACCTTCTGATTGGTTAAAATCTTAGCAACGTCATAGATATTCACCATGATAGACTGACTTCAAGTTAAAACTCTGTCCAATTCTTCAAAGGCCTGTCTAGATTTAATCTACAGATTTTATGACCCTCTTGCAGAGAACGAGTTAAAAAAAGAATTAATTTCATAAAAAAACATATTAAAATTACAGTTCTGAAGTATTGAATATATTGTTACGATGTCATAGAACATTCTATGTGTTTATCGAACGTTCCAGAGATGTCCAGAGTGCAAGCATGTGGTGTACGTGCTTGTATACGCATCTACGAGAAAGTTCTCGATGCCGCCAGCCGTGCGGACTGTGTCAAGGCCGCAGTTAATTACGTAGTTCATACGCACGCTATGACGCAATTAAGAATCGTCTAGATATTCGACTAGCTATAAATACCGGTACTCAAACAACGTTCAGTTCAGTATTAGGCGAATTTTTGACTGTGCGGTTCGAGAGTATTAGTGCGATATATTCTTTCATCTTTTCACTGTGTCTCTTCTTCCTGTCTTCAGTTCACTTTGAACCTGCGTTTTTCTCTCTCCTACTCCTTCCATTTTTAACACTTTTGCCCAAAAAACGTCTCTTTCAATGCTTCTTCTGCGTGTATATTATTTTTTCTAAATCCTTTGGACTTCTTTAATCCAACTTGATGTTGACTTCTTCCCCCACAGATTTTTAAAGATATGCTTTGTTAACTTATTCTCGTCCATTCTATATAAATGTGCAAAAAATAATAGTCTTCTTTTTCTCATTGTTTCTGTTATATTTTCTATACTTTGATATATTTCATCATTCCTTAAACTTATTTAATTTATAGTAGATTTATTGGTTTACGTCTTACAATAAAACATTTAAGATTTTAATAAGAAACTTACGAAAACTTCAAGTCACGGTGTAACTGAAGACAAACATGCTAATTTTCTGTACAACTAAGAGAAGCACTTTGTATTTCTTGTTTTTTATGTTTGATAGTGCGGAAAAGCATAGCTTCCACAAGTAGGTTGTAGAAAAATATAACGTGGTATTAACTGCTTCGTGCTATAAATGGGCACTCTTTCTTTGCTTACATCGAAAATCTCAGAAGTTTAGTTCACCATACTTCATTTAAAGTGTTTGGTCTGTCTTGGGAGTTGTGCAAGTTGCCGTACACTATGACTACATGTCATAGCGTGCCATGAAAAAAAAAGGTTGAGAACCACTATTTTAGACTCAGCATTTTACCACCATACCATACCACATTAAACTTTACCGTATTGTTTACCGCAGGAGTACTGATAACTTCCATGAAATGAGAATGTTTCACAACTGTTGAAGATGTAAAATGAAAATCACTAAGTGAGCTCAAGGCTATACCAAAAAAGTGCATGATTGAAATATTTTGAAGACTGCAAAACGTCTGCCTTAATTGTGTTATATTTGACTGAGGCTACTTTGAAGGGGGCAGGATAAACGTCAACGAATTAAAGCATAATTTTTAAAATAAACAAGAATTGCATGAACTTTTTGATCAAATCTCGTATATATTTTTATAGCAAAATGAATGAAATATTTATAGAGCAAAATTTGTGTTATAACGATATGTTGTTAATGATACATTGGATCCACCAAGACCACAGATACCTATCAACCAAATGTTTAAGGACAAAAACTGAATGTACAATAGAAACTTCAAAGCCTCTGTGTACGAAAAGTGGAAATGGATGTGTAGATGCCTCACAGTAAATGTTTTGTTTCTCTTGTTTTCTGTTTCGTTGCCAAGATGGACTAAGTTGAGTGTTATTAAAAATGTTGAAACATTTATAAGAAAAACATATGAAAACGAGTTTAGATGTGCTAGGAAATGTACATATTAGGTTACAGCTTAATGACAGTTACAGGGTTTCTGTTTGTAAACATAATGAACTTGTTGAGTAGAACATGTGTATTTTGTCCTGCATTATTCATTCAATTAAAGTCTGTGGGGAATTTAAATTTGCTTTATGTGGTGTGGCTACAATGAAAGGGGAGAAACTGATAAACCAGGTTTTTTCAAAGCGCTATTCAATTATACTGCAGTGTTTAACAATGTCCTGAAAGATTGTTTAAAAAATTCAACACAGATCAAGAGAATTTCAAAGACAATCAGAACAAATGTTTAGATGTCACTTTGTCACTAAGTTGTAAGAATACTGTGACTGAAATTTCTACAGTATCACTTTACAGACATCACATCATTTTAGGTTGACAAAAGAACTGACAGATTGTGCAAAACACAGATGGTACCAATTTTTGAGACATGCCATTGAAGGTACAATAATTGAAAGGTTTTGGTTGTTTTTTTGAAATGCCTTTAAATAAGCGTGCTCACAGATTGGCCTCAACAATTTTACAACAGTTGGAAGAAACAGGAATAGACAAACATCCAAGAAAACTAATTTGTCACTTCTGATTGTGCATAAAAAAGAGAATGGATTATTTGATAGAAATTGTTCAAAAAAAAAAAAGATTGGATCTGTCTCTCCGACAAGACAGTATGAATACTGTGTCTGAACATAAAGATAACATATTAGAGACACACAGATTATTGATAAAAGTGCTTCTACCTAAGCTGCAGAATTGTGTGACCTCAGAGGGACCCCGGTTCGATTTCTGGCTGACATTTTTCAAAGTGTTATGCCTCATGTGGTGATCTTCTTTTATTGCACTCTGCAAAGGAATATAGATGCAATAAAAATTAGGACATTTGTTGAAAATATTGTGTGTGTAGATGCTAATATTTGAATGACCTATGAAGAGAGTAAAGTATCTGAAAGTGAGCCTGTGAATAAGAGGTAGAGTGTTGCGCACATAAGTAATCAGAACTATGTTAGAAGTCTGCGACATGACTGTGAACAGTATTCACAGTATAATTTTCATCTCATTTATGTGGTTTTTAATGTCTTTAATTGAAAAAGTGTGTTGAATTTCCAGAAAATGACTTCAAACTGCAATTAAACTTTACTATACAAAAATGGTCTGAAACTGAACCAAATTGGAATTATGTGCTTGTGAAAATTTACCTATTGCCTTCTGTAACAAACGTATCGCCTTTATTAATATTTTTTTTTAACAATTACACATTTCATTTTTTTTTTCTCAGAATGTGACTGTTTTCAAAATAACTGTTACTACAAGATCTGCAAATTAAGTTTACTGACTCACCACTGTTTAATGCTGAAGGCAGCACTATACAAGCAGCTCTGTAAGATTTCATAACATTGGCATTTCAATGTCATAGCATTCTTTATGGTGACATGTGGCGGATTTATGCTGAATGACATCCATTGTGTGTGTGTGTGTGTGCACGTGCGTTGTCATGAAAATGTCTGAGCTGGAATTAGAGCAACAAACAAACATCAAATTTATGGTGAAACTAGGCAAGAGTGGAGTGAAATACGGGAAATGTTAGTGCAGGTGTGTGGCGAGAATGCCATGAAGTAACAGCGGTGTACAAATTGATTAAACGGTTTTCTGAAGGGAGGGAACAAGTGACCGATGAGGAAAGAGTAGGGTGGCCAATAACGAGCCGAATGGACGAGAAAGTTGCCAAAATTCATCAAATTGTGGTGCAAATTGGTGACTGACTGTGAAATACATAGCAGACCAAGTGAACATTGATAGGGAAACTGTGTGGAAAGTTTAACTGAAGAACTTGGCATGCGCAAGGTGTGTGCCACAATGGTCCCAAACGAGCTCACCGATGAACAAAAGCAAAGGAGAGTTGAACTGCGCACAGACCTGTTGGAGAGGAAAGACGATGTTTTGGGCTGAATAATCACATGTGATGAAATCTTGATCTTCACTATGACCCTGAAACAAAGCAACAAACTGCCCAATGAAAGTCACCTGATTCTCCACAACCGAAAAAGTTCCGTCAATCAAAATTTTTAAATGTTAACTTTTTTTATATCTAGGAGATTGTTCACTATGAATTTGTACCACCATGACGAGCAGTTAACCATGTGTACTATTTGGGAGTGCTGCAAAGGTTGCGTGAAAAAGTGCGACACAACGACCGGTACTTTTCGCCAACAACTCATGGTTCTTGCATCATGACAATGCACCTGCGCACACACCACTGTCTGTATGGGAGTTTTTGGCCAAGAAATAAATAACTTTGGTAGCCCACCCGCCATACTCACCTGACCTTGACCCAATTGATTTCTTTCTTTACCTGAAAGTTTTGAAAGGAAGGCATTTTGATGACATTGAGGACATTAAGGCTAACACGACAACAGCTCTGAAGGCCATTTGAGTAAAAGAGTTCCAAAATAGCTTCAAAAGGTGGAGTAGGCACTGGCACCAGTGTACAGCTTCTTCCCCAGGGAAGTACTTTGAAGGTGACCACAGCAGTATTCAACAATAAGGTATGTAGCATATTTTATAGAATGGGTTCGCGAACTTAATTGTCAGACCTCATATACTGTACTGACAACAACAGTTGAAAGTGAAACATGCCTTTCTATAATAAAAGAATTAAAACGTTTTAAAGAAATCCTATGAACACTTCATATTTCTCGAGAGACATCACTGACTACTACTCTACAATTTGGTGCAACATTTTCAGCATGTTGCATTGCTTGAATACTGAATGGTTTGGGCAAGAATTGCTCCATTCTGTTATACTATAGTATGTGAAATATTTCAAATTTTTTAATGCAAGTTTTGGTGCCAGAATTCTTTTGGACGTAGTGGGACTCATTTTCTCTGTTGAACTGATAAAAAAGGTTAACTTTACAAACAATTAAGGGAAGCCACTTAAAACATTAATAATCAATAATTGTTAATAATATACTTTCTTAAATAATTACTATGTAATTATCTAACTAGTGTACTGCCAATCTGTACCTAACTTTATCGCTATTTTAAAGTAAACATGTTTTCCGCTACCTGATAATAATAATAATAATAATAATAATAATACAAGTAGTTATATCCTGCATGTCTACAACGTCTAGAGCCAGTTTGAAACCTTAAACGTATTCATGGTTATAGAAATCTCTTCACTCTCCATTTGTGCACATACTGTACAACACACCAAGTACAGTAAAGCCCCGATTATCTGCGAGCGGATGATCCGCGGTGCGGATTATCCGTGAGTGCCGCAAAAAAATGTTTTAATTACGAACCTCAAAAAACCAATTTTAATCCAAGCCAACAACAGGGAAAATACAATAGGCCCTACAGTGCGAAGATCGAAAATTTCTGACAGGTTTATTGTGCATCGTAATCCTATAGGCCTTCTCGGAATTTTGTTTTGGCTCTTGCTCTTTTGTTTTGGTCAAGTTCACTAACCTTCCCCCTCTACGTACATGTTCTCTCGGTCTGCCAGTGGTGTCAGTTGTCAGTAAGCGTGCTTAGTGATCAGTTCGTTAGTTCCTGAAATTAATAATGGCTGAAAAACGAAAGACGTTTGTGTTAACGATTGCACAAAAACTTGAAATGATTTCTAAAATAGAAAATGGCGCTTCAAGGAAGCAGATGTTTGAATTACAGGATCGGGGAAACAACAGTGCGAGACGTTTTAAAGCAAAAAGACAAACTGTTAGCCTTTGCATCAGTGTCGGACAGTGCTTCTGGGATGAAAAACCAAAAAACAATGAAGAAATCCACCTATAATGAACTTGACTCGGCATTAGCGGAATGGTTAGCTCAGGTGCGAAGTGAGGGCACCCCCCGTGTCTGGTCCTACCATTGCAGCTAAAGCAAAAATCTTTTTTGATTTGTTAGGCCTGGAAGGAAATTTTGATGCGTCGTCCGGTTGGTTACATCGTTTTAAGAAACGTCATGGAATTAGAGAGATTGGTCTACACGGAGAGAAGCTGAGTGGTGATCAACAAGTAGCTGATGATTTTCAACGTGATTTTGAAGAGTTTGTGTTGTCTGAAGATCTGTCATATGAACAAATTTATAACGCTGATGAATCAGCGCTTTTTTGGAAGTGTCTTCCCACTCATACTTTAGCATTTGAAAGTGAACATCATGCGGCAGGTCACAAAAGTAGCAGGGAAAGAATTACAATCTTGCCATGCAGCAACGCTGCGGGTAGTCAGAAACTTAGGCTTCTTGTAATCGGTAAATCTAAGAAACTGAGGTCTTTTAAGGGGACAAGAGCAGAAAATTTACCAGTTGATTATTTCAACCAAAAAAAGGTTGGACGAACCAGCAGATTTTTCAAGAATGGTTTAAACATTTTTGTGCCTCAAGTACGTAAACATCTTGACTCAAAAAATTTGCCAAAGAAGGCTGTTTTGTTAATTGACAACGCGCCTTCACACCCAGCTACATGTGTGCTTAAATCTTCTGACGGGCAAATCTTCGCAAAGTTTTTGCCCCCAAATGTTACTGCGCTGATACAACCTATGGACCAGGGAGTCATTGCAACCATGAAGAGAACATACAGAACAAAGTTGTTACTGTCAAAAATCGAAGAAGGCTGCGATCTCAAAGAATTTTGGAAGAAATATACAATTTTGGATAGCATTTATGATATTGCGTCTGCATGGGATTACATCAAACCCTCAACCCTTGTTAAATCATGGAGAAAACTCTTTCTGAGTATCGAAACAAATGTCAACGAAAACATTTGTGAAGAAGAGAATGAAGTCATGCCGACCGCTACACTTGTTGACCTAGTGACATCCGTTCCGGGAGGTGAGAATGTCGATGAAGAGAACATAGAAGAGTGGCTGGAATGCAACACAAGTGAGCCGGGGTTTGAACGACTGACTGACGTAGAGATAACGAACAAAGCAATGGGAGTGAATGAGAACGAAGAAGAACAAAGTGAAAATGAAGAAGACGAGGCGCCTGCGCAGATGACACATGAAACTGCTTTGCAGCACGTAGACGGATTGCTTCAATATTTAGAGGAACAAGATGACGATGCACATCTGGCAGAAAAACTCATATTAAGGAAAGTACAATCTAGAATAAAGAAAAGGTGTTTCCAAAGCAAGAAGCAAAAACGAGTGACTGATTTTTTTTAAAAAGGCATAACTGAACACTTTTTGTTAACAGTACAGTATTGTTTTTTGTTTACTGTTCTTTATTTTAGTGATTTAGATGTAGAGCAAAGGTTTCTGCTGTACTGTACATATTTTAAAAGTTTTACATATTATGTTTTTTAATAAATAATAATAATCAGAAGCAAATTATTATACAAATTATTCAGTAGACCCTGTCCCCCTGGCTTCTTTGCCACTGCTTGTAAATGTTGCTGTCTCAAGATTTGTAAACATTTTAACACCTACCAAGATGTGACTTATGAAAGTGTTAATTAATAATTATGTTGTGATGTTATTCAATATGTTTGTTTCTTCTGCAAGTAGTGTAAATTCGTATTTTCTTTTTAACACCTGACGCACGTTTTACTAAAAGTATCAGTATCATCAGAGGCTTGTAAATATCAGTATCATCATTAACTTGCAAACCTCTGATGATACTGATATTTTTAGTAAAACGTGCATCAGGTGTTAAAAAGAAAATACGAATTTACACTACTTGCGAAGAAACAAACATATTGAATAACATCACAACATTATATAATTGCTGCAATAAACTTTGAGTTACCTACATAGAAAATGATATATAATATTAATATTATATAACAATATTAATAATATTTACCACAAACTCTAATATGCTATTAAAAATTACCTACTGTCAAAAATTAAAATACAATTGTAGAGACTTGGATAGTCTTGTGATAATGTCATTATTACTTCTGGAAGTTTTATTTATTTTATAAATCTATGAAACACACTTAAGGAAAAACAATACACAAATGCACACACAAAAATTGCAGAAAAATACACAACGTTAATATAACACACACGCTATTTATATCATATATATTGCAGCGTAACAAATAATTACTACATGGATAGGTATAATTAAAATATAAACACAGTCTATATCTGGAGGTAGGAAAATTTATTAACTAACACAATTGTTATTTCTGTCTCATAAAGTTTTTAAACATAAAATTATTTATTTGATTATTTATCTTTCAATAAAGAGTTTATTGGGTTCTTATTTTTACAATAGATTGTTACTCGTATGTTGAATTCCACAACCACCTGTTCCTGTTCCGATCTCCGACGATCAGCTGTTGTTGATGCTTCATTGCCCATTGTCGTTCACTCCTACGTTACACAGACGTGCCGCGTTTATTGAACTGTTAGTGTTTATTAAATTATCTCAGGGGTTTTTGTAATGGGTAATTAAATAGATCTTGTGTATTGGGCTTACACACTCCGACTCTTGAAGTGTTCCTCACGTCAATCAGTAACACCGCGATTGGTATTGCTGCCCCTAGGCGGAAAATCCTGCACTAGCGTGAAAAGCAATAATACTGATCTATTACAAATTTGTATTTGAGTTCTTCGACCAGATACTGTATACGCAAAACTCGTAACGTATACCTAAGTTCTATGTCATCTATAGAATAGACCTGTTCTGACATGAAAAACTCGCCACAGTCAGTATGAACTTCTATTATGAGACCTCAAAGCGAACTGTACAAAGTGATCTCCGCAAATGACTGACTCGAATAATTTTTAGACCTTCTGATTGGTTAAAATCTTAGCAACATCATAGATTTTCCCCATGATAGACTGAGTTCAAGTTAAAACTCTGTCCAATTCTGTAAAGGCCTGTCTAGATTTAATGTACAAATTTTATTACCCTCTTGCAGAGAACGAGTTAAAAGAAGAATTAATTTCCTTAAAATCATTAAAATTATAGTTCTGGAGTATTGAATCTATGAAAAACGTACACTTCAATACTGTGCATACTCTGTCCAAGTTTCATAAAGAAATGTTAATTATTAATCAAGTTATTAAAATAAATGTGAATCACACACGAACACGCACACTCATCCACTAACATTGCACTGGACATGATAGAGTATAATATTATGGGTATTTTGACATTACTCGTTTTTCTACCTGTATCTTAATTCAAAACTTACATCTAATTTACAAAAAAGGAACAAAATCAATTTATAACTTGTCTATGGTCATCAGAGAATGTGTTATAGCTTCAATATCCCTATTTGATGACTTCCTTAGCACATGTTCCGTTGCAATATATATAGTAATGTAACAACATTATATACGAAAGTTATAGTAAATTACATTAAAAAGGGAATTCTTTCTCCTCAAATAAGAAACCAATTATATAAAAAACAGTATACGTATAATAAATAACATGTTAAAATAAAGTAGGCCTACACAATTAATATGATATAGTTTATCAGCATTGTAACATATAGAAAATATTAATGTAAATCAACAAGTGTAAGGTTGGAATAAATATTCAAAATTATAACAGTAATAAGTGATAATATCTGATTAATAACAATGAGTCATTTAAATTATTGAAATAGAAATTGTAAAATATCATTAAGCAGTAAATAAATTGTAAAAAAACATACAAAGAAGAATTTTGACGAAACCGAAACATCGAAGCTGTAACGGGGCAAAATATGTCAACCCAGAATTTTTCATGTAAAATACTCTATGTAACACATTGGGTGAGTCGGTAGCTGTGTTGGGCCGTACAAGGTACGCATTAGGAATTGTACAAAATTTGTTATGAAATACCCTATGGCTAAGACCGTACCTGTCAGAGGCAGCTACAGTGAGAATTATGGCAGAGGACAAATAAGGTCGTCGGAAGAATGCATAGTTGGCGACACAGAATCGACCAAGTGTTAGCGGCGTGTACTGCTTACCATCGTCAACGAAATCTCATGAAATGTTCTAGAATGTTTTAAACCAATCAAAGAATGAGATAAGGACCACGTGGTCAACGCCCAATGTTGGCTATAGTATACAACTGCGAGCGACGCTCGTGCAGTTCGACACAACACTTCAGACAATATAGTCGGCAGTCCAACAACCGTCTCAGTGAATTAGTGTCGGGACGGTTAAAATTACCCAAATTACGTAAAAGGTAATAATGGAGTGTTAAAAACACTGTAATAACGTGGCAGTGCCAAAAGGTGACGTAAAAGAATATGTGAAAGTGAAGAGTTAGGACAGCGTTAACGGCACCGAAAGTGTAAGTAATGAGTAATGGCGGAACTCTGTGGATAACGTGCAGGTACAATAGAATAGTAAATATTTCGACGATCAGTGAATCAAAACTATAAATATTATTGAGCTCAATTAAACGGGGGGTAAAGAAATGTAAAAAGAAAGAGTGAGAGTGTGTGTACGTAAAAATATAAAGAAACCGAAAAGTACTGGTTTGTAAAGAATAGTCTGTATACAATTTTGTTTACTATAATACTTATAACTAATTTACCTCAAGATATACTTTTTTCCTTTAGGAACATGTTTCGGGAGATCTTGTTCTCCCATCTTCAGCCTTCGCCATCTTGTTTCTGGTGTAGTATTTGTGTGTTGGCTTCTGGATGTTATTAAGGTAGTTTGTTGGTCTTTGGTCCTTCAAAGTTGCATTATTGTGTGTGGTTGTGGTATCTGTTTTTGTATTTTCTGTATTTTCGATGTTGAGTGCTTTGAATATTGTGTCATGTTTTGTATTGATTTGTATTTGTTCTGGTATTAATTTGTTTTGTGTTTTACGTTTGTAAATCTGTAAATTTTCCCAAATGTTCATTATGGTGCCTTTGTGTGGTATATGTTTTATTAGTGTTACATTGGTTATGTCTGGGAATTCATGTCCTGTGTTTATTGCATGTGTGGCTACATTGGATTTATATATATTTGGTTTTTTGTATGCATTTAGGTGTTCAAAATAACGTTTTTTCAGCTGTTTTTTTGTTTGTCCTATATAACATTTATTGCAATCTTGGCATTCAATTTTGTATATACCGTTGGTTGTTGTATTATCTTTGTTGTGTGAGCTATTTAGATTTTGTAATTTATTCTTATTAGTTTTGTATGCTATTTTTATATCTGTGTTTTTAAATAGTTTTGTTAGTTTTGTCATTTTATTATTTATATATGTGAATGTGGCCCATTTTTTGTTGTTGTTATTATTTATGTGTTGTTCAGTTTGATTAATTCTTAATTGTTCAGTTTTTATTTTGTATTTGATTTTATTTTCTATTTTGATCATAGTATTTTTATTGTATCCATTTGCATAACCAATTTGGTATATTATATTTCTTTCTTTGTCAGTTTCTTGTTTGTTTAGGGGTATTTTGTACATTCTGTTAAATAACGAATAAAATGCTGCCATTTTATGTTGTGGTGGGTGGTCAGAATGGTTAGGTATAATGATGTTAGTGGAAGTTGGTTTTCTATATATTGCATATTGTATGTGTTTATTGTATCTTGTGATGGTTATGTCTAAATAGTTGATTTTGTTATGTTTTTCTTTTTCTTCTGTGAATTGTATTTTGGGATGTATGTTATTGATTTGTTTCAGTATGTTCTCTGCATTTGTGTTTTTGTTATTTGATACATATAGTCCATCATCTACATATCTTATCCATATGCCATCTGGGTCATGTGTTTTTATGATATTTTGTATTTTGGTGTCTATGTGTTGTAGGAATATTTCTGCTATTATGCTTGATAATGGTGATCCCATTGCTAAACCTTCTTTCTGTTGATAAATTTTGCTATTAAATTCAAAGTAATTTTGTTTTAGTATTAGTTGGAGACTATTTTTTATTTCGGTTATATATTGTTTGTTTTCATTTTGTTCTATAAGTTTGTTTATTATTATGTCAATTGTTTCTTCTACTGGGATATTAGTGTACATGTTTGTTATGTCATATGATGTGAAAAATGTATTTTCATTTATATTTATTATTTTTAGTTTGTCTATTAATTCGTATGTATTTTTTATGTTATGATGGTTATTTGTTAGATGGTTATTTTTTAGTTTTTGTGCTATTATTCTTGCTATTTTGTATGTAGGAGCTTTTTTGAAATTGATTAATGGACGTATTGGGTTGTTTAATTTGTGTATTTTTATTAGGCTGTTCATTTTAGATGGTTCTGGATTATTGTTTATACATATGTCTATGTTTTTATTGTTGAAAATGTTTTTATTAGTTTTATTGTTTGTTTAAGATAGTTTTCTGTTGGGTTTTTATCTAGTTGTACGCATTTATTATTGTTGATGAAGTCTTCGGTTTTTTTGATGTAGTCTGTTTTATCAATGATTACTGTTGCTTGACTTTTGTCTGCTTTAGTTATTATTAAATTATTGTTCTTTACTTTATTTTTTATTTCTTTTATTGTTTTTCTTTTGTTTATCTTTGTTTTTCATTTCGCTAGTGATTATTTTTTTAATTATATGTGTTGCTTCTGTTCTTTTTCCTTCTTGTATATTATCTTTTATTAGGTTAATGGCAAATTCTGTTTCTACTATTAAATTTTCTAGATTTTTGTTTGCATTTTGGGTTATGTTAGTTTTTGACATATTGTTTAAATATTCTGTTTCTTTTTTGTTAAATTCTGTATTGCTGAGGTTAATGGTTCGGGGGTAAAATGTGTGTTTATTTTTGTTTTTTTGTTCTTGATTTTTGTTTTGTTGTTTTAATGTGTTAAGTTTTTTGTTGATTGTATAAGTCTTTTTGTTTTTTTCAAAACTTATTTTATTTTCTATGTTATTGTATTTATTATTCCAAGTGATTGGATGTAATAAACTTGTTAGCTCTAAGTGTAGTTTGTATACGTCTAGTGTTATTTCAATCACTTTCTGCTACAGTCCGTTTCTTGATGTATATAATACTATAATACTTATAACTAATTTACCTCAAGATATACTTATTATAATTACTTATACTAATTTTGTTTACGTAATTTTATGTTTTCTAATTATTGAAGAAAGAAAAGAAAGAAAGGAACAGAAAGAAATGAATATTAAAATTAAATAAATGAGATTTGTTTGACAAAAATATGTGTTAACTAAATTAATATGCCACACCCATAACCTGAGGTCTGCATCAAAGATTTGTTTAAAACGGGCCTGTGAGTTTTCTGATTTGAGGAAAGTAAATATCAAAATGAATTAAGGGTAAGTGTATTATGGTTTTGATGTTCACCTCAAGATATCGTGGCGACCTTTGAATGTGTTTGGAATCTTCTGGGGGTTTTATAAAAGGTAAGTATAAAAGAGTCAGGGTAAGTAATAATATTTTGGCGTAAAATTGAAAAAAAAAGTTTGTTAGTTACAATTGGCGGTCCCTGCCAGGATATTAAACGAAGAGTGGAAAAGAGATAGAGATAAATTAAAGGAGAATACAGAAAGTGAACTGTACCAGGTAAGTGGTTCTGAGAGTGGAGGTAATAATGACGATACTTTTACAAACAATAGTGTTAGTTCAAGTGCAGTGGAGATAAAAAACGACAAGGTAGGTGATTTTAATGCAAGTGACAATCATAAAGCTGATAGTTTAAATATAAAGAAGGTAACAGATAACAAGGTAAGTGGTGATAGTGACAGTAGTGATAACTATCATAGTGATACAAGTAATAACGGTAATATAGTTGAAAATGGGGTATCTAAGAATGACACATTAAGTAATAGTAGTAATAATGAGAATATGAAGTTAGTTGATGTTAGTAATGGGGTAGTAATGAGTATTGATGAGCTTGAGAGAGTGTACGAAGAGAGTTTAAGGGGATATGGGGGGCAGAGGGCAAATTTCCCTGGTGGTATATGTGAAGTAAAGGCTTCACAAGTGTTGTTGGAGGACGAAGGTTCCTCGAGAGTTTTTGTGGGAGACAAATGGTCTCCAAAATGTCCCTTGATTTTTTGTGATTTCCCTGGTAAAGCCAGGATGGGTTTAAATAATGTAGTATTGCCCTCTGTGTGGAGTGAGAAAAAGTAATGGGGTTGTGAAAGTGATTTTGAGAGAGAGAGAGAGAGAGAGAGAGAGAGGGAGAGAGAGAGGGAGGGAGGGAGGGAGAGAGAGAGAGTTGTTTGAGGTTAATACAGATTATGAAGAATTAATACACAGTTCAAATAGTGAGAGAGTTGATAAAATTAAGTACAGTATTCCCTCGCCAACCGCGGGGGTTAGGTTCCTACAAAACATCGCGGTTAGTGAATCCGCGGTTGGTGAAGTTAACTTTATATGAGAAAAGTAAGGTTAGGGGAATCTGAAACAAAGCCAGAAATATAAAATACTGTACAACTCTTTATTATACAGTATACACTACATTGTTCCAATGTATAAAACCAGTCCAATGATTTCAAATAGCTGACAGTTGCTTAAATTATAAAAATTTGTAAAATACATACTGTATTACATTATAACGAAAAAGCCGCTAAGACAAGGAAAAAATAGCGGCCAGTTTTTAGTGCTAAGTAAGTCTAGTTTTATAGCTTACTACAATTTTCAACTTAAAATTTTAAAATTAAAACAAGTTTTAACACACAAACAATTTAAACGCAAAATTTTAATCAAAACAATTTTAAATCGAGGCATGGGAATCGGCACTTGTGGAAGGGTGAGGGACGTCAGTTGACTTGCCACCAGATGATTTAAAATAGCATAAAAGAGAAGTCTGCTTCATTTTATTTTGAAACTCCTTCTGAAGCTGCTTGTATGGAGATAATAAATCCTCCAAACCCCGTTTGAATTTTGTACTCCGCTCCATGATGGGATCGATGTCAAGAAAGATTGTTAGCCAATCTCAATCTCAGATTGGGATTGTTAGCCAAAAGTATTCCTTTGCTTAGGCTAGAAGACGTCATTTCTCTCTGTTCTTCTTTGTCCTCCTCGTCATCATCCCCATCCTCACTCGATCGTATTATTTCTTCCAATTCATCTTCAGTCAACTCCTCCTTGTGTGACTGAAGAAGTTCTTCGACGTCGTCATCTTTCATGTCTGCCAATCCTTCACCTCCCAGACATCTTGCAACATCTACAATATCCTTAACGGCTGGGAGTTTGTGTTGCAAACGTTGATTAACATACTCCTTCCACAGCTTGGACCAACAGGCATTCAAAGTTGACTGTTTTACTTCATCAAGAGAGTCTTTAATAATGGTGATGGAGTCAGTGATGTTGAACAGTTTCCAGCAATCAGTGACTGTCAGACTTGGGTCATTCTCCATAGCTTCCAGTATCCTGTTGAATGTGCGTCGTGTATAGTATCGCTTGAATGTTTCGATAATTCCTTGGTCCATCAGTTGTATGAGTGAAGTAGTATTTGGGGGCAGAAATACAACTTCAACATTTGGATGGGCGAACTGGAGAGCCTCGGGGTGTCCTGGAGCGTTATCTAAGATCAGGAGAACCTTGAAGGTTAATTTTTTCTTGGATAGATACCGTTCAATATCAGGAACGAAGCAGTTATTCAGCCAGTCCATTGACAATACACCTGTCACCCATGCTTTCTTGTTTGCACGCCAAAACACTGGAAGATGACATTTTTTTTTTCCTTTCAAGGCACGTGGGTTCAGCGATCGATACACTAACATTGGTTTCACCATACAGTCACCAGAAGCATTAGCACACAAGAGCAGGCTGATACGGTCTTTCGAGACCTTGAAACCTGGTGCAGAGCGTTCAGCTTTAGATATGTATGTCCTCTTGGGCATGCGCTTCCAATACAGACCTGTTTCGTCTGTGTTAAATACCTGTTCCGGCAAATATCCTTTATCTTCAATTAATTTTTTTAATTGTTCAGGATAACTCTCAGCAGCGCTATGGTCAGCTGAGGCTGTTTCTCCCACTATTTTCAAATTGTGAAGGCTATGGTGGTGGACGAAGCGAGCAAGCCATCCCTTACTAGCTTGAAATTTAGATTGGCCAACACCTTGCTCTAAATGTTTGTATGTTCTCAGTGCCTTTTCACGTATAACTAAGCTACTTAAAGGAACTTTCTTTTGTGTTTGGTCTTCGATCCAAACATTAAGTGCCTTTTCCATCTTTTCAATAATGGGATCACGAGGCATAAAGGTAACTTTAGCACTAGAAGCAGTTCCACTAGCAACACTAGCTTTTATTGTATCTTCACTTTTTTTTATTGTTCTTATAGTTGACTCGTTGACAGCCATTAACCTGGCCACAGACGCAGCACTCTCGCCACGCCCTAACCTGTTCAAAACATCGAGCTTTTCTCCAGCGGTATACATTCCTAGCCCTTTTGGCTAGCTCATCACCGCCAATTATGTTTTCCGAACGTTTGGAACACATTATGACGAAAGGATAGTTTATAAAAGAGTAAATTAACACTAGATAATAAGAACAACGCACACTAAAAACTAAAGAACACACAATACGTCACGGCAGAAGAGCAACGCGCGACTGACTGACTTCAATCCGATTTGAAGGGATATGTGTGCACGAAGCGCTGCCTAGCGGATGCTACTACAAACCGCATATAAGCGAATTTCAGCCCCGCGGTTGGAAACTACTGCGCATTTATAAAACCGCATATAAATGAATTCCGCGTGTTAATACATTGTACTTGCTCACGCGCAATTAGCCCAGCGCACTTACATCATACGTCGCGGTGCAGCTCTCGCTGGCTCGCCGCTGCGTTTGTTAGTTATCACTCAACCTTTCAGTTGTGCATTTGCACCCTTCCTTTCTGTCCGCATATTCCGACAATCCAGGAAACAAACAAAGCTAGGGTTTATACTCGCCGGGAATTTACCCTTCAACGTGGACATGACTAAACCGGTCTCCTCGTTCATGGCTCGTGACGACATTAATGCTACTCGCATTAATTACCGCGTGCCAACCCCCAATCGCCAGCCGCCAACCGCGTCCGGAGATACAGCAGCTCTCTGCAAAGGGCAATTGGTATCATGTCGCCTGCATGACAATCCCGCGGACATCCTATCCCGCGGCGGTTAACCCCGTTTGTTACACGGCCACCAGCAACGGTGGCATGGTCCTTACTGGTTCAAGCCAACTTTTAAGTCAATTACCCGCTCCCAGAGTCACTCCCTCCAAGCCATTTTCACAATGCGCCGTCGACTACGCCGGTCCTATGTTTCTACGTCAGGGCGGGCAGCGGTCCAAATCATTTACAAAAACTCTTTCAGCAGGATGAATTCCAAAAATCTGCTCAAGACTTCGCCAGTCCACGTGGGACTAAGTCAAGCCAAGCCAAGTCAAGCCAGTCCCTTGTTCACTATGTCAAATGATGCTGGGGATCCCGAGCCTTTGACTCCAGCGCACTTTTTGGTTGGCTCCCCCCTTACCGCGCTCCCGGAACCCGATTACTCGGATACAAATATGGGTCACTTGGGGAGATGGCAGCTCTTGCAGACATTTACCCGCTCTATATGGAAGAGTTGGTCTAGAGACTATCTGCACCAGCTGCAGCAGAGAAATAAATGGAAAAGGCATTCTAAAAATTTATCTATAGGACAGCTAGTCCTTATCTTAGAAGACAATACTCCACCATTGCTGTGGAAACGCGGTATTGTCACTCAGACATATCTAGGGCAGGATTCGTTAGTACGTGTTGCGGACGTCCGTACTGCTAACGGCATTCTGCGTAGACCTATTCATAAGCTGTGCCCACTTCCGGTGGCATCAGACTGATTGACATCTCGGTGCTTCATGCCCGGGACATTGCGGACGAGCACATGCTCTACCTTTTACTAAGTACAATGTTAAATGTACTTATTTATGTATTTGTATTTATTTGTATCAATTAATGTACGCTATGTAGCGGTGCATTGGTGAACATTTAAACGTTTCTCTTTTTCTTAGTGTGATGTCAGTTATGGTGTACTGTTTGGTGCAGTGTTATTATTACAGTAAATTTTTGGGTATATTTCTATTGTATATTATTATACTAAATTTTTTGTGGCATATTTCTATTGTATATTATTATAGTAAATTTTTGGGTATATTTCTATTGTATCTTATTATACTAAATTTTTGGGTATATTTCTATTGTATATTATTATACTAAATTTTTTGTGGTATATTTCTATTGTATATTATTATACTAAATTTTTTGTGGTATATTTCTATTGTATATTATCATAGTGAATTTTTTAGGTATATTGCCTTTTGTATTATTGTGTAATACTGCTTATTATACACTAAGTGTCATGCTGTTATTGTTAAATTTGTTGGATTTCTCTAATGATTGTGCAATGCTACCTACGATGTCCTTATTGCCATGTATTATTGTTATTATTCTTATTACGTTTTATCACATATTCAAGCCTTTTGACTATTATTACATATCATTTACTGAGCATTGATTAATAATGTATTTACACTTGTTTATATTATATTTGTATTTTTTCCAATATTCATGTACCATGTATTGTCGCATCTCTCAGATTTGTAACTTATTCATGTATACTTGTATGTTATAAATAACTTTTGTTTTTTTTTTTTTATTACTGCAAACTATGTCAAAATCGCCCGATTTTGGGCAGGCAGTATGTTAATACATTGTACATTGTACTTGCTCACGCGCAATTAGCCCAGCGCACTTACATCATACGTCACGGTGCAGCTCTCGCTGGCTTGCCGCTGCGTTTGTTAGTTATCACTCAACCTTTCAGCTGTGAATTTGCACCCTTCCTTTCTAGCTAGCCGCGGCAATCTAAATTTTGTAATGTAACTTCTTATTCGATCGTTTCTCGCTTCTACACATTATGTGTCTTGGCAATTTACACCATACGTATTTGTATTTTGGCTATGTATGCCTGACGTAATTGCGTGGGCCTGCGCTTCTTCATAATGCTCAAATAAACGCTACTTAAATTTGATCTTAGTCCACTAATTTATTCAAAAACGTATTCTGACTCCTTACCAGCATCATTCAGTTTGCTATACTAACTCTAGAAAATTTCGAGAGCGTTAAGCATTCATCACCGCGGCTGGAGAACCCGCGGTTGACGAGGGATTACTGTACTTACGTTGTGAAGTAAATGTTGATGATTATTTTGATGATAACACTGTTGATAATAAACACTTACCTGATGATAGAATGGGGGTATTAGTAGCAGATAATGATTGTGTTGATAAAATGATAACATACTTAATGGTAACGAAAAATACTAAGGGAGACTTGACTGCACCTAATGTTGACAAGTTTTGTGATGATATAGTAATGTGGAGTAGTCCTGTAGAGTATTACTATGGTATAATAGATAAAACAAACTAAAATGGTTATTATATTAAAAAGGACAATATAATGTATATAAACAAAACTGAAAAGTGTTATGTTAACATAAGATTAATTTTTGATGATGGAGGTTAGATATGTAGTGTTGATGAACATTTAATTATGTGAATGTAATGGTAAATACTTGGCTAAATAAGGTAATGATTGTGGTAAACAAGGACATTTAATGTGAAACAGATTGTATATAATGTTGTATTATGTTTACATGTGCTCTGTACAAGGTTATGTTGTGGTTATTATAGGGTATCGTCCAATACATTTTGTATGTGTACTTTGTATGTATGTATGAAATCAATTTATAGTGGTGATTGATTTTATAACACTAACAGTATTTTTTTTAATAGAATAATTGACATTATTGAAATTTTATAATGTAATTGAAGTAATTTACAAAGTTTTAAATAATGTAATTAAATTAATTTGAGATAATTAAATTAATTGAAAAAATGTGAAACTTGGGTAATATATTGGAGAAATTTAAATTTTTTGTAAAGTTGACTGGTTTAATAAATGGTAAATAATTAAAAGTAAATGATGAAAAAATTTGAGAGTTAAAGTATTGAATAGAAATTCGGAGTTGAAGTCATACTGTGACAAGTGGAATATTCAATAGAAAATAAATATTGAACTTAAAGTTGTAATGTTGGTAACTGTTGTTCAAATGCAAAGGTGAAATGTTTGTTTTAATGTAATATTGGTAATATTTATTTTGAGCTGAAGTATTGGTGAAACATAAAGTGTTTCTGTATGATGTAATTATGTATAGATGCAAAACTTATATGTTTTAATTGTTGAATCCCCACTTTTCGGGCGGTACGTTTCACTGAACCCTGACCGTGGATTTGGCTTATTGGTAACAAGCGATGGGCAGGCTTATTGTACCCTGACCATAGTTTATTTTCTAAATTGGTGACTTTAGAAACTTAACTGGGGGGGTGAACCAGGGGAATCAACCATAAACTATGGAACAGTGGCTATCCACCGAATGGGGTGGTAGACCGTCTTAAGGGTGTATAAATAATTATTTTAGTAGGATTACGAGTATCTTTTGTGTACCAGTAATGCCGAATTTAATGTGAAGCCAAAGCAAGGATGGGGTAAATAATGTTTACACCCTAGCCGATCCAGCCCTTGTGGACGCAACTAGGCGAGACAGTCCAGCCATGGGGGGACATAGAGAGATGGATGGCCGGTGGCAACGTTACATGCTGTGAGGGAGAAACTTCGTTTTAGTGAGTTTGGGTAATACCATATATAGGCTTGTCCTCGAGGTCACTGACCCTTTTGTAACGCGGGGTATCAGGGGTTAAGGGATAAAAGGGGGATGAAAAAAAACGATGTGGAAGGAGTAGGTTGATGATTATTGGTATGGTACTGATAACAATGAAGTAGGGGAGGAGGTTGTTCAGATTATCTATGTATCCGTTGTCTTAAATAACGTTGTAATTTTGTATTCATCAGGTTCTGTATTATGTAACGATAGCAGTAATCTTCTGCATTAATAACTGTAAATTGAGATAGAAAATGCAATGTTTAAAATGGAAAAGTAAAAGGAAATTGTGTTTAAATTGAATTAATAATTGAATTGAGGAATCACTTTGGAGTTTCAATTAAAATTGTTAAAGGTATTTTAATGTTATATGTATTCTCAGTAAAATGTATCATAGTGAGTTAAGGATATATATATTAAACAATGTATTTATGTATTAGAAGATATAAAGAAAACCAGTACTTCGGAAAAGGCAAGCCAGTACGGTTAAGAGGAAACCAAATCAGTTCAGGATATGGAATAATGAAAGGCCATTTATTGATGTTTTTAATTAATTGTTACAGAGTCTGGTGGTGGTCCTGTGCTGGCCGGTGCATCAGAGCAGGGGCGTTTAGTGTCTGCCTGGCTTTACGGTGTTGGGATCCCGAAAAGGAAGTCCAGTAAAGTCATGCAGGTGCGGCCACAGCCACCGGACTAGGGGGGTGAGTAACCCATGATTTGAATAAGGAAGTAAGGGGGGTCGTGGCGCCATATACTTGCTGGTCCTCTTAGGATTAGGCAATGAGAGTTTTTATGCTTCGGCATAAAACCTCTTATGGGGGGGGGGTATTGTAACGGGGCAAAATATGTCAACCAATTTTTTAAGCATTTTTCCTGTAAAATATTCTATGTAACACATTGGGTGACAGTCGGTAGCTGTGTTGGGCCATACAAGGTACGCATTGGGAATTGTACAAAATTTGTTATGAAACACCCTATGGCTACAGTCAGAGGCAGCTATGGCGAGAATTATGGCAGAGGACAAATAAGGTCGTCGGAAGAATGCATAGTTGGCGACGCAGAATCGACGAAGTGTTAGCGGCGTGTACTGCTTACCCTCGTCAGAGAGATCTCGTGAAATGTTCTAGAATGTTTTAAACCAATCAAAGAACGAGATAAGGACCACGTGGTCAACGCCCAATGTTGGCTATAGTATACAACTGCGAACGACGCTCGCGCAGTTCGACACAACACTTCAGACAGTACAGTCGGCAGTCCAACAACCGTCTCAGTGAATTAGTGTCGGGACGGTTAAAATTACCCAAATTACGTAAAAGGTAATAATGGAGTGTTAAAAACACTGTAATAACGTGGCAGTGCTGAAAGATGATGTAAAAGAATATGTGAAAGTGAAGAGTTAGGACAGTGTTAACGGCAGCAAAAGTGTAAGTAATGAGTAATGGCGGAACTCTGTGGATAACGTGCAGGTACAATAGAATAGTAAATATTTCGATGATCAGTGAATCAAAACTACAAATATTATTGAGCTCAATTAAACGGGGAGTAAAAAAAGTAAAAAGAAAGAGTGCGAGAGTGTGTGTACGTAAAAATATAAAGAAACCAAAAAGTACTGGTTTGTAAAGATTAGTCTGTACACAATTTTGTTTAGTAATTTTATGTTTTCTAATTACTAAGGTAACAGAGATTATTCTGTATACAATTTTGTTTATGTATTTTATGTTTTCTAATTATTGAAGAAAGAAAAGAAAGAAAGGAACAGAAAGAAATGAATATTAAAATTAAATAAATGAGATTTGTTTGACAAAAATATGTGTTAACTAAATTATTATGCCACACCCATAACCTGAGTTCTGCATCAAAGATTTGTTTAAAACGGGCCTGTGAGTTTTCTGATTTAAGGGAAGTAAATATCAAAATTAATTAAGGGTAAGTGTTTTATGGTTTCGATGTTCACCTCAAGACATCTTGGCGACCTTTGAACGTGTTTGGAATCTTCTGGGGGTTTTATAAAAGGTAAGTGTAAAAGAGTCAGGGTAAGTAATAATATTTTGGTGTAAAATTAAAAAAAAAAAAAGTTTGTTAGTTACAAAGCATGATAATGTTTTTAGGCTTTTGAAACGTATAATGTGCATAAACTGCAGACTCTCCTGTTCATCGATGTTCGTACGGATTTCTGACCGATTCACGACTACTGACCCGACACGTTTATAATATCATGTTTTCTATATAACTATATAACAAATATTTACTATATAACAAACACTATCATGTTAAAACGACAGAGACCGAAGATTCCTAGACTGTGGGGAATCGAAAGTGTAAGAAAATATGGTGTTAACATCACCTGGAGCGTTACATTTTTCGATGATGTTACACATTTTGCATCACGCATTTTGTGGAATGACCCCCAGCCTAAAAACATCATGTTAAAATATCACTAAATTGAGTTACATAAAACATACTAAATGACATCAAACTAATTTGTGAAGAGGAATTATATACTAAACGAAATAATAATACCAAGGAGCAATGATTTCATACTAAAATTACTAAATACACTTTAAAAAAAGGTTCCGAAGACTTTTGACATCTGAGTTAACGTATCGATGAGACCTAACCATATTATTTCGTCGAAACAACACTTATATACTATCACACACAATAATTAACTACTTATGATAATTGAATTTTTTAAATAACCTCACTATGGGAAAAAACACTGAATGACACAGCACTTAGTGAACAAAAAAAAGAACAAGTGATTAATAGTGTTATACACAATAAAATAGAACATATTAAATAACATTCTAGACATGTTATTTTCACTATAGATAGAAAAAATATAGAAAATAACTGAAACTTTAAACGGACATAATTTTTATTGTGGATTTGTAAACAAAACATAGTGAACACTGCTCCTAGTGGTTATCAAGCGAACTAACTAGAGCAATACAGATTGAAATAATTTGTTTTCATAATTCATATTCGTAAATTGTTTTATGTTAGTGGTTAAGTATTATTATTTGTTACTGTTTTGGACATAATTCAAGTCTAGTTGTATCAAAGAACCCTATACCCTGAGAACTCAATTGTAAATATTATTTGTAAAAGACTATCAAACATTATTCAAAATAATATTTTTGATGAAAGCAAACTAAAGAATCGAATTGTTTTATTTTATTTTATTTAAAATACAAACACAAATACTATTATAGTAAAATTACATAAAACATAAAATACATATATATCTTTTATTATATATATAATTATCTAAATATATAATTGAACAGAGGTAAATATAAGGAAAGGCTATGGGGGAGTGGGGTAATGCGGAATACTAAACATCTGGTACCTTAATTACTAAGGCTGAACACTTGAGTTTCTCGTAAACATTGGTACCTTTAAGAAAAGTGTGGTTTCTCCATAAACCCCAAAGTTTTTCAATTTATATTTTACCAACAAGAATACGCATAAACAAAATTTGAGACCACCATTGTTATCAAACATACTTTTATTTAGACAAGAAAACAGTATCTTAAAATACGATATAAAATTTAATAACAAGTCCCTTACAAATTTGAAAAGTGAAACATATTAGCTCAACAAACTTTCGTACAAAATAAGCATACACAAAATATATATAAGTCTCTGTTACATAGACAATAAAAATTGCGTTTGAAAAGTAATTACGACATATAAATACAATGATATAAACATATTTTTAAATCTTTTCTAATTTTATAAAGTTTCAAGTTAACATTTTGGAAATTTACCAACGTGAAGTAGTCTAGGAGTTCGGGACATGGAATGTCTCCTTGTATCATATAATGAGTAAGCAACAAACATATGACGCAAATTATAGCCAAATCCTATGTTAAGTCCACCAATAGCAAACATTTGGTTATAGAAAATGTGTCTATTTCTATTGTGTTGTTGAAGAGAGGAGACTGCAATCTTTGCTATACCTGCATCCAAAGTATCTATTTGTGAGGTTATACAAATAGCAACATCATGTTAGTATACAACTGCCAAGTACTTCATCATTGTTGTCATAACAACGGTACAACTCCTCGCTGTAATCTGAACGTGTTAGTAAAATAACATACAGGCAAGGCAAAAATATAAGTTTTGTTATATAAACCATATTTAAACCATTCGTATACTGCTTTAGTAAAAGTCCTAAATGTATGCCGATCAGTAGTTGACATAAATGTTGATCAGTACTAGGAACAAATAAGTCTACTGTATGCCTGATAAAGGAAATGTTATAGTCAAAATTTGAATCAATCTCTAAAAGTACTTTAGCCAATCTATATTTAGCTTCGCTGTTTGGTATTTCAAAATAATAAACCAAACCTGCCTTCTTTCAACTAGTAACTAAAAGACCAAAATAACAAAGCAGCAGGTACAGAGTCCAGAACAACGCTCGTTTACATCTTCGTCTGTCAGCTGTTCTAAAACAACTCTATCCAAATATGACATTTTACAATCAAATTTAGTAAGGCTAGACACTGTTCTTACATTGGACAGCAGTTCTTTATAAATCCTACAGTACACTTACTCTTGAGAAGCAACTTAACGCTTTCTGTACTGCAGTGTCAAATAAATACCGGGAATTGTTCATTTAAAAAGCCCACGTATAAGGTATGAAAAACATTTTTTTTGCGTAAGTTGGTAGCAGTGTACCTAACTGTTACGTAGAGTTGTGGCGCGATCTGTCGACTAGTTTGTTTACAGATTTTGATTAGGTTAGTTAACCTTAAGTTTATTAAAATGGATAAAAATATCGAACAAAGAGTTTGCCTCAAAGTTTGTGTTGCTAACGATATTTCTTGTGCTGAATCATTGAAAATGTTGGAGAAGGCCTACAGTGAGTCAGCTTTATCGAAAACGCGAGCACACGAGTGGTACAAAGCATTCAAAGACGGCCGAGAAGTGGTTAATGATTTGCCTCGTTCCGGTCGACGTTCAACGTCTTCGACTGATGAAAACATTGTCAAAGTGAAGGAAATGGTGATTGAAAATTGTCATTCAAGCTTAAGAGAGATTGCTCTGGATCTGTACAAGTCTCACGAATCTGTTGGCACCATTTTAGTTGACGTTTTGGGCATTTGACGTGTTGCGGCACAGCTTGTTCCGAAGAAGCTGAATTTTCTTCAATAAGAGCACCACAAACAGGTTGCTGAAGGCATGCTTGAACAAGTCAATTGTGGCCGTACATTCATGAAACGCATCACAACGGGTGATATGATGTGGGTTTTTGAGTTTGACATGCAAACCAGCCAACAAGCTTCGGAATAATGAGTCGAAACCGAAAAAACTACGTTAAAGTCGCTCCAAAATCAAAGTTATGTTGAGTAATTTCTTTTACTATCGTGGTATTGTCCACTCGAAATTTCTTCCGGAGAGGCAAACAGTCAACAAACAATATTATCTGGGCGTTATGAGGCGTTTGAGAGAGAATGTTCGCCAGAAGAGGCCAGATTTGTGGAAGAACAATTCTTGGATTTTGCACTATGATAATGCACCGTCCCACACATTGACCTTGTTCGTGAACATTTTGACTAAAAACTCAACAAATGTCATCGCCCAAGCACCGTATTCGCCAGATATGGACCGTGTGACTTTTTTTGTTCCTCAAACTCAAATTACCACTTCGTGGAAGACGTTTTGAGTCAATTGAAGTCATAAAACAAAATTCGCAGGAGCTGAAGGCCATACCGGAAAGTGCATATAAGAAGTGTTTCGACGACTGGATTATTCGTTGGCATAAGTGTATCGCATCAAATGAAGCCTATTTTGAAGGTGACAAATAAATTTTGATGATTAAACCAATATTTTGTGTTTTATTGAACAATTCCCAGTATTTATTTAACAGAAGGTATGATTAAAGTCACTCAGCACTTTCCCTTCACGCAAAACGTAAGCATTTCTTGAAAAGTAAACTTCGCGATATTTTTTTTGGTTTTCTACTTCACTACGAATACGACTGTTAGTTGTTGTTTCTGATATGTTTCCTTCTTCAATGTCTTTTAATACTTTCTCAGAAACTTCCCCTGGAGAACATGGGGGGGGGGGAGTTGCAATGTACACAAAGAAGACTGCAGAATCAGACACAAACAATAACAGCTGGGATACAAGAAATGCCTGACGTAGTCGCATTCACACAGACAAGAAATTAGAAAATGTCATACGCACAGTTTGTAACAATTTTAACATCTAGTTTACCAGTATGTGCCTTACAAATGCATCCACTAGAAAATAACAATAATAACGTTGGCCACAAACTTGAAGTCTATAGTATAGTAACGTCATTACACAAGTCATATAAGTAAAAAAAACTGGAATTGAAGAGACCGTCACTGGACAAAAGGCTTACCGCATGACAAATGGCGCCAATTGTACACTAGTGTTTTTGGTGGCCCTAAAAAGGACCTGTGGCGACAAGGCTGCTGTTGGTCGTGCCGCGCTGAAATGTTCGGTGGCTGCGCCCGCTGTTCGTGGCGTACTGCAGTCCTCCTCTTCTTTTGGCACCAGTTGTAGAGTTGGCTGCCGGCCCAGGGAAATCCATCACTGGCGCGGAACTGGAGGGCGAAGACGCAAGAATGCCGGTTCTATTCTTCGGCCGTTCCTTCCGGCTGACTCAGCGTCAATGTCGTCCGAGAGAGGAGAGGAGATGAAGTGCATCCGATGGTGTGGCGATGAAGAGTGCGCCAAAATTTTCTGCCGGCCCGGGTTTTATGCACTCACTGGGATCGCTGATTGGCTGGCTCCGAGCATGTAGTTGGTCACGTCTCGGCTGCTACTGATCCCGGATTGGCTCACCTCATATTCTTCAGGCGTCACGCGCCGTGTTACTGGTACCGGAGAGCAGACGTAATGAATCACTGTTGCCACAAGACATATAATAATCACAGAATCTTTGACATATAATAATACTAACAATAAGAATTGAACAAATATTTATTGGGTACTGTGCAGAGTAGTCACATGAACTGAATAAGGTGCCAGTTTAAAAGTTGTCATATTTGAAATCTACCTACAAGACATTCAGAATCTGATGCAAAGTTGGGTGTGCTGCACTTACGGTATGAGTAAGCTACAGCCATTTCATGGAAGTTATAACCCAATCCTATTGCAAGACAATAGCATGATCTGTATCTTCCCATTTCATAGCAACTATTTTTGAAAGCGCATTTTGTAATCTTTAGTACATTTAACTCCAAAGTGTCCATTCGCACACTTATATTAATCCAAATATTGTGTTTGTTCTTTAGTAGTATAAAACCTTCCAGTATGTCATCACCATTATATAATATATCTCTTGGCAAGTGACAAGAGATCGTAGATGTACCAAACTCTGGCTGCATTTGTAAAGTCATATATAGATAAGCCAACAACAATCTCTTGTCACATAAACTATATTTAAGCCACTCATACACTGCGTTAGTAAAACTCTCAAATTCAATACATTTATATTCTTGTAGCATGTCAATTCCTTGCCAGATAGAATGAGTATTGTAGTTAAAACTTAAATCACTGTCTATAAGTAGCTTACCTATTCTGCATTTCAGTTCGTAGTTTGGTATTTTAAAATAATAAATTGAACCTGCCTTCTCCTTGGTAATAACTAAAAGACCAAAATAACAAAGCAGCATGTAGAGCGCAGCACACCGCTGATTTCCATTTTCATCTTCGCTTCTCAGCTGTTCTACAACCACTCTATCAAATTGTGATATTCTACAATCTACTTCAATGCAGTATGTTGTTAATAATAACAGCAGTTCGTTATAAATCTTACAATCACCCTTGAGAAGCAGCTTAAGGCTTTCAGTATGTTCAAAGTCATTCAGCACTTTTCCTTCATGCACAAGTGTAAGGATTTCTCGAAAAGTAAACTTCTCGACATTTTGGTTTTCTACTTCACAACTCACGTCATTAACACAACTACCAGCTGTGGTTTCTGAACTGTTTCCTTCCCCAATGTCTGGTAGTATTTTGTCAGAAACACTACAGATTCCTGTAGCTGCAGCAGATTTGACGTCATCTGTTTGTGCCTCAATGCCACAGTCTGGCTTTTGAGTGCCATGGACGATCTTTATCAACTCACGTTTGATTTCCTCATTTGGAATTTTCAAAGAAACAACTCCCCAGTCTAAAATTTTGTTTATACACAAATATCCAAAATGACAAAGCAGTTGTAAGAAGGTATCTACTCCAGAAGAAGAAGACGACGACGACAAAGAAACACCTTCAACTTTGCCAGTCATAATTACATTGTTCAACTGTAAAATAGCATTGACTGAAAGTGGTTGCGAGCTGTCCAGTAGTACTTCATCACCCAACAATAACTGCTCCATCTTGTCTCGAATATCTAAAACGTCTACAGCTAACTTGAAACCTTCAACATATTCATGGTTATACAGATAACTCTGCACTTTCCGTTTGCGCAAATACTGCAGGACAGACCAAGCACTATACAACTGAATAGATTGGTTGCACACCTTGTATCCACTATAATATTTTTTAATAGTTTGTTCTGTGGTATTCCTTTCTTCATCATCTAATAAGAGTTTACAAAGAACCTTATCAAGATTATCAGATGTTAAACCATAATATTTAAAAAATTGATGGCTGCCCAAAAAATGATGGCAGTCAACATTAAATCGATGAAAGAGAAATCTGTCTGCATACACTGGAAGAACACTGGTTAACAGTGCTTGTCCCACATACTCATTTTCTCCCAACACATTATCCAGTGTTGTTTTGATAAAATTAATTATTCTGTCTACATCAGGATTGTCATTCCTAAATAACATACTGTTAATAAATGCATCACAGTCGTCAATCAGAACAAAAACTGCTTTCCCAAACTGTCTGTACAAAATTTTAGTTAAGTATTCAAAACTACGCACTAAATCAGATTCATCTACATTTTTAATAAGATCATCATCAAAATAAACCTCCTTGATCTTAAATCTTGTAGCATCCAAAAGGTAAATGTGTTGATTAAACGTTTTTGTCACTATAGTCCTGAACACGTCAAGCATCTTTATGAAACTGTGCGCATCACTTAATGGTGCACAGTTTATACGCACGACAGGATACTTGGCAAAATGTTCGTTAAAAAACTCTTCATCACTACAAATTTCTAAATTGTTATCCTTGAATAGCTTATAATTTTTTGTGGCGTGAGCGGGTTTGGGTGTCCCAATTGCATCCACTTCAATTTCCAAAAAACGTTTGACCATGTCAACGTTGGTGGATTTACCAAATCGCCGTGGAGCCGTTATCAGAATTCTAGACGAGTCACAGAAAACCTCTCGTATCATTAATGTGTTATCTACAAATGCACTTGTCTTCACGATTTTGGCAAAATCACAAACGCTGAATTCAAACACCCTCTGCATGTTGTCGTTAGACCCTGCAAACACAAACATAATCTACTCAATATCATTTTGCCTAAACGCACTGCCAGTGACTTCTACACTGCCTTTAAACATATTACAGCAAAGTTCAGGTATCATGAATGTATACTCTTTCCGTTCTTAGTTCAATCCTGATATAAACAAACCCACATGGCAAATCTGAAGCGCTATTGTGTGACAGTACATACTGAGTCACAGGTATAAAACCGGGGTTCAGAGTTTTAATTAGATCAAAATTAGGAATAAAATCATTCTACTTTGTGAGCAATGTGAAACAGTGGCGGATGGAACAGTAAGGAATGTGGGGTGCACCTGGTAAACAAGTTAATCAAAAGCTATTTTTAGCTGCGATTAGCCAGAGTGTCGCCGATTTAACCCAAAAGTGGCCTCAATATCGTAATTTTCAACAGACGTCACAATCATAATTATGTCAAATCAACATGTATACCTCTGGAACATAAAAAAAAAAAACGCAGTGAGAACACGTCCAGAAGCATACGAAATGATGTCGCCCATGTGGAAGGAGTATCACGTGACCAGCATTTATATTGGCTGCACGGCGATCAGAATCATTCTGTCTTGAAAACACTTTAAACCGGCCGGACGTACTTAGCCGGCATTCGTCAGTCGCCATGTTTTCTGTTCCGCATAACTATTAAAACCGGCCGGTTGAATATAATTCAAGTCCGCGAACAAATCAGTTTTGGCTGTGTAAAAACAGTTTAAAATTTAATACAACATAAGTAAAATCAATAACCAGTGTCAACAACCAGTGACGAGGCATTTAAACAGTTTTTAAACAGTTTCGGACAATTAGCGAGTGCAGGAGTTATTAGTGGAACCAGTAATGAAACCGCAAAATGGATAACTTTTTTCGATAAGTGCAAGACCTAGGCAATTACAAAATAACATCAATCATGATATTTTAAAGTAATAGGGGGGTCTGAAAGAATGAAAGCAAGCGTGTATATGAAGTACTGGTGAGCCTTATTAAAAATTAAGTAAATGTTTCAATCTATTGTTCTTTATGTATGTTTATAAATGTGATCTATGAATCACCAGAGAAATGGGGCAAACCCCGTTAATGTTTTAACTGCAAATAAAATAATAAGTTCAATTTACAAAGACCACGTGTTAGAGTGATTTATTAAATCCGCTATCTCGATCTGTTTGCGTCATTTAAATCCTCGCCTAACGAACTCTGGGGTTACTGGATACAGGTAAGAATTGGAATGTCACAGGTAGGTGGTATTTTGGGGGGAGGATAAGTGTTTGTAAAAAGAATGTAACTTTACAATTGGTGTCGTGTCCAGGATAACTGTTTAATAACAAAAAAGATTGTAATTTTACAATTGGTGCCGTGACGTCAGGATTTTTGCATGAAATAGGCCTGGATTGGATAAACGGGAACAGACCGAGACAAAGCGGAAGTAAAAGTTTTAGGTTAATACGTACAAAAAGACACATGGTCTAAAAAATTTTGTTGGTTAAAAGTAAACACTCATATTTATCTCAGTATTAAGTTGAACTGTAATAGATATTTTATAATTATCTTGCTGGTATATCCTCTTCATTCACTTATTAATATTTAATATATATATTAACACTTTCACTGTGAACTTACTTTTAGGTTTTGATTTCCCAGACGTTTCGACGTAGTGTTCGTCTTTCTCAATGGGATTTAAAATACTGAAAGTCTATACATAGTAACGGTTATGGGTTGTGGGTGTGTGTGGTGGGGGTTGCTGGTGGGAGGGAATTGATGCTGGGATTCAAAGCGTGTGTATGAATTAATGTATCAAAACGTATGTGTGATCTGTAATCTAATTGTTCATTTAATATGTTGTTTGGTTGTAGTGTGTGATATCTGTAAATTTCAAATTGTTCTGCTGTGTTTAGTTTTCTACTTTTAGGTAAGTAGTGTAGTATTTCCATGTTGTGCTCTATGTTTGTGTATGTGTACATACCATAGAACAAGAACACATATTAAACAATAACAAATACACCAACAAAATAATAATTGGCACAGATATGTTGATGACATTTTACTCCTATACAACGGTAACAAAAGACAAATTGAAAATTTCCACAAATACATTAACACTATACACCAAAAATTAAAATTCACACTTGAATTAGAACAAAACAATACCATAAACTTCTTGGACCTTACAATCACCAAAACAAACAACACACACACATACAAAATATACAGAAAACCTACCACATCAGACATGGTCATACATAACTCATCCAACCACCCAACTCAACACAAACACGCAGCTTTCAACTACATGCTCCATAGGCTCACTTCAATACCCCTAAACACACATGACTACCAAGGAGAACTCAACACCATCAAATATATAGCAATCAAAAATGGATACAATCCCGATTTAATAAGCAAACTACACAAACGCATCCTAAACACAAAAAGTAAAACACATAAAACCAACAGCACACAAACCAGTAAATACATCACACTCACATACTACAATTCCAACACACACAAAATTGCTAACACATTTAGGAAACACAATTATAAAGTAGCCTACAGAACTAACAACACCATCAGGAAACACATAAATAATACTAACAAAGATACTGACACATACATCAAAACAGGGGTTTATAAATTAAACTGCAATGATTGTCACCAATTCTACATCGGCCAGACGGGAAGATCTTTTTCCTCTAGATATTCTGAACATTTAAAAGCCCTCACCACGAGCTACATACATTCCACATTTGCCACACATTTACAAAACAAAAACCACAGTTACACAAACATAGAGCACAACATGGAAATACTACACTACTTACCTAAAAGTAGAAAACTAAACACAGCAGAACAATTTGAAATTTACAGATATCACACACTACAACCAAACAACATATTAAATGAACAATTACATTACAGATCACACATACTTTTCGATACATTGATTCATACACACGCTTTGAATCCCAGCGCCAATTCCCTCCCACCAGCAACCCCGACCACCAGGGGCGGATTTATGCACAGGCAGACTAGGCACTTGCCTGGGGCAGCAAATTTTGGGGAGCGGCAAAATTTGAGTTAAGAAATTATATTTTTAGTTTCAAACAAATTTACAAGTATAAAAGCCAGTTGAATTAAGCACACATGAATATAAAAATTATCTTCACTTAATTTGTAACTATAACGCAGTTATCGTTTTTCACCCAAAAGTAATACGGGCGAATGTTTATGTTTTAAGCCGTTGAAATATTTGGTGTTGATCATCCAAGAGATTTTAGATGTTAGCAATCCAGATCAAAGTGAGAAATGTAGATCTGTCAATGTAATACCGAATTGTAGGTTGGTTCCAGAAACCGAGGCAAGCTAATATTTAAGGAATCGAGACATTCTAGTGATACCGACAATAACTGTGATAGCAGTGAAAGTGAAGATACTGTTCACACAGTTCAGCCAGAGAGGTCCGTTGTGGAGGAACCTTCATTTTTGAAGACGAAGAGTCAGTTCACGTCAAAAATCATGATGAAATGTCATCAAATCAGATAGGGAAGGTCTTAGATTCTGATCCTATTAATTGGCAAATGAACGAGAGCACACGCGATTATGTAGCAAAGTTTGGATTTAAACAGAACACTAGTGCGGACTGTAAAACCAAAGAGGGAATATAATGATCCCCCCCAACAGAGATTTATGGGAGGGGGAAAATTTATACTGCCTACGGGCGGCAAAATGTTAAATCCGCCCCTGCCCACCACACACACCCACAACCCATAACCATTACTATGTATAGACTTTCAGTATTTTAAATCCCATTGAGAAAGACGAACACTACGTCGAAACGTCTGGGAAATCAAAACCTAAAAGTAAGTTCATAGTGAAAGTGTTAATATATATATTAGATATTTTAATTTTAAAATAAGTACAACATGGAAAGTAATGACGAGGGAGTCAGCTTAGCTGACGTAACTGTCATTAACGACATGGAAACAGTCAAATAGTGTAGTAGATACAGAAAATAGTTTAACAGAGTCTAAGATAATGGATGGCGTGGTAATAGTCAACGCCAATCCAAAATAAAAAAGCTGATGATAATGATATGATGAAATATTTATGTAGTATGGTGTGCAGTATGAAAGAAAGTTCAGAAAAGCAAAATGCGATGTTAGAGGTAAAATTTAACGAAGTGACTTTAATGAAGTAAAAAATAATTTCACTGAAGTAACTGTTAAATTAAATGGCCAAAACAGTAAATTTGACGAACTCAAGACTGATATCAATGCCATAAATGTTAAATTTGAAAGTAAATTTAATGAGTTGAAACAAAGTATTGAGAAAATGGAAAGGAAAATCGATACAGTAAGTGTAGTGAAAATGAAAATAACGAAGTAACAGACGACAATATAAATAATGATGGTATTAATACAAGTGATAATTATAATGATGAAATGATAACGAATAATAAGGTTGACAAGTGCAAATGAAAATATGAATAACGAAGAAATAATTAACAAGGTAAGTGGTAATTATAATAATGAGTATAATAGTGAAATAATAAGTGGTAACAGTGATATAGTTGAAAATGGGGTATCTAAGAGCAATACGTTAAAAGGTAACAGTGATAATGAGAGAGTAATGGGAGTAGGGGGGTAGTGAAGGGGTAGTAATAAGTGTTCGTAAGTTAGAGAGTATGAGGAGAATAATTTGAGTAGAATGAAGAGAGAAAGGGCAGATTTCCCCGGTGTAGTAGGTGAAGTAGAGGCTTCACGTGTGTTTAGCAAGAAAAAAGGTTTCTTGAAAGTGTATTTGGGAGACGAAAGGTCTACAAATAATTCCCCTGTGTATTATGATTTCCCTGGAAAAGCCAGGATGCATTATAATAATGTCGTGTTGCCCTTTGTGTGGAATGAGAGAGAGAAAGTAAGAGAGGGTTATATAAGTGATTGGGAGAATGAGAGAGAAATAGAATTACTCAAGTTGAGAAGAGATCATCAAGAATTAGTAAAGAGAATAAGTATTGAGAGAGTTGAGAGAATTAAAAACTTACCTGGTGGAGTAGATAATATTGACAATAAAAAGCACTTACCTTGGAGTAGAATTAGTGTACTTGTAGTAGGAGACAATTGTGATGATGATGTAACTTAACTGAGTTTAACAACAAATACTGACGGAGACAGGACTAAAATTATCAATGTAGACAGGTTTTATGAGTTAATAATGGGGAGTGATCTGGTGAATTAGTCTTGCGGTATAGGGAATAAACCAAAAATAAAGAGTTATTATATAAATAATAATATGATAAATTTAAACTGAAATGAATTGTACTCGCGTAAGGTTAGACTAATCTATGACGATGGTGGTTAGATTGTTATTAATGGACATCTAATTATGAGATTGTAATGGTTTAATACTGGACTGAATAATGTGATGAGTTGTGACAAACAAGAACATTTAATGATGAATATTGTATATAAAGTTGTGTTGGTGGTATATGTAATATGTATTCTATAGTAAGGTTATGTTGTTATTATGTACTTTCTATTGTATTTAATCAATTTGTGATTTTGGTGGGGTAATAGGGTTTTGTTAGATGAGATAATTAACAGAATATAATTAAAGTTTATGATAGGAATTAAATGAAGGTAAATTGTTTTGAATAAAGTAATTGCAGTAATTTACAGTGTTCTGAGAAAAGATGGAATTAAATTAATTTGTGATGATTTAGTTAATTTAAAGTGTTGTAAAAGATGGATTTTGGGTAATGATTTCCTAATAAGTATAAAGCAGGAATTGATTTCAATAAACGGGTATTAGAGACAATAAGAGTTTCTGGAGTAAAAGTGATAAAAAATGGGTAAATGATAGGGACACAAAAGCGAGGGCCTGACCTTACGGTAAGTAATGATGTTGTATTTGTAAAATCATAAGTTGGCAACAGTTACAAAGTGGCGTCCGGTAAAGCGGACGTAACAACAACTGTTTTTGTCGTGAAAGTGTTTGAGAAGTTAATCATGAAATTTAGAGTTACATGGCATTTATTAAATTATTTATTATTTGTTTTTTTTGTTTGCAATTTATTTTGGAAGAGATAAAATTAATCAATTTGAAAATATGAGTGTAAACCATATATTTTACAGCACATATTTTACCATTATATGTCACAACTTGACTGAGCTGCCATCCCTCATACAATTTTACAGCAAATCTGTTGTTTTTAATTAATTTTATTATATTAATTCATGCTTTTACTTATTGGTTGTAATAAATTAGTATAATCAAAATAATTTATTACCATTATACATTTTTTTAAATCTGACTTCAAACACCATATTTTTTCATTATTAAGCTTATTTTCATTAATTTTTTAAAAAAGGCTGTTTAATCATACGATAAAAGCTAGATTTCACTGCAGTATTTTTTTACATTAGTTTTGTACATATTTCACTAAATTTATTGTGGTACCTATATTAATATATTTTATCTGTGTTAAAAATTTATTACAGCTATTTAATAATGGAGAATTGTCAATTTTATTGAAAAGGAAAACATATTTTGGATAGTCTTTTGCTTATTTAATTTTATTTTCCTATTTTTATAAAATAAAATAATTATAAAAATATTTTTTAAAATAATAATGGCTCCCATGTATACAACCGAAGTAGCTTAGGAGTAGGCAGGGTAGGCTGCCTAATGTGAGCCATACAGCATACAAGGAAGGCAGTATGGCCAGCACTACGCTTCAGCTGCCCATTATTATCCCCAGGATGTTATCCCAGGTACTAATTTTCAACAGGCTGAGTCGACCTGGGGCTGAAAAACACACCTTGATTTTTATGGTGTAGGCCCGGGAATAAATATTTTTGTTTTGTTTTGCCGGGAAGAAATTTTTTTTTAATTTTTTGATAAATAAAAATAGGTACATGCTAAAACGTTGTTGTTTAACTCCTATTTTTAAAATAAGCTACTTGAGAAATGGCGGAAGGTATTTTGTAGTAAACTATTCAGAATAAACTGATGAAATTGCATATATTTATGTTTTCATGTCACTAAAAATTTAAGGTCAAATGTATTGCACAACATCTTGGGAAGACCAAAGGGGCAATTTTAAGGGTTGAAATGTATAAAATAGCTATTTTATTCTTACAATATTCATAAATTAATTTTAAGAGAAACATAAGTGAGAAGTACTATGGTCAAAATTTCATTGGTATATTCCATAGTACAAGGTTGAAATCAGCTCTACGTGTTAAAAATCTTTTTTATAAAACTATGTTGGAATTTAAAAAAAAAAAATGTAACTGTCAGATACACCAAGTAGACGTGACACACATAAAACAGTGGGTGTTGGTAAGTCTGACTTGGTATATACAGCAGGAAGATGATTCAGCTCATGAACAACCATCCTATGTCAAACCTAGACTCTTAGTGACCAGTCCAAATTTTGTCCCAGCAAGTACAGAATAACATAGAGTAGACATTCACAATTAACTGTATGTATACTGTTTCCATTTTTAGTTTAATCCTGATGTAAACAAACCCACGTGGCTCATCTGAAACGCTATTGGTCAGGGGCGTTGACGCTTTTCACTCAGTAATGTGTTATGCGCATGTGCAGAACGTCTGTACAGTCGTGTGAGAGTTGTCTTTACTGCGACAAGTGGTTTTTGATTACGTATAATAATTTTTATGAATACATAGTAGAACGTTATCGCTGCTAGCAAAATGAACATAAATTTAAATAGTTTTTAGTAAACGATATTGCCGCAAAATCAGGGCATGCTATTTTAAGACTTCCTCCTTATTACTGTATTCTGAACTCCATTAAATTATTATGGAGCCAGCTGAAAGGATATGTTGCTCATCACAACACAACACGTAAGCTGCATGATGTAAAACAACTGATAAAACAGGGCGGTGAATGAAATAACGACTGACAAGTGGAGTCGATATGTCGAGCATGTATTAAAGGAAAAAGATAAGCTATGGGAATTCGACCAAATTACCGACGCCGTGCTGGACAATCTTATCATTAACACTGCTGACTCAAGTGCCGATTTAAGTTCCGACACAGACATTGAAGGAATTGAATTACTCTCTGACAACAACTGATAATATACAGTACACTGGTAAGTAATAATCGCAGCATCTATTTTTGCTTTAAATATGGGCCTACTTTATTTTTTTTCTTGCGATATTCAATAAAAAATCCATTAACTCTGCGTGTTATAAAATATATCATTGTCACTCTGATAGTCACAAAAATATTACTTTGATCCGGAATGTAAAAGTACGAGGTGTGTTAGAAAGTTTTAAGACTGGGCTTGTAATTTGAAAATGGCAGTACTTACAGGCTATTGTGATGGATCTCCTTCAAAGTAGTCCCCTTCTGACTGAACACACAGACTCCAACGGTGTTTCCATTTTTGGAAGCATTCCTGGAAATTTTCTTTCTTAAGGGTTTTAAGAACCCTCTCCGTATTTGCCTGGATGTCTTCAATTGAGTCAAACGGTCCCCTTTCAGTGAAATTTTCAATTTAGGAAACAGGTAGAAGTCGGCAGGGGCTATATCAGGGGAATACGGGGGTTGTGGAAGCACAGGAATTTTGAATTTGGCCAAAAATTCCGTGATCGAGGACGCATGATGAGCCGGTGCGTTGTCGTGGTGGAGGACCCAATTCTTGTCTCGCCAGAGTGCAGGCCTTTTCTTCCGCAAATTTTCGCGCAAACGCTGAAGGACACTTTTATAGTATTCCTGGTTGATTGTCTGCCCCCTAGGGGCAAATTCGTTATGCACGATACCCGTAGAATCGAAAAAAACCACCAATATTGTCTTCACATGTGACCGACTTTGTCACGCTTTTTTCGGTCGTGGCGAACTTGGACCCTTCCACTGCGATGATTGTGTCTTTGTTTCTGGGTCATACCCATAAACCCATGTTTTGTCACCTGTAATTACCCTATTTAACAAATCTGGGTCAGTTTCGGCCCGATTAGACAATTCTTGGGACACTTCCAAGTCGTATTGTTTCTGCTGGTCTGACAACAATTTCGGAATGAATTTTGCGGACACTCAACGCATGTTCAAATATTCTCTTAAAATTGACTGAACCGCGTAGAAACTTAAATTCAGTTCATTAGCCATCTCCCTAATTGTAAGTCTAAATAGTGCGGTCAGAGCGTACTAAATCGCAAACTTTCACAATGTTTTCGTTAGATTTGAAGTGGAAGGCCGGCCGGACCGGGGGGCATCTTCAACTAATTCACGGCCATCTTTGAATCTGTTGAACCACATAAAAACATTTGAACAGCTCAGACACTTATCCTCAAAAGCTGTTTGTAAGAGTTCATAAGTCTCCGAAGCTGATTTCCCGGTTTTAAAACAAAATTTGACACAAACTCGTTGTTCCGTTTTTACATCCATTTTGCAAAATCAAAAATCCGTCAAGACCCGATCACACGTCCTCACTCACCAGGATGCCACTCTCTACTGAACAAAGATGTCACGGTGATCGTATCACAACGTTTCAACGACAAAACAAGCTTCCCCTTCCACACCCGCGGGCAAACATAGTCCCTCCTATAGAGCAGTGGCGGCACCTGTCTTAAAACTTTCCAATCACACCTCGTATTACAATCACACATGTGTTTATACAGTATCAATATTATATGTACCCTGTCTGTACTCCTTCTGTCAGAGTGACACGCCTCTAACTCAAGCAACAAATAGAGTTAAAGATGTGCCACGCCTGTTTGTTTACATCACGATTAAGCTAAGAACGGAAACAGTACAAGTGCTGTGAAAGGGGTATCCACCATATTGGTCAGTCATAGAACTGGAAAGTCGGCAACAAAAACAAAATGTTCAAATGGTTGTGCTTCAGATGTGATTACACTTGCTTAAAATTGTAGAAAAATCTTAAAATTTTGCACGTTTCTAGCAGAAAAAAAGAATGAAGAACGCCAACAGTTGTATTTAAAGGTTTCAGTTACATCCTGTTCATATAAAATTACAGAAATGATAATTCATTAAGTATTTTAAAGTTGTGACTACAACAAAAAGTCAGTAAAATTTATTTTTTGCTCAGACATTCTGTGTGTGTAGAAAAGTCGTGTAGAAAATGGCTGAAATTAAATTTTTATTTGAAGGTTTATTTTTCTATGGCCACTAGTTCTGCTACAATTGGGGGCAGTAAAATACCACTATAGTGACTACTTGGCCGAATCCCAAGCACATAATTTTTTGTTTCTATGCCCATTCTTCCAAAAAGCAGTTTATCTTTGAATTTTTTGCAGTACAACAAATTGACATGAATTTGTAATATCTTCTACATAGTGTCTAGACAAAAGTTTTGGTTGCTCTCCTCCAGGGGATTGTACCCACCCCTTTCCAGTGGGTGGTGGAAAGTAAAACATAAATAACCCCTAAAATCTGCAGATTATGAAATCTTAAGAAATAATTTTGGTATACACCTATTTTTATGGAAGGCAGTGGTTTTGGAGTTACTGGGAGTTCAAAATTGTGATTTTCACCCCTCTAAAATTGTTCCCTCATGACAGTCTTTGTTAAATAACTTGCAGAATATTTAATCTATTAAAAAAATGATAGGGTCTCAAAATAAAATTAATTTTACATGAAACAAGCTGAGATTGTTTTTACTTTCATGTTCCATAAGGAAATGGAAGTATGGTGATGGCAAAAAATCGTGTTCAAGGTTAGGGCTGATTCTGATTGTACTACTCTCAAAACACGAAAAAAGTCATTTTCTGAAAGTGTCTGCGTGTAGAATTTTTTCTGTGGCGAATGATAACTGCTGCAAATTCAAACAGATTCAAATAATTTTTTGCATATGTGCCCGAGATGTGGAGAACTCAAGTCATTGATTTTGGTGAAGATTGGTTAAGGGGTAGGAATAGTTTACCTGCAATGTTTTAGGTTTTAAAAAGAGTAAAGTGCTTAATTTTGATAAAAGTATCCTGAAAAGAAGGCCATAATAACCCACTGCAGATCTCTAAACTTTATTTGTTGCTTGAGTTAGAGATGTGTCATTCTGACAGAAGGAGTACAGACAGGGTACATATAATATTGATACTGTATAAACACATATAAATTGTAATACTTTTACATTCCAGATCAAAGTAATATTTGTGTGACTATCAGAGTGACAATGATATATTTTATAACACGCAGAGTAATGGATTTTTTATTGAATATCGCAAGAAAAAAAATAAAGTAGGCCCATATTTAAAGCAAAAATAGATGCTGCGATTATTACTTACCAGTGTACTGTATATTATCAGTTGTTGTCAGAGAGTAATTCAATGCCTTCAATGTCTGTGTCGGAACTTAAATCGGCACTTGAGTCAGAAGTCTTAATGATAAGATTATCTAGGACGGTGTCGGTAATTTGGTCGAATTCCCATAGCTTATCTTTTTCCTTGAATACATGCTCGACATATCGACTCCACTTGTCAGTCGTTATTTCATTTACCGCCTGCTTTATCAGTTGTTTTACATCATGCAGCTTATGTGTTGTGTTGTGACGGGCAACATATCCTTTCAACTGGCTCCATATTAATTTAATGGAGTTCAGAATACAGTAATAAGGAGGAAGTCTTAAAACAGCGTGCCCTGATTTTGCGGCAATATCATTTACTAAAAACTTTTTAAATTTATGTTCATTTTGCTAGCAGCGATAACTTTCTACTATGTAGTCATAAAAATGATTAAACGTAATCAAAAACCACTTGTCGCAGTAAAGACAACTCTCACATGACTGTACAGACGTTCCGCACATGTGCGTAACACATTACTGTGTGAAAAGTGTCAACGCCCCTGACCAATAGCGTTTCAGGTGAGCCACGTGGGTTTGCTTACATCAGAATTAAACTAAAAACGGAAACAGTATACATACAGTTAATTGTGAATGTCTACTCTCTGTTATTCTGTACTTGCTGGGACAAACTCTGGACTGGTCACTGACTATTTTAATTACAACTATAACTGAAGGGCTGCCACTGATCACTAGCATCATATAAATCCTTAGCGCATAGATTACTCGAGACCGTACCTCCTAACATGCAAGGTACAGTATTGTGCGAATTAATGTGAACACATCATAATTATCTCAATTTTACTTTTTTTTCACAGTTGGCAACACTTTTATGTCAAAGTAGCGGCCATTTTGTTTTACTGTTCTGACAGTCAGTGAGTAATGAGACATAGCAAGGTACAGATGCGTTGCATTTTGTTCTTTTTTTAGAATTATTGTGTTTTTGCTGAAGTAAGCTGAACTAAGGTTTTATTTGCTTTTTATTTTTGAAGATGGATATTACTCCCAAAAAGCGCACTAAAATTGTTACTTTGAGTGAACACACATCAATGACTCAAAGAGATATTGCCAAGGAGTGTGGTGTGAGTTTAGGAGCTGTCAACAAGATTTTGAAGCAAAAAAGGGACACTGGGACGATTGAAGTGAACAGAAAAGGGAAATGTGGAAGGAAAAGAAAGACAACAGCAAGGGATGAAGCTTTTTTAATAAGGGAAAGTAAATTAAACCCTAGGAAAACCAGCCAAGAACTTCAGCAAGACTTAGCACATGCTGGAGTTATTGTTCATGACTCCACCGTACGAAAACGACTTATAGAAGGAGGAAGAAAAAGTCAGACCTCAAAAAAACAGTTATTGACTGCTGCCATGATGACAAAACGATATGATTGGGCAAAAAAATATGTGAGCTGGACTGTTGAAGATTGGAGAAAAGTGTTGTTCTCAGATGAGAGTCATTTTTTGGTACAAGGACAGCGATCTCGTTTCGTTAGAAAAAGTGACAACGAAAAACTTACGACAGCTCATAATGATCAAACAGTTAAACATCCGTTAAAGAAGATGTTCTGGGGCGGCTTTTCTTATAAAGGTACCGGATGCCTTGTGCCGATCGAAGGCATGATGAACTCGCAAAAATACAGATACTTGCTAGAACGCAGATTGGAAGCTGAACTAAGAAAAGTTGATGCCAACGGTCAAGCAGTTTTTCAACAAGATTCGGCTCGTGTCCAAGATCATGATGAAATATTTCAAGGACAAAAAGATATCATGCCTTGAATGGCCAGGAAACTCACCGGACCTTAATCCGATTGAAAATCTGTGGGCTATTGTAAAAGCTAGACTTCGTAAAATAGATTGCACAACAAAAACAAAACTGACTGAGGCTGTAATCCACACATGGTTTCGAGACCAGCAAATATCACAAAACTGTAAAAAACTTGTTGATTCTATGCCAAAACGTGTTGAAGAAGTTATAAAAGCCAAGGGAGGACATATTTCCAATTAAAACAATTTAAATTGTATTCTTTTCTCTTTTTTCTTAGTCTATAACTAATAAATGTTGTTTTTTCAAATTATCACTTGTGTTCACATTAATTCGCACAGTACTGTAATATATGCAAGGTAAGAAATGCACTCTGAATAACAAGGTGCAACAGAAAAAACAATTCAATGGTTTCTCAACTAAACTGAAATAGATAATACCATTATAGAATAAACAAATTAAAAACAGGTCACTTAGTTTAAGAAACTGTATGTTCAGTACGAAAGTTGCTAAACTAGAAGCAAGGGACTTAAAGAGGACGTGCAATGGCTATTTATAAGTTTGATGCATTATTTTGTTAATTACTGTGAATACAATACACATGGTAAGAACTGATCATCACATGAGAGAATTCACTGGACTGCCTCTGAAGACAGCATGTATGAAAGTGGTAGAAATGGTGATGCTGATTACGACAATGGCAGGCAAAAAAAGCTTTATAACCGTAAATTTGTCATGCTTGTTTGCTAACCTGCTAAATGTCATGTACTGGACGAGGTCTTTCAGTGTTTCCACCATTTTCAAGTCCTAAATCATGACCCATTTTCGTCGTGATTTAGGACTTAAAAATGGTGGAAACACTGAAAGAAACTCGTTCAGAACATGACATTTAGCAGGTTAGCATATAAGCACGACGAAGTTGGAGTTACAGAGACTGCTAATTCAAATAACAAGATTAACTTTATAACAATGTTTGATAAGATAAGAATATCTTATCATATTAAACAAAAAATAAATCCAATTAAATATTAAGAGTTTAATACTTGTTGAATTGCCACAATGACTTATGATTACTGTGTATCTGATATTCCAAACACCCAAACTATTTTATATTTTTTAAATATTTCTGTAGAGAGTACAGATATATCTGTGTTTATCAAAATGTCTGCACAACAGTAAGCATCCACATACAATAGGGCCTTCTGCTGTTGCTATATAATACCCCATCGAAAAATAATTATTGGGCTTGGATTTATGTGATATTTTATATAAACATCACTTATATGCATAGCTATGTATATTTTACCCATTTCTTACATTTAGGCCTACATCATATTTAGCATAACTTGCAAAAACCATATTTTGGTCATTTTACGTTGTTCCTTATGTTACACTATTTCTTTTATTATTATTTATTTGTTGCTTGCTTTACAGTGATGAGTGATTTATTATTTACTTTATACAATAAATAACCATTGTTTTGGTATTACAAATGCATATTTAATAAAAATTTTCAGTAATACTGAGTAAAATTACAAAAGTAGTTGGTTGAATGAAGTCCGAAAATTTCAACAAATTGAAAAATTCCAGTCGTAATAACTAAATAATTAAAGACACTGTGAAAGCTAGCTGTAAACTGTAAGAGAGGCTTTTTTTATGAAGTGTTAGGTTAGGACTAAGTACCACTACCACCCACTTTTCATGCAGCTATGAATCGGGGCCTACTTAAACAAATATTACCTTCACATAATTTTCGTTGCTGTTAAGGATCAGGTAGCGGTGCCTTTTGCTTAAGTCTAATTTCTCAACACTGGGTGAAGTGTTTTCAGTAATCACACAATAAATATGGCAGAATAAATACGTCTTTATATATGTTGACATTTCTTTAAATAAAACGTTTGCTTCACACGTGCACTAGCACTAAAAATTTCGATAATCGGAACAGCCTATTCAGCATAATATTTACCATGCAGACTACTGGAGAAATTAACAAAAATGCTTAACCTAACAAAAGTTATGTTCATAATGCACACGTTAATAACTTGTTATAGTAAAATTCTAGGATTTTACATTTAATTTTCATTGTGTGTGTGTTTTGCTTCTTCTGTAACACACAAAGCATCTCCTAACAACTTCACAAAACTAAGAAAGGCTACAAAGCATCATGTCAAAACGACAAAATAATCAAAGGTAAATATTTACCTAATCAAAACTGCAAATAATAATCAAATACAGAACGAAAAATCTGGTAGTACAAGCAGCATATTTCCGACACAAACAGAACTGAAATTAAAAGACAGTAATTACAACCTACTGTATAATGAAGCTAAATGAATTATTAAAAACAAAATTTACCCACCTTAATATAATTTTACAAACAAGACTGCAACTGGTGATCAGGTTTCAACGTAAACTTTTTCAATTCCCGTAAGCTTGCTAAAATGGATACTGTACGTAGTTCATCTGAATTATAAACGACGTGATGGAAAACCAAGATTGACGACGCTTAAACTAGCAATGAATTCCCACGTAAGCCAACATGTATTTAGACGATGGTTTTCAGATGGCACCGACTTCAAATAGTAATCTTTCCAAACACGAAAGCAGACAAAAGAAATCTTGTAAATAATTGATAACAACAAAAACAAACCTATTGTAAAATCAACTACACCGCTAGAGGTGGGCCGATATACCTGTAATAGGTATTTTGGAACGATATTCTTGTGGAACGGATGTAACAGTGACTGAAAAGTTGAAATACCTGTTATTCGCGGCGACGCTGTTCCGAGTCGAGACACGCCGCCCTCGCTGTTCCGAGTCGAGACACACCCCCTACGCACCTACACAGACACACACACACAAAAAGTACGCAAGATCACGTAAACCAAGGCCAAATACTAGGCGTACAAAAATATCGCTGGAACGCAAGGAACAGCCAGTAACGCGTTATTTAAAATACTAGGTATTTCAAATACTAGTGGTATCACCGATACACAAGGAACAACGCGTTCCAGAGTAACAGTAATATTTTAGTAACACCTAATATTTTAGGAACACCTAGTATTTTAGGAACAGGTAGCATCAAGCATATTTCGAGTAGGAAATATAAGTATATAGTACGAGCCACTTTTTCGTCCTGTATACTTCATTCTGCTCAAAGAGACGAAGCTGTTTTTAATAAAGGAAATAATTCATCCTGCTGTTACATTTGTTGTCGTGTGATATGCAGATATAGAATACAGATTATATGCTAATAAATTATATATTATACTAGTCACCAACTTGTAACTAAAATCGGTTGGTAAAACTTTGTTTTTACTCAAAAAAACTTTGTTCCGAGTAGTTAGTGAAATCGTATTTAATTATATTGAGTTATAACCTATAGAGTGGTTGATGTTGATAAGCTATATTATACTTTTTATTAATGTGATTTTAACTTCACTACACATCTCACGTAAATGATGAGATTGTTGTAATGGACATTTATGCACTTTATCTAGTCCTGTTCCTTAAATAACTGTAATGCATTTAATTTACTTTTGTTGTTGCTTATTTATAAGTTTTTATTTATGTATTTATATTTAATTTATTACAATTTGTTTTTTATTTTTATTTGTAAAATTTTGTTTATTCTCATTCACTCTTGTGGCTTACTGTTATGTTTTTATTATACGTTTCTGATGTTTTTTCACATTATTTTTTGTGGTATTACGTGTAGGCCTACTCTAAATTATTTAATTGCCCCGAGTTTCGCAACTGATTTGCCTAACCAATGTTAGTTTGTTTACAACTAGTGAAAACTTAAATTGGTATTCCCAAAGGGAGATAGGCCTATAAATTCTCTTGTTTCTTATTTCCATTTAAACAGTAATAGTTTAATAAAGTCACAGTGTAAAGTAACACTGTTAATACTTTTAGTTTCAATTTATTTCTTATAACAAATTATATAGTATAGGTTATATAATATCTTCAAATAAATACACAGCAAGTAGGTTTATTAATATATTAATAGGTTTATCTAGGTGAAAATTTACCGAAAAGAAACCTACTTGCAGTGTATTTATTTGAAGATATTACATAGGAGACCTGCAGGAAACTCAAAACGAGTTACTTACAAAGGATAATATAGGTTATGTATATATAGTATATAATAACAGGTATTTGTACCTGTTAGTTTTTTGGAACGGTATTTTCATACCTAGTATTTTAAAATAACAGTTTAGCCCACCTCTAACACCGACCAATGTAACTAGAATAATACACCGACAACGATTCATCGACAGGGTTCAGTTCAGTACTTCTGTTGACAGTGCAGGCAGTGTTGCCGGGCTTCTGGTCAGAAGTGTCCCTCCGACAAACTTGAAATATCCCTTTTAACTACAACAAAACAGTTTTAGTGACGTTAAGTGATATAACACGGTATAATAATTATTAACGTGTTGTATAAAATTAATAGATTCAATAATTTAAAATGTTAATAAACATATTTAGTTAATTCCTTACTTTGCTATAGTACTTTCTTTTCTGAAACTATAAGTACATTGATACCGTATCTGATAAGCTGTTATACAAACACATACATTAATTTATTGTAACATTAAGGGAAGAAAATGTTGAGTTTTGTTATAAGTAACCAATATTTAATTATAACAAAATCGTTAATAACTATGTTAATTATTTTAACTGGTTTTGCTCAGGGGCAACTCAAACTGTAAGGTAAAATTTAGTCAAATAATTTATAAAGCTTGTAATATTTTAATCCTGTAATAAATAAGTGCTATTAGACTGTTAATCAGAAAATGAACATTTATAACAATAATCTTTTTACTCAACCTGATGTGATAATTAGGCTGTACTTTGATAAGCCTATAATGAATTATTTTACCACTGATTACTAATAGTTTTAACATTATTATAGTAATTTTACAGAGTTTTAAATGTGCAATTATAATTTTTTCAATTAGACACATGCAAATTAGTGAACATATCTACACTATAGTAGCACTATAATTTACTGTAGTTATAAACACAACTTCACTGTAATTGTGGTTCACAAAACAGTCATATTATTATCATCATCAAATTATAAATGTTTTATCTCTTTTTTGGGCCTGGGGTTCCAAAATTTTGAAATTTCCAAAATAAATTTAACACAACATTCATTAATTAGTTAAAGGTTATTGCTAGCTAAAAGCATGCATTTGACATCCTAAATTTTTATGGTGGCATTTTATGCCACCATAAAAATAATCATAGGTGACTTAAATGCCAAAGTGGGAAGCAGCCATGCTTGTAGTAATACAGGAAAGTATAGTTTACACTCTGAACACTCAGACAATGGTTTCCGACTATTGAACTTTGCAGTTGGTCAAAATATGATCATAGGAGGGACTTTCTTCGACCACAAAGACATACATAAGGGCACATAGATCTCTCCAGATGGGAGAACGGTCAATCAAATAGAGCATGTCCTATTGGATGGCCGCCATAAGTCAGACTTACAAGACGTTAGAGTTTATAGAAGTGCCAACATGGATAGTGATCACTATCTCGTAGTTGCAAAACTGAGAGGTAGAATCTCCAATACTAGAAATGAAAAAGGAATAAAGACTGTTAGATACAATACAGAAATACTAAAGGAAGAAGAAATAAAACGGAGGTTCGAGGAAGTTACTAATGAGAAAATTAGGCAGTGGAGACTTGAATGCCGTGAGGAACAAGATATAGAAATCCACTGGCTTAATCTAAAAAACATATTAGTGACCACGGGAGAAGAAATCATTGGTTTGAAGAAGAGACATGGGCGAGATGAGTGGTTTGATAAGGAGTGTGAAGAGGCAACTGAATTCAAAAACAAGACATACAAATTTATGATCCAAAGGAAATGCACTAGGGCTGTTCAAGAGGAATACAGGAAGGCCAGGCGGATGGAAAAGAAGATTCATAGAGGAAAAAAGAGGGAGTATACGATGAGACAGATGAAAAAGTTAGAGGAATATAAGAATAAAAGGCTGAGCCGAGATATGTACAGGAAGGTGAATGATATGAGATAGGAATTTCAGCCTAGAACAAATGCCTGTAGGGATAATAATGGTGGCCTTGTGAGTGATACTGCTGGCGTAATCAGGAGATGGACAGAACACTTCGAATATTTGTTAGGCTCAGTTTGGGAGGCTTCGATAGAGGCATCTGAGAATGAAGAGGAAGCAGGAGAATTCAAGGATGATAGAGAGGAGTTGGTGCCATCCTATGACGAGGTGTATGAAGCTCTAGAAAAGCTTAAAAATAACAAGGCAGCAGGTTCCGATGGTTTACCAGGGGAACTATTAAAGAGCGCAGGAGGAGATTTCATAAAGGAATTTGCCCATCTCATAGAGCGAATATGGCTGGAGGAAGTAATGCCTGATGAGTGGAACAATGGGGTGGTGTGTTTAATACATAAAAAGGGTGATCCGCTCATATGTAAAAATTATAAGGGCATCTCTCTACTTAATACAGCATATAAGGTATTGTCCAACATCATATTTTCTAGGCTGCTTCCCTATGCTGAGGAAAACAAAAGAATATCAATGTGGATTCACTAGGAATAGGTCAACAACAGACCAAATATTTACACTAAGGCAAATCCTGGAAAAAACGTTGGAATATGGAGTGGCCGCTCACCATCTCTTTGTGGATTTCCAGTCGGCATATGATTCAATCAACCGGAAAATGCTATATAGAGCTATGAAGGAGTTGAATATACCATCTAAGTTGGTGTGTATGGTTGGAGTAGTTATGTCCAATTCTAAGTGCCAAATCAGAATACAATCAAATCTATCTAACTCCTTAAAAACATTGAATGGGTTGAAACAAGTAGATGCCTTAACGTGTCTGTTGTTCAACATAGCTCTAGAAAAGGTCATCAGGGATTCAGGAACTCAAACTACCGGACACATATTTCACAAGGAGGTACAGCTTCTGGCCTATGCCGATGACATTGACGTCATAAGTAGGTCTGAATCTGGCTTAAAGGAAACCTTTCAGGAACTGAAGTTGTCCGCTAAGGCTATGGGCTTGGTTATAAACCAAAGCAAAACCAAATATATGGTTGTAGGTGCCAACACTCGTGCCCTGTCCCTGCGCATTAATGATTATGAATTTGAAAAGGTTCAGGGTTTTCCATATCTCGGGTCATATGTGGACTCTGGAAATGACTCCTCTAGAGACATTGAAAAACGGATATTATCTGCTAATAGGTGTTACTACGGACTGGTGAAACATTTTAAGTCAAAACTAATAAGTAAAGATACAAAAGCCACCCTATACAAGACCTTGATCAGACCAGTCCTGACGTATGGCTCGGAATGCTGGGTGCTAAAAAAACTAGATGAGCAGAAACTATCCGTTTTTGAGAGGAGGGTACTGAGGAGAATCTATGGCCCTGTGAAGGAAAATGACATTTGGAGGCGACTGCATAATCGAGAGTTGTATGAAAGGTTTAAAGATCTTCCGATCGTGCAACTCATACAAATTAACAGATTGCGTTGGGCTGGTCATGTGCAGAGAATGGCGGAGGATAGAATCCCAAAAAGAGTTATGAATTATTTGCCGATGGGCAGGAGAAGGAAAGGAAGACTGCGTAAAAGATGGCTGGATGAGGTTGGTAAGGAGGCAGTGAGGCTGGGTGCAGCAAACTGGTGGACATCGGCCGGGAGTAGAGACCAGTGGGGAAGTTTCTTTTGGAGGCCAGGGCTCGGACTGGGCTGTAGCACCGAGGATGTATGTATGTATATTAATATAATTTTACAAACAAGATTGCAACTGGTGATCAGGTTTCAACGTAAACTTTTTCAATTCTCGTAAGCTTGCTAAAATGGATACTGTACGTGGTTCATCTGAATTATAAACGACGTGATGGAAAACCAAGACTGACGACGCTTAAACTAGCAATGAATTCCCATGTAAGCCAACATGTACTTAGACGATGGTTTTCAGATGGCACCGACTTCAAATAGTAATCTTTCCAAACACGAAAGCAAACAAAAGAAATCTTGTAAATAATTGATAACAACAAAAACAAACCTATTGTAAAATCAACTACACTGACAACGATTCATCAACAGGGTTCAGTTCAGTACTTCTGTTGACAGTGCAGGTAGTTTTGCTGGGCTTCTGGTCAGAAGTGTCCCTCCAACAAACTTGAAATATCCCTTGTAACTACAACAAAACAGTTTTAGTGACGTTAAGTGATATAACACGGTATAATAATTATTAACGTGTTGTATAAAATTAATAGATTCAATAATTTAAAATGTTAATAAACATATTTAGTTAATTCCTTACTTTGCTATAGTACTTTCTTTTCTGAAACTATAAGTACATTGATACCGTATCTGATAAGCTGTTATACAAACACATACATTAATTTATTGTAACATTAAGGGAAGAAAATGTTGAGTTTTGTTATAAGTAACAAAATTATCTTGTTGTTGCATCCTCTTCATCCACTTTATTAATTTAATAATATATATATACTTTCACTTATGAACTTACTTTTGTCACTTCCCAAACGTTTCGAGATGTTGTTTCTCTTCTTCAGTGGGTTTAATACTAACTGTCGATTACAGAATAACCGTTATGGAATGGAGTGTGTGGTGGGGGTTGATGGTGGGAAGGGATTGGCGCTGAGGTTCGAATTATGTGTGTGAATCAATGTGTCAAATAGTGTATGTGATTTGTAATGTATCTGTTCATTTAATATGTTGTTTGGTTGTAGTGTGTGATATCTGTATATTTCAAATTGTTCAGCTGTGTTTAGTTTTCTACTTTTAGGTAAGTAGTGTAATATTTCCATGTTGTGTTCTATGTTTGTGTAACTGTGGTTTTCGTTATGTAAATGTGTGGCAAATGTGGAATGTGGCAACACCATTAGAAAACACATAAACAATACTAACAAAGACATTGACACATACAACAAAACAGGGGTTTATAAATTAAATTGTAATGATTGCCCACAATTCTACATCGGCCAGACGGGAAGATCTTTTTCTTCCAGGTTTTCTGAACATATAAAAGCCCTCACCACAAACTACATACAATCCACATTTGCCACACATTTACATAACGAAAACCACAGTTACACAAACATAGATTTTATCAAATTTTTCATCCCCTTTTTGGGCCTTGATGTCCAAAAATTTTGAAATTTTCAATCTTTGGTTAAAATTCCCCTGGATCAGAGGAGAGCCGGAGATCCAAAGACGGACCACCATGGCTAACAAGCCATACTTCTCATTGCTGCCATTATTTAGGTCTGGGGATGTGCACAGGGAAACAAAAATGAAAATATATAGGACTGTCATCAGACCAGTGCTATGCTACGGGTGTGAGGCACGGACAATCACACAGATAACAGCCGACATAGTAGACACCTTTGAAAGGAAAATTCTCAGATGCGTTATAGCCCCAATACAAGAAAACGGCTCATGGAGACTGAGATAGAACAATAAACTGTATCAAATATGTAAAGAGATACCAGTCTCAAAATTTATAAGAATACAAAGATTGCGTTGGGCCGGACATGTTATGAGAATGAAGGATTGCAGGAACCCCAAAAGGGCTTTGCTGGGTACATGGGAGGGAACGAGACCTAGAGGCAGACCGAGGAAGAGGTGGGAAGATGCCGTTGCAGAGTTGTATACTTTCTGTTTTAAGTTATTGAAAAATATTTTCAATGATGTTTATGCTTTAATTAAACACCCTTACAATTTTAAACGTAGTGCAAAACTTACTACAGAAACAGTAATGAACTTTTCAAATACTCCCAGGGTTTAAAACGCTGATTTTTTAAGTTTTTCGCGTGCATTACGATGGTGCTTTCAGATTCTGACGCTTACTTTATGAAAAATTTATGTGAAGCATTAGGCCAATGTTTTAGCAGGTTAGAGTAACTGTAACCTGATCTGGTTTTAGACCTATTATCTAAAATGTTATCTAAAATAAAAGATGTTTTAGATCTTAAAGTAACTCAGTTATTTTAATATTACTAGATGCCGAAATGTGGCGTCTGAGGACAAATGCCGAATTTTACGATCTATACAAGGAACCGGATATTGTCACAGCAAGAAAACAAGGTAGAATTAGGTGGCCACCGGTGTTGTGCTACGGGTGTGAGGCATGGACAATCACACAGAAAACAGCCGACATAGTAGGCACCTTTGAAAGGAAAATCCTCAGACGCAGTATAGGCCCAATACTATAAAATAGCTCATGGAGACTGAGATACAACAGTGAACTATATCAAATATATAAAGAGATACCAGTCTCAAAATTTATAAGAATACAAAGATTCCGTTGGGCCGGACATGTTATGAGAATGAAGTATTGCAGGAACCCCAAAAGGGCTTTGCTGGATACATGGGAGGGAACGAGACCTAGAGGCAGACCGAGGAAGAGGTGGGAAGATGCCGTTGCAGAGGACGCGAGCGACATGGGGATAAGAAACTGGAGGAGGGTTGTAATGAATAGAGTAGATTGCAGGCGGAGATTGGTGGAGGCCAGGACCCGACTTGGGCTGTAGCCCCATAGGAGGTTAAAATACCCTTTAATTTGAAACCCCCGCATAGGCTTTGCAATTATTTCACAATGTTGACCCTCTCACATTTTTGCCTCCTGCATCTAAAGATCAGTTTAAAAAACAATAGGTTTCTGTAGAGTAAAAGTGTGAATGTACATTTCAAGTTTTACGAAAATTTATGGATGTTATTGTGAACATTGCCCTAAATAGATAGACAGACAAATGCTGAATGGGCGAGTTAACACTGATAATGTGCTTCACCTGTTCAGTTATCAACTACAGAAATTTTCTATTTCTGTACAATGTAGGGCTAAATGTTTCTTTTGTGTGTGAACGGTCCAAAGGAAGAAGGGGGTTAGTCAATTTTTACAAATTCTACAGGAGACGACTTTTAAAATTGCAAGACTCAAAACTATGATTAAATATCAATTTAATTTGTATATTAAGATTGTTATTTATAAATTCATATGTTTATTACATTCTGTCAACGTTTCATATTTTTATTTCAAATATATTAGTAAAAAATCAATAAACAGTAAAAATAATACAGTTTTACTGGTTAAGAAGGAGGTAAGTCAAACAAGTAGAGGTTAAGAAAATAAAATGGGAAAGTCAACCAATAATTTGTGTATTTATTTTTTACAAAATGCATTATACAATAGAGTTTAAATCAAACTTACTTATAGGATTACAATATTTTCAATTCTTATGTTTTAATTCTTACTTTCTTCAAAACCTGTCTTCTGCAACCACATACAGTCCTATGTTGGCAGCGATTTAAAGTAATGTTGCGTGTCTTGGCTACAGAATTTTTACAAATGGACTATGTCATCAAATTTTGCTTTGGGAATGGGTATTAAATCTGAAAAAAGTATATAATTGAAAAGTAGATAACTTAGCTAACCAAAACAGTCAATATAATAACGTTAGTTACTCTGTTCCGTTTTCGTAGCGAAAATGTACAATATTCACATTTTAAACCTACTTTGTTAGGCCTACTGTATAATATTACAATAAAAAAATATTGTATAAAATGTCTTATAATGAACAGTTGGGAAAATTTACAAATATACAAACATAAAACACGAAACAAACTAATACCTGAACAAATACAAATCAATACAAAACATGACACAATTTTCAAAGCACTCAACATCGAAAATACACAAAATGCTAATACATACACCATAATCACACACAATAATACCACTTTAAAATACCAGAGACCAACAAGAAACCAAAATAGCGACCAGACGCAAGATCACGAAGGCCGAGGATGAGAACACAGGGGTTCTCGAAACATGTTCCTAATATGGAAAGAAATACCTTGAGGTAAATTATGTAATTATGAGAACTGAAAATTATGTAAAACGATTAAATCAGTGTATAAACAGATGCACGCATTTGTTTGATGAGCAAACAAGAAGATCTTTGAAACCTATAAATTCAAAAGCACCCGTTTTGACGGGATTACCCAAACTCCACAAGGATGGTATCCCCTTGAGACCATTAGTAAATTTCACCACTGCTCCGGGGTATAAAACAGCTAAAAAACTAGTGAACATAATAAAGCACAATATACAAATAATTAATGATCATAGTTTAATTAATAGTGTTGACTTTGTGAATAAGGTTAAAAACTTACTAGTTGAACCGTCTTACAAACTTGTTTCCTTTGGTATTGTAAACTTATATACGAATATACCAGTAGCTGAGACCCTGCGTATACTTAAGATTAACCTTATTAATACTAATAAATTGGATATTGATAGTATAAATGAATTGATGTATATTTAGAATTGGTTCTTGATCAAAACTCTTTTACCCACAACAATCAATTTTTCAGCCAACAAGATGGGTTAGCAATGGGTCCTCCGCTTTCAGGCCTTCTTGCGGATATACCTAAATAATTTCGAAAATTCATTCATTTTCACAAATAACAGACACAGGAATAATATAATATTTTACGGCAGGTATGTTGATGACACCTTTTTAATATACAAAGGCACACAAAGGCAAATTGATAGTTTACACAGTTATTTGAATAATATCAATGGCAATATGCGGTTCACACTTGAAAGTGAAGACAATGGTAAACTGAATTTTCTGGATTTAACTGTTGCCAAGGACATAAATAAAAAACTACAATTTAACATCTATAGAAAACCCACAACGACTGATATCGTAATATATGCTAAGTCCTTTCGTCCTATATCCCAGAAATTGGCTGCCTTCCATAGTATGATTTATAGACTTTTATCTTTGCCCCTCGGTGGTAAAGAATACCATCAGGAATTAGACACCATTAAATACGTTGCAGTTACTAATGGTTATGATGTCGATATGGTGAACAACATCCTTCGAAAACATAAGAAAAAGCATAGAAACATTAACGGACATAAAACTCGCGAGAATACAACACGCAAATACACTGCAACACCGTACACACACCTTATGCCTAAGATTTTTGGGTCAATTTTTAATAAAAACAGCAATATAAAGGTCACTTACAAAACCACTAATAATATTATGAATAATCTTCGTGTCCGCAGAACTACCAGCCTTGAACACAAAACTGGTGTTTAAAAATTGATATGTGACGATTGTGACGCCTTTTGTGTGGGCCAGACAGGTCGTGTTTTTTAAAAAGATTTACAGAACATAGGCCGCCTACACACCTTCACAGCTTGGACAATATCAAGTCAAAATTTGCAGAACACCTCATTTCCGAGAATCATAATTACACTAATTTTAAAAGTAACTTGATACCTATTCACGTATGTAAGAAAGCGCGATATATGAACGCCCTTGAAGAGTACGAAATTTATAAAGCGTATAATAATACTGATACCAAGCCACGTGTTTTAAATGATCAACTGCTTTTCAAGTCGAATGTATTGTACGACACTGCCATGCGTTATTGTCGTGGTGGGAGCCAGACGTAATTCAGTGCGCGGTCAGTCACCGTACGATGTACATCGTTTAACCGTGGCGCTCGTTTTTAAACATTTATATTGGATTTTAATATTTTAATTATTTGACAACTTTATCAACGTTAAATGATACACGAATATTTTAAGTTCTGAGGATAGGACAAGTGTCCTGAAACATGTCAACTTTATAGTGAAGACGTTGTTTCAAAAAGCCGCAGACGGTGAGTTGCAATATATTTGATTGAACAACACGTGGCTTGGTACTAAAATTGGGATTTATTCCTTTTAAACATGAATACTGCAAGTCGTGCAAAATAGTACGAAAATTTCAAATTGTTAAAGTCCAACTACACAAAACTATTTTACACATTAAGTTCAACAAACCTTGTTTGAAGAACAATGTTATACCGAATTATGCTATCATAAGACTTAAAGGTTCGTCTATTGCTGAATCAAAAACCAAAAACATGCAGAAATTTACAGAGTTAAAGAAGAAATTATGTCTCTATACATTAAAAAGTCAAATCTAAATTATACATTATAAAATTACATTTGCAATTATTAGATAGCACGCATCCAGCCGTACTGAATCATTATCTGGATTTTATAAACAATGACGTCAGACGAGTAGTTTATCAAATGCGTATAAAGCAATCGGATAAACTCCAAAGGTTATTAAATAGTCAGTTACCGATATCCAGCAATATCAAGTGTAAACACAAATTTTATACGCGATTGCAGAATTTAACTTCCCTTGTTTTAAATACTGATGAAACTGATTTATTGAGCAAAGGTTTCAAATATAATCTTCCCATACACAAATCGAGTTTCAATCATAAGCACATCATTGCTGAAATTATGAATGCAGAGACTGTCGTTAAAGCAATGGTTGACCAAAAAGATCGAGACGAGACCCAATTCTTAATAAACGAAAAATTCAATAAAATCATTAAAAATCGGTATAATAATGTTCATTCCTCTATTCCTTTAACAAATATCAATTATAATAAAGAACGGAAAATTTTAATAGGATTAAAACAAAAATTATCTGACAATAAAGCCCTCGTCACTAAAGCTGACAAAGGTAACACTGTGGTTATTATGGACAGAGAAGATTATGACAATAAGATACAAAATTTCATTGTTAACAAAAACATTAATATACTGAATTCTGACCCAACTGAAAATTATGTAAAACGATTAAATCAGTGTATAAACAGATGCACGCATTTGTTTGATGAGCAAACAAGAAGATCTTTGAAACCTATAAATTCAAAAGCACCCGTTTTGACGGGATTACCCAAACTCCACAAGGATGGTATCCCCTTGAGACCATTAGTAAATTTCACCACTGCTCCGGGGTATAAAACAGCTAAAAAACTAGTGAACATAATAAAGCACAATATACAAATAATTAATGATCATAGTTTAATTAATAGTGTTGACTTTGTGAATAAGGTTAAAAACTTACTAGTTGAACCGTCTTACAAACTTGTTTCCTTTGGTATTGTAAACTTATATACGAATATACCAGTAGCTGAGACCCTGCGTATACTTAAGATTAACCTTATTAGTACTAATAAACTAGATATACACCGCCATGTAGAAGTAACCAACTCCGAAATAATCATCTTCTTTGCAGAGTCGCATGCCCGGCGCCTTCAGTTAAGTTTATAGGTGAGTTGATTATTTTCTGTTAATTTGCACCATAATATTTCAATTCTGTGTCTGCATGAAAGACTACTATAGCGCTGATGGTCACATCTAATACCCCAACGGCATTTCAGGTGTGTCCCCCCTCTAAAAATAATCCTGGGTACGGGCCTGAAACCACACATACAAAAACATCGAAAATAACATGGAAATTCTACACGTACACACAAAAGGCCGAAAACTAGACACTCTTGAACAATTGGAAATATACAAACACACGAAAACACATAACAACGACATCCTAAATGAACAGACACAATTCAAATCACACGCATTATTCGAACATATCACACCCCACACGCACAACATCGATCCTTCAAAACTCGATACCGTCGCCAACAACAAGACGGACAGTGCTCCCAGCGGCAGCCTCTGAAGAAGCTTTTTAAAAGCAAAAACTGATTCAGGCTATAAAGTAAAACTTTTTAATTATAATTAGTGAAGTAACGGACACGTCATGGACAACGAAATCCAAGAAAAATATAGAGGTTTCAGATTATGTGTGGCGTCATGTATAGATCGTTGAGGACAAAGATAAGGAAAGATACAAGGCTTAAATTTTATAAACAATGCGAGTCTGTTTTACTACGTGGATCTGAAACATGGGTTCCTACAAAGAAGATTAAAGGCCAGATTCAAACTTTGGAAATGAAGAGAATTGTTAGACCATCTGGACAGAATGGAGGATGGACGACTACCTAAGGTTGCGTTTAAATATAGACCCTTTGGTACAAGAAATGTAGGAAGACCGAGAGTGAGATGGAGAGATGCTCTGTGAAGACAGAACAGGCAAAGTGCAGTGAAGAAGAAGAAGAAAAAGAAGAAGAAGAAGAAGAAGAAGAAATTTTTATCAATAATAATTTGTGATCCGAGTCGGAAGTGTTTTATACATAGTTGACATTTTAAGTAAATAAAATATTAGTTTAACAAAATACAATATCATAAAACACACCCACAATAGTATTAACAATAACGATACAGACTAACAATTAAGTCAAATACAGGCATATTGGGAAACACGACAACACTTACGCACTCAGTGAGATGTAGCGTTGCAATGACAAAATATCGGTATGGAGAACCACACATGACTTCCATGTTCTAAGATTTATATTTAAAATCATTTACGAAATGAAATGTTTCCATAGAAACTACTTCTTTCCACTTATTGCTTCAGCCTTAACCACAGTACTGTGGTCACTAATGTATACCACCACGCGTTATCGCACTCGATTTTCACTGATGATGGCAGTCGACGGCACTGCCGAAACGCCTGGTTTTGCAGAAAACATTGCACTACGGCCAAACAGCCCGGGAAGGAATTTTAACAACAAACTACTACTTTGTTGCCGATAACGTAGTACACATATAAAAATTATCCCCTCCCCCGTAACTATAATTTTCATTTATAGAAAATTACCCCCACCCAGTTCAACTAGCCTCTTCATTTATAGATATTTCATCTACGTTTCTACAGTGGATTATTACCCTAAGATCTTCTTATCAGGATACTTTATTTATCAAAATTAAGTACTTTACTCTTGTTACAACAAAAAATGTTTCCGGTAAACTGCCCTTTCCCCATAACCGATCTTCACCAAACTCAATAGACCTTGAGTCTTCTACAGCTCAGGCAAATATGTAAAAAATTATTTGATCCAGTTTGAATTTACGGCAGTTATCGTGCGTCATGAAAAAATTGTCTCTTGTTACAACATAAAACGTTGCAGGTAAACTACCCCTTTCCCTTAACTGATCTTCACCAAAAACAACAGACCTTGAGAACTCTACATTTCAGGGATGTGTGGGAAAAAGTATTTGATTCCTTTTGAATGTGCGGCAGTTATCATTCGTCAAATAAATATCGGTATGGAGAACCATACAGGACTTCCATGTTCTAAGATTTATATTTAAAATCATATTCGAAATGAAATATTTCCATAGAAACTACGTCTTTCTACTTATTGCTTCAGCATTAACCACAGTACTGTGGTCACTAACGTATACCACCTCACGTTTTCGCACTTGATTTTCACTGATGATGGCAGTCGATGGCACTGCCGAAAAGTCTGGTTTTGCAGAAAACATTGGACTACGGGTAAACAGCCCGGGAAGCAATTTTAACAAAAAACTACTTCTTTGTTGCCGATAACGTAGTACACATAAAAATTCTCCCCTCCACCTTCAACTATAATTTTTAATAACAGAAAATTACCCCCACCCCGTTCACCTAACCTCTTCATTTATAGATATTACATCTACGTTTCTAAGTGGATTATTATGACCTTCTTATCAGGATACTTTATTTATAAGAATTAAGTAGAATGATCACTGTTGCACACCACTATATAAAAATTATCCCGATTAGCGCTTTCAAGCTTCACAGCTCATCGTCAGATCGGAACAGACAGAAATTATTTGAAAACAAACCCTTCACCCCTCTCACCCACCCTGCTCACACACAACAAGCTATAAATTAATGTCCCTTCCCCACCCCCTAAACCCTGTCCCACCATCTGTACAGTTACATATTTTTCTAGCAAATTCCTTGTGTTTCAGTGTTGTGTGTGTGTGTGTGTGTGTGTGTGTGTGTGTGTGTGTGTGTGTGTGTGTGTGTGTGTGTGTGTGTGTGTGTGTGTGTGTGTGTGTGTGTGTGTGTGTGTGTGTGTGTGTGTGCATCCTTTTAAACTTACCCTCTTCCTCTCCACACACGTGGGTCAGTCACACACCCTTATTTTAAACCATCCAATTAGTACTATGCAATATAATTCTTAATCTTATCTATCTGTCCTCTATCATTTAATTCTTAATTATGTTATAAAATATTTCTTCATTATCAAATTTAATTTTAATATTAATTAAATTGTCTAACCCTTTTTCTCTTTCTTTCAATATTTCTAACTCCTCTCTAAGCTTCCTTTCAACTGTGTTATTTACTACTTTTACAATTTCGTATTCTTCCAAAGGATTAACAAACTTATGGTTGTCTTCTATGAAATGTCTTGCATATAACGAATTGGTTGTTCTATTACCTTCTCCACGTTTGTGGTCAGACAACCTGCATACGAATTTTCGTCCTGTCTCACCTAAGTATACTTTGTTGCAGTCTTTACATTTTAATTTATAAATTCCGCTTTTCTGTAATACTGGAATTTTTTCTATATTCTTATTCCTTATCTTATCAAATACCGTTTCACATTTTTTAATAGCTATATCTACTCCATATTTATTAAAACATTTTATAATTTTTCTAGTATGTGAACCTATGTATGTCAATGACCCTGCATAATTCTTTTGTTCTGGTTCTATTTTAGCTTTCTGTATGTTAACCCTTTTCATAACTTTATCCACTATGTTTAACTTTATCGTTTTTAACTCCCTATCTTTTGGTTCGGTCTCTTTTAAACACTTCTGAGCTCTGTAACAAAATGAATTGATTGCCGCCATTTTATATCTATAAGGGTGGTAAGACTCTCTTGGTATAATTATATCAGAATACGACTCTTTCCTAAATATCCCAAACTGTAGTTTCTCATTATCTTTAATTTCTATGTTTAAATCTAAGTAATTTATTTTCTTACCTCCTATCTCTTCTTTAAATTGTAAGTTTTTATCCTTATTATTTACCTCATTTATAAACTCATGCACTTCTTCTATGCTTCCTTCCCAAATTACTAATACATCATCAACGTACCTAGACCATAATTTTATATTGTCTTTATACTTAGTGGAACTAATTAATTGCTTTTCAAAATCATTCATGTATATTTCAGCAAGAATAGGGGATAATGAAGACCCCATAGGTAAACCTTTTTTCTGTATATAAAACTTGTTATTAAACCTAAAATAGTTCTGATTTACACATTCTTTAATTACTTTAATCAACTGCTTTTTATACCTGTATTCTCCCATATTATTATCGTTTATTAACTTAATAACTTTATTTACTGTGATATTGGTAAACATGTCCTTAACATCCAGTGATATCAATTTTGTATTTACATTAATAGTAGGGGGAAAATGCCGATCCTGACTCACAAAGGAATGCCGCCTTTCCCACGGTCTAGATCAAAGAGATGCCGCCGTTCCCGCGGTCCAAGATTTTTTCCACGCTCTCCCCACCACCCTGGACCCGCAGTATCCGCGAATTTCCGCGAATATAATTTTTTATATGCAGCCTTTCGCGAGCCTAAATCACTTTCACTTTCTAATTTCCAAGAATATAATTTTTTATATGCAGCCTTTCGCGAGCCTAGATCACTTTCACTTTCTACTGGACCACAGCATCCGCGACTTTTTCGCTGATCTTTGTCAAGATCCCCGACTTTTTCGCGTATCTGGACCACAGCATCCGCGTTATTTTTTTATATGCCGCCTTTCGCGAGGTTAGATCACTTTCACTTTCTATCACTTGATGCATTATAGTGTATATATTAAATATATGATCAGGGTTACCAACCTTGCATGAGTTCAAATTTGTTATAATGTATATTAAATCTATATGATCAGGTTTACCAACCTATGGTGGGGGGTTCCGACTTGATGCATTATAGTGTATATATTAAATATATGATCAGGGTTACCAACCTTGCATGAGTTCAAATTTGTTGTGTGTTATAATGTATATTAAATCTATATGATCAGGTTTACCAACCTATGTATGGGTTCAAACTTGATATGTGTGTGTGTATTATAGTGTATATTAAAATATATGATCAGGGTTACCAATCCTGCATTATTGTGTGTGTATAGAACAGATCTGCCAACATTTTTCTTCGGTGGGAAATTCAAACTATATTATAGTAAATTGTTGACGACGACTTCGATATCAACTCACTCTCCCCTCCTCCCTCTTTGTCTCTAGACACAGTTGTCGATCACGATATAAACTCTCTCTCTTTATGTCATCAGTTTTACATAAGCGTCGTGCTACTTATGGATTATTGTAAGTAGCGATACTAAAATGTAATCACCAGGAAATATATATTTATCACCTACCTCGTTGCGTCCTACTTCTAATTTTTTTGACACATGACAGTCATTGACCATGATTTAGAAATTAATATACTGCCAAGTCTGTGTGTGTGTGTGGTAAAGTGTTACGCATAAAAAAAAATCTCCTTGAAATAAGTTATTTTCAAAAGTTTTGTGTACACATACACACATTGTATATGTCTCTCTCTCTTTCGCTGCAAACGTTGACAAGAATTCCCTTATTCAAACGATTTGTATGTGTGTACACGAACTTAAATATAGTTTACAGACGATTGTAATTTTAAAAATTCATTTTTTGCATTAAATATATATATCGTAAACAATGAAATAATAATATTTCGTCATTGTAAGATTTTAATAAAACAATTATCAGTTTAAATAATAATTTTTATGATTGTAAGATACAACCTACAAATTATTAAAATGTCTCTCTCACACACATTTCTGATTACTATACAAATAATTGCATGCATATTCGGAGTACGTTGACAGCATTGATCGGTTCAGCGAAACAAGTCTATGCACACACACACACAGACACACACACACACACACACACACACACACACACACACACACACACACACCCAACGATACTGAATTAGATATAGTTATTATTCGCTAAATTAAACCAGAGGTCATTAACCTTGTGTACGACGTCCTACATTCTAATTTCACACCTGCCAGTCATTAGCAGCGCTGACAGTAATTAGGATTAATTATGGATTATAAAGTATTTACTCTAAAAACGGACAACTCTACTTTCTAATTTGACACCTGTCAAGCATTAACACCGCTTACAGTAATTACTCTAAAAACGGACACACACACACACGTGCTTTCCCCACTACAGTGTACACTATATATACGCAAAGTAAATTAGCGACAATTTCTTATTTGTCTGCTTGTGCATGCTGATACTGTACGTATTACGTGTCTTCCAGTATACACATCTTCTTTTGGTAAGTGTATAGATTTTATTTAAACGTAAAAATTATCAAGTGCATTATTTATTGAATTTAATACATGTGTGTGTGTGTGTGTGTGTGTGTGTGTGTGTATGATCAAATTACAATTTCTGAAAATATATTCTTACCGTATTTTTATAGTGGCAATTTCTCATTGATCACCAACGTGTGCTGATACATCGTGAAATCTCTGCATCTTTTTTAATAGTTGAAAGACTGTTTGTACGTCTTCAGTGTAGACAACGCGCATACTAGTTTGGCTGATACTGTACGTCTTACGTGTCTTCCAGTATACACATCTTCTTTTGGTAAGTGTATAGATTTTATTTAAACGTAAAAATTATCAAGTGCATTATTTATTGAATTTAATACATGTGTGTGTGTGTGTGTGTGTGTGTGTGTGTGTGTACGCGTGTGTGTATGATCAAATTACAATTTCTGAAAATATATTCTTACCATATTTTTATAGTGGCAATTTCTCATTGATCACCGACGTGTGCTGATACATCGTGAAATCTCTGCATCTTTTTTAATAGTTGAAAGACTGTTTGTACGCCTTCAGTGTAGACAACGCACATACTAGTTTGGCTGATACTGTACGTCTTACGTGCTTCCAGTATACACATCTTCTTTTGGTAAGTGTATAGATTTTATTTAAACGTAAAAATTATCAAGTGCATTATTTATTGAATTTAATACATGTGTGTGTGTGTGTGTGTGTGTGTGTGTGTGTGTGTGTGTGTGTGTACGCGTGTGTGTATGATCAAATTAAAATTTCTGAAAATATATTCTTACCGTATTTTTATAGTGGCAATTTCTCATTGATCACCAACGTGTGGTGATACATCGTGAAATCTCTGCATCTTTTTTAATAGTTGAAAGACTGTTTGTACGCCTTCAGTGTAGACAACGCACATACTAGTTTTGGTAAGTTGTACAGATTTTATTTAATTTTAATTTTAATGTATGTGCAGATTTTTATTTAAACGTAAAAATTATTTGCATTATCAAGCGTGTTATTGAATTTAATACATGTGTGTGTATGATCAAATTATTATGTCTGTTACAAATTTTCTGAAAAATTGCTTTAAACAAACGTTTTTAATGTAACAAATTTAGAAAGTAGGTCACAGCGTATGATGACATTTATATCTCTCTCTAATTCTGTTGTGGACATACATAGCTGTAAGCAGTGACTATCTCCTTATGAATGCGGAATGTAGACTTTCCTAAAATTATTTGCATTAAAACATTATCAAACGCATTATTATTTATTGAATTTAATACATGTGTGTGTGCGCGCGCGCGTATGTGTATGATCAAATTATTATGGAGTGGGTTATACAAATAATAATAAAGTGTGTGTAATATATATATATATATATATATATATATATACATTTATTAAAATACATACACACAGCTCCAAGATTATATTAAACAGTTTTTCAATTAAAAATACATACACAGCTCCAAGATTATATTGTTACAAGTATGAAAATATATCTAAACTAATATTTACAATTAAAAAAAAAAACATACACAGTTCCAAGATTATATTGTTACAAGTATTAAAATATATCTAAACTAGTTTTACAATTAAAAATACATACACACACATAGCTCCAATATTATAATGTTACAAATATGATGAAAATATATATATATTTAAAACTAGTATTTACAAAATATGTATAAAATAAGACTTAAACACGTCTATGTACTGTGTTGGACAATGGCGTATATTCTACAAGCGAATCATGTAGTATCATACAGTAGGCGGTCGTCTGTGTAGGAAAATTCGTTGACGATTCAAATTCTAAACGTACATCAACTGCTGAAGACTTAAGTGCTTCGTCTTGTCTGCTACAATCGAAAACAAACAGCGGGGCTTTTGATTTGAATAATTCCGGTGTCAGTACTGGGCTGCCGTCTAAACGGTGGTAATACGAACTTTGAAAACTGGCGTACATATTGTACAATAATGCAAAACGGTCTTTCCCAATATCCAAGTTTAAATTATCGTAAGGATAATACTTGTCGTTTAGAAACAGTCTCGCATTGATCACGTTACAGTGATCTAATTCATCAGCGTGTGCTGTCAGTACATTTTTTCTTGCTGTCTGAAACGCTAACACAACAAAGCGTGGTTTTTCTAGCTGACTCGAGGTCTTGACAATCCAATTCTGCCTTTTAGTCTGTGGTAAGGCAGGATACTCGTGCAACTCCCAGGTCCTAAAAGGCATAGTTATCGGGTGGTCTTTCTCTATGAGTCATAACAGTGGTAATCTGTACGCATTAGCTACATGTACATAAGGCATTTTCCAGTAAACTTTATCTAGTTCAAGAACACAATTAGCAGTCGTTTGTCCGCTTACTAAAACCATAGCATTTATGTCGGTAGAAGCACGTAGGAGTATAAGTTCTTGTTTCACGTTCAGCACGATGCGTGTATAGTCTTCTGCGAATCCCATTAGCATTTTCAGTGGTATACAAAAATTGAATTCGCCGTCATCATTCACTTTTAATATGTTCGTGGTCGGTGCCACCCAACCTGCGTTTTCCATTGCGTTACGTGTGTTGTTGTTGAGTGATAGAAAAGTTTTAATAGTTGACGTAACACCGACGTTTCTGGTATGGTCCACTACCACTCCGGCCAACTGGTAACGAATCTCTTCAAAGAGAAATGCTATAGCATTGTTCACCAGTTCCACATTCAGTGCAGTATCTGCAGCCGCACTAGGGTTTTTAACCAACTTGCCTTCGATGTAGAGGAAACTTTCTCACGGCAGTGTAAAGACGTCCTGTTGTTGTATTGGCACACGTATTTCATCATTGTTTCCATATCTTGTTGTTGCGTACGGTGCGTGCGAGTGAAATGAAAAGTGTGTGATACTGTCTTCAAAAAACGGTTGCTGCTCCACTGATAATATTCCACTCGCCATGTTACTTGTTTACAACAACAACAAAACAGCGAAATCAGGAAACGGCGGTTAACTGATGTTAATCGTTTCAGTTTCGAACGAGTACTGATGCGTTTCCTAACTGATCTTTCTTCTTCTTTTATTACTGACGACGACTGTGGTAGCAGCGGTGGCGAAGAAACAAAGTACAAGCCCATGTCTATAGTCGTTTTAGATGTAAACGCACAGTGATGACTTCTCCGCGAAAATCTATTACGTCACCGTCCTGATCGTGTAAAGATAATGTTATGTTGTCCAAACGGCTCACATTCACAGGTAGGTATATGACGTTTGTAGGCGATTCAATTATTTTGAATCCTGGTTCGACTGACGGATAGAACGAGTGCAGTGTGTGCTCGGTTTTACCGTTCTTGTATGATCCTTGCGCTATATTACACCTTATCAGTATACTGTTCACTTTTATAATGTTAACTGTGGCGTCAGACGTGTGAGTTTTATTCGCTTCAAGCAGACGCTTTCCCTTGAAACCCAACATATCACCGATACCGTACACTGTTTGTTGAAAGTCAATATCCAGTGCACAAGTCAGCTCACATTTCAGTGTATTGTTGTTAGGACGTAGACTAATCTTTGAGTCTCCTAACTGCTTTTTGAGGAAGGCTTCTATGTCACCGATTTCATAAGCACCTGTAGGTAAAGTTATCAAGTCCCACGTTGTTCCGTCTCGTAGTACTGGAAACACGTTGTTTTTTCCTTCAATCACGTTCGGTATACTGTTGTATGTAGTAAAGTCCAATAGACCTACATACCATTCGCCGTTTGTTAGTTCGAGAGGCGGGAAAAAGTCACATACAAGAGCAGCAGCATTCGTACCTGTTAAGGTGACCGACCGCGAAGACATCTTGTCGCTTACTGATCACTCGCGCGTTAAGAAGTCCAAACAATAAATGCCCGCAGATGACTGTGTGTGGTGGCTGTTCACGTTCGTAATTGTAGTAAATGTCAGTGTCGGTTCCAAAATACTGTGTCAGCTCAAGAGGTGGCTGCATATTACCATACGCATCATAGTAGTAAACTTGTTTGTTTCGCTTCTTGTAGCAAACCCAGTGCGTACCAGGTCCTTCTGCACTGTCTAGATTAACAACTGCACTCTCATTCTTCCATGGTCGTGTGTGTGGTAAAGTGTTACGCATAAAAACTCCTCTGAAATAAGGTATTTTCAAAAGTTTTGCGTACACATACAAATCACTGTCAGACAATGCACGCACTGGTATGCAAATTAGTTTTTTTGTCTGTAAGGTCGTAGGTATAGACCTGACGCTATTTTTTTATTGTTACGTTTATGTCTTGGGACTGTTTTGCGTTTGCAGGTCGTTTTGCGTTTGTTCACGGATTGACGTTTAATTCCTGAACCCTTCTTCTTCTTGTTTTTTCTGCAACCACTACGCGAGCTCCCTCCACCCACTGCCGATTTCGCCTTCATCGCTGCCGCTACGGCCGCCGCGTACGCTCTTTCGCTGATGCCTGAATTCAAAGCTTTCACTCGATCCCACGCCTTGTCGGCAAGAACGCGATCAGCTATACGTCTTCGACTGTTGTCTTTGTACCTTGCGTAGGCGATATCGTGTTCGCGACAGGCTTCGTCCAGCTCGTTGATTCCGCGCTCGCCACGTGCCAATCTCTCTTTGAGTTTTGTTCCAGGTCCACAGAATCGGTAGCCGGGTAGGTGTAATTCTACTGGTAATGCATCCACCGCTCGATTAATCAAAGTAGGTACTGACGAAACGATAGCGGGTACAGTGTTTTTAAGTATTTTTCCAATTACACCACGCCCCATTCTTTTCTTACGAAGTACGTGCATTCTTGTAAACAGATCTCCAATCCTTGATTTCCGTTTCCGTATCGAGAACGTCTATTAAACGCCCCACCTCTTCAATATATTCAGACAGGACTGAACGCTGTGTCGTGCTGTCTTGATATTTATAGACAAACTTTATTAGATTGATTATATGAGCGTGAAATACCTGAGTGACCTTGTACAATTCGGTCTTTATATGTAATTTTAATTCGTGCATTTGTCGTACAGTGACTGCGTCTTTGTCATTGACACCGTTCGCTATATTCGTAATTTTTCTTCCGGCAGCGTAGAAAGTATCGTTTTGCAAACTGATTGTGTGTGCGTGTAAAAATTCCAAATTCACTGCGTCTTTGAAGTCAACAGGTGCCTGCACATGCGTTAGTCGACAGTCATTAACGATTACGTTACCTGCACGATCTTTTTTCAAACTCTTCTCGTCTACGTATCGTTTTGTGGCTGCATCTCTTGATTTAAGCGGATCGTTTAGCCTTATTATTCGATGATCTTTTGCGTCTACGGTAGCGTTGTCGTCGTTCTTGTACTGTAAGCATGTGTCCTTTACGTACTGTAAAGAAACAACATCGTGCAACTCTTCAGGATCACCCAAGTTGCATATCTTTTTGTTTTTCACATCAAAGTGACCGTCGTTAGTCACTCCTAAACCGATATCCTCACGCAGACTTCGATGAGTTTCTTTTCGCACTCTTACAGCGCTGTCGTGTCTACCGAACTTGTCTACACTCATATTTATGAAGAAGAACTGATGGTTATAGAACGGTGCGTCTGCTTTTATATGATAATGCCGGTTTCACGTAATTCTTCCAATATCGAAACGATTTCATTCCTATGACCAGTATGACCGCTATTTTGAGACGCCATTAACAGTCTCAATCTATTAACCAACTCGTTAGGATCATCCCAATGCACGTAATCGATTGTTGTGTTCGGTTTCATCTCCATATAGCCACTCCCTGTACGTTTTCGTGCAAACAATTTAGATATTACTAGTCGGTACTTGACGCCACTGTTACTGTTTATTCGCGTATTGTGTTTATATTTTTGTTTGTGTCCGTTGGTTGCTAGTAGTATAAACTTATATTTCCTCATATCATCCTTATTGTATTTTTTCGGTAGTTTCATAAACAAAAGTTCATACAGACCAGGTGTACCCTCGTAAATTTTTCCTTTGACATGAAAGTTGTCGTTATCATCGATTTTTACATTTGAATCACCTATCATAAATTTACCACCTTCGTATCGAACACCATACATGCGATCTATAATCCGTTTACAGTCCGCCGATTCACACAAACGCATATATTTGTTTGCTAATGAATCCTCGCTGAAATGTGAAGCGTTAGGGTTCCAAGCGTCCTCTTCACTGAAATGAGAAGCGTTATGACTTTGCATACCACTTTCGTTTTCTGTTATTACGTGTTGTGTAGGCTCTTCTTGTTTTATCTGCTCCTCCTCCTCCTCCTCCATCATGTCACCACTTAACTTTCGTAAAATAACTTCTAACGGTTCCAGAATCGGTCTGTAATTTTTTCTAAACGCCTCGTCGCTTTCTCTGATACCGTGTTGTAATGCATGATATTTTTTCCTTATGTTGTCGCTTATCGTGTCTATATCATACGCGAGTCGTTCCTCCTTATTCATTGCCATCGTGTGTTAGCAAGAGGACTGATTACATTACTACAGTGCAACCACTTTTATACTTCGTCGGAAACAATTATGAATCGATCAAAGCCGATTCTATATCTACCTTCATTTATTGGCGAGTCTTTGTCTATGACTAGAAATCCATAACGATCCTTCCACGCTTCCATGCAGACGTCTTTGAAAGCATCATATTTCATATCTATGTTAACGTGATCATTATATGCATGTCGTAAATTTAGATCGTCTTGTTTGAACAATATCAACAAGTTAGCGTTGTCACGTACCAATTGTTTCGGTATCTGGCTATATGTCTGACATAGATAGAATGTGTCCACACCGCTATGTCTTCCCATAGCAAAATACTTTCGAATATTGTTTTGTCTTTCACACGATACATCATCGAATACGATAACAGAGTCGAGACCAGTGATTTCACTCGGTAGCGGGACTTCTTCGTTCTCGCTGTATGCATGAAACCTTCATCAGCGAGTGATTTCATCACTGTTCCTAGCATTCTGTATTTTGGTTGAAATAATGATTTTGAAAACACGTATACGTTACGGAAACGTAGTCCGTTGGCATCAAACAGTAGGTTGAATAGCACATTTGATTTCCCACAGGAACTTGGGCCTGTAACGATACAGCGAATACTGTTCGGTAATAGCGGGCCATGTTTACGCTTAGCACTACCTTCGTCACCAGCCAAAAAGTCCATATCCTTTATTGGTAATTTGTTTGCTTGCTGTACAATCTTCATCTTTGTGAATACCGAAAGCATACTGTTTTCATCACGTGCTGTCACCTTTTTTATATTAGATCTTTCTTATGTATCCACGCATCGTGTTTACCATCGAAACCGAGCCAACGGACACGCACTCTGTCACCTTTGCGTTGTAACACCTTTTCCACTAGGTATACGTCGCCGACTTTGGACTTACTAATCTCGTGCTCGTAAAAACCACCTTTCAACACTTTGTTTAGATGATCTTTTAGCAGATAAGTGACGGGGATAGTAGTGGATTGTACTTTATCCACAGTGAATATTTCGTTAGTCCAATTCGGCGTATAACCTTTGGCGAACGTCATTTTGTGCTTACTTATACGAACACGGTCACCGACTTTAAATTTGGGTGGTTTCGTTGGACTGATTTTAGGCGCTGTGTTCTTCCTTATTCGTTCCAACACTATATGTTCGTTGGCGTCATTCACTTCACTCGGTTTCATACCAATGGTTCTGTGTGTTGTATTGTTGTACGATTTCAGTAATGTAGGTAGTAGATCCAACCAGCGGTAGTGTCCTTGTTCACTGAAAGCTCGATACATGTGTGTCTTCAATGTGCGATTAAAACGTTCCACTATGGAAGCTTTTTTCTCACTGTAGGTTGAGTAATGTTTCACATTATACTTTTTTAGCAACGCTTGTACTGTGCTGTTGTAATACTCCTTCCCGTTGTCTGTCTGTAAATATTTCATTCGATTAGCAGTTAGTATAGGCTCTAGTGCATGCTTTACTTCTTTTCCTGTCTTTGTTTTCAATGGTACAGCGTACGCGCACTTGCTAAACGCATTGATCACTGTCATCATGTACTTGTACCCTTTGTTCACTCGAGCGTATGGTATCATCTCCACAAGATCCGCCTGGTACAAGTCGTGTAGACCCTTCAATTCAACCGCGCGCCTAACGAAATTCCTTCTCGCTGCTCTGTGTAGCTCTAGAGCTATAGTCTTGCGTGCGTTGTTCATGGTTTAAGATACACTAACATAATACCGGCGTTAAAAATACTATATATATCTATAACAGTTTCTTTGTTTTTCAGTATTCATTCACACATCTGAATATCATCATGTCCGACCTTCAACAGAATCCAGAACATCAGCAGGAACAGGAACATCCTCAACAAGGTAAAAATTTTTTAAAATACCAATTGTCTCTCTATAATTATGTAGCAAACCAAATTTGTTTGATATGAATTAACTCTGTCTAACCTGTACAAGATAGTCTCTTGACGTTGTTTAGAAATTGATATGACGGAGAAAATTTTTTATGTTCTGACATAGGTTTGTCACCTTCTCCCCAATGTATTGTCTCTTGACATCGTTTAGAAATTGACATGACGGAGAAAATTTTTCATGTTCCACCATAGGTATGTCACCTTCTCTCCAATGAACTAATTCAATTCCGCAACAAAAGCATTTAACTCTATCGTCTATGAATGACATACTATGTCCACAAACATCATAATTTAGCGGATAGTAGTAAAACCCAGCAAACGCTAACTCGTCGGGACTGACAAACGTCACTTCCCAATACTTGAACGATTTTCTTCTTTCACTTTCAATGCTAAAATCATGAGTAGCTGCCATCTTCACAGTTTGCAATAAACTAACGTATTACTAACGTGTACTATCTATTTATTTACCACAAACATGAATGTGTGTTATTCATCATTCCTATTAGCTAATACATATGTTTCTATTGTTTCAGATATGACACGATTTTATATTGTGCGAAACAGTAGTATTAGAGGATGTCTCACAACTTTTAATTACCTGCCTGTGTACACAGAAGAAGAAGATCAAGATATAGTACCGATAATGACCGAGGTGCGACCTTTATTGTGCAAGGATATTCTGGCAGAACAAGCACGTTTACGCAGTATCAAATGGCATATTGCGTGCAGGATACGTTTCACTAAAACTGTGTTAGATGGTGACAGCGGCGAAGAAAAAGTGGTAACCAAAGACGCCGTCTTCCACGGACGTTGTCGTACGTTGCTCACGGACGACAACGACGAGTTGAACTGTCTACTCGATGAATCCTACGATAAAATCATGAATAGCATATCCAATTTTTCCCGCGACGGGAGCGGATGGTCGGTGGATGCTGTACTGAAGCTGAAACTAGTTGTTGGACGGTACCAGCCTCTAGCAGCATCCTCCTACCTTCCAACCCCGCGAAAACTTGCACTCACCAAGGCAGTAGTCAACATCAATAACTCCCAAGATGAAATGTGTTTTCTATGGTCCGTACTAGCTCACATACACCCTCAACAACGTAATAAAGAACGTGTTTTAAAATACCTCTTATCCAAAAACACAATAAATATGACCGGTATCGAGTACCCTGTTTCTATAAATTCACTTTCTAAATTTGAAACACAGAATCCCAACATTTCTATAAGCGTTTTCGGCTATGATATAGAAGACAATATCAGAAACGAATCAAAAAATGAGGTTTATCCGTTAAGAATTACCCCCAATAAGGACAGATTACATCACGTTAATCTTTTACTTCTGTCCGATACAAATAGCCGAAAACACTACTGTCTTATCAGTAGCATTAATAAATTGTTATCATCCCTTACAAAACACGGGCATAAATCATTTTACTGCGACTACTGCCTGCATCGTTTCTCCACAGAACATGGTCTGTCCGATCATCTCCCCTACTGCACACCTCACGGCGAGCAGAAAACCAAAATGCCTACAGAGGAGGAGAAGTTTATGTCATTTAAAAATTACGTGCACTGTCTTAAAGTACCCTTTACCGTCTACGCCGACTTCGAGTCTCTCATCACTCCGCTTCAATCGTCTTCACCTGGTAACAACGTCCCGACGACAGTGCACGAGTTAGGCGAATTCTACTCAGTTGATAGCAACGGTGCCCGTCAGAAAATAACTTCTCCTCCTGTATCGTCCACATCATACGAAGCGATGCATATTCCGTCAGGTTTCTCCTATGCTATCGTCGATCATACACACAGACTCTGGAGAGAGGCTAAAGTTTATCGAGGTGAAAACGTCGTAGACACTTTCTTCTCGTGGTTGATGAAAGATGCCGAGGATATGATGAAGGTAGTACGACATAACGTACAAATAATTATGTCCGATGATGACAATGTTGCGTTCACTAACGCCACCGTTTGTCATTTGTGTGAGCGCCCTTTGACAGACGTTGACAAGGTACGCAATCATTGTCATCTTACGGGGAAATTCTTGGGAGCAGCCCACAATAGCTGTAATCTAAGCTACAAGATGCCTCGTCATATCCCCGTCTTCTTTCACAACCTTCGTGGCTACGACTGTCACCATTTAATGCAGGGTTTAGGCAAATATAAGGACCAACACGTATCCTGCATTGCAACATCCAGTGAGCGTTACGTGTCGTTCTCCCTGGGTCCCTTGCGTTTCGTAGACTCTTTTCAATTTCTTAATCGCTCTCTGGACACACTCGTTACCAATCTGTCCACGTCCGGGAGCCAATTTCCTTTGCTCAGAGAGGAAATGCTTAGACGGGGTTTCGACGAACAGACCAATCTGCTCGTACGCAAGGGAGTATACCCTTACGAGTACGTTGACAGCATTGATCGGTTCAACGAAACAAGTCTACCCGCTCGTGAACACTTTGATAACCGGTTGTTGGAATCGGCTATTTCGGACGCAGATTACGAGCACGCACAAAACGTGTGGAGTGCATTCAATCTGCGTACGTTTGGCGATTACCACGATTTGTATTTGTTGACAGACGTAATGCTGCTGGCTGATGTCTTTGAAAGTTTCCGAGACATGGCCTTACGCGATTACTGTTTGGACCCGTGTCATTTTTACTCGCTTCCCGGACTCGCTTGGAACGCGATGCTAAAAATGACAGGGGTCGAATTAGAGCTGTTAACAGAGATAAATCTGCATCTGTTCCTTGAGTCTGGGATCCGCGGAGGCTGCGCGATGATATCCAACCGTCACGCTGTCGCTAACAATCCTCTGATTCCAGATCAGTACGATGTATCGAAACCGACCTCCTTCATTCTGTATACAGACTGTAATAATTTATACGGTGCAGCCATGTCGCAACCACTCCCTTACGCAGACTTCCGATGGCTCGATCGTAACGAAATCGAGTCCTTGGACGTACGTAATGTGAGTGATGATTCCGACATCGGGTACATCCTCGAAGTCGACCTACACTATCCTGATACCTTACACGACCTGCATTCCGACTACCCACTTGCACCTGTGCGTCAGCGCGTAACACCCAATATCCTTTCTCCCTTTTCCAAACGTTTACACGAGAGTATATACAGATCATCGTATGACGAATCAGGGTCATCCGTAGAGAAGTTGTTAACAACTTTGGAGGACAAACAAAATTACGTTCTCCATTATCGAAATTTGAAATTGTATTTAAGTCTTGGCTTAGAGCTGAAAGCGACTCATAGGGTGTTGTGTTTTAAGCAAAGCGCTTGGTTGAAACCGTTTATCGATTTCAACACCCGCAAGAGGCAAACAGCCGTCAACAGCTTTGAAAAAGACCTTTTCAAACTGATGAACAACGCCGTATACGGTAAGTCGCTGGAGAACGTACGGAAACATATAGACTTTGAACTAGTCTCGAATGAACGACGGCTTCAAAAACTAGTTTCCACACCTAGGCTAAAACGTATGATTCGTTATACGAACGATCTGGTGGGGCTCTCACTCCGTAAAAAATCCATTGTTCTTTCCCGTCCCGTGTATGTCGGCTTCACGGTGCTTGACGTTAGCAAAACGATAATGTACGACTTTCATTATCGTTATGCTGTCGCCAAGTACGGTTGCAACGTTAAATTATTAATGACAGATACAGACAGTCTGATGTATAGCATTCAAACATCAGACTTGTATGCAGACATGAAGAAGGACCTACACGTTTTTGACACATCGGATTACCCTACGTCTCATCCTTGTTATAGCCTTAAGAACAAAAAGGTTGTCGGTCTGTTCAAGGATGAAACGTGTGGTCGTCCTATTAGAGAATTCGTGGGTCTCCGTGCGAAATGTTATTCGTTCCTTGTGGCCCACGAAGATCCCACCCAAGAGTGTCAAAAACGTGTATGTAAAGGTGTGCCTCGAGTTGCAATTAAGAGGAGTCTGCGACACGATATGTATCGCAAGTGTCTCACTGATCATTGTCAGTTTTCTACCAGTGCGCTTTGTTTACGTAGCGATCATTATACGCTGTACACGATGCGTGTAAATAAGCAAGCGTTGTCACCGTATGATGATAAGCGTTATATATTAGACAATGGTCATGATACACTTGCATACGGTCATTATCGGATACGACAACGCATCAACATGGAGAACGACGACGACGACACCTCCCCACCTACTAAAAAAATTCGTCTCCATGTATAGTAACCCCCCTCAACACTTGTTTCTTTCGTCAGTTGATGTCTCTCGGTGCTTCAGTCCAGACGTCTGTAAACGTAAGTTCACATATTAATATCTCAACGATATTTGTATGTTTAAACATAATATATACATATATAGAGTTTGTAATGTGTGTGGTTTCTTTGTCTTACAGTATTATGGATAACACTGCAGTTATAATTGACTTCCAGTGCTTTTTCGACGACAACGGAAAATATATTGTGAAGGAACTGTCAATCATGGACGTTCTGAGATTTGCTGGTAGACATTGGATTTTGACACCGCCTGCTACATCCGTTACGAATCCCAAATACGTTAGGACAAACCACTGGTTAACGTCAAATTATCATAGACTTAGATGGAGCGAAGGAGAGACACCATACGACAATCTTGTTTCATTGTTAACATCACATACACGTATATATAAATATGTGTTTGTGAAGGGTTTTGAGAAGAAACGTTTTTTGCAATCAAAGATAATACACAATAATATCATCAATCTCGATGACTTTGGTTGTCCTAAAAACATACCGTATATAATTCATGGAACAGAATGTCTTAGACATTTCAATTCTTCTGACCGTTGTGCCAACTATAAGGTGCATGCTATTCGGGATGGATGATTCATGATTTTTGCTTTAAACAAACATTTTTAATGTAACAAATTTAGAAAGTAGGTCACCGCGAATGATGACATTTATATCTCTCTCTCATTCTGTTGTGGACATGTACATACATGCATAGCTGTAAGCAGTGACTATTTTCTTATGAAAATGGGCTTTCCTAATGACATTGTTATATTTTTGGTGTCTCTAATTTCGTCTGTGGGACATGTTCATACATGCAAATGAAAGTGGGACACCGACGTTACCACCACCACTATCACATTGTACTGTCCTTTTGTGTCGAATATTCTGTCATTGTTTGGTTCTCTCTGGTTTGATACAGACGTGTTCACTAGTGTCTTCTAATAATGTCGTTTCTTGTAAAGTTTAATGCTGTAAGTGCTATCGAGTACAAACGATGTTCAGAATTGATAGTGAATAAAAAATATCCCATCATGGTCTTAACAAATGTGGACACAAAATATGGGAACTCTGTGCTTGCTACGTTGGAGGATGGCGACCGTCAGTATCGTGTCTATCTTCCCAAGAGGTATGCAGGTGTCTTCACGAATGAGGAGCTCAGACATATCAAACCTAAAGAACTACATTTAGTGTATCGAGGGACGAGAAATCAAACAACACAAGTAGAGATTGAGTCCTAACGTCGTAAGTAGCAATCGTGTTAACAAACAATTTATTGATGTGTGTGTGTGTGTGTGTGTGTGTGCGTGTGTGTAGTTTCAACTCTCTGTACTTAACACTTTAATAATTGAATTTGTATGTACATGATAAATGTATCATTGATTCTACAAGTTTCGTTGAATAATAGTTGGTTCGATTAGAAATTATTTGAAAGTACATTAACTTATGCGATAAATGTATCATTGATTCTAAGTAGTATTTACAAATTTCCAGTGAATAATATTTGGTTTGGTTTGATTAGAAATTATTTGAAAGTACATTAACTTATGAAAAATGACATATACTTGAAAAAGTTTACTTACTTAACGCATTTGATTCTTTCCACTAACTGTGTGTGTGTGTGTGCATGTGATAATTGAATATTATCGTATCAGTGATTCTAATATCGACTGTATTGTTATGTTACAGATAAACTTCCTTGTGAACTGTATCTACAGCCGTGAAATTATTATTTAAAAATCTTACAATGTCAAAAATTATTTTATATAACAATGTTTGTTTGTGATATATGTATATTTAATCAATGTAAAATGTATTTTGAATAATTGTATTATAACGGTTTGTAAACTATATTTTAAGTTTGTGTACAGTGTTGTAAATATATATTTAATCATTTAAAACATTATTATTAATATTGTATTTATTTTATATATAACAATGTTTGTTTGTGATATATATATATTTAATCAATGTATTTTTTGAATAATTGTATTATAGCGGTTTGTAAACTATATTTTAAGTTTGTGTACAGTGTTGTAAAATATATATATATTTAATTATTTAAAACAAATTATGGTTTATTTTAATTTATTTCGTTATAAACCTCCGAATATGCATGCAATTATTTGTATAGTAATCAGAAATGTGTGTGAGAGAGACATTTTAATAATTTGTAGGTTGTATCTTACAATCATGAAAATTATTATTTAAACTGATAATTGTTTTATTAAAATCTTACAATGACGAAATATTATTATTTCATTGTTTACGATATATATATTTAATGCAAAAAATGAATTTTTAAAATTACAATCGTCTGTAAACTATATTTAAGTTCGTGTACACACATACAAATCGTTTGAATAAGGGAATTCTTGTCAACGTTTGCAGCGAGAGAGAGAGAGAGACATATACAATGTGTGTATGTGTACACAAAACTTTTGAAAATACCTTATTTCAAGGAGATTTTTTTTATGCGTAACACTTTACCACACACACACACAGACTTGGCAGTATATTAATTTCTAAATCATGGTCAATGAATGCCATGTGTCAAAAAAAAAAAAATTATAAGTAGGACGCAACGAGGTAGGTGATAAATATATATATTTCCTGGTGATTACATTTTAGTATCGCTACTTACAATAATCCATAAGTAGCACAACGCTTATGTAAAACTGATGACATAAAGAGAGAGAGAGTTTATATCGTGATCGACAACTGTGTCTAGAGACAAATAGAGAGGAGGGGAGAGAGAGTTGATATCGAAGTCGTCAACAATTTACTATAATATAGTTTGAATTTCCCACCGAAGAAAAATGTTGGCAGATCTGTTCTATACACACACAATAATGCAGGATTGGTAACCCTGATCATATATTTTAATATACACTATAATACACACACACATATCAAGTTTGAACCCATACATAGGTTGGTAAACCTGATCATATAGATTTAATATACATTATAACACACAACAAATTTGAACTCATGCAAGGTTGGTAACCCTGATCATATATTTAATATATACACTATAATGCATCAAGTCGGAACCCCCCACCATAGGTTGGTAAACATGATCATATAGATTTAATATACTGCGACAACACAAATTACTAAACTATTGGCGCATAGGATATGATAGTATGTGTATTTCAAATTACAAGTCTATATTGGAGGGTTTAAGATTATTTATTGTACAAACACAAGTAATTGTTTATATGATATATTTTGCTATGTACAGAATGTAATGTTTGAAATAGAGTCTTTCTTTTAAAATGTTAAATAATGTTCATACGCAAGACGTGATACGTTACATAAGAAGACTCCCACGATGATGTTGTTGAAGAGAAGGGCCGGTCTTTGCGGTGTAGTTGGTTCGTCAGATGCGGCTTATAAATGACAGACGTTTCCCCAGAAATGTTTACAGCTGGGCTGGCGTCCTGACAGCTGGGCTGGCGTCCTGTAACAGCTGGGCTGGTGTCCTATAACAGCTGGGCTGGTGTCCTATAACAGCTGGGCTGGTCCTATAACAGCTGGGCTGATGTCCTATAACAGCTGGGCTGATGTCCTATAACAGCTGGGCTGATGTCCTATAACAGCTGGGCTGGTGTCCTGCAATTCCTACGATGAATCTGACGCTTCGCACACACAACGGTACTACGGATCTTATTACTCGCAAAATTAATATAGAGTTTATGACCAAGTAATATCTCAGGTGACAGTGAGTTTAATCTAATAACGGTATATTGAACTTATACCTCTTCGGCTTCTTCAAGTGTTCACGCGAATAACAAAGTCTACCACGATCAGCAGACCACCCTATGAGGAAATCTTGCACTAGCACGGAAACGTCTTGATGGAACTATTGCGTAACCATTTATGATACTGACACTGCGGAAAATCTCGCACAGTGGTACAGTTACACTCACTTAGTACACACGTAGTACTACAATATTAATAATACCGTGTGTAAATAGATAATATCAACTGTTCTGCGTCACACGCGTTACTATCCCCGAAAAGTCTTAACAGATCCTTGCAAGCGGTAGAATCTTGTACAAGGATTGTATGTACCGTTCGCGGTAACAGCAGTAGAACTGCCTGTAATTATACGCACAATGCGTTAAAACAAATACTGTGTGCAGGTGTACTACACACACAGTTCTGAGTCTTCCCGTTTCACTAACAACGAATAGTTTTTACAACACCTTGCAAGCGGTAGAATCTTGTACAAGGAGTGCACGTCCCGTTCGCGGTAGATGGCGTAGAAGAACTGTCGTAATTATACGCACAATGCGTTAAAACAATACTGTGTGCAGATGTACTACATACACAGTTCTGAGCCTTCCCGTTTCACTAACGACTGATAGTTTTTACAACACCTTGCAAGCGGTAGAATCTTGTACAAGGAGTGCACGTCCCGTTCGCGGTAGATGGCGTAGAAGAACTACCTGTGTAACGACAGGCTTAAGAAAATTTCCAACCACCACTCAGCATTCTATTGGTGGATGGAAGTCACATGGTTATTACATAGTGACAATGCACTTTTCATGCAGTAGAGTGCATTTACTTTGTAACAGCATGCATAGCGGTAATCAGACTACCCGTATCTCATGCATAACTGCCTACATACTAATATCATACATGAACGTAAACAATAGTTAGAAATGTATGTATAGGGATTGTAGCAATACATATGTCTAAGTTCAGTTCAATGTCAAACACAATGATAAATACTTCACGCACCGCCCGGGAAACGTTTACCACTCGCGCACGCGCGCACATTTCCACAAACACAGTACATGAATAACAATAAATAAATAATGCACAGTTTTAATAAACTAAACCCTTATCCTTACTAAATACAATTGATAACAACAAAACTTAACCATCTACCAATATAATATGAATGTCCATTGTCTGTGTAATATATGTGAACTTGCCCCGCCTATCATGATCCTGTGATTCGTTGCAATACATTATAACAAATTTGAACTCATGCAAGGTTGGTAACCCTGATCATATATTTAATATATACACTATAATGCATCAAGTGATAGAAAGTGAAAGTGATCTAAGCTCGCGAAAGGCGGCATATAAAAAAATAACGCAGATGCTGTGGTCCAGATACGCGAAAAAGTCGCGGATCTTGACACAGATCAGCGAAAAAGTCGCGGATGCTGTGGTCCAGTAGAAAGTGAAAGTGATCTAGGCTCGCGAAAGGCTGCATATAAAAAATTATATTCGCGGATACTACGGGTCCAGGGTGGTGCGGATAGCGTGGGAAAAAATCTTGGACCGCGGGAACGGCGGCATCTCTTTGATCTTGTTTTTTATCGTTTTTTATTTTTTTTTAAGAAAGGCGGCATTCCTTTGTGAGTCAGGATCGGCATTTTCCCCCTACTATTAATTCTAATATTTTCTAATTTTTCTATCAATTTTACATTATTCTCTATATTGTATTTTGTCCCAAATTCATATTTCTCTTTCAGTACTCTGCTAACTTCCTTTGATAATTTATAAATAGGTGCATTAATAAAAGAAACAATCGGTCTAATTGGTTTTCCTTCTTTATGTATCTTAACCTGACTTTTAAAAGTTGGTGCTGTTGGATTACTTTCCAATAAATACTTTTTCTTATTTTCTTCTATAAATGTTATCTGTTTCATCATTTGTTTTATCCTTGACTGGTACTTACTTGTATAATCATACTTTATTTCCTCATATGGTCCTTCCCTTATAAATTCTTCCGTTTTCTTTATGCATTCGTCCTTTCTCAGTAGTACCATTGTATTTCCTTTGTCCGCCTTCGTAACTATAATATCATTTTTCTTTATTTTATTCTTTAGTTTAGTTACAGTTGATTTGATTTTTTGTTCATTTTTTGAATTATACAAACTTTTCTTAAATATTTTATCTACTACATTCCCTACTTCCCACCTTATTCTTTTGTTATCATTTTCATTTCCTAGTTTTTGTATTATGCTTTCGCATTCAATAATCGTTTCTTCTTGATTTAATTCTGGTGGCGGCGCGTATTTTAAGCCTTTTGCTAACATTTCTTTTTCTTCTGTATTGAAATTTACCTCTGTAAGGTTTATTACTCTTTTTTCATAGTTATTCTTAGAGAGGTGTTCCTTTTTTACTTCGTTCTTTCTTATTAATTTATTTAACTTATCTACCATTTTTTTATTTTTCTTTTCCAATTTCTTTTCTACGTACCCCAAACCAAAATTACATAATATTTCTTCTAACTCTACATACGAGTATATTCTTAACAATTCTATATGTCTGTCATATAATTCCCTATTATATCTATTGATTAAGCCGTAGAGTGACCTTATTTCCAGTTTTATACACAACTTCTCGCTTTGTTCTTTTACTTTTTTGGCTACACTGTTCTTATTTTTAATTTTAACTTGAGCGTACTTTGGGATGACATTATTATCAAGACATTGTTTATTAAACCATATTTTACTTAAAACCCTCTTCAATTTAACTTTTAACTTAAGATATTTAAAACTTTACTTACCTTATTGTTGTCGTTTATTAGACACAACAATTTTTTGAAAAATGCCTTTTTTTCATGTTTTGATGGTATTAAGTACAATCAGAATCTGCAATTACATCGAACAAGATTTTTTTCGCCATCACCATACTTCCATTCCTTATGCAACATGAAAGTAAAAACAGGGCACTGTGCATGTTACTTTCACCAAGGTTGCCGGCGACCATAAAATAAGGAGAAAGTATTTAGTATACTTTCTGTTTTAATTATTGAAAAATAAATTCAATAATGTTTATGCTTTAATTAAACACCCTTACAATTTTAAACGTAGTGCAAAACTTACTACAGAAACAGTAATGAACTTTTCAAATACTCCAGGGTTTAAAACGCTGATTTTTTAAGTTTTTCGCGTGCATTACGATGGTGCTTTCAGATTCTGACGCTTACTTTATGAAAAATTTATGTGAAGCATTAGGCCAATGTTTTAGCAGGTTAGAGTAACTGTAACCTGATCTGGTTTTAGACCTATTATCTAAAATGTTATCTAAAATAAAAGATGTTTTAGATCTTAAAGTAACTCAGTTATTTTAATATTACTAGATGCCGAAATGTGGCGTCTGAGGACAAATGCCGAATTTTACGATCTATACAAGGAACCGGATATTGTCACAGCACTAAAACAAGGTAGAATTAGGTGGGCACCGGTGTTGTGCTACGGGTGTGAGGCATGGACAATCACACAGAAAACAGCCGACATAGTAGGCACCTTTGAAAGGAAAATCCTCAGACGCAGTATAGGCCCAATACTAGAAAATGGCTCATGGAGACTGAGATACAACAGTGAACTATATCAAATATATAAAGAGATACCAGTCTCAAAATTTATAAGAATACAAAGATTCTGTTGGGCCGGACATGTTATGAGAATGAAGTATTGCAGGAACCCCAAAAGGGCTTTGCTGGATACATGGGAGGGAACGAGACCTAGAGGCAGACCGAGGAAGAGGTGGGAAGATGCCGTTGCAGAGGACGCGAGCGACATGGGGATAAGAAACTGGAGGAGGGTTGTAATGAATAGAGTAGATTGCAGGCGGAGATTGGTGGAGGCCAGGACCCGACTTGGGCTGTAGCCCCATAGGAGGTTAAAATACCCTTTAATTTGAAACCCCCGCATAGGCTTTGCAATTATTTCACAATGTTGACCCTCTCACATTTTTGCCTCCTGCATCTAAAGATCAGTTTAAAAAACAATAGGTTTCTGTAGAGTAAAAGTGTGAATGTACATTTCAAGTTTTACGAAAATTTATGGATGTTATTGTGAACATTGCCCTAAATAGATAGACAGACAAATGCTGAATGGGCGAGTTAACACTGATAATGTGCTTCACCTGTTCAGTTATCAACTACAGAAATTTTCTATTTCTGTACAATGTAGGGCTAAATGTTTCTTTTGTGTGTGAACGGTCCAAAGGAAGAAGGGGGTTAGTCAATTTTTACAAATTCTACAGGAGACGACTTTTAAAATTGCAAGACTCAAAACTATGATTAAATATCAATTTAATTTGTATATTAAGATTGTTATTTATACATTCATATGTTTATTACATTCTGTCAACGTTTCATATTTTTATTTCAAATATATTAGTAAAAAATCAATAAACAGTAAAAGTAATACAGTTTTACTGGTTAAGAAGGAGGTAAGTCAAACAAGTAGAGGTTAAGAAAATAAAATGGGAAAGTAAACCAATAATTTGTGTATTTATTTTTTACAAAATGCATTATACAATAGAGTTTAAATCAAACTTACTTATAGGATTACAATATTTTCAATTCTTATGTTTTAATTCTTACTTTCTTCAAAACCTGTCTTCTGCAACCACATACAGTCCTATGTTGGCAGCGATTTAAAGTAATGTTGCGTGTCTTGGCTACAGAATTTTTACAAATGGACTATGTCATCAAATTTTGCTTTGGGAATGGGTATTAAATCTGAAAAAAGTATATAATTGAAAAGTAGATAACTTAGCTAACCAAAACAGTCAATATAATAACGTTAGTTACTCTGTTCCGTTTTCGTACCGAAAATGTACAATATTCACATTTTAAACCTACTTTGTTAGGCCTACTGTATAATATTACAATAAAAAAATATTGTATAAAATGTCTTATAATGAACAGTTGGGAAAATTTACAAATATACAAACATAAAACACGAAACAAACTAATACCTGAACAAATACAAATCAATACAAAACATGACACAATTTTCAAAGCACTCAACATCGAAAATACACAAAATACTAATACATACACCATAATCACACACAATAATACCACTTTAAAATACCAGAGACCAACAAGAAACCAAAATAGCGACCAGACGCAAGATCACGAAGGCCGAGGATGAGAACACAGGGGTTCTCGAAACATGTTCCTAATATGGAAAGAAATACCTTGAGGTAAATTCATTACAAAAATTAAATATAATAAAAAAATACTAGGCCTACCTTCATAAAGCGGATCTGGCAGCTGAAACTCGTCTGCTAACTGCTGTCCCCTTTGGTGTCGGTTCCCAATTACTGCAAATTCAAAGTGTCCATTGTAGGTACTGCGGTGAAACACAAAGCGAGGGTGTGTGTTAATGATTTTCATTTCCCTGACTGGCCGGGTCTTAAAAGGACATTTCTTGACGTATTTTTTCTTCAGGTGGTGTGTCCAGCTTCGCAACATTAATTGGTCAACTTCTACCACATCAAAGGGACAAGATTTGAATCTTGCCCCGCGAAACACATCTGCCCATTGGTTTGGGAGTTCCACTTTAACCTTTTGGTCGATGGTGCCCATATTTTTGTCAGTTTCCATGTATGAATGGCCTCTCATTGGGAAACATACTTTAATTTCATCAAATCTATTTTCGCAGTGAAATAAGTCGTGAAGGAATCTAATGACAGTGTACTTTTTGTTCTGGCCTCCACAAGAATCACAAAAAATGTGGAGGCGTCGAACATTTCCATCCAGAAAATTGTAAAGAAAATGACGAATCATCGAACACACCTCATCACTGCCTTTGTTGCTAACGGTTTGAGGATAAGTGTAAAATACACTTACTTGTTCCTGTTGACAAAATATGGACACTAAATGTGTAGACAGACAATTGACGTCTGTAATATACGTATTTGTCGAGATGTTAGGAACATAGAGATTTTTTTGGAAGTCGAAACAAATTGCTTCAGAAGTATCACTTAGCCTACTCCTAAGCTTAGCATTTCGCTTCCTTTTGTAAAATACGTTGGCCTTTATTTTATGTACCATATGATCTGTTTGAAATTGTTTTATTTCATCATCTATTTCCTTAATTTCCACGGCATTTGAGAGATTGGTCTTTAGTGATTCTAGGTTTTTTATTTTAGCAGTGAACTCATCACAGATGCTGCAACCCATGTTTGGATACCCATTATAAACCTCTTTTTAGAGAAGAATCGCCGAATTGATGTGCAGTACAAGTCGAAGCCAACTACAAGTACAACTCTAAGATAAGATTCAAATATTTAATTTGTAGGGTAACCTGTATGCCTAACAGGAACCGGCAGCAGCTGATAATTACCCACGCCACAACACTGAAGCCTATAAAACCCAACCGACTCGGATCACAAATTATTATTGATAAAAATAATCAAACAAAAACATCGACTAGTTATAATTAATTCACTACCGACTCGGAACACAAAAGTAGTTCCTTGTAGTTTCACTACTGACTCGGAACACTATACATTGAACACACAAAAGCACTACACTCCACTACAGAATCCACCTTTGCAAACCACCTCATTGAAGCAAACCACACAGGCCCGTACCCAAGGGGGGGGCCATGGCCCCCCCTAAATTGTCTTGGAGTTGGACTATGGAATATTTTAAACAATGTGAGCTTTTAAAGACCCTGCCACAGTAAAACTGTGCATAGCAGTGTTTATTTTGTGACATAGAACTTAAGTTCGTAAACACTATCCTAACAATGCCTATGAATATCTTCAACAGTATAACTGAGTCTTTGTTCTAAATAATTGATACTCAGCTCAGATATGAATAATAAGGTACTGTGGCCACTTTTCGGAATTTTTATACGTCTGCTTTCACGCCTGTTTCTTGCGGCCTAATAAAGACTTGCGCCTTCACTCTACAGTTAGTTTGACTGTGGCAGTTTAAGGTTACACATAGCTGTCATTTATCTGTTGCAAGCGCGAAGCGGCTGAGTCACCGAGGTATTTGGTAGTTCAGTTGACAGTTTTATAACCAATACATTGACGACTCGGTTCGTGACACATACAATAGAGCGGCCTGGATTGTCAGCGCATCCCTCCAAGCGGGGCCGTAGCAATAAAACCATAAAGACAGACAATGTTATTTCCCTTATTTGCAGCTAGGCTGACTGCAATGTACAGAAAACTACTTCAGTTTTCTTGTCTCTCTCGGGCGGCTAGTATCGGTCTTGCAATACAAGTACAGTACATTCGTGTGCAATTTTTAACGGACTACAGTATATCGGCACTGAAAGAAACAGTATGAATTTGTGTGTGTGTGTGTTTTGTTTGTGCTTTCTCTTTAATGTTTAATGGCTTTATGAATGGGATTCACATTAAGCCAATTACCCGTGATTTGGTTCAATTTAATTTATTTCAACAGTATTTGTGTAAGTGTATATTTAGAGTTAGAAGAATGAAAAGGAGACAAGAAAGACATACGAAACTTTTTTGCAAAAAGAAGTAAAGGAGAAATGAATGAAGAACCAACTCCTGTCCAACATATAACAACTGATATTGATATTGAGTCTGCTGTCCAAGACACGGGTGGACCTTCAGCAGAAACCAGCGCATCAGTAAGACACTCCACTGTTCCTTGCGACCCAAACGATATTGGGAACTTTATTGGTGTTAAACTCGGTAATGTAGAAAAGGTAACAGTATTGAAAACTCTATGGAAACCAGATCATAACTATCGGTTTCCTTCTGAGGTAACAGAAAACCGCAAACGACATTTTCAGAGGAAATGGCTGAATGATTTTAGTTGGCTGGCCTACTCTAAACAAAACGACTGTACTGTGCAGTATGCGTTTTATTTCTGGAGACGAAGGTAGCAGGGCACCAGAGTCTGAGTGCATTCGTCACTAAACCTTTCTTCAATTTAAAAAAGGCTCTGGAATGCTTCAGAGAACATGAAAAGCAAAAATACCACAAAGGAGCAGCCATGAATCAAGTTGCAGTGAAGCAATTGATTGAAAGGAAAGCCGTAAGTATTGACCAGCAGATCGACAGCCAGAAGAAAAGAGAGGTGGAAGAAAATAGGAATAGACTTGTGCCCATCATAGAAACCATTCGTTTGTGTGGTCAACAGAACATGGCCTTACGAGGTACTCAGGATTGGGGTCGAATCGAACTGACTACCCCGAGAGAAAATGATGGGAACTTTCAAAGTCTTCTGCGATACCGCGCTAAAGCCGGGGACCGAATGCTTGAAGAACATTTAACAAAATGTCCAAAAAATGCCATGTACACCAGTCCTAAAATGCAGAACGCCTTAATAGAGTCTTTCAGACATTTAATACAACGCAAAATTGTGGTAAAAGTGAAGGCAAGTACATTTTTTAGTGTCCTTGCTGATAAAACCACTGATGTTTCTCAAAAAGAACAATTCTCTCTGTGTGTACGTTATGTGGACTTCGATGACTGTATGATTAGGGAAGACTTCTTGTGTTTTGTACCAGTTTATGACGTGACGGGGAAAGGTCTAGTGAGGGTGATAGAAGAAAGTGTGAGTGGTCTTGGTTTGGACATGAACAATTTAAGGGGACAAGGTTACGACGGGGCAGCGGCCATCAGTGGTGAGTTTAGGGGAGTTCAGTCTTTAATTAAAGAAAAGTGCCCTAAGGCCTTGTACACACACTGCGTGTCTCATTGTCTCAATTTGTGCCTCTCAGATGCTTCGAAGTTGCAAGATATTCGGAACGCAGTGGGGGTTATTTCTGAGTGCTGCACTTTCTTTCGTGTAAGTGCGAAGAGGTCAAAAGTTCTAGAGGACAAAATCAACGAACTCCTTCCTAACTGTGACAAAAAGAGATTGAAAAAAGTCTGTGAAACTCGTTGGTGCGAGCGGCACGAAGCTGTGCTTTTGTTCAAGGAGATGTTGAAACCGATTGTTGCCGCACTCGAACATATGAAAAGTAATGTTGGAGAAACATTGCAGACAGCTAACACAGCTTCACTTCTATTACACAGTATTTATAGTGCATCGTTCTTGGTCTCTCTCTTTGTGTTGTGCAAGTTGCTGAGTATAACATACACCCTTTCCAAACGGCTGCAGATAAATGACATTGACCTAGTGAGTGCCTTCAGTGAAATCAAGCTTGTAAAAAAATCTTTGCAAGCCATCAGAGAAAACTGTACATCAGAAGTCCAACAGATTTTTCAAGATTTGACGAACATTGGTTCCGAACTTGGAATTGAAATAACCATGCCGCGAGTCAATAAATTTCAGAAGAATCGATCGAACATCTCTACTACAGACCCACAGGTCTACTATCGTGTTTCAACCTTTATACCATTCCTGGAAGACCTCATCTCGGCTCTGGAAGAATGATTTCTACACCACGAGGAAATCATTTCGTCCCTGCAATTCGTCATCCCTCGCTTCTCTGATGTTCCTTTTGAAAATGTCAGATGTTGTGTCAACTTCTACAAGGAGGACCTTAGTAACCCAATGGAAGATCTAGTTAAAGCGCAGTGGGACTTGTGGAGACTGAAGTGGCAGTGCAGCACAGAACTCCCAGCAACAGCCATGGATGGACTAGCAGCCTGCTCTTCATCACAGTTCCCCAACATTTTTAATTTGCTCCATATCTTGGCCATCTTGCCCATGACCACAGCAACAGTCGAGAGGAGCTTCTCTACGTCGAGACTCCTCAAAACTTACTTGAGGAGCACCACTGGACAGGACAGGCTCACCGGACTCGCACTCCTGTATATACACCACCATGTAGAAGTAACCAACTCCGAAATAATCACCTTCTTTGCAGAGTCGCATGACCGGCGCCTTCAGTTAAGTTTATAGGTGAGTTGATTATTTTCTGTTAATTTGCACCATAATATTTCAATTCTGTGTCTGCATGAAAGACTACTATAGCGCTGATGGTCACATCTAATACCCCAACGGCATTTCAGGTCTGGCCCCCCCCCCTAAAAATAATCCTGGGTACGGGCCTGAAACCATACATACAAAAACATCGAAAATAACATGGACATTCTACACGTACACACAAAAGATCGAAAACTAGACACTCTTGAACAATTGGAAATATACAAACACACGAAAACACATAACAACGACATCCTAAATGAACAGACACAATTCAAATCACACGCATTCTTCAAACATATCACACCCCACACGCACAACATCGATCCTTAAAAACTCTATACCGTCGCCAACAACAAGACGGACAGTGCTCCCAGCGGCAGCCTCTGAAGAAGGTTTTTAAAAGCAAAAACTGATTCAGGCTATAAAGTAAAACTTTTTAATTATAATTAATGAAGTAACGGGCACGTCATGGACAACGAAATCCAAGAAAAATATAGAGGTTTCAGATTATGTGTGGCGTCACGTATAGATCGTTGAGGACAAAGATAAGGAAAGATACAAGGCTTAAATTTTATAAACAATGCGAGTGCCTGTTTTACTACGTAGATGTGAAACATGGGTTCCTACAAAGAAGATTAAAGGCCAGATTCAAAAACTTTGGAAATGAAGAGAATTGTTAGACCATCTGGATAGAATGGAGGATGGACGACTACCTAAGGTTGCGTTTCTATATAGACCCTTTGGTACAAGAAATGTAGGAAGACCGAGAGTGAGATGGAGAGATGCTCTGTGAAGACAGAACAGGCAAAGTGCAGTGAAGAAGAAGAAGAAGAAGAAGAAGAAGAAGAAGAAGAAGAAGAAGAAGAAGAAGAAGAAGAAGAAGAAGAAGAAGAAGAAGAAGAAGAAGAAGAAGAAGAAGAAGAAATTTTTATCAATAATAATTTGTGATCCGAGTCGGAAGTGTTTTATACATAGTTGACATTTTTAAGTAAATAAAATATTAGTTTAACAAAATACAATATCATAAAACACACCCACAATAGTATTAACAATAACGATACAGACTAACAATTAAGTCAAATACAGGCATATTGGGAAACACGACAACACTTACGCACTCAGTGAGATGTAGCGTTGCAATGACAAAATATCGGTATGGAGAACCACACATGACTTCCATGTTCTAAGATTTATATTTAAAATCATTTACGAAATGAAATGTTTCCATAGAAACTACTTCTTTCCACTTATTGCTTCAGCCTTAACCACAGTACTGTGGTCACTAATGTATACCACCACGCGTTATCGCACTCGATTTTCACTGATGATGGCAGTCGACGGCACTGCCGAAACGCCTGGTTTTGCAGAAAACATTGCACTACGGCCAAACAGCCCGGGAAGGAATTTTAACAACAAACTACTACTTTGTTGCCGATAACGTAGTACACATATAAAAATTATCCCCTCCCCCGTAACTATAATTTTCATTTATAGAAAATTACCCCCGCCCAGTTCAACTAGCCTCTTCATTTATAGATATTTCATCTACGTTTCTACAGTGGATTATTACCCTAAGATCTTCTTATCAGGATACTTTATTTATCAAAATTAAGTACTTTACTCTTGTTACAACAAAAAATGTTTCCGGTAAACTGCCCTTTCCCCATAACCGATCTTCACCAAACTCAATAGACCTTGAGTCTTCTACAGCTCAGGCACATATGTAAAAAATTATTTGATTCTGTTTGAATTTACGGCAGTTATCGTGCGTCGTGAAAAAATTGTCTCTTGTTACAACATAAAACGTTGCAGGTAAACTACCCCTTTCCCTTAACTGATCTTCACCAAAAACAACAGACCTTGAGAACTCTACATTTCAGGGATGTGTGGGAAAAAGTATTTGATTCCTTTTGAATGTGCGGCAGTTATCATTCGTCAAATAAATATCGGTATGGAGAACCATACAGGACTTCCATGTTCTAAGATTTATATTTAAAATCATATTCGAAATGAAATATTTCCATAGAAACTACGTCTTTCTACTTATTGCTTCAGCATTAACCACAGTACTGTGGTCACTAACGTATACCACCTCACGTTTTCGCACTTGATTTTCACTGATGATGGCAGTCGATGGCACTGCCGAAAAGTCTGGTTTTGCAGAAAACATTGGACTACGGGTAAACAGCCCGGGAAGCAATTTTAACAAAAAACTACTTCTTTGTTGCCGATAACGTAGTACACATAAAAATTCTCCCCTCCACCTTCAACTATAATTTTTAATAACAGAAAATTACCCCCACCCCGTTCACTTAACCTCTTCATTTATAGATATTACATCTACGTTTCTACAGTGGATTATTATAACCTTCTTATCAGGATACTTTATTTATAAGAATTAAGTAGAATGATCACTGTTGCACACCACTATATAAAAATTATCCCGATTAGCGCTTTCAAGCTTCACAGCTCATCGTCAGATCGGAACAGACAGAAATTATTTGAAAACAAACCCTTCACCCCTCTCACCCACCCTGCTCACACACAACAAGCTATAAATTAATGTCCCTTCCCCACCCCCTAAACCCTGTCCCACCATCTGTACAGTTACATATTTTTCTAGCAAATTCCTTGTGTTTCAGTGTTGTGTGTGTGTGTGTGTGTGTGTGTGTGTGTGTGTGTGTGTGTGTGTGTGTGTGTGTGTGTGTGTGTGTGTGTGTGTGTGTGTGTGTGTGTGTGTGTGTGTGTGTGTGTGTGTGTGCATCCTTTTAAACTTACCCTCTTCCTCTCCGCACACGTGGGTCAGTCACACACCCTTATTTTAAACCATCCAATTAGTACTATGCAATATAATTCTTAATCTTATCTATCTGTCCTCTATCATTTAATTCTTAATTATGTTATAAAATATTTCTTCATTATCAAATTTAATTTTAATATTAATTAAATTGTCTAACCCTTTTTCTCTTTCTTTCAATATTTCTAACTCCTCTCTAAGCTTCCTTTCAACTGTGTTATTTACTACTTTTACAATTTCGTATTCTTCCAAAGGATTAACAAACTTATGGTTGTCTTCTATGAAATGTCTTGCATATAACGAATTGGTTGTTCTATTACCTTCTCCACGTTTGTGGTCAGACAACCTGCATACGAATTTTCGTCCTGGCTCACCTAAGTATACTTTGTTGCAGTCTTTACATTTTAATTTATAAATTCCGCTTTTCTGTAATACTGGAATTTTTTCTATATTCTTATTCCTTATCTTATCAAATACCGTTTCACATTTTTTAATAGCTATATCTCCTCCGTATTTATTAAAACATTTTATAATTTTTCTAGTATGTGAACCTATGTATGTCAATGACCCTGCATAATTCTTTTGTTCTGGTTCTATTTTAGCTTTCTGTATGTTAACCCTTTTCATAACTTTATCCACTATGTTTAACTTTATCGTTTTTAACTCCCTATCTTTTGGTTCGGTCTCTTTTAAACACTTCTGAGCTCTGTAACAAAATGAATTGATTGCCGCCATTTTATATCTATAAGGGTGGTAAGACTCTCTTGGTATAATTATATCAGAATACGACTCTTTCCTAAATATCCCAAACTGTAGTTTCTCATTATCTTTAATTTCTATGTTTAAATCTAAGTAATTTATTTTCTTACCTCCTATCTCTTCTTTAAATTGTAAGTTTTTATCCTTATTATTTACCTCATTTATAAACTCATGCACTTCTTCTATGCTTCCTTCCCAAATTACTAATACATCATCAACGTACCTAGACCATAATTTTATATTGTCTTTATACTTAGTGGAACTAATTAATTGCTTTTCAAAATCATTCATGTATATTTCAGCAAGAATAGGGGATAATGAAGACCCCATAGGTAAACCTTTTTTCTGTATATAAAACTTGTTATTAAACCTAAAGTAGTTCTGATTTACACATTCTTTAATTACTTTAATCAACTGCTTTTTATACCTGTATTCTCCCATATTATTATCGTTTATTAACTTAATAACTTTATTTACTGTGATATTGGTAAACATGTCCTTAACATCCAGTGATATCAATTTTGTATTTACATTAATTCTAATATTTTCTAATTTTTCTATCAATTTTACATTATTCTCTATATTGTATTTTGTCCCAAATTCATATTTCTCTTTCAGTACTCTGCTAACTTCCTTTGATAATTTATAAATAGGTGCATTAATAAAAGAAACAATCGGTCTAATTGGTTTTCCTTCTTTATGTATCTTAACCTGACTTTTAAAAGTTGGTGCTGTTGGATTACTTTCCAATAAATACTTTTTCTTATTTTCTTCTATAAATGTTATCTGTTTCATCATTTGTTTTATCCTTGACTGGTACTTACTTGTATAATCATACTTTATTTCCTCATATGGTCCTTCCCTTATAAATTCTTCCGTTTTCTTTATGCATTCGTCCTTTCTCAGTAGTACCATTGTATTTCCTTTGTCCGCCTTCGTAACTATAATATCATTTTTCTTTATTTTATTCTTTAGTTTAGTTACAGTTGATTTGATTTTTTGTTCATTTTTTGAATTATACAAACTTTTCTTAAATATTTTATCTACTACATTCCCTACTTCCCACCTTATTCTTTTGTTATCATTTTCATTTCCTAGTTTTTGTATTATGCTTTCGCATTCAATAATCGTTTCTTCTTGATTTAATTCTGGTGGCGGCGCGTATTTTAAGCCTTTTGCTAACATTTCTTTTTCTTCTGTATTGAAATTTACCTCTGTAAGGTTTATTACTCTTTTTTCATAGTTATTCTTAGAGAGGTGTTCCTTTTTTACTTCGTTCTTTCTTATTAATTTATTTAACTTATCTACCATTTTTTTATTTTTCTTTTCCAATTTCTTTTCTACGTACCCCAAACCAAAATTATATAATATTTCTTCTAACTCTACATACGAGTATATTCTTAACAATTCTATATGTCTGTCATATAATTCCCTATTATATCTATTGATTAAGCCGTAGAGTGACCTTATTTCCAGTTTTATACACAACTTCTCGCTTTGTTCTTTTACTTTTTTGGCTACACTGTTCTTATTTTTAATTTTAACTTGAGCGTACTTTGGGATGACATTATTATCAAGACATTGTTTATTAAACCATATTTTACTTAAAACCCTCTTCAATTTAACTTTTAACTTAAGATATTTAAAAACTTTACTTACCTTATTGTTGTCGTTTATTAGACACAACAATTTTTTGAAAAATGCCTTTTTTTCATGTTTTGATGGTAGTAAGTACAATCAGAATCTGCAATTATCTCGAACAAGATTTTTTTCGCCATCACCATACTTCCATTCCTTATGCAACATGAAAGTAAAAACAGGGCACTGTGCATGTTACTTTCACCAAGGTTGCCGGCGACCATAAAATAAGGAGAAAGTATTTAGTATACTTTCTGTTTTAAGTTATTGAAAAATATTTTCAATAATGTTTATGCTTTAATTAAACACCCTTACAATTTTAAACGTAGTGCAAAACTTACTACAGAAACAGTAATGAACTTTTCAAATACTCCAGGGTTTAAAACGCTGATTTTTTAAGTTTTTCGCGTGCATTACGATGGTGCTTTCAGATTCTGACGCTTACTTTATGAAAAATTTATGTGAAGCATTAGGCCAATGTTTTAGCAGGTTAGAGTAACTGTAACCTGATCTGGTTTTAGTTCTATTATCTAAAATGTTATCTAAAATAACCGATGTTTTAGATCTTAAATTAACTCAGTTATTTTAATATTACTAGATGCCGAAATGTGGCGTATGAGGACAAATGCCGTATTGTACGATCTATACAAGGAGCAGGATATTGTCACATCAATAAAACAAGGTAGAATTAGGTGGGCTCCGGTGTTGTGCTACGGGTGTGAGGCATGGACAATCACACAGAAAACAGCCGACATAGTAGACACCTTTGAAAGGAAAATCCTCAGACGCAGTATAGGCCCAACACAAGAAAATGGCTCATGGAGACTGAGATACAACAATGAACTGTATCAAATATATAAAGAGATACCAGTCTCAAAATTTATAAGAATACAAAGATTGCGTTGGGCCGGACATGTTATGAGAATGAAGGATTGCAGGAACCCAAAAGGGCTTTGCTGGTTTAATAACATCACTCCTGTTAAGACATTATAACACAGGGAACCAGTTTAATTGGTTGCTTTCAATTAAACCGGCTGCCATTGTTAGTACAAATTAGTTACCAACAAATTGGGAAAATATATAGATCATGAATTTGTCCAAGGGTACGTAAATTTACTCTCTCTATCTGGATTTTACCAAAAACTTCTCTTTATTATGGCTTCTTAAATAATGATTTAAAATAATACCTTTAATGGTTATCTTTTTATTTTTACGTTAAAAATAAACTTCTGATAGATTCTGCATCAAATGCTCTTATACTCTTTAAAATTTTACTCTGATGAGCTCAAACCATACAGTTGTATATTACATTGAATACCACGGATCCTGGTTTTAATTTTATAATATTCTAAAATACTTCAACATTATGCAAACTATTAGAAGAATAGTTTGATCAAATTTCGAATTAATTTTTACCTTTAACCATCATCAGATTACTATTATTTCGTTACAGTAACTACAAACATTACTATGTTAAGATTTACATGATTTGAATGAGTCTTTACAAAAATGTACTGTTTTTGTTGTGGTTGTTAGAAAACAATATAAGCACAGAAGATACGGTTTAGTGTCACCTGGGTATAATGTAGATCTGCAGCTGGTTCTCTTGCTGATCCTCTTCAGTAGGTTTTCCTGGATGTTCTTCTTTGTCGTTTGGGTTCCTCCATTTAGTTTGTTGGTTCTAAGTTGTGATCAAAGTCATGACGCTAGGATTCTGCTACCTGGAGCTCGTAATGTTGTCATCGTTGCTTCACTCCTGACGTTGGTGTTCACTTTTCACATTTTAGTTTTGACTGCACTAATGTTACATTTTTATATGGTATGGAACATACCTTACAAGTTAAACCTTTTCATAAAGAGATGTGTCGGCAGTAGGGGGAAAATGACAGTTCATTAAAAAGTATTTCGTCATTAAAAAGTTATATTCAGTGTGTGCATACACATTATTATTATACATATTATTATTTCATTGTTTACGATATATATATATATATTTAATTAATGCAAAAATGAATTTTTAAAATTACAATAGTCTGTAAGGCATATTTAAGTTTGTGTACTGTGACAACGTAATCGCTTTGAATAAGGGAATTCTTGTCAACGTTTGCAGCGAGAGAGAGACATACACAATGTGTGTGTGTGTGTGTGTGTGTGTGAGCAGCACGTACATCGTCCGATAGCGATTTGTATGTGTACACAAAACTTTTGAAAATACCTTATTTCAAGGAGATTTTTTTTATGCGAAAGAGAGACATACACGCACAGGTAATTACATTATAAACTAGGAATTGCTTCCGACGTCTGCGAGCGAGAGAGAGAGAGAGAGAGAGAGAGAGAGAGAGGGCGTTAATATTTGTCGAATAAATATAAACTTTCTAATTTCATATACATGCGCACGGTACTGACCACAGAGAGAGAGAGAGAGAGAGAGAGACATACACAACAAGTGTGAGAGAGAGAGAGAGAGAGAGCTAAAATTATTTACTCAATGTACACAGTGAGAGAGAGAGAGAAAGAGAGGGAGAGGGAGAGGAGAAAACGGCTTGAACATAACGTTTGACAACAAGAGAGATAGTTTTACTTATTTCAAGGAGATTTTTTTATGCGAAAGAGAGACATACACGCACAGGTAATTACATTATAAACTAGGAATTGCTTCCGACGTCTGCGAGCGAGAGAGAGAGAGAGGGCGTTAATATTTGTCGAATAAATATAAACTTTCTAATTTCATATACATGCGCGCGGTACTGACCACAGAGAGAGAGACATACACAACAAGTGTGTGTGAGAGAGAGAGAGAGAGAGAGAGAGAGAGAGAGAGAGAGAGAGAGAGAGAGAGAGAGAGAGAGAGAGAGCTAAAATTATTTACTCAATGTACACAGTGAGAGGGAGAGGAGAAAACGACTTGAACATAACGTTTGACAACAAGAGAGATAGTTTTACTTACATTCAAATGTGAGAGAGAGAGAGAGAGTAACAATTATGATCATATAGTTTGAATTTCCCACTACAGAAGAGAAAAAAATGTTGGTAGATCTGCTCTATACACACACACAATAATGTAAGATTGGTAACCCTGATCATATAATTTAATATATACACTATATAACACATATTTGAATTTCCCTCCCCCCGCCACAGAAAATGTTGACAACCCTGCTCATATAAAATATCTATACACTATAATAATAATGCAGAGGTTGGTACACCTGATCATATAGATTTAATATACATTATAACACACAACAACAAATTTGAACTCATGCAAGGTTGGTAACCCTGATCATATATTTAATATATACACTATAATGCATCAAGTCGGAACCTCCCACCCACCACCCACCTCTGATATGCAAATCAGCTTTATTTAAAAATAAAAAAATATATTCGCGGATGCGGGTGGTCCATTTGGGATGCTGCGGGTCCAGCTGATAGAAAGTGAAAGTGATCTAGGCTCGCGAAAGGCGGCATATAAAAAAATAAAAAATTATATTCGCGGATGCTGTGGTCCAGATACGCGAAAAAGTCGCGGATCTTGACACAGATACGCGAAAAAGTCGCGGGCTGTGGTCCATTTGGGATGCTGCGGGTCCAGCTGATAGAAAGTGAAAGTGATGTAGGCTCGCGAAAGGCGGTATATATTCGCGGATATGCAAATCAATTTAATTAAAAAATATTTTAATTAAATAAATTAAAAAAAATTTAAATAAAAATATCAAATTAAAAAAAAAATAAAAAAATTTATTCGCGGAAATTCGCGGTCCTTTGGGATGCTGTGGTCCAGCGGTGGTGGTGGGGGAATAACGGTACTTTGGTTTGAACTGTCATTTTCCCCCTACTGTCGGCTATCTTAGTTATTTTTAATTCTTTCTCTACATTTAAACTACTTTACTTGTTTTACGTTTCACTTCGTTTCAACTACATGTGGAGTATGTAACCACGAAACACTTACTTTCTGCTACATCGTTTTGCAATATATACACACGTTCACCTTCACGACACACGGTAAAGCTGTTAACTTGTCAGAGATTCTCGGTCGACTGGGGTTGATTTTGCGGCGGTGAGTAGGGAAGCGGGCGCAGTTCACACGCCGAGAGAAAAGTAGTTCGTACTTTTATTATTATTATTTTTACACTAATTAACTACTATTAATAATCCTACCTTTTCTTTATTGAGTTAGGTATTTCATTTACTATTATCACGTCTCTTTATTTAATTAGAATGATTATTAGTATTCGCTTCATAACAGTATAATCTGCATGTCCGTACTAGCCGTTTTACAAGTTGGTACAGGTATATAGGTACAGAGGGAAGGGTGGATTATTTTCTCACGTGTTATTTTGAATAAAAATTATTTTGTGCTATTCAAATTCCCTTTAAATCGTCACACTGGGTACATAGGAGTGAACGAGACCTAGAGGCAGGCCGAGGAAGAGGTGGGAAGATGCCGTTGCAGGTGACGCGAGGGACATGGGGATAAGAAACTGGAGGAGGGTTGTAATGAATAGAGTAGATTGCAGGCGGAGATTGGTGGCGGTCAGGACCCGACTTGGGCTATAGCGCCATAGGAGGAGGAGAATTAGGTGGGCAGGTCACGTACATAGAATGACAGAAGATAGGGCGTGTTCATTGGAGGACCAGGAGGAAGAAGAGCAAGAGGGAGGCCAAGAAGAAGGTGGGTGGACAATGTAGATGCGGATTTGAGAAGACTGGGGGTCAGAAGGTGGCGAAGAGTCGCACAGGATAGAGAGGAGTGGAGGCATGTCGTTCTGGAGGCCAGGGCTCTTCAGGAGCTGTAGCGCCGTGGAGTAGTAGTAGTAGTAATTTTAATGTCTAAAACTAAATCAGGTGACAACTCTTTTGAACGGCACGTAACGGTAGTATAACGGAAACAGTACATGCGAACAGTCCAAGGCTCTTCTTGCGCTGTCGTGGTGTGGCAATTTAGTCAAGACCTTGACTTGCGACTAACACTTTTCCTACTTGCTTCGCCGGTGTGACAGTTTGCCCATAGTTCTAGATTCTGGAAACGGTGTGGCAACGTACCTTCACGCTATTATCATAACCAGGAGTTTTTCGAGGTATAAAACATCAAACATTTTTCAGTTTGATTATTATTAGTAAATGGAGAAAGGAAACGTTTTCCGTGCTAGCAGTATGTCGGTGAGCACAGGGAGAAGCAGTACCGGTTGGCTCAGACACCGTTTCACTGAGTTTATCAGCTACAGTAACATAATGCCGATCAAATGACTTTGCTATCTCAGCCTCGGTACTTATCAGTGGTTCGTCCACACACACACACACACACATCTTATCTTCATTTTCTCCGGCTATACTATTTTTAATTTTTCCATTGTTCTCTATAGTTTCCCCCTGACCTAATTAATAAACTTTCGTGACATTTCCCTTTGGCTGATGTTAATTCGTTTGTTAAAGACCCTTTTAATTTGGTGCGATAATTTAAAAGGTCAAGTCAAAGGGTCTCCTCGCAAGCAGTTCGTCTATTTTGTGCTTTTTTCCATTGACAGTTTTAATTTTACTTCCATGTTCCATAAGGAAATGGAAGTATGGTGATGGCGAAAAAAATCGTGTTCGAGATAAGGGCTGATTCTGATTGTATTACCCTCAAAACATGAAGAAAAGTCGTTTTTCGAAAAGTGTCTGTGTGTCTATGTAGAATTTTTTTATGGCAAACGATAACTGCCGCAAATTCAAACAGAATCAAATAATTTTTTGCATGCAGTTCTGAATTGTAGAGGACTCAAGGCCTATTGATTTTGGTGAAGATCGGTTAAGGGGAAGGGGTAGTTTACCCGCAACGTTTTATGTTTTAACAAGAGTAAAGTACTTGAAAATTCATTTAAACTTTTTCAAACAATGATAAATTGTATTAAAATAAAATAATTTTGTTGCCAGGCAATAAAATTATAATTTTTACTTCCATATTCCTTAAGGAAATGGAAGTATGGTTATGGCAAAAAAAATCGTGTTCGAGATTATTGCAAATTCTGATTGTACTACACTCAAAACACGAAAAAAAGTCGTTTTCCGAAAAGTGTCTGTGTGTCTGTGTGTGTGTGTCTGTGTGTAGATTTTTTTCTATGGCAAACGATAACTGCCGCAAATTCAAACAGAATCAAATAATTTTTTGCATACAGCCCTGAATTGTAGAGTTCTCAAGACCTGTTGTTTTTGGTGAAGATCGGTTAAGGGAAAGGGGTAGTTTACCAGCAACGTTTTTTTATCAAGCGTATTTTCTATGGCAAACGATAACAGCCGCAAATCCAAACAGAATCAAATAATTTTTTGTATACGTCCCTGAATTGTAGAGGTCTCATGGACTTCCGATTTTGGTGAAGATCGGTTAAGGGGAAGGGGTAGTTTACCTGCAACCTTTTACGTTTTAACAACAGTAAAGTACTTGAAAATTCATTTAAACTTTTTCAAACAATGGTAATTGTTAAAAATAAAATAATTTTGTTGCCAGGGAATAAAATTATAATTTTTTCATTTTAATGTAAATTATGTATGAGTTAATATCTTTATATATATAATTCTTCTGTACGTGTGTATGTCACTGAACTCCCCCATGTATAAAATAATATATCGTTCGTGGCAGGTAAGCATATCTCAGTTATGTAATGTTTACGTTTCCATTTTATTCTTATGCCTACAGCAATAAAAAGGCAGGTAACACACACACACACACACACACACACACACACAATTCACGTTATTTCTGGCCTCACTCATGTTTATTTTCTTACATTTGCACGCTTTTTAAATGGAAAGTGCCGAAACCCACACCAACATAACGCGTGCAAGCCGAAAAAATGGACATCAATTTGCTTCCTGTGGATCGCTGGGCAATGTAACTGCACGTGTTTACAGAGGAACGATTCATAGACAGAATTTTCGTCTTTAGGGAATGAACCCTCTGCAAGATGCTGAGGGTCCATGAGTGACTTCGGAGCGCTCCTTCTTTTTCGCGTGTTTGTTGTGTGAAACATACACTGTAGATTCGCAGCTTTACTCTAAGCAACGCTCAATAGGAAATGTTGAAAATTTTTGTCCACAGTGTACCCTCATTCACACTAAACCTGCTCTGATGTTTTAATTACGGACATCATAATATTAAAACTTTGGAAACTTGAGCACTACTTAATGGATATCAATCATTAACTTATACAAGCCGTTAATTTTATGCATATATTTTATATATATGTGTACAACGTTATCGGCAACAAAGAAGTAGTTTTTGTTAAAATTCCTTCCCGGGATATTTGGCCGTAGTCCAATGTTTTCTACAAAACCAGACGTTTCGGCAATGCCATCGACTTCCATCATCAGTGAAAATCGAGTGCGATAACGTGAGGTGGTATACGTTAGTGACCACAGTACTGTGGTTAAGGCTGAAGCAGTAAGTAGAAAGAAGTAGTTTCTATGGTAATATTTCATTTCGAAAATGATTTTAAATATAAATCTTAGAATATGGAAGTCATGTATGGTTCTCCATACCGATATTTTCATTTTAATTTAAATCATGTATAAGTGAAAATATATCGTTCCTGGCAGGCAAGAATATCTCGATTATGTAATGTTTACGATACCAAAATTTTATTATTACGATTACCGCAATAAAAAGGCAGCCAGGACACACACGCACACACAATTCGCGTTATTTCTGGCCTCACTTATGTTTATTTTCTTACGTTTGCACGCTTTTTTAATTAGAAAGTCCCGAAACCCACACCAAACAACGCGTGCAAGCCGATAAGGTGTCCAGCGTGGACAGCGATTTGCTTCCTGTGGGTCGCTGGCCAGTGTAACTGCGCATGTTTACAGAGGAACGGTTTATAGACAGATTTTTTTGTCTTTAGGGAATGAACCTTCTGCAAGATGCTCAGGGTCCATGAGAGACTTCGGAGCGCTCCTTCTTTTCCGCGTGTTTGTTCTGTGAAACGTACACGGTAGATCCGCAGCTTTACTCTGAGCGACGACCTGGGAGACTGTGCGGGACAATGGGCATGCCCGTCGCCCGCTCGTATGCTGCGTCCGGAGCTTCAAGTAGAGCTCCTGCCGCAGGGACAATGGATAGGGCTGGATGTTTAGGGTGTGGCCTGTTACCGGCCGTGTTACTCTGAGCAACGCTCCATAGGGAAAGTTGAAAATTTTTGTCCACGGTGTACCCTCATACACACTAGAACCTGCTCTGATGTTTTGATTACGGACATCATAATATTAAAAACTTTGGAAACTTGAGCACTACTTAATGGAGATCAAACATTAACTTTTACAAGCCATTAATTTTATGCATATTTTATATGTGTTCATTATCGGCAACAAAGAAGTAGGTTGTTAAAATTCCTTCCCGGGCTGTTTGGCCAAGGTCCAATGTTTTATGAAAACCCAGACGTTTCGGAAGTGCCATCGCCTGCCTTCATCAGTGAAAATCGAATGATTTAACTGGAGGTGGTATACGTTAGTGACCACAGTATTGTGGTTAAGGCTGAAGAAAGAAGTAATTTTTGTGGAACTATTTTATTTTGAAAATGATTTTAAATATAAACCTTAGAACATGGAGGTCATGTATGGTTCTCCATACCGTTTTTTTTATTTAACTGTAGTATGTTATGCGGCAATTTTATATTAATATTTTCATCGCAAGTTCGTATTAAACTATTTATGAAGCATATTAGCACTGAAAAGTCAATGCCAGGATGAGTTAGGACTAAAACAGGAGACCAGTCAAATTGCTCTGCAATATCTGAAAGCATTTTAAAATTAAATTTCCCTACAAACTGTCTTTATATATATTGTACTGCTGTTAAAATACAACACAGTACATAAGAATGAAATAATAATTTTAAAAGAAGGAAGATATAAATTTAGTAGTATGGTGAACATATGTTAGGATTGTAAACAAAAAAACTGAGTGTTACTCACTACCAACATAGAGGTAGACTCCAATATTATATAGAACAGCATTAAGAAATATGTGTTGACAATTATTATATTAAATTGGAAATAAACATTCAAATAAAATGATAGATTAATAGAATAGTAATCTAAAATATACTAATTATATGGATAATGTAAAAAAGCAAATAAATGTAATTAATAATAATTAATAAATTTATATATGTTGTTAAGAGTCATATGATGGAAAGATGTGACGAATGTAGTTAGGTATCTAAATGGCAAATTGTAAATTGTTAGATTTGAATTGTATTCAAATGGAAGAAAATTTGTTTAGTTTAATTTTATATGTAATACGACACACATCACAAAGTCTATTTTTATATTTAATCATATAAACATCTAAGAGTGGTCTTGTAAAAGAGTTTAATTTTGTATTTAATAAAGGAAACCTTTACAGGAAGGGAGTTAACATTGATATTGAATTTAATAAACATACAAGAGTATAAATCTGTAACATTGAAAGAATTATAATTTTTATACAATTTAATAAACAACAATATTTCAAGAAGTCTGAGTATATCATTTATAGAACGCCGAACTAAAAGAAGAAGCCTGTCCTGGAAGATAGTTTGAGTGTCAATACAATAAAATTCGATATTCCGAAGAAGTATCAATTTAATAATCATAGAAGAAAATATAATTCAACATTTAATCTAATAAGAAATCCCAGAGAAGGAACAAACCACGAAGCCTAACATTACCGGTACCTTTAAGATGATAAACATCAACTAGAATTGAACCCGTTGCAGTTTTGAAGAGCTCAGATTCAAACTATTTACATTTATATGGTAGATATTCTTACCTTGTTATTTATTAAAAAATTTATATACTAACGTTATTTGGTACGGATTAAAGAAAAGAATAAATCATACACAGTATTAAATAATATAAATCAACTTAATAATTGTTAACCCTGAGATAGAGTTTTCTTTTTATGAGCAGATAGAAATACCATACAAATAATAAAATAACAGTACATTAAATGGCATCCATAATGTATGGCATATAGAAATAAAATATCTGCAAATAATTACAGTACAATATATATAGGGCAGACCAGTCACATCTAAACGGCTGAAATGAGATATCTCAAGCACGAAGCAGGTTGTACTCTCCATGATCATAGAAGAAACACAGATATACGGCAGGAACTGAATATTATGAGTATACTCAACAGGATTGCCCAGTATCGGCTGAATTGGTGGGAACATCTTTACCGAATGGATGACTGCCGTATCCTTAAACAACTATGGACCTACAAGCCGAGGGGACGGAGATGTGTGGGACATCTGAGGAAGCGCTGGAGTGACCAGATCTAATCTTTCTCTATTTGAGACCGGAACAAACCATCCTTGGTTTAATCCTTGAAAAGATGATGGTCACACACACACACACACACACACACATATATATATATTTAAACATTTGATGTCAAATGGCTGCCGTACTTGGCTGCAAACGCATTGTATCAGGCGGCCATTGTCATTTGGCGCCGTATACGGCCGCCAGATAGTCAAACCCATATTCCCATGATCCTTAGAATGTCATCTGTGCAAATTTAAAGTTTCAGCTGGCTGCCAAACTGAACGTATCTTTGTAAATTTCGTATATTTTTATTTTACGAAAATTCCACCATGAGCGGTGTATGTCACCAGTGTAGATTTTGACCGTATACACTTTGGAAATGTATGCTGTATAAGTGCGGCCGGGACGCGGCAACACTGTAGGCCGCCATATACCACCATTTGAAATATACAAGGTTACTAACATTCACACAGATTCAAACTCACGTCTGACGTAACTAGACATAACAATACACTGAACACCTCGGTACTTATGTTTACAAGATTTTATAAATACCACGTGCAACAATTTTCAGATAAACTGCTGTGGTTATTCATGTTTTTAGTGTTTCATTCTTATCACCTACTACCTGGACTTACATTTAAGCTGGTTTTCACTTGTTTCCCCTAACCTGACCTGCTTCTCTACTTACATCGTGTACAAGATCCTCCAAAACAATATTAAACATCTGATGTTATGTTGTTTTAAGGCCTCTTAGACACTGAAAATAAATATTATGGTCAACTAAAGAGCTCATTATGAATGACATCAATGGAATAGTTCAACAATAAATAAGTAAATGATTTTTAAAATTCTGGGTAACTCATAACTTTCAACAATAACATGCAAATAGCTCCTGGTAGGCCTATTAATGCGGAATTCATAGTTATTTATAAGTGACAAATTATTTCATTCACATACCTCAAATAAATTACTGTATTACTGTTAACTTCAACAAATTGCTTAGCTGGTAAATGAAATAAAATAAATGTCAGTTTTTTAGTCAGTATACACTTACACACGTGTTTCTATTCGTATACGGAAGTTTTGTTGCAACTTTTTTTCATTCCGTACATTTGTGATAATAATATTAAAAACATGCCAACTTCATGCTGCGTACCAGGATGCAAAAGCAATTATAACACAGATAGTTCAGTGACTGTTTTTAGATTCCCAAAGGATCCTATCCAGTGTCAAAAATGGCTAAATGCCATTCACAGAGCAAACTTCACGCCCAGCAAACGATCTGTTGTTTGCATTCGTCACTTCGACGAACGTTATATCGTGCGAGAGGACTTGGTGACAAGACCCGACGGCACCGTCACGTGTGAAATTAGCTGCAGACGCATGTCCATCAGTTTTTGAAAACCTTGTTTATATCGGTGGTTACTTGGTACACAGTATTTTAAAAAATAACTCTTGGACTGGGTGTACAGATTTCTTTACTACAACAAATACCGGGTCTACTGTTGTACCACAAAAGAACAAACTATTTTAATGTTATTAATTGAGGATCTTTAAAATACCCTTCAGATTATGTGATGGAAGTACTAAATTTAGCTTTCAAGGTGTTTACATTAATTGTATCTGACAGATACGAAACACAGTTTTTATTGTCCACTAATCAGAGAGTAGCGCTAAAATCCACTGTTTTAGGTTTTATTGACATCCATCATCCACAGAGAAATTGTAATATATATAAAATTAATTTTAACAAACTTATCGATAAAGGTTTATTTTCCTTTTGTAACGTTTTATTAAACAATTATTCAAAATCCCGTAATGACAATTTCAATAAAAAAAGGACAGACGTTGAGAATGAAGTCAAATCGGACAAAAAGAGAAAAATACACAAATTTCAGCCAAGTTCAGCGTTAACTTAGATAAATGTTAGACACAGAATTGCTAAGTTAGTCTAAATAACTTTATTGTAAGTAGATTTTAAATTACATATAAATATGTTAGATGTAAGGCAATACGAGATTGTAATGCACCATCTTCAAATGATCAAATATTGTAAATAAATACTGAGCAGTTAGTAATCGGTTATTTCTTTAATTTTTCCGCTTACCCCGCTTCTGGTACTATTTATCATACACGATATAAAATCTTGTACAATACGAAAGTTCGGCTGTTTATCTACATAAAGAAACTTGAAAAGTTATTTCCCCGATAAGCTGTCAATTACCTCGATTCACAGCTTTTTTACATCCTTCGTGTAAATTGCATTTTCTCAAATGCTAAATATAACTGTTGTTGTTCACAAAACTCTACATTTTTTCATACCAAGGTCTTTGTTAGTTTATACAGATTACAACCATATAGGACATGTTCAGGTAAACCATTACAGGGTGTGTGTAGGAAAGGTTATTTGAGAACGCGACACAGTAAACAGCATTAGCTGCCGTGTTCCGTTTCGGCGCCTAGTGTGACGTCACGTTTCCAGCACTCCGGCGAGTAGTATAGTGAGTAGTGAGGCCTTGACTAAGAGCAGGGACGCAGCGAGGTTGATCGTCCCCCCCCCCCCCAAATAGATGAAACACTTTCCTCGACCTTCCTCAACCTAGACCCTCTTCCCATATCTTTACATATCTCTAGTCCGTCGCAGCAGAAAGCTGAACGTGTCAAATCACAAATGTAACCGTATCATAAATATACTAAGCGTTACTGTGGTATGTGTGCTATCAATTCGAGAATGTTTTTCCGAACTCAGTACATTCGGCAGTTGTGCCCGGCAGGAGGTATAAGAAAGCGTCAAAGCTTTAGCCATTATCGTGCCGTCGTCTAATAATTATTGTTAATGTATACTGTATATGTCGTTGACGTCAACTGTTCAGAAAAGTCAGATTACGATATTTGATGATTTTTGTTCCAACATTACAATCGTATAAATTGCGCTGTGACCTGTGAAAATTATTCTGAAAAGTGTTTAGCTGCATACAGCTCTCCTGAACCAAAATTTCCTCTGACCGAATATTGCAGACACTTTGTACAAGACGAGTGTAATTCGTAATTAATCGGAAAACAATGGATGCAAGTCAGATGATGGAAGCTTTCCAAACACTGCTGCGGCAGACACAGGAAGAAGCAGAAAGACGACAAAAAGAAGAAAGAAGACAAGAAAGAGAAGAAGCAGAAAAACGACAGGATGAGAAACGCAGGCAGGAGGCGGAAGAAGCAGAAAGACGACAAAAACAAGAACGAAGACAGGAAAGAGAAGAGGCTGAGGAACGTCAGAAAGCACTAATGCTAGAAACAAAAGAAAGACAAGAAAAGGAACGTAAACAGGACGCAGAGGAACGTAAACGTGAAGCAGGTGACATCAAAGCGTTAATTCATGAGCAAAAGCAGATGCAAGAACATACTACCGCAGAATTGGGTCTCCTACGTGATGATGTAGGTGAATTACGAGGTGAGCTCAATAATCAGATTACCAGAATATCTGACGTAGAAGAATCCATGTCAAATAAAATAGCTGAAGTAGAAAAATCTGTCTTGACTGTGGAAGAATCTATGTCAACAAAAATATCTGCAGTAGAAAATTCAATGGCAAACATAAGAGAATAAATTAAAATTTAAGTTGCGCAGTGCTTGAAGATACAACCAAAACAACTTTGTGAACAGACTGTACCAATGATAAAGACAGAAAAAGACACAGAAAATAAATTAATGGAGAAAGTCACTTTGCCTGCAGTAGGGACAGTTCACGTCAAAGCTCCAACCTTTGACGGAAGCAGTCACTGGGCAACGTACCTCCGCCAATTTGAAGCTGCTGCATGCGCAAATAATTGGACAGAGAAAGACAAGGCAGTCTCACTCGTTCTTGCATTAAAAGGACCCGCGGCAGAATTACTACAGAAAGTGCCACCTGACACCCAGAACATCTATGCCGAGTTGATAAAAGCTCTAGAATTACGGTATGGTGATAAACATTTGCAAGATGTGTACTGCACCCACTTGAGAGCAAGGCGACAGCATTCCGGGGAGAGCCTTCAAGAGTTTGAAGCAAGTATCGACAGACTAATTAGACTGGCCTATCCTGAAGCGCCAGAAGATTTTTGAACGAGTTTTGCGATGCAGACATTTACTGCAGGTGTCCGAGACAACGAACTACAGCAAGTGTTACGAATGGCAAGACACCAGAACAGTGCGGACGCCCTGGTACATGCTTTGCAATTTGAGGCCGCCAAATCAGCGTCTGGTTGGACAAGTCATAAAGTGCGCGCGCTAAAAGATCGCGACAGAGACACGACGGTCGGCGCCACAGAATAAAACAAGAAAGGATGGAAGACCGAAGTGTTATAGATGTGGGAAATCTGGACATCTACAACGAGATTGTCGGGTTAGAATTCAGCAGCAGGGAAACGAGCAATAGTCGGTGCAAAACGGGGCGTGTGCTGACTAACTGGAGGAACGAAGCCCCTAGACAATACGCAATTTCTACACTTCAGAAAAACAGCAGGAGCTTGGTAGTTGCCGGATTCGTTCAAGAAAGGCCAACCTCGATTACAGTTGACACAGGCGCAACAGTTTCTATTGTGCGCCCCGACGTGGTGAAAGATCTCAAACCAATCTGGTACTCATGCAGCTTGCGAACACCTACTGGACAGCCTGTAAAAGTGTATGGAAAAGTGGAGATACATCTACGCCTCGGTCGACTTGAGTGTAATCATCAAGTACTTGTTGCAGACATTGTGGATGAAGCAATTCTTGGTGTGGACGTTATGAACGCATACGGATTTATAGTCGCCTTCAAAAACAATGTCTTGAGAATCGGTGACGAAGAGCTAATGCTATCAACAATGACGACAGCAGAAAAATCAATGGAAGTCATAAACAAAGTGGCCGTAACTGTTCCGCCAAACTCCGAAAAGATCATCATGGTTAGAACCGAGGTAGATACTAGTGGCAACCAGTGCTCTATATTCGAACCCCAGGTAGTCAGCACACCGGGCATACTAATTGCCAGAAGTTTAGTAAAACCTGACGAAACCGGAAATGTACCTATTAGAGTGGCGAATATTTTGGATCAAGCTATCACTTTACAAAGGAATACGCTCCTAGGCAAATTGACTCCTGTGGCCTGGGTAGCCGGAATGACGCAACGAAGATCCATTGCTTCGGATAATTCCAAATTACCAGAGGAACTGCAAGAATTATTGAACAAATCTTCTAACGACCTCTCAAGTGGTGAGGTAAAATAACTCAGACAGTTTTTACATGAATTCAAAGATTGTTTTGCAGTTCGGGGACAGTCACTGGGAAGAACATCTCTTGTACAACATCGCATAAATACCGGGGACACAACACCGATACGCCAACCTCCTCGAAGGCCTCCATTATCTAAACAAGAGAAAATGTCTCGGTTAGTACAGGACATGTTGACAGAGGGAGTAATCGAACCTTCGTCAAGTGCTTGGTCTTCTCCTGTGCTGGTAGCGAAGAAGGATGGTGGATTGCGTTTCTGCGTAGACTACCGGAGGTTAAATGACGTTACAAAGAAAGACTGCTATCCATTACCTCGCGTAGACGATACACTCGACACGTTGTCCCGAGCACAGTGGTTTTCTACATTGGACCTGAAGAGTGGATATTGGCAAGTGGGTCTTCATCAAGAAGACAAGGAAAAGACCGCTTTCTCGACCCCAAGTGGCTTATTCCAATTTAACGTCATGCCATTTGGACTCTGTAATGCACCGGCCACATTTGAAAGATTGATGGACCTGGTACTCCGAGGCCTGACATGGAAAACTTGCCTTGTTTATTTAGACGATGTCATAGTCATCGGGAAGCCTTTCAAAGATTATTTGGAAAACCTTAAGGAGGTTCTAACTAGAATTCACGGTGCCCGACTGACGCTGAGCCCGAAAAAGTGTTCTTTATTCCAGAAGGAAATACAGTATCTGGGCCATCTGGTTTCGGCAGCAGGTGTTAGCATGGATCCTAATAAAGTAGACACCGTAAGAGACTGGCCAGTGCCGAAGAGTAAACACGAAGTTCGGAGTTTCCTGGGGTTATGCTCATATTACAGACGTTTTGTGAAAGGCTTCGCTACTATTGCTAAACCACTACATGAGCTAACAGAAAATAAACGAAACTTCCAGTGGTCGAGAGAGTGTGATCAAGCATTTAGGACTTTGAAAATTGCATTATGTTGGCAGCCAATTCTCGCTTTCCCAGATTCCGAAGGGAAGTACATTGTGGACACAGACGCAAGCAATTCTGGTCTAGGAGCAGTTTTAAGTTCAAAACGGTAAGGAACGAGTAATAGCGTATTACAGCAAGACACTTTCTAAACCGAAGAGAAATTATTGCGCCACAAGGAGAGAGTTGCTGGCAATCGTTGGAACAGTTCCATAAATACCTCTATGGAAGGGATTTTTCACTACGTACCGACCATGCCGCGCTTGCATGGCTCTTAAGATTTAAAAATTCGGAAGGACAGTTGGCAAGGTGGCTTGAATGTCTGCAAGAGTACAACTTCAAGGTACAACATCGACGGGGGCGCCTGCATGGTAATGCAGATGGCTTATCACGAAGACCGTGCCCGGAAGACTGCCGACATTGCCATAGAAAGGAAGAACAAAACTCAAGCGAACATGTTCAAGCCATCACTGTAGATTTCCTGGCTGACGGCTGGACAACACAAGACTGTCGACAAGAACAGATGACTGATGAAGACATTGGACCGATCTTGACAGCAAAAGAGGAAGGTCGCGGCCCGGATTGGCAAGATATCTGCCATGGTTCCGAAGGGCTACTGGGCACAATGGGAATCTCTCACCTTAGAAAACGGATTGCTGAAAAGGGCTTGGGAAAGTGCAGATGGACGAGACGTGGTCATGCAGTTGATAGTTTCCCGAAGTAAAATACGGTCTGTTTTGAAGGAGATGCATGATGGAACATCTGGAGGACATCTTGGCGTTAACAAAACCCTTGACAAAATACGGGAGCGATTCTATTGGCTTCATCTTCTCCACGACGTAGAGGAATGGGTTCGGACGTGTGAAATATGTGCTGCAAGCAAGTGCCCACAAACCAGAAGCAGGGGAAAGATTAAACAATATAACGTCGGACTGCCTTTCTAGAGAATTCCCATAGACCTTGCTGGACCATTCCCAGTTACTGATGATGGAAACCGGTACATCATGGTTGTAGGTGACTAGTTTACTAAGTGGGTAGAAGCCTACGCAATTCCAAATCAGGAGGTTACTACTGTGGCAAAGCAGTTAGTTCACAACTTCTGTTGCCGTTATGGAGCCCCTACGGAAATCCATACGGATCAAGGGAGAAATTTCGAATCAGGAGTGTTTAAAGAATTATGCCGTCTACTCGGAATTCGAAAGATCAGGACAGCGCCTCTGCATCCTCAGTCGGACGGGATGGTTGAGAGATTCAATAGGACACTTGAGCAGCATCTTTTGAAGGTTGTTGACGAGAACTAAACAGACTGGGACCAACGTATACGACTATTCCTCATGGCGTATAGATCATCAGTACACGACACAACCGGCATGACTCCAGCAAAATTGGTGTTTGGGCGGGAGATTCGTCTTCCTGGGGACTTAATGTTCGGATCACCTGAGACTCAGTCCCAAGAGCCACAGAACTATTCCTCCCAATTATAAAACCAACTGCGAGAAATGAATCGCTTGATAAGAGGACGGTTGAAGATTGCCAGTGATAAGATGAAAACTCGGTATGACATTCGCAGCAACAGTGTGGGTTTCAAAGAAGGAGATCAAGTCTGGTTGTTCAACCCAAAGCGCCGCTCACCTAAGTTGCAAACTAACTGGGAAGAACCCTATACTGTGAAAAAAAGAATCAACAATGTTGTTTATCGGATTCAACAGGAAGGACAGCGAAAGTTCAAGGTCGTCCACCTAGATCGCCTAGCTAAGTACTACTTCAGAGACGGTTTGCCAGTTCGGGACGAACAGGCTTAAGGAGGGGGAAGTGTTACGACATCACAGAACAATCTACGAGTTTACCGAATGTTCCAGAGTGATCCGGAATGTAACTTGTATGGCGTACAGGCTTGTTGACGCATTTTCTAGACTGTGCCTGACTTCGTTCGGGCGCACGGACTGTGTCGTAACTACACTGGCGCTATCGCGCATTATGGAATAATCTAGTAATTTGGGGCGGTATAAATACCAGTACTCAACGCCGTTCAGTTCAGTATTAGTGCGATATATTGACTGTGCGGTTCGAGAGTTATAGTAGCGATATTACTGTGCGCGTTCAAGTGGTCATTAGTTAAGAGTGGTGTTTTATAATCGGATGGTATAATTGTAATACAATAATTGTGTTTAATTTTAGTGGACATTTTATTGCGTGTGAAGAATTTTCATTTGATTTATTGTAGAGACTGTGTTGTTAATTACGAACTGTTTAACTGTAAAAATTAAAGGTGTGATTAATGACTTAATTGGTGTCTTGTAATTTGTTTTCCACTGTACCTACGACGATCGAGTAGTAACAACATTTTCCACTCTCGATCGAAAGTGCTGTCATAAACAAAATCAGACGGTAATAATGCATTTAACCACACACGTGATTTATTCAAGTGAGATGATGCTGGCTGGATGGCCGTGAGAACAAGTGTTTACCGTATTTAAAACTTACAACAGACATGACTAATCACCATCACGCACACCACACACACACACACACACACACACACACACACACACACACACACACACATTTTCTATCAATCATAGCATTTGTTCCAAGAAAAACTCAAATGTGGTATTGTGTAATTCTATAGGGCTATAGTGAGTAGTCTTCAGATGTGTACTGATTTATTAACACTTGTGTGTATAGCGCCGTGTGTGTTGACCCGACTTTTTAGGCTTACGTTTATTCAGTTAATTTCTTTTCAGTTTCATTCACCGGTTCCAGTTGTGCATTTTTCTTTAGTTTTTCAGTATCAACAATTATTCATTAATGTTTTTAAACGACACAAAAAATCACAAAAATATCAAAGTGTGTAATACACAGCGTTTTAGAGATTATTAAATTAGTCGGGATATAGGATTATTTTATATAAATTAGATGGTATGGTATAGCAACAGGCTAAATAAGTAAATTTTAATTAAAATTGGCAAAAACTCATCATTTTTTGAAATGTAAAGCGTTTCATACTCTTTAATCTGATTTTTGTCAAATCATCACGTGAAAACACCAACGCCGAAGACAAAATTACATGTACACATTACCACACAGTATTAACATACTATTGACAAAATTTGTTTAACAAAATATAATATATTTTTAAGAACATAATTGTTTCATTACAAAAGTCTATAAATATTACCACTGAAAGTACTTTCTTCAGACAGTATCACTGTTGTTCATTAAACATGTTACTTGCTATCACTGTATAACAAATCAAGTTCTGAGGATCTACCACAGGCTACATCATCCTTGTCACTAGATGCTACACCAACCAGTTCAATAACAAACTTGTCAATAATATCTTCAATTAATCAGTCCTTTTGCCAGATATCGTTTTCTATTTTAACAGTGCAATAAATTGTTAAACCCCTCTCAATCAGTTTTAGTTACAGACAGAACAGCATTTGTTGTAACTTTCTCAAGTTTCTTAGAAGATAAATCTCCTCTTATGTAATTTTCTCTCACAGTCCTTTCGATATTTGCCCTGGCTAGTTCGATGGGATTCAAGTCGCACGTGTACGGTGGCACACGAAGAACTGTTACTGTTACTCCGTTACTCTTTAAAACTTTGTCTATTCGATACACTTTCTTAGGGTCCTTTTGGCTTTCAATCAACTCCAACAATTTACTTTCATCATGTCTTCTCATCAGACAATTTTGTTTTTGCCGTGCATAGGAACCCAGTCGAACATGTTTTTAGGTTAGAAGTACAATAACTTTGTTAAATGATTAATAAATGCATAAAAGTTTAAAACAAAACTTGTAAATAATTTAATTGTGAGAAAAATGGTGTAAATAAAGTCAATAAAAATCAACAAAAAATTCCAATTTTGGTTAAAAACAATACAATACGTTTTTAGGCAAAGATTTTTCTGTTTTACGTCGGATATCATGAAAGTTATGGGAGATACAGTTCTGCGACCTGTTTTATTCGATTTTTCAGGTCAAAAACCATAAGAAACAGCAGAATTCGCCTCTTAATTTACCTTCCCCGAATTTCAGAAAGTCTTCATTTACCCGGGGGAACCGAAACCCGGGCGAAATCTTTCGCTAGCCGTAACTCGCTTACAAAGCGTTTCCGGACATATGTTTATATGAACTTTTTTTCTTCTTTTACACTATAGAACCATTTCTCAAATTATTTCCCTCTCCTCCTGGAACACCCTTTATATACAGGGTGATTCAAAATTGCACGGCAATCTCTTGGGTGTTGATTCTATAGATAAAAATAAGAAGAAAAGTTCATTTAAACATAGGTCCGAAAACCGTTCGTTAGCGAGTTACGGCTCGCGAACCAGTTCGCCCTGATTTCTGCTCCCACTGTAAAATGACGCCATACTGAGATTCTTGGACTATAAAGTTAAGAATAACTTTGGTGGTTTCTTATGGTTTTTTACCTGAAAAATTGAATAAAAGAGGTCCCAGAACTCTATCTTAATTATTTTCCAAGAAAAACTGTGTAAAACACAAAAACATTGGAGTCCAAAAACACACATTTTTAGATTTGGATAAAATAACTTCTAAAAATAGCCGAATCTAACGGATATGACAGAACAATAGTCAGTAAACTCCTACATAAAACACAAAACAAACAACAGGCAAAGACAGAAAACAACAAATTCATAACACTAACATACATCAATAAACAAACTGAAAAAATAGCCCACAAATTCAAAAAAGCAGGATACAGAATCGTTTACAAAACTACTAACAAAACAGAACACACACACAAAGCATAAAACAAATTCGATCTACCCGGTGTTTACAAACTAAATTGCTCAAATTGCAACAAATTCTACATAGGCCAGACAAGACGTAGCTTCAAACAGAGATACATTGAACACACAAAGGCACTCCACTCCACTACAGAATCCACCTTTGCAAACACCTGATTGAAGCAAACCACACATACAAAAACATCGACAATAACATGAACATTCTACATGTACACACAAAAGGCCGAAAACTAGACACTCTAGAACAATTGGAAATATACAGACACACGAGAACAAATAAAAACGACATCCTAAACGAACAGACACAATTCAAATCGCACGCATTATTCGAACATATCTCACCCCACACACACAACATCGATCTTTCGAAATTCGATTCCGTCGCCCACAACAGGACGGACAGCGCTACCAGCGGCAACCTCTGAAGAAGCCTTTTAAAGGTGAAAACCGGTTCAGGTTGTAAGGTAAAACTTTATGTTTTTACTTATAAAAACTTTGTGTTCCGAGTCGTTAATGTAATAGTTATATTTAAAATAACTTCGTTAATTTGCCAATAAAAGAATAAAAATTTCTAACTAACTTTGTAGAGAATTTAATTATGAGAAAATGGAGAGGGTTGTTGAAGCGGAAGGGGTGATTTTTTGCTGATATCAAGTAAAGTACGAGTATTTAATTTTGAAGGATAAGATACTTTAGCAATTACGTATGATAAAACTATTACTCTATGAAAGTGTAAATATCATTAATGGTGGTGATCGGTTGAGGAGGAGGGATGATTATCTGAGTAGTTCAGTTTCTTTATAAGAATAAACTAGCTAATTTTTTATAAATAAAGTGCCTTGAAAATAACATTACATTAAACAACTACCACATAATAACAAAATATATCTATAAATAGTGAAAACAGTTTAATGGTGGGGGATTTTTTTTTTAGAAATTATGTAACGGAATTCAAGTAAATGATTTGAAATATAAATCTTAGAACATGGAAGTCATGTATGGTTCTCTATACCGATATTTCCAGTTATCATGGTGCCCAGTGTCTGAGCATGCGGGTGTGGGTGCACGAGATAAGAGCCGCGCGCGAATGATTCGCTGAACAGACATTCTATAACGAGCGTTTAGTCGTTCAAAGTCCAAAGTTCTTTCTTGTTGAATAACGTTTAAATGACAGCCTGCCGAGACTCATATCAATTATGATAACAGTATCTTGGCGTTTCTCAAACGTCGCGTTGTCAGATTAAAGTTTTTTTCCCACTAATTGAGCAAATAATAATCTTTCGCGTCGAGTTTCCCCGAGCAAGGAAAGTCCTGTTTCGTTTTAATTGCTTTCGTTTGCTTGTAGCAGGAACGACACAGGCATCGGATTTCTGTTAATTTGTAATGTCTTTACTCCACGCCCCCTCACACTGTCAATCACTCTCTCTCTCTCTCTCTCTCTCTCTCTCTCTCTCTCTCTCTCTCTCTCTCTCTCTCTCTCTCTCTCGCTCACCCCGGTCTCTTCACTTTCTCCTCGTCTTTCTCGCTATTAAAAATAACTTTTCGTTCCTTTTTCCTTTTGTTGTCATTATTTCCGACTGCTTTTGTAAAAAAAAAATTGTATCGTAGGTCGGACAGCCTACAACAGCCTGTAACAGTTTTCTATGGTACAAAAATAAAAAAATCTGGAAAAACAAGAAGTAACGAATTTATAAAACTACTATAGAAATTATAGCAACCTATGGAGCCGAACTGTGGGAAATTAGTCAAAGAAAAAAGGTCACGTATAAGAGCAATGGAAATGGATTTCTGGAGACAATGTTGTGGAAAAAGAAAAGAAAACATTGGATAGAGTAAGACAATCAGACATGCGGGATAAGTATTGATATTATGGTGATAATAGAAATAAAACGCTTGAAATGGTTCGGACATGTTCAAAGAACGTGCCTGAAAATAGATGGCCTAAGAAGGTATCCGAATGGACACCAGCGAATAGAAGAGAGTAGGGATGACCAAACTGCGCTTGGGAAACAGAGGTGATAGAGGCAATGGATTAAACAAAAGTATCTACTGGAAACCTCCCCAATGGTTCCGTAACCTTGCTCCGACCACCCCCTTGAGATATTATGATTGTCTGTAGATGGGGTCCTCTACAGGAATGAATTCCTCTGAAAAGAATTTCCTTCAGCTTCATTCATTGTGTCGCTTGGCGCACTATGTGCCAGAAAGGCCAAGTGACTCACCCCCTTGGCATTGCGGTCATTGGATAACGAAGACACGGAGCCTGCTCACTCACTCCTGACAGCCGACGGTACTGGGGATCTGACCCCCAGCACCGTAGTATCAATGAAGTTGTGACATTTGCTCGGGGAAACAATGGTTCTAGGAAATTCATAATGATTCCAGGAAGTGTAGCATGGTGTTAATCAGTTACATTTGCACAGAAGCTAATGATGAGTTTCAAGAACTATTACGTGGACAACCTGTCTGCATTTGCTCAACAATACGTCCTTTATTTCATCTAAAAGTTAATTAAAAAAAGAAAAAAAAACATTAATATTGACAACATTCAAAAAATCATTTGAAAACAACTTATATTTTCAGTTCTTTTAGTTAGCCTAACTAAATTCTCTCCTTAATTAATAAAGTTGTGTTAGTGCTTATAATCATAAGAAGAATTATCACTGTTGCACACCACTATAGAAAAATTATTCTGATTTGCACTAATCGGAATAATTTTTCTATAGTGGTGTGCAACAGTGATAATTCTGTTTGTAAATTCTCTGCCCCTAAATCCCAGACAATTGTAGATTTCTATTGATATTACTATAAAAGACTTCAATATAAAAGGTAGATTTCAATTAAATATAATTATTATATCATAATACATTATAATTCTATAATTTTGTTAACTGTATGTATGCCTTATTTTATTATAACTATTACTAGTAACAATATCAACATTATTATTATTATTTCATTGCTGATATTATTTTGTTGTTATTAAGTATATTACGCAAGCACACGTGAGGGGGGGCACGCATGCTCACACATAATATTAGTCTAATTTTGATGCTTCTGATATTGAAAGCTTCACCCATAAGTGCTTTTTAGGTGTGCAGAGTTTTCTAGTAATTGGTTCTTTTTAGAAACACATCTTTTCCTACAAAGTATCACCAATTGATTTGAAAACTGGAAACTTGAAGAATTCTAACCAATATATTAACATCTAGCCTGCTTCTGTTGTTACACTATTTAATTTACAAAAGAATGTTCTTTCCATGTTGTGAAAACATGAAGTTGTTGCTTATTGATGTTTCATTCACTATTTTTCATATAATTCTCATTCACTTTACTTACTGCTCAATGCTCTCCAAAAAGACACTGATTACTACATTTGACAGAATATCCCTCAGCCTTGAATAAAAGAAGAGAAGAACCTGTTTTTTGAAAACAATCAATTCGTTTCTAAAGCTTTTAAAAAATTTGAAGTTTTTGGAAACTTGCAAACTTAGTTTTCATCCACAAATCGCAATAAAAAACCGTCTCTGAAATATTCATATAAATTATAATATTGTAGAGAAATCAAGTTGTAAATAGGCCCTATTGTATAAATGATTCTTGGCAATGTGTATCAAACTATTAAAAAAAAAACTAAATAAAAAGAATTAATTATAACACAAAAATGGTTTCCTAAAACTATAAAAGACTACCATTCCATAGTGTTCTCTGGAAACGGTAAAATGTAGCTAAATATATCTTTAAAAATAATAATAAAATTATAGAAAACTAAAGTAAAAATCTAGAACTCATCTTTCTCTACTATTTAATCTTTGCCTTAATAAAATTTAACTATTATTATTTAAACTGATAATAGGCCTACAGGCTTTCATTTTACAATACAGCAGATAAAGAAGCACATCTAGAATAGAATTTAGCATTTGTGGAAACATCAGAATCACTCTTGTTCGGCCAGTAAGATTTGAGCTTACTGTGTAAACTGATTAAATAGGACTAGAAGAATGAAGTAGACAAAGTACCTGTTTATTTGGTATATGTTCATTATTGTAACATGACAGTAATAAAACACATACCACAAAAAGGCACAATATTGAACATACGGGAAAATTTACAAATATACAAACACAAAACAATCTAATACCTGAACAAATACAAGTAAACACAAAACACAACACAATATTCAAAATACTCAACATTGAAAACACCCAAAAATAAATACTGTATATACACCACACCGACACACGACAATACCAAGTTAAAACACCAAAAGCCAACAGGAAACCATAGCAACAACCAGCCAGAACACAAATATGCAACCAGATCCAAAACTATGATGGCTGAGGATGGGAACAATAGGTGTCCCGAAACATGTTCCAAATAAGGATAAACATATCTTGAGGTAAATCAATTTACATATTACATAAATTGTATAAATATATAAGCGTGTTAATCTACAACCCATGGTCATCTGTCTCTTGGATTTCACTGCCTTTTACCCTGACTCATTTCTTTGTTTAATCCCCTTCTGTCCACTTACTCTTTCGCCTCTGCTTCCCAAGTGCGTTTTGGTTTTCCCTTCTTTCTTCCATTTGGTGGTGTCCATTCAGATACCTTCTTTGACTATCTATTTTCAAGCATTCTTTGAACATGTCCAAACCATTTAAAGTGTTTTCCTTCTATTGTCTCTATAATATCACTGCTGATGCCAATTTTTCTGAATTTCTGTGTTTCTTACTCTGCCTGATCTGGTTTTTTCACAACCTCATCTCCAGAAATCTATTTCTGTCACTCTATTACATGACCTATTATCAATTTTAGCATCATCATCATCATCTTTAGCAAGAATTAAACCAAAAAGTATTATTCTGTTTCCAAAGAGACTCTAACGCATCTTTGGACAGCCAACACCTCTCCGTCTTTTATGCTGTAATTTCATAGTTGCTTTGGGATGCAGCAGTCACCATTCGGTTAAGATGTTCCAACCACATTAGCCGATATTGAGCAATTCTATCAAGCATACTTATAATATTCAATTCCTATAATACGTTGGAATTTCCTTTGCCACCTTGAAGAGTATACCTTGCCACATGCCTGAGAAATCTCATTTCACCTGCTTGAATACGACTGAGATGATACTGTTCTGGAGCAGGTCTGTAATTTTGAATATCTGCGCAGGCTGTAATGTATCTTATGTTACAAATAATGATGTGGTGAAGAAGCTGAACAAGTCTGATCATATGAGTGGGACCAGCAGGAGAGCTCTACATGTACGGTACCTAAATAAATTAAAAATAACAAAAATTTAATTTTACATTAAAAACATAGTTTATCATATTTGGTTGTAGCAAACGCATAATGATATTAATTTATGTATAGATTATAAGTTTTAAATTATGTACCTCTTCAGCTTTAGAACAAAACAGTGTACAGGAGCAGGTTGGCAAAGTGAGCAGTGGGGGATGCCGTGTTTGACCTTGGAGCGGCCATTAGATTCATTAAAACATTAGTTGCTTTTGTACAGTATATGTCCTGTATAAAAATAATAATTAAACATTAAAAAAAGAGTAAAACATAGAATTAGTAAAATAGGATTACATGTTGAGTCGACGCTGATGCTGTGTTGCCATACTTGGTATTCACCAACTACAGTTTATCACCTTTATTGAAACCAACCTGTTATGATGTCGGTATAACTGTTTTTAATTACAGAGGTGTGAAAATTATTAGATTCAAAGTCTGTTTTTTTTTCACATTCTTGTTGTATTCACATACTTTTAGCCAAAAATAAAGCCTGCAGGGATGTGTTACCAATCCGTTAATATATTTTTATGTATCATCTATAGTTATTTGTCCTTCAGTAAAAAGAATTTTTTGGAAAATTTTTTTGTTTATAAAAATTCCCTCAAAGATGGCAGCAGTGCTTATTAATACACGTGCATCAGCTGTTTTGTTTATTGCCCTACAGCAAATTTTATCGTTTTACTATATTTTTTTTGTGTTTTTTAAATTAATATGTGACAAGTTTAAGTGAACTTAATGATACTTCCATTCTTCTTTATTAACGCAGACTATTTTTTCTGTTTTTATTGGACCCTTATTGATATCAGTGTTGTGTTTCTTGAAAGTGAGATTATGGGAAAGTTAGCAGACCTCTCACCAAGGAAAAAGGCCTTGATTGAGTGCCTTCTAAAAGAAAAACATTATTCTCAACGTGAAATTGGCTATAAACTTGATGTTTCGTAAAAATCAGTCAGCCGTATTAACATTTCCCTCAAAAGTGGTGATACTCTAACTTTGAAACGGGAAGGGAACTGTCGCAGAAAACCCAAAATGAGTCAACGAATGGAGCGAATACTAGTTAAGATGGCTAAATCAAACAGAAGGGCAACAAGCAAAGACATGTCCGACAATTTGAAAGCATATGGTGTAGAACTATCACCGTCTGTTGTTCGGAGGCGACTTTGTGCCGCTGGCCTGCTAGCACGTAGGCCACGTCAAAAAGCAAAAATTACACCTGCAATGGCTAAGAAAAGACTGATTTGGGCCTTGGAAATTCAAGAGAAATTTGGAAACGACTGGAGTAAGGTAAGCTGTCAGTTTATTGTAATATGATAAATACTACACCTAACCTTGTAATATGCTAAAGTTACCTAACCTTAAGCAATGCTTATCATATTTTTTTAGGTCATTTTTTTCTTTACTGATTTAGCCCAGTAAAACAAAACAGTACTGTACAGTGCATGTTTTCTTTTTGTTTCCTTTCAGGTCATATTTTCTGATGAATCGGTATTCTCAATAGGTGAAGATGGTAGCCAATACATACGCCGAACAAAACACGAGGAGTTTCAACCACAATATGCAGGGCCGTTCCTGGCGGGTATGCAGCGAATGCCTCGCACGCAGGCGGCAAAATTTAGGGGCACCAAATTTGGTCGGTATCCTGTAAAGTGGAAGTTACGGAATCCAATTAATGAATATTATTACATTCTATTCCTGCCTTATTGTCGGAAAACCGTCACAATTCACAGGCTACCTCTCTTCTTTGAGTCGGCCGCTTCAAAGCAGTAAGGCGCTATGATATTGCTGGCTTATTATGTCGGCTTTTTTAATACTTATTTTGACTTAGGTTTTCGGCATATTACAGAGGCCGCGGCTCATTTTATTTGGTTTTATGTTACATTTGCTGCATTTTGTAGAAGTAACAAGAAAACAAACAATAAACTTTCCTTTTACTGGTTTTACAACCGGTGCAGGTAGGTAGCGACTTCTAGTACCCACAACCCGACATTTTATTTTTATTATCTCTTTGGTTGCCGTAGTGAACTAAGTGAGTAATCTTGTACTTGTATTCGCGGAAAGTTGTTCTTGTTTTCAAAATTGAATTGAAAACTGATTACATTAATTTTAGTCTTAGAGAACCAGTCAGTTTTGATGCTCCATTAGTTTATAAGTGCTTAGACTGTTTATGCGTTATTTCTACTTGTAATATAAAGTGTAAGGAGATTAAAGGTATTTATTGTAATATTTTTTAATCTTAGTATTTGTTTGCTTTATTAGAGATACACAGTAATTATGTTTTTATTTGTTAATAGTTAGGTCTTACTCTGATCGCTAACTTTTTTTCTTAGTTTAAGTGCGTGAGGGTGTCCTCTATACAGGCTTGCCTTAGAGGCCCTAAATTTTTTTCTCTTGTATAGTAATGAGCAGTATTGGTTAGTTAGTTAGTCAGACTTGTACATTTATTGTAATACTGGTCAGACCTGGTTAGTTGTATCTTTGTAATTTTTGTACTTTGCTGTACTTGAGAAGAAAATAAACATTTTCTGATTCTGATTCTGACTTGGGTGTTGTCCTGCTGAGAAAGTCATGTTTTTTTTTCTATTTGGAAATGAGTGACGGCACTAGAAAAAAATTATCAGGAGCCCAATATAAAAAACGCCGACTGGAAAAGGACGCAGAAAAGAAAAAACTAAGTGGAGCTTTAACAAAATTTTTAAAACATAATTGTTCTACTCCGAATCCATCCCCATCAAATGTCGAGCTTGTTGCAGAGCCATTGGTTATTGACGATCAGCAGCCATCCACTTCTGGTGCGCATATTTCACTTAATTCAGAAGTAAGCAACTCGGTAAGCAATGATGGAGAAGGTACTGCGCCTACTATCGATATTGATTTTGCCGATCCCGCTACATGGCCTAATCTATTAAGTCACCGTTTAATTGAATTAATTGTGACAAAAGGCACTGTCCAGATTATAGAAAACTTCCTGTTGATGAAACTGGTAGAAAATTTTCAGCCACGCAATATATGCGGAAGTTACCAAATGGCGAAAATGTTAATAGGGACTGGTTAGTATATTCTAAAAAAATAAATGCCGTATTCTGCATTTTTTGCAAAGTATTTAGTTCGCAGTCTCATAAATTAATTTCTGGTTACTCTAATTGGAGACACCTATCTGTTAATATTTCCCGTCATGAAAATAGTATGGAGCATATGAAAAGCGCTCAAAAATGGTACGAATTGAAATTACGCTTGGTTAAAGAATGCACCATTGATAAAGAGCAACAGAAACATTTAGAAATTGAAAAAAAAAACGATGGCGTGCAATTATTAAAAGAATAATTTGTATAGTGCAGTATTTAGCTGGTCAAAATTTAGCGTTTAGAGGAGCCAGCCAGAAACTTTACGAATCCAATAATGGCAATTTTTTGAAATTAGTTGAAATGTTGGCTAAATTCGATCCAATTATAATGGAGCATGTAAATATTATTCAAAAGTCTAAAGAATTAAATCAAAATATGCCTCATTATTTGGGAAATCATTTTCAAAATGAATTAATTAGTTTATTGTCAAAAAATATTCAACGAGAAATTTTAACCTGTCTAAAAACAGCAAAATATTACTCAATAATTTTAGATGAAACTCCCGATGCTAGCCATGTTGAGCAGCTGACTTTTATAATACGATTCGTTCATTGTTCCTCAAATGCAGTCGAAATTAGAGAATATTTTTTAGGTTTTTTCAAGTTTTGAATACTACAGGGGAAGGACTTTTAAAATTTTTTAAAGAAGAAATATTGCCAAAATTTGAAATAGATTTTCATGATATGAGAGGTCAGGGGTATGACAACGGTGCAAATATGTCTGGCAGGCATGTAGGGTTTCAAGCTCAAATTCAGAATGTTAACGCCAGGGCAATGTTTGTGCCTTGTTCAGCTCACACATTAAATTTAACTGTTAATGATGCGGCTAAAATTTCATATGAGACTGTTGGTTTCTTTTCAGTTATTCAAGAGTTGTTCAATTTCTTTTCTGCTTCGCCTTACAGGTGCGACATTTTAAAACAGAATCTGCCGAATTTAACTTTAAAATCAGTAAGCGAAACAAGATGGGAAAGCAAAATCAAAGCCATTCGCCCTCTAAGATTTCAGTTATTGGAAATTTGTAAAAGTTTACATTATTTGACCGAAGATACTTCGAGAGATATGAATACTAACCATGCTGCACAGTCATTAGATAAAATCGAAACTTTTAAATTCATCTGTTCAATTTCAATTTGGTACGATATCTTAACAAAGATTAATATAGTTAGTAAAATGCTCCAAAATCAAAATTTATATTTAAATGAATGTCTTAAAGAAATAGAAAATCTTATTATTTATTTTACTAACAAATGGTAGGATAAAGATTTCCAATTTTTTATAAATGAAGCTATAGCAGAAGCAGAAAAGAACGATGTAGAGCAAGTATTCCCTTTAATTAGACAAACGAAAACGAAGCGTCAATATTCATATGAAGGTACAGATGAATCTGTTTTAGATCCAAAACAAAAATTTAAAATCAAATTTTATTTTCAAATTTTGGACACAACAATTCAGTCCTTACAAAGACGTTTTGAGGGAATAGCGAAATGTAATGATTTATTTGGATTTTTATGCAATTTCCAAAATCTAGATTCTGAAGTAATTAAACGATCATGTATGGATTTAGATATTGCTTTGCAAATTCAAAGTCAAGGTAATACATGTAAAGATATTGACGGATTTGATTTACATAATGAAATAATGTCATACAAAATTCTAAAGCCAAACTCTACTACAAATGCAGACTCGCCCATAAGCATTTTAAATTATATAACAAAAAATAATTTACAGTCTTTGTTTCCAAATTTCTTTATAGCCCTAAGGATATTTTTGGCTTTACCCATTTCGGTGGCTTCAGGTGAAAGAAGTTTTTTGAAACTAAAACTTATAAAAAATTATTTAAGAACGTCTATGTGCCAAGAACGGCTATCAGATTTGGCAATTATTTCAATTGAAAATAAGATTTGTGAAGCCGTTGATCACAATGAAATAATCGAGTTTGCGTCTGTAAAAGCCAGACGTGTTATATTATAATTTTTATGTTGTTGTTTTTTCTATGTTGTTTGGTACAAAGTTATTTAAATATAACATTTAATATTTTTTTAGAATCTAGTTTTTTTATTGTTTATTTTGTTGTATTGCAAATACCTCTTGTTTATTTTGTGTAACTTTATTTTGTGTAAATAAATTATTGTACACATAATATGTTTTATGTATTTTAAAATTATATGGGGGCGCACAAAGAAACCTGCTCGCAGGCGCTCGACCCCCCAGGAACGGCCCTGACAATATGTTGCCCAGAAAGTGAAACATGCAACCTCAGTAATGGTCGATTATTTGGTGCTAAAAAGCATTATTTAAAGCATAGAACGGCTAAAAATAGACCTATAACCTCAAATTAGGTAACATTCTCTTCATCTCATCATCCTCTACAACAGTGTTCCGCAACCGGTGTGCCGCGGCACAATAGTGTGCCGTCACAAGGTGAAAGGTGTGACGTGAACTTTTACCTATTATTGTAATAAATTAATTGTCGATTTACAGTAAGAAGGTGCTTGTTTATTCTTTAATACATGCTGATAACTGTTATATTTTCATAGAAATTAAATGTAATTTATTTACTCAATATTGTTGTTATAGTTTGCTTATCTTAAGTTATTTGTATTCTCGCCTGAAATATTGGGCCGGTTTGATGGGTTACAGGCGGCAAGCTTTGTGTTCACCGCAAAGAAAGCCGCCTAACACTTTCAGCAAGCCTTTTAGCGGCCCACACCAATCATACAATAGAGTTTACGTTCAAAACTCTAAACGTTCTAAACTCTATTCAAGAGAGTTCTTTGTAACACCGCATCTTTTGTGGACGGCTGGCTGTACGTGCTTTTAACTAAAATTGCGGGGATTAGCAAATATTTGCCTTTCTTTTATTATTTTATTGCCTTGTTTTGATATTTGTGCCTGTTTGTCGGCGCTTCTAAAACTTTATTGCTCTTTGCCGAAGGACCCACACATTGTCAGACAACAATTACAGTATTTGAGTTCAGTTCTATCACAGCTGTGCTCTGCAGTAGTGCGAATATTGTGATTGATACACCAGTCTTACTATTTTCTATTATAGTTTTATTAAACTATTTTTTTTTCGGTATGGATAAGTTCCTTGTACGGAGTGGTCCGTCCTCGAGTGCAAGTAGTGAAACCATCGAGCCCGAAAAAAAGAAACAGAAAGTAGTTCACCGGCAATAGAGTGATAATTATTTATCTTACGGGTTTCTTTGGTGTGGTGACAAAACATGCCCAATCCCCGAGTGTGTTGTGTGTGGTGTAAAACTCAATAATGCTGCTATGGTTCCGAGTAAATTGAAACATTTTTCAACAAAACATTCCTCTCTGTTAAGTAAAGATGTGAATTATTTTCGTCGGTTGTTGGAACAAAATAAAAAACAAGTGACACTCATGACTACGTTGGTACGTGTTTCGCAAAAAGTACAGGAAGCTAGCTATAAGGTAGCCGAACTTATCGTAAAGGCCAAAAAACCACACACAATAGCAGAAACGTTGTTAATGCCCGCGTGTAAAGAAATGGTAAAAATAGTCCTGGGTTTAGAAGCTGGTACTGAAATTTCAAAAATTCCTCTCTCTGCTGACACAATCAGCCGCCGAGTTAGTGACATGTCCAGTGACATCGAAGACATTATGAAGGAGAAAATAAAGAGCAGTCGAAAGTTCTCACTTCAGATCGACGAGTCCACCGATATTAGCGGTCACGCACAACTTCTTTCCTACATAAGGTATGTTGATGGGGATGTAATTGCAACTAATTTCTTCTTTTGCAAAGAACTACCCGAGCGAGCAACCGGTGAAGAAATATTTCGTACGACTAATGAATATGTGGTCCGTAATGGATTAACATGGGAGGATTGCGTTAGTGTTTGTACAGACGGAGCCGCTTCTATGACAGCCCGAGTGAAAAGATTCATGGGTAAAGTATGCGAAGTAAATCCTAACTTACGAACCGACCATTGTCTCATTCATCGCAAAGCCATTGTTGCTAAGTCTTTGCCATCTCCTCTGAAAATTGTGATGGACGAAGTAGTAAAAGTCGTGAACTTCATCAAATCGCGGCCCCTAAATATGCGGTTTTTTAACGTTTTGTGTCAAAAAATGGGATCAGAGCACACTACACTTCTGCTACACACAGAAGTACGATGGTTATCTCGAGGTAAAGTGTTAACGCGAATGTTTGAACTTAAAGAGGAGGTACTTGTATTTTTGACTATTGAGGGGCATGAGTATGCGGATTTATTTGCAGATGATGAATGGGTATCTAAGTTGGCATATCTTTCCGATATTTTCTTACACTTGAATGAACTAAACAGAAAAATGCAAGGTAGAAACGAAAATATTCTGACTAGTATGGATAAGATTCAAGGATTTATTAATAAGTTAAATTTGTGGATACAGACAATTGAAAATGGATCGTGTGAGATGTTCCCAACTGTATGGCCCCTTGCTGACGATAATAAGGTGTTGATGGACTTAATTAAAGAACATTTAGTACTCTTGCAGCAGAATTTCAAAAAATATTTTGGAGAGAGTGTTGAAGATTTTGACTGGGTTCGTGATCCGTTCATTATGGATTCGAAACATCTTCCGAATAATTTAGGCTTACAAGAGGAACTGGCAGATTTGAAAGCAGACAGAACATTGAAATTAAAATTTTTCGAAGTGCCTTTGGAAACATTTTGGTTGTCAATAAGCAGTGAATACCTGGCTATCTCCGAGATGGCAGTTAATGTGTTATTACCATTTTCAACTACACATTTGTGTGAAATGGGCTTCTCGACGTTGACTGAAATTAAAACATCAAAGATAGAGAGACTCAAATCCATCGATGAAGAAATGAGGCTTGCTTTGTCAACGATTCCGCCACGAATCAGCCGTCTGCGTGCAGCTAAGCAGGCTCAAGTACGGTATCACATTGAAGATATGAGTAGAGTTATTTACTTTAAAATTCGTATTTTCTACAGTGAATTAAAGTTAATAAATTGTTAATAAATGCATGAGTCTATTCCTGTTTTATAATAATACTAATAACAATAATGATGATGATAATAATAATAATAATAATAATTTATTACATAACGACGTAATATTTCGTAATTATATTAAGATTCATATGATTTTGAGGGGACAGACATTTTGGTGTGCCGTGTTGAGTCTAGGCCCGTCTGGGGTGTGCCGTGAGTAAAAAAAGGTTGCGGAACACTGCTCTACAAGATGACAGAGTGGGGGAGTCTTCTAAAGGAACTGGAAGATTATACATTGTAGAGGGCATTATGAGGCAGGGTCAATATAGAAAAGTCCTTGAAACCAGACTTTTGCCCCAAATAAAGGACTGGTTCCCTGATGGGGACTTTGTTTTTATGCAAGATGGGGCACCTTGCCACAAAGCCCGATCAGTGATGAATTTTCTGGCAGAAAATAATGTAAATGTCCTTCCTTGCCCAGGTAATAGCCTAGATGCTAATCCGATTGAGAATCTTTGGGCAATTGTCAAGAAAAAATTAAGAAGAAGACAATCAACACCAAAACTGATCTTATAGCTGAACTGATATGAATATGGCACAGGGATGAAGACATAAAACAAACCTGTGAAACACTAATGAAAAGCATGCCAAATTATATAAACTTGATTATAAAGGACAAAGGATATCATACTAAGTATTAATTGTTGTAAACCATGTGCTAATAAAGAGTTTTGTAGAAAAAAAGTAATATTTTCCTAAATTCCTTGTTTCAGTCTAATAATTTGCACACCTCTGTATGTGGTAAAATATGCCAACAATGTAACTACACTGATGCAAGATAAAGAATCAATTATGGATGATAACAGGAAGAAGTATACAAACCCACACAAAAACACATAGAAACAACACCAACAACATTCTGAATGAACAGACACAATTTAAATCAGACATACTATTTTGAACACACACACACACACACACACACACACACACACACACACACACAATCAGTTAATCGATGGTCCGTACACCAAAAACAGTGCTCCTAGCAGCAGCCTTTGATGAAGCTCATCATGAGTGAAAACTAGTTCAAGCAGTAAGGTAAAGAAATTAAAAACGTTTGTCAAAAATTATTGTGTTCCACATTGGAATAATTGACTATAATTAGTGAATGTGCTCAAGACATGTCATGGACAACAAAATCTAAAAATGCCTGTTAATTAATCTCCTTTTTTCTTTTTCTTTTTTTTTAAACAGGTTTATTAATGGCCAGAAACACAGGATATTATGATTCTAAAGAAAGTATAACCATTAGTTACCATGGGATGGGATAAAACTAATTCACATCATGTCCATTTTCGAAAACATGGAGCACCCTGGTGTCAGATGACCTGGTGACTACCTATATGTGTTATTAACCAAGATTTACTACATTGTGTAGCTATGTCATATTACTCCAGTACAAACTGACACATTACCAAAAGTAGCTCAGTTTCAAGCCGGTTATACATCCCTGCAAATTAAATTATAAATAAAACTATAACTAATACAGGCTTAATAAATCATATTGACCAACTGTCAATTGAAAAGTGCAAACAATTTATTAAAAACTGAACATGCTGCCATGACAGTGTTTGAACCAGCTACGAGTGTTTCACTTTGAAATTACATTGAAACTGTGATCCGACTGACTAGACTGGGCATTGCCATGGCCCAGTTTGATTAAGAGATAACATTAGTCATGGTTCAAAATGGAGTACACATAGCCATTTCCTCTATAACAAATAACGGAAGTGAAAGGTTTGCTTGTTTGTTGCATTTTCTTACATAATTGTATGCTTAATGAGTTATGCTTATTCTCATTATTTAGTACAAAAATATTAATATCACCAATTATAATTGTAGGGTAGTCGCATTCTGTAATATATTCTCAAAATCATTTTAAAAATTATTATATGTTTGTTTGGATTGACGATAAATGTCATACAAGGAAAGGTTAAAGCTATTATTACTAAGATTAAGACTATTGGTAACATGAATAATTTCCACTGTAGGAAGTAGGATTTATTGTTACTTATGTAGACTTACAATAGTATGTATGTCTAATTTGTGTACATATTTAGTTATTTATATTTTACTGACGATTACCATGTATATTATTGTATGAATACGAAAGAATAAAATTTGAATTTGAGTGTAACAATATTTTATTTTTTTTATTTTTTCACATCAACATTAGTCGCTTGATCAGATTTTTATAGTGTTAAAGACAGAGATTTGTCGCAATTATGTTGTGATTAGACTCATTTTTCTTAAAATTTCGCGGAGGTTACAAAAATTGTAATTTCGTTTTGCATTAAAATCAAATTTAAAAAGTTGTAATTATGTAGTGGACGGCACACTTTGCAAATCATACCTGTGGTGCGCGGGCCAAATGTGAGTGTGCATGCGTCAGTGAGGGCACCTCAGGCAGTCTGGCCGGTCCCAACCGCCACCATTCATTTTACAGACTGTAGTTACTGTATTATGAACAGTAAAATTCATGACTTCAATATTAATTTAAAACAGTTAAGAAAAGCACTACGATTTTAAATTCAGTTTATGCCAAGTAAAACAATACAGATGAATGTACTATGTGAGTAAATTTAAACCAGGGAGAGTAGCGTTTTTTTGAAAATCAAAGCAACAATGTTATCTATAATGTATTGTTACAGATTAATTGAACATGTGTATACACTGAATTCTGTTTACATCCTGAATATACAGTGTATAGTTATATCTTGTCTGTATCCATTGCGTTATGAAATACAGATACCGTCACATCAAGTTATTCTTCTGCTAGTGGTTTAAAATTGGGTATCAAGAGAGTGTTCAAGAAATCAAAGCAAACAAAAATTTTGATTTATTGAACATGCAGCAGATTAATCTATTATTATTTTTTTATTATTAGTGCAGATTGACATTCAGCACTAAAAGCTCAATAATTTGTCTTTTATTTAGTGTGACTGAGTGCTCTAATATAATAAACTATGTATGTAGAATTATAGTTATTACAACACGTAGGATTCCAGTAATCCAAAAAACCTGCTAATACATAAAGTCAAACAGTTTTTTACAAAACAATCTGCGTGGAATAATAATAGACTTCCAAATCTACAAATATGTAACGATTCACACTTAGTTTTAAATACTCTGCCTGTAGGTGTAATAACTATGAAACAGAAAAATAACAGTAGTGCAATATCGATAGTGTGCAAATAACATATGGGGAAATCGGTATTCGATAGGCAAATAATATTAATTAATAAAGTGTCTTTATTATATAATAAGTTAATATTATATACTTCAACTATGGGTAAAACTTGAAACTAAAAGTTTAATATTTTGTGCCATCTGTATAATTAATCGTATGTGTAGTATTGTACACACGGCTCTGTGGACCTCGCCTACGATGTCATGTTATTTATTTGTTTATTTAATAAATTCCAACTTTGAAAACATTACTTGCTTATTTATAATATTTTTTAATTTGATGTACACTAAAAATATAAATAATAATTCAAAGTTTGGGGTACCCAAAGTTTGAATTGAATTCTTTTATTCATATATCAAGATATGGTTTCTGCTAAACAGCATTTATTCCTTTATTCTGTGTCTAAAGATTTTCTAAATTTCATTAGACAGCTGGGTCTAAAATTACATTGAAGGAGAAAAATTACATAAAATTAATTGAAACACCTGCTGAAATATAACAAACACATTATTCTATTATTTTTAATTTGTTCTGTTCAAACTTGACAAAAAACTGTACATGGGATATAGCAGGCAGTGGTTTAGTACTGTTATAATTTTCTAATTTTCCGTTAAGGATACTGAAAGTCGAAGCGTTTGCTGATTTAATGTACATGTTCATTTCGTGAAATTTTGTCATAGTAGTGGCCTTTAATGCTGTAAATTTAGTAATAAGGTAGTTTGTTTTTGATTTCAGTTTATGTTGTATGAAAAAAAAAACATTGTAAGAATAAACGGTGCAGTCCTACGTTCGATGCAAGTTCAGATATGTCAGCCTTTCGACCACATGTTTTTTAGTTGTAGTGACTCATTTTAGTGAATTTACCAGACTTTGACGAGACTCGAACGTTGGGAACTTATAACAGATTGAATTTCTTTTTCAGGAATTGTATATAGGTGGGTAAATTATGTTTCTACCAGTTTAGTGAGATGCATATTTTACATCTGATATTTACTTTATTTAAAAGCTAAGCCTGCTTGTTTAGATAATCGGCATCAGCTTTTACAATAAATGATCTTTATTTTTATTTTTAAAAATTACTGAAATATACTATACTTTGATGAATAGGTATACCGATGAATATTTATTATACAGTAAAACTGAAAGTGTGCTTGCGTAACGTATTTAAGAGTACAGGGTACTCTCCCCAATATGCGTACCCGCAGTTATTTTCAATATTTCGATTATGCGATTTTTGGCTTCGGTATGTAGTGAATATCGCACATAATTTTATGTAGGTGAAAGAATTATAGAAATTTTAATTTCGTATGTTGCAAAATAGTTGGTTGGGAATTGCATTGATTTTGTTTGTCATTTTTGTTATGGAAACTGTGTAGCAGTAATATCACCGGCACGTGCCTGTGACGCCAAAAGTTGATGTCAGGTTAACATGAAAACTGAAATTACACATGGAAACCGATACGCCTATAATGTAAAACTGGTTGTTTTCAAAAACCACGAAAAACCCAACTTGAAGTAAGGCGGGGTGGCTCAAAGGCAGCCCTTGCTTATTATTATACATGTCATTTTTTTGTGGCTAACCAAAAAGAAACGTCCATTGTACAATAATGCGTATGTTTTCATTCCTTAATACAGTGTGCTGTTTTTTGTTTTTTCAATTAACCGTAAATATTTGTATTTTTCAGTTTACATTTTTGCTGCTGTAGTTTTGTTAATTTGTCCACCTGAAAACGTTAGGTTTTTTATTTTAAGTGTTAACTCTGTTATAAGCATTGAATGTACACATTAAACATTTTGGTTTTTCCCAACCGTGGTATTTATTTCAGTAGTAAACTAAAAACCCAAAAACATTGTTACGTAACCTCTCAAATGAAAACGACATGTGTTTTCGCTTTACATTGAGAAATAGAAAACATTTACAATTAGTACATTTCTTCTCCACATCGTAATATATAGATGCAATCGAATATTAAAAACATCGAAAATGTACTGCAGGTACGCATAAAGGGACAGTTCCGAGTATAGTCACATATTTGCTGAGATACCAGGAACTATGTGGGCCTGTACTTGTTTGCTATATTATAATTCAGATTGTTGGTTATTGCCACTTTATGTTGTTTTGAATTCCCACGTATATCACAGGTGTGAAGTAAGTGTCCGACAGGAATCATAATGCAGGGAACCCTCAATTTTTATTTTGCAATAATTTGTGAAAACCATTTATACATCACCAGTCACGTGGTAATCAGTTGATTTGTAAGGCTACTTGTAATACAGGTTTGAAGTAACTGTAGACAAGATAAAATTCACTAATATTTTTTGTACCAATTTTGTAAAATACATTATTGGATCTCGAACAAGCGGATTTTCGTTTTTTTACATGCACTGGAGCTTAATGTAGCTGTGGGCACAAGATACCAGCTACTTTTTTCAACCAAAGTCTGCAAAACAGAGTGACAGGACCTGAAAATATTAAAACCATGACTTTTGTAATCTGTTTTTTTACAGCTAACCACTAACGTAAACAAATGTTACAATATGGTGAATATGAGAAAGCATTACTGTCAGTTGTAAACACTAATGACAATGTGATGTAGGCCTATTTATAATATACACACACTTATTGTTTACTAATGGTACCTATAATCTCAATTTTCTATTGTATTGTATTTATTGTTCATAGCCTAAAGGTACCATACATACGATTTGCAATAAGATTTTTATTACTCACATTAAAAACGATCGATTTCGGTCACAGACCATCGTCAGGTCATATACAGCACACTTGAGGTCACAATATCATAAAACAGCCACTATTTACAAAAACGAATTCATAGACAATTAATGAACGTGATACGTACATCGTTGTCCAAAGTTTCCCGAGAACTGATTTTGTTACAGAGTGTTTATGTTTACATTCCGTTCTATATATTATATCAGGGGCCATCTGATTTAGATACGACCGTTCCCCCTGGCAAGGCAATGGCAAACCAGCGAGAGGTATCCTGCTTAGTATAAACCTTCCCCAACTATGCCGTTCGGATCCGGCATTAAACTGTAGGGCCCATATACCTGTGAGAGAATCAGTACCACACGCACCACGGGTATATGCGGGGAGGGTACAAACCAGTCGGAGACTGAAGGACTACGAATATTATATCAGCTGATTACCGGTACTGAATGTTGATTATTTTTTTGCCGCAATATTTCAAATGTGATACGATTTTTGAAGTCCGTCATGATGTTCAATAGATTTTCATGGCCCTCTTCTTTTACATGTTTGTATATTTGGTATTGTTCGTATATATTAGATTTTATTTCATCACTGCATGTTTTCAATATGGTTAAATGTTACTGTATTGGACCATATTCACAAGACTTGTTTTATGTGTTTGGCTACTGTTGAGTTCGGATTTGAGTGCTGAGAATGTTTGGTATGTTCAATATATCTGTGTTTAAATGATCTTGAAGTGAATCCTATGTATTTTATGTTGCACCGTACATTACATTCTGTCGAATTAGCAGGCTGACATTGCTATTGGTAGACTCCAGGTTTTTCATAAATACTTTTCTTTTTTGTATTGCTTATTTTCAGATTGATGTAGATGTCATTGCTTGTTCTGAACGCTAATTGATAGTCGTATTTTGCAAATGTTCTAGCTAATTTTTGAGAGTTGTCGTCAATGTAGTGTGCAGGTATATAGGTTTTCTTCCTTTTGATTGATATGTTATTTGTTTCTGATTTATTTCTTTTTTGTTTTTCAATGATTTTATCAATCATTTGAGGCTGATATCCATTGCTTTGAGCTATTTGCTTTATGATGTGTATCTCTTTTTCATACTGCTTCCTGCATAGAGAATATGTGAGGGCTCGATATACCATGCTGTTGTATGCAGAAATTTTGTATGAGTAGGGATGGTTGGTCTCTGCATGGTAATATCTGTTTGAGTATCTTTTCTGTATATAGAGAAATGATGTTTGCTTGCATGGCGTTTTATGGTAAGGTCTAGGAAGTTTATTTCACCTTTATTCTCTATTTCTTTTGTAAATTTAATGTCAGCATTTAATGAGTTGTAAACACGCATACAGCATAGTCTAAAATTGGTGCCGACACGTAAAACTAACAAAAGTTTGGAAGAAAATGATTTTTATTGCTATGACTAGTTTCACAAATATTCTCAAATTCATTCTCCCGACTCTCATAAATAAAGAAACAATACTGGTATTATTATTATGTAGCTACTAGAGGTGTACTAAACTAGCGTTTGAAAATAACAGGTTCGAAGGAAACTGTTCCAAATATACAACACATACAAATACCTGCCATTATATACCTATTATACATATACCTGTATTATATAATTTGTTATAAGAAATACATTGAAACTAAAAGTATTAACAATGTTACTTTACACTGTGACTTTATTAAGCTGTTAACTGTTTAAAAGAAAATAAGAAACAAGAGAATTTATAGGCCTATCTCCGTTTGGGAATACTAATTTAAGTTTTCACTAGGAGTAAACAAACTGACATAGATTTAATATTAAATTATTCATTCCATTTTAATCAGTTGTGAAACTTAGCCAATGAAATTTAGAGTGCACGTAATAGCACAACAAAGAATGTCAAAAAATTTACCTGAGATGTGCAGTGAAGTTAAAATCATCTCCGAAATATCATATTAACAAAACATACTATATGACTTTATCAGCCACAAAATAATGACCTATATGACCTCTATATAATGACTATAACAAAATATAATTCGCTTTTTCAAAATTTACCAAGTTGGTGCCTAGTATAATATATAATTGGACCACATTTTGCAGAAAGGAACCAACCCAGACGTTACTTAAACTAAGTAAAATGTAGTTAAAGTTAAAGCTAAATAAAACATTTGCAAATAAATACTGACAGTTAGTTCTAATATCATCCAAATTCATATGATGAGACATACCTTTTACTGATATATGGGTTTTTGAAGTTTATTATTTATTGACATTACATATTTTTGTGGGTTGGTTCCTTTCTGCGAAACGGTTTATGATGGCAATTACGTTCTCCTGAAATGATCCAACCCATATATTTTTCTTGTTTTTAATACTAAACACTTTTATTAGGCGCATAAATTGAATAAATAATCAAACTTTGTTACAATACATATTTTTTCAAATCACAAATACAAATCACCATACTTCCATTTCCTTAAGGAACATGGAAGTAAAATTATCTCTTTGGACACACAATACAAAACTTTCACTGTATTGTCCATATGCCATAGTCATCAGGATTACAAGTGTCGGTTACTCAACCTCAAAGTCTGGCACCCCTGAAAATCCATCAACATCATCCTCTACATTAGAGTCTGCAAACAAAGAAGTGTAGAAATCTTTAGCATCACCAAGTATGAGATCCATGACAGATTGTAGGTCATGAAGCTTTGGCATGGCTATTGCTTTACCATTGGGCCACAAAGGAGATAGTTTTCAGCGAGACCTGTTGGCGGTTGACCAATTCGGCATTTCTTAATGTCAATCTCTGCATATTCCCCTTCAAAAGATTTCCGCAGAAAAATAAAAAGGCTTTTGTTTTCTCCAAAATTATTTATCTGGTTTCTAACCAAGAAATCTTTTCTTTCTTTACCTTTCTATTACATATCAGGAGTTCTAGCTGGGATGTTCCAAGGAAACTATTCATTTCTGTAACTATCAGGGGATTTTTCTTTCGACATGTCTTCATCACTCTTACATAGTCATCAGGTAGGTACAGGCGTTTCTGATGTTTTAGTGCGGCCTCAGTATCTGAAAAGTCAGCATTGTTTGGTAGAAAGCTGTGTCCTGATACGAGAAATCGCAGATGTATTTTTTTTAATGATGGATGAGAATCAAGAGCAGCTTTCAGCATGAGGGTCAACTTAATGTTTCTGTTCTGCCCTCCACAGCTGTCAGACCATTCAATAAAATGTTCTTCATTTGCTTTTTGCATATCGCTTCTCATATGGGTTTGAGCTTCTTTAACTAGATCAATATGTTCATTGTGCTCTTTCAATAATTTCTGTTTCTCTTCCTCAGAGTTTATGGTTTGTACTTTAGCTGCATACACATCACACGTATTGCCTGTATCTTTTTTTAATGCTTTAAATTTTAAATTAAACTTCTTTAGAAATATGCGTCTGTAAGTAGAAATACTGACAGGCTCTGCAACATTTTTACATATGCGTCATACATATCTTGTAAAGTCATACCTGGTGGAAGGTATTCTGCATCACATCATTCCCTTTGGTAGTGAGACTTATACTTCGGTATCATACAAATCTGTTTCATAATTTCTTCTGTCTTCTTCTCTGATGTCCTGTTATGTCCACCTTGTTGTTTGCCTCTTTTGTCAGTCACAGAAGCTGATCGCATTTTCTTTAGCGCTGTATCGACTCATTTTGTAGATATTCCCAGTGTGAGGACAAACAAATCTCTGCACACTTTCAAATCACCGAAGTGGTAAAATCTTGAATATGACCTGCTGGTATTATTAGTTTGTCCGTAGCATCAATTCTTTGGTTTTTCAGACACAAGCTGCAATGAAATTGGTTTGTGCATCATACAAACTAATCTAGTACTTGTTGAATTGTTCTTTACGGAATTCCACTGATAAGGTTTCATAGCATTTCCTTGCACAACAACATACAACATCCTTGAAATCCTTCCTCACTTTCACACCCTTATGGTTATAGTGTTCTTCGTTTTTGTTTCTTTTTGATTTATTTTCCTCTCTTGAGGTTTCAAATTTTTGGGGTCTTCGTCTCTTGGGCCTAGAACTAGGTTTATCTGTTGGGGAATCAGAACTAGAAATAAATTAACTGGAAATGAGTCTGTCCGGGAAGAGTTCTCTTAAAGCAGCCATGGACACACGAGCAGTATGACTTGTGGCCCCATCCTGTTGGAAAAAATTAATTTCCGGAAACCTAGGGAGCTGTTGCATCAAAAATGTTCTGACCATGTGTGTGTAGTGGTCTGCATTGACAGTTGTGGTGTTTCCTCTATCGTCTTGGAAAAAATATAGCCCAATAATGCCAGATGATGAAACTGCACACCACACCGTAACTTTCAGACTATGTAATGGCTTTTCATGCAACTCACCTGGGTTTTCATCATTCCAATATTGACTATTTTGTTTGTTTACATATCCATTCAAATGAAAATGTGCTTCATCTGACATAAACATGCGGTGAATAAAGTTTTCATTATCATTTACACGACGCAATATTTCCTCGCTGAAAATCCTGTGAGCCAGCATATCGCCATCTTTCAACTCCTGGATTACTTGAATTTTGTAAGGATGAAAAGATAAGTCTTTATGCAAAATTTGTCGTAACGATGTGTCACTAATGTTTAGTGCGGATACATGTTTCATTGCAGAACGTTGTGGACTACGCGTCAATGCTACTCGAACTCTTTCAATGTTTTCCTCTGTTCTTACAGACCTTGTTGCTCCTCTATGCTTTAAGTTTAATGTGGAATCAGTTTCTTCAAATTTTTTCACCCATGACATAATTGCATGAGCGGACGGCACTCTTCCATGTCATGGAATATTGAAATGATTACAAAACAATCGTTGTACAGAAGTCACACAGTCACCATTCTTATAAAACGATTTTACACAGAAAGCACGCTGTGCACCAAATGGCATGTTTAACAAATGGCATTAAATGTAAAACAACAATCGAAAACCTCCACGCCCTCTCGTGAGCAGAAAATTAACTATTGGACTTTCAAAATTTCCCGCTTCACTGGCGGACCCTGTATAAGCAGTTTTCATGTTATTTTAAGCCTTTTTCTTGATACTGTCTTCAGCTTCTTCAACTTTTGCCAGGACTTCAGTTGTTAAAACTGTTCTGCATATTTCTGGTTTCAAGCGGGGTACTTTTCTTCCTTTTTTTTTTTGTAGTCAGTTCTGTGGACATCATAGAATTTTGAGTTTTTATATAATTTCTGATATAAATATTTCTATGATTCCAGTTGGTGTTTCTGGAGTGGACTTTTGTCGTGGGATTTTTAATATGTATCTTCTCAATAATCTTACTTGGTCGAATACTTACCTGAGAAGCAGATGTGCCTAGTATAGACGATGCAGCTATGTCAGTAATAGAGTTGCTTGCAGGTGTACTGAACACTGAACATGTATAATAGCCCTACTCTTGCTTGTTATGCTCATTGTGTTTTTTGGACTGCAAGCAGATTCTGGAAACTCTTTCATCAACGTGAAAAATTCCTGTTGTTATAAAAACCAGCTATGACAATTTTATTACTGATGCCTTCTCTCCACACTTGGCGTAATAGTTTAGAAAATGCCACTATAGTCTCATTTTGCCAATGGAGAAACTCCTTTGCCTTGCAGTCTGTTATCCTCCCCACCCAAAGCTAATCAATTTTTTCCCAAGAAATTTTTACAGGGCCAAAAACACATTTACCAATTGGTTGAATGATAAACATAATAAACACAACTCATTGATTTGAAATTGTCGAATCTAAGCCTGCAAAGGATGAAATCATACAGTCAAAATAATGAGCATAGTAGCGCTATCTCTGTGTCAGGCCTGGAACTTTTCACCCTATCATTGTACATTGTACTTGGTGACTTTGATTGGTTTTTTACCTTCATTACAATTATCCTCTCTTGCAATTTTAGTAAGGAAGCATGTTAGCTTTCTTGGTAATTTAGCTCTTAGAAGGAACCAATCTGAATTTGAATTTGCCTCTGTGACACTTCTGTTTGTCCGTCTTTGATTAGAATAGGCCAGTCAACAAAAACGTACTTATTGAAAATAAATCGAAGTTATTAATTTGTGTGTGGCTTTTAATTTGAATGGTGTTTTCACACTGTTGAAATTCTATCATGTAAAAGTTTCAACAATCTGGTTATTTATTTATACACTGGAAGCACATGCAGAGATTCAAAAGAAAATAAAGAGTTTTTTAAGTGAAGTGTTGTCAATGAAATAAATGTCAAAGCATAATTTTGTGTAGTGCACAAGACAAGGCAAAAGTTTTTTCACCCCTTCACTACCAGGACATACGCTGCAGGGCAATTTGGACAGTCAATGGCCATGACATACTGTGTGTCAAGGGTTCCCAACGGGTGGTACGCGTACCACTAGTGGTATTGGAACAATCCAAGGTGGTACGTAAGAAGACCTAGCTAAGAAAAAAGTATTAACTGAAAAAAATTATCAGAAGTTTAATTAAGAAAGTTGTGTTAGTGGTTATAATCACATACAGAATTATCACTGTTGCACACCACTATAGAAAAATTATTCCGATTAGCGCTTTCAAGCTTCTCAGCTCATCATCAGATCGGAAATAACCCGATCGGAAGATTATTTCCTATCTGACGATGAGCTGAGAAGCTTGAAAGTGCTAATCGGAATAATTTTTCTATAGTGGTGTGCAACAGTGATAATTCTGTTTGTGAAAAAAAAAATTAATAAATAAGAATTATGTTCTAAACAACAATAATTTTCATCGGACTTGATTTAAAACGGTTACCTCTATAAAAATACTACCTAAACACTTTGCAGTAATATTTCCTTAGATGTGTGCTCATTGAGATGACAAGTAACAGCTCTAAGAAGGGTATCTTTGAAAAGAAAAAAAACCCTAGTCCTTTTGAATGGCAACAACAACGAAGTACCCAGGTCTTCATAAGCAAGCATTAAAATTGTTATAAATTTTGTGTTAAGTTACCTTTGTGAAAGTGGATTTGCTGAATTCGTTTTTGTTAAAAACAAATGCAGGGTTTGTGATTTAAAAACAAATTGAGTGTGATTTAAGTTAAAAATAACATCAATATTAACTCTCTGGTGCAAAATAAGCAGCAACAAGTTTCACATTAATTATTTTTTTTAAATATATTGTTATTTTTCAGTGCTAACAAGAAAATCTGTAGTGAAAGTAATCAACTGTCTTTTGAAAAAAACTATACTTTATTTCAGCATAGAAACAACCTGAAATTAATTTTAAAAATCAGTTCCTGTTTTGTAAATTCTATGTATTAGATTTAAATAATTATACATAACTAGTAATAATAAGATATACTATTCATGTTGTATCACGTTTTTTATTGAGAAAACCACAGTAACCTTTCTTTAAGCTCTGGTGGTACTCGAAATGAATGCAGAAGATCAAAGTAGTACGCGGGTCCGTAAAGGTTGGAAACCACTGGTGTACGTCATGGAATACTGTTTATTTATTTAAATATGTTTACTGCAATCTGGTGTTCGTAGGCCATCTAATATATAATGGTAGTTTGACTGTAACCATATATTGTATTTTATATTCATATAGGTGCTGGAGGGTGGGAGGTCGGGCATTGGCATGATCATCACTATCTTTCCATCCACCACTTGTGTTGCATAAAACGCAAAAAAAAATCTTGCGTTTGCAGAGGTATAACATCAGAACTGTTTGGTAGGGAAACATTGAGGTTAACGGTCAATCGAAGAGTATTTTTTAATGTACTTTTTTTGTCATCCATATTACATTTGAAGTAAAATCTGCTGGAATTATGAAATACTATTGTCTAATAGCAATATCTTTTTTTTCTTTTTAACATGGTTGTTCAAGTTTAAAAATGCCATTTCGAAAACTTTCTGCTATTTTGGCTCTTGGTAAATTTATGTAATTATTTTACCTCAATATATATTTCAATTGTACAATTACGAATCTCAGCTCAAAATTTGTAGTAATGGCATGAAAGTGGCATTGTCATTGCAGAAAAATAATTTTCATTTGTCTTGTACTACCAGCTGTAGGAAGAGGCAATCAGCATCAATTGATTGATTGATTGGTGGATGTGTGATGGGTACGTGGTATAATTAAAAGTTATCAGGAGGGTATCAGTAGAAACCATGGATGTATTTTCATATTTTTAATAGTATTGCAATTTATATGGTTTTTATGTACAATCAAAACAACCTGGTATATGCAAGCCAACTGTAAGTAATAACAGGAATGCAAGGGTTTTAAGTATTTATAAATACATTGAGGTTTTGTTTGATTCTATGAGCATGTAGAGATGTTTTAACCAGGTAAGCTGTTAGCCTGACATGGAGCACTCCGCTTTTATCCGGGCTTGGGACCAGCATCAATATCCAGTGATTTACCCAATCCACCGACCAAATAGTGGTGGCAGAGTTAAATTAGAGGATGAAGTCAAATTTGTCATAAGGCGAAAAAGAGAATGGAATGACCATGTTGACATGGTAAGCGACAATAGATTAATAAAAACAGAGTGAGGGATTCTAGACCATTGGGAAAATGGAGTCCTGGCGACCACACAAGTGATGGATGGGTGGGGGACTAGGAATTACCCACTGAATTGATGACCACTAGTGAATTCCTTTGACATGTGAAGAAAAATTGGTGATTAAGCCTATATCAAAGAAGAAGATGAAGATAAGTAAACTGAAGAGATACGTGAGGTGAAGTTTTGGTTTGTAAGTTAAGTGGTTGTATAGGTTACATAAAGCTTGAATTAGTCATAAAAAAAGATTCTTCTTCCACTTTCAAAGAATAGGTTATGATCTCGCAAAGTTGTTCCAGTACCCAACTTTTCCTTGGCAGTTCTACATCACTTCTCTACTCTACAAGACAGTGCAACTCTAGGCAGTCTATCCTGTATTCCAAATGGCCACATCATTTTCATTTTATCATGTACTATTGCATCATTCAAAGATTTAATAACTTCTTCACGTACTCGTTGCTTAATGTGTCTGGAAGGGTAGAAAGTACACGGTAACTGACTTTATCTCCTGTTCATTTTGTCAATCTCACTGACATAATTAGTGCAGGAATACCCATCCCTTTGTAGAGTTTAAAACGGTGACTTGCATTTTATTCTTTAATGTTTTATGGATTGTTGCACACATCCTCCTGAACATCAGTAACTTTTTCTGTGTTTTTTATCCTAAGTAGAAATAGATAGAACACCCAAAATAATTAAAGTTACTGACTCATTCAGATAAATTATTTCCTATTATAACCTTTGTTTTTACAATAAGCTTAGTGATAGACATCAATATTTTAGTACAGATTAGGGGAGATAGCATTTAGCATTTACGGCAGATATTAACTTATATTGTCCTGAAATATTACACAGTAAAGATCCTGGTTTTGTAACCTTCCACACTTGCCTGCATGAAATCTGCATCATTTGTGTTAACTGAATTAAGTAGCAGGTTGTACAAGTACTCCTTGTTGAAGTTGAAGTATGACATCACTTTGATTCAGTAGCATACCAAGGGGGGGTGTACCGCCCCAGGCCCCCACCTGGGAGGGGCCCCACGACGAGACGAATTTGTATTTAAAATTTAAAATGTGTATCATAAAAAACTTAAATCACATTTTTTACAACCCATTCTATTCATAGATTATTGGGGGTAATTCTAAATTCTAAGAGGCCTTCGAATATATATATTTTTATGACATAAGAAATAAATCATATAACCTAGTTTATGTTTCTAACTATAAGGAATATTATTATTATTTTATTTATTTATTTAACATTTTTACGGGATATACCCATTTACAATGAAAACTCGGACCAACATTTGTCCAATCTCGAAAAATGGAAAACTTTAGGGTCAAGGCTATTGCACAATAAAACTATCGATTGTGTACAACAGGAAGTTCTAGAAGGAGAAAAAAAAGTGGAACAATATGTTACATAGACTACTTGATATCACTATGTTTTTAGCAAAACAAAACTTGCCTTTCCGAGGACATAGGGAGCATCAACTTTCTGAAAACAGGGGAAACTTCTTAGAATTAGTCGAACTCCTTTCACATTATGATCCTGTGCTAAAAGAACATTTGGTAAGAATCCAGCAACAGACTGTACCAAAAGGGGAAGTTTTAACGTCATATTTGTCCCCTAAAATTCAAAATGAGTTTATTTCACTTTTGGGGAAAATTGTCAAAGAGAAAATCATTGAAGATGTAAATAAGGCGATGTACTATGGAATACTTTTTGACAGTACACCTGATGTATCTCACCAAGATCAGATGAGCGAAGTAATCAGGTATGTGCATATTGAAGGCGGAAAAGTTGAGGTGAGAGAGTCGTTCTTAGGATTTTTCCCTCTTGCTGGTAAGAAGGCTCTTGATGTTACAGAAGAAATATTGAATGCACTTAACAGTGACGGACTGGACTTGAATCTATGCCGAAGTCAAGGCTACGATAACGCTTCCACTATGGCAGGTGTTCACTCCGGTGTTTAAACAAGGATTCGTCAGTTGAATTCAAAAGCAATGTTTGTCCCATGTGCCAATCATTCGCTCAATTTGTGTGGAGTTCACGCTTTTGGAAGTGTCCCTTCTTGTATTACATTTTTTGGTACACTAGAAAGCATTTACAACTTCTTTCCGTGTTTAACTTACAGATGGGATGTACTAGTTGAAACCTTAGGAGTAACAGTAAAAAAGTTGTCACAAACTAGATGGAGTGCACATCATGAGGCAGTAAAACCTGTGATGAAATACTATGAAAAGTTGGTAAAGGCTGTAGAAAAGTTGTGCGAACCAACTGAAAATGTTGACACAAGAGGTTCAGCAGAAATTTTATGGACGAACATCTGCAACTTCATGTTTCTTGCCTACCTTCATTTGTGGTGTCACGTTCTTGAAGAAGTCGACCATGCTTAAAAATATCTTCAGATAAAGGGGATAACACTTGACAAAAGTGTACAAAAGTTGAAAACTTTGAAATTTTTTTTTACAAGAAAACCGAGAAGAGATGGTTGGAAGTGCGCTTGATTTTGCAACAAACACTTGTAATGACTTGGACATACCAGTTGAAAAAAGTGGACGTAGAAGATTCAAGAAAATGATGCCGGGAGAAAACGCAAGAGACGAAGGCCTCTCTGTACAACAAGATTTAAGAAGATGCATGTTTGAATGTATAGATAAATTTTATCAAGAACTGACAATGAGATCGGCTTCAATGGAAACTATGAATGAACGATTCGCTGCTATACAGTCTGCTCATCTTATGGAGACAGATGTTGAAGAACTCCCTCAGCTCATTTAAAACCTAACCCAGACATTTGATGAACTCCAAAAGGAAGAAATGTTACCCGAAATACAGCGGCTACGACGTCACGTTCAAGCTGCAGACATCAAAAAAGAAGTGGCAAAACAATGGTCATCATTGAAAATGTTGGATTTTATTATCGAAATGGACTTACAAGAATCAGTTCCCAACCTTTGTGTAGCACTTAGGATATTTTTAACGATATGTGTATCCATTGCTTCTTGTGAAAGAAGTTTTCAAAATTAAATCTAATAAAAAGTTATCTTCGCTCAACAATGAGTCAATCAAGACTGAATAGTTTAGCCATACTTTCTATAGAAAGTAAAGTAGCTAATACAATAAATTTTGACGAATGTATCAAAATATTTACAGAAGCAAAAGCTCATAAAAAGCAGTTTCTATAAATCATTGAGAGTATTTTATTTTGTGTAAGTTTTTGCTGTCTTATAATACATATTTTGTAGGACATAATTATCAGTACAACACTTTCATTTACAACTAACAATGGTTGAAAATGTTTTTCAGCAAATAATGCTCACAATATACAGATTCAGTATTGAAGTTAATTAAATATTTTGCCTAGTTTTATAATACGTCAGAACATGTACGTAGTAAGGATTTAAGTTGAAAAATTAAGCATTTTTCTACATGTTGTCATTAATTTTAATTGAAATAAAAACTACATATTTGAAAAAGTAATAAAAAAACGCAAAATCTGTGTTTTTATTTTAGTTTTCCTTTAAGTTCTATTAATACTTACATAGTTAGTTCATTCCACATATTTTTTTTCCAATAGTTTTTATGGATATAAGATTATGACTCAGTTTTGTGGTGCCGATAGTAGAGGCACAATATGGGGAGTGATTAATAATGGGGGGGGCACAGCCAGGAACTCCCGCCCCGGGCCCCCAAAGGCGTTGGTACGCCACTGCTTTGATTCCATATTATAAGTGTGTGTGTGTGTGTGAGCGCGCGTGCGCGCACTTATACGGTTGGGAAAAATTATAGTTTGACTTGTACAGGGTGTGTCAGCTGAATTTGGACAAAATTCAATTTGAATTTAATGCTACACTTGGCTTTAGCAATAGTTGATTGATGGCACACAGGTAAGCCAGACCTACATGTAAGTCATGCATAACCTCAATATGACTGAGTTAGTGGGACTGAGCGTGGAATACAATTGCAGAGTGGCAATATTTGAAGTGCTATGTGCCAGGCATTTGCCGACTGAAATTATTCAGTTCTTCGGGTACCCAAGGTCAACTGTGACATCGTAGGTGTCACTGTAATGGCCAGGAAAAAGTTTCACACCAATGTTAACATCCTAAGCATTATCTCCAGTGAGGGTGACATTATGCCACCGCATTTCTTCAAAAATGGAGAAACCATCAAGAAGGAGGTTTACCTCCAAATTCTGGGGACTAGTGAAGCCATGAATGGGAACTGTGGCCCCCCCCCCCCGGGAGGCCATATGTCTTTCAACAGGGTGTCTTACAAGCCATTTAGTGCAGAACTGGCTTTCTGATAACATGGACTGGATGCATTTTGATGCAAGGAATTCTGGCCTCCCGATAGTCCAGATTAAAACCCACTAGATTACTACATTTGGGGTGTTACTGAAAGAGTGTCTAATAAGTCCAGGCACCCCAACGTGGCAACTCTCCATGCTGCTGTTGAGACAGCATTCATGAATTTTGACAAGGAGTCTTTGAAGAGAGCATGCAGTCATTCAGAGAAAGGATTGAGCCAGTGATCGCAGCAAACGGGAGTTATATTGAATAACAGGACTCAGGAAGGATCACGTAAGCAGTGTCCAAAACAATTTTTTGTAAATTCAAGTTCTTATTGATTAAAAGAATTAAAAAGAAACCTGTTTGTCTTGTCCAGATTTATCTGATCCGCCCTGTATAGGTGCTTTGTATGAAAACCAGTTGAAATGTTAATGGAGGGATATCTATTATATAACTTGGGTATAGAATGGAACACTTTTGTGCGTTGTTAGATTCACATTACATGTAAACACCTGTTAATATCCAAATCCATCTGTAAATTTATTCATTGTTTACCAGCAGTTCAACATTTTTTTGTGTCACACATGTTTTCAAAAATGGACAAACTCAAAAATTCTTTGTTAAAAGAGTCTTTGTAATAATTAAGCACTTGACTTTCAGTGTGGTCACACAAGCACTGAAGACGATACCTGTAGTGGACATCCAAAAAGGAGACAACTCCAAATGAGGCATCCAACTTGCACAAACTCTTTTCACAAGTTCTTGAGTTAAAATACATGTTAACATGAGATGCCTATTATCTCGGCAATGTCCCCTACTCTTAATCTCTGGTCTTCCAACGCCATATGAATGTTTTTTAATGACCTGGATTTGTTACACTTTCTGGGTATCCACTGCAGGGATCATTTCCAATGTATATATGACCACGTTTAAACTTGAGTGCCCACCTACAAACCATTGTTTGTGTAAGTGCAGCATGGTCAAACACATTTACCATTCCAGTGTGAATTTCCATTAGCATTAGACCCTTTATAAGTAAGAATTCAATCACAGCATGATGTTTAGCACGTGACACGATAAAACACATACATTTTGAACAGCTGATAAACAGTGAATAAATTGAGAGATATTTGGAAATTAACAGGTGCTTACAAGAAATATGAATGTTACATCACATGAAAATTTTCAGTTCTGCTATGAAACTATAATTGTTGCTCCACGGCTTTTTAACTGGCTCTCATTCAACACTGATAATATGTATTAACTCATTGTTACTGCAATAAAGATGGTTATATGTATGATAACTCACATTTACTGTAACACGTTTAAAGTACTTGACCAAGTTATTTGTAATGTATTCAATCCTTTTGTACCAATATTGATAACAAGATTATATTAAGAAGATTGGGTTTGTGTTTGCAGGGTCCAGAGATAAACATGGAGGGAGTATTTGAATTCAGCGTGTCGGATTTTGCCACAATCGTGAATACAACCACGTTTATAGACAACACGTTAATGATACGAGACGTTTTCAGAGAATCATCTAGACTCCTGATAACAGCTCCACATCGCTTTGGCAAGTCCACCAACATTGATATGATCAAACGTTTTTTGGAAATTGAAGTGGACAAACTCGGGGTACCTAAACCTGCACATGCCACAAAGAATTATACGCTATTCAAGGATAACAGTTTGGACATTTGTAGTGATGATGAGTTTTTCAACAAACATTTTGCCAAGTATCCAGTCATGCATATAAACTGTGCACCATTAAGTGACGCACACAGTTTCATAAATATGCTTGGCGTGTTCAGGACTATAGTGACAAACACGTTTAATGAACACATTTACCTTTTGGATGCTGCAAGATTTCCAATCAAGCAGGTTTATTTTGATGATGAACTGATTGAAAATGTAGGTGAGTCTGATTTAGTGCGCAGTTTTGAATACTTGTGTAAAATTTTGTACAGGCACTTTGGGAAAGCAGTTTTTGTTCTTATTGATGACTGTGATGCATTTATTAATAGTGTGTTATTCAGGAATGATAATACTGATGCAGAAAGAATAATTAATTTTTTTATAACAACAATGGGTTATCTGTTGCGAAGACATCAGTATGTAGGACGAGCGCTGTTAACAGGTGTGCTTCCAGTGGTTGCTGACCGATTTCTCTTTCCCCGAGTTAATGTAGATTGTCATCATTTTGTGGGCAACCATCAGTTTTTTAAATATTATGGTTTAACATCTGATAATCTTGATCGAATTCTCTGTAAACTCATGTCAGATGACAAAGAAAGAAGCAACACAACACAGACTATACAAAAATATTATAGTGGATACAGGGTGTTCAACCAGTCTATCCAGTTGTATAGTACTTGGTCTGTCCTGCAGTATTTGCATAAACGGAAAGTGCAGAGTTATCTGTATAACCATGAATACGTTGAGGGTTTCAAGTTAGCTGTAGATATTTTAGATATTCGAGACAAGATGGAGAAATTATTGTTGGGTAGTGAATTAGTACTAGACATGTCGCAGCCACTTTCAACCAATTCTATTTTACAGTTGAACAATATAATTATGACCAGCAAAGTTGAAGGTGGTTCTTTGTTGTCGTCTTCTTCCTCTTTTTCTTCTTCTTCAGGAGGAGATACCCTCTTACAACTGCTTTGTCATTTTGGATATTTGTGCGTAAACAAAATTTTAGACTGGGGGTTTGTTTCTTTGAAAATTCCGAATGAGGAAATCAAACGCGAGTTGATAAAGATTGTCCATGGCACTCAAAAGCCAGAATCTGGCATTGAGGCACAAACAGATGATATGAAATCCGCTGCAGCTACAGGGATCTGTAGTGTTTCTGACAAGGTACTACCAGACACTGGGGAAGGAAACAGTTCAGAAACAGCAGCTGGTAGTTGTGTTAATGATGTGAGTTGTGAAGTAGAAAACCAAAATGTTGAGAAGTTTACTTTTAAAGAAATCCTTACACTTGTGTGTGAAGAAGTAGAAGAAGAAGAACATACTGAAAGCCTTAAGCTACTTCTCAAGGGTGATTGTAAGATTTATAACGAACTGCTGTTATTAATAACAACATACTCCTTGGAAGTAGATTGTAGAATATCGCAATTGGATAGAGTGGTTGTAGAACAGCTGAGAAGCAAACATGCAAGTGGAAATCAGCGTTGTGCTGCGCTCTACATGCTGCTTTGTTATTTTGGTCTTTTAGTTATTAACAGGAAGGTGGCAGGTTCAATTTATTATTTTAAAATACCAAACGATAAAGTGAAATGTAGAATCGGTAAGCTACTTTTAGAAGTCATTGATTCAAATTTTAACTACAATACTCATGATTTCTGGCAAAATTTAGACGTAATAGATTCCATTTCAACTAGTTTCTCTAAAATTTGGTATTTTACTAAACTAGTGTATCAGTGGGTTAAATATAGTTCATGTGACAAGAGATTATTGTTGCCTTATCTATATGTGACTTTACAAACGCGGCCAGATTCTGGTACATCTACAAAATCTTGTTACTTGCCAAACGATATATTATATAATGGTGATGACATACTGGAAGGTTTTATACTACTAAAGAACAGACACAATATTCACTTTTCTATAAGTGTGCGAATGGACACTTTGGAGACAAATGTACTCAAGATTGCAAAACTTGCTTTTAAAAATAGTTCCGATGTACTGGAAAGTTACTCAACATGTATTGCAATAGGATTGGGTTATAACTTCCATGAAATGGCTGTTGCTTGCTCAACCAATAGTTCCGGCTTAAATAATTCTGTGTGTCATCATGTAGGTAGATTTCAAGAATGGTAACTTGAAACTGGTACCTTATCCAGTTCACATGACTACTCTGAACACAGTACCCAATAAATATTTTTCCAATTCTTATTGTTAGTAAACTACCAGAGATTCTTTGATTATTATAATTCTCATCAGTTCCAGTTTTATTTACTTATATGACTTGTGTAATGACATTACTATACTGTAGACATCATCAAGTTTGTGGCCATCTTAGTTATTGTTATTTTCTAATGGATGTATTTGTAAGGCACATAGTGGCAGACTATAGATGTTAAAATTGTTACAAACTGTGCGTATGACATGTTCTACTAGTTCCTCGTCTGTGTGAATGCGACTACATCAGGCATTTCTTGTATCCCAGCTGTTACTGTTTGTATCTGATTCTGCTGTCTTCTTTGTGTACATTGAACCCCCCCCCCTGTCCTCAGTCATGTCATAATTCCGAGGTAACTGTAATCTACCTTTTTCTCCATATTGTTCTCCATATTGTTTATTCCCATAACATTTTGAGGCAAACACCTTTTTTAGGTAATCGTGAGATGTTTTCAACACTCCACTTCCATTGTCTAAGATTTATTGTTTTTTTTTTGTTGATAATTTTTCATACTTCTGTACCATATGTACCAAAACTTTCAACTGCAGTTTCATGTACAGACATTGTCTACATGCTTTGTCGAGTTCCAAACTTCCCAGTTACCAGTGGAGTGGTGTGGGTACGTAACATCTGTTGCTGGTTGTGATAGCCCTAAAACTTAACCTAAAAATTAATTCAAATTACAGAGAATGTGTATAGTGTCTGTTTATTGTGTTTAATATTTTGGATATAACAACCTTATTCTGAAGCATTACAATCTTGCACAGCTTCCTCCACTGTTTCTGATATTCTCTCTCTCTTTCTGCTAGTTGTATTCTCTCTCTTCTCTCACTCCTGTCCTTCCCAAATCTATTTCCACTACTCGCTGTAGCATTGTCTTCTTGATTTTCCCACCTAGCACATTCTCCCAATTTTCTATCCAAGATTCTCTTTGGATGTCTGTCTTGATTCATTCATTCCACATGCCAAATAGATTACTCTAGAATTAATAAAACCTAGTAAATGTTCTTTTTTGTTTAGGGCAATCATTATGTTTGTATGCGGCAGCCATTCCTTGTCCCACTGCTCATAAATTATTGGTACTGTCCTGCACATGGTAACTTTTAAATTATCCAAGTTGTAAGGATGCTACTGCTCGTATAAACATCTCTGTTTATGAACGTTGTGTCGATTATTACTGGCCTGATTAGAGTTCTACAAAGCTTCAGCACATAGTGGTATCCTGTTTCAACTAATCCAGCAGAAGCAATGTTACACTGTATTTCGTTGTTTGATGTATTAGATGACATAATAAGAACAATTTTTTATAGCATATGATAGTATTTGAGGTTTTAAAAAAAATAACTAAAAAAATTTTCCATTTTTTCATCTCCTAAATGTGACCTAATTGTTTAGGACACACGCACTAGGCCACTGGTTCCCAAAGTGGAGTTCGCAGACCCCTGGTGTCCACAGACACCTTTAAGAAAAAATAGAATATACCATAATTTTCTCCAATTTTTTAATGCTGTAAAATCTAAATTTTAGAATATTATAACAATTACTAGAAGATTCCAGTATTTTTTTTTGTTCAAACTAATTGTAATTGTAAAAGTAATTTCAAACTAATGGCTGTAATAGTCTTTAAATCATGTCGTGTAGCACATCTGTTTGTCAGCTGAACTGACTAGACCTCTCTCTTACACTACAAAAAGAACTTGCAGATTCATTGGCAGAACTTTCAACTGACAGTTCATTAAAATTATAGTTTTCGCAATTACAGCTAGTTGACGTCTGGTTATATGTAATGGCTGAGTATCCTGAACTCACAAAAAAAAAGCTTTTAAGTGTTCAACTGTGTTTCCCTCTACTTATTGGTGTGAAACCCCATTCTCCCAGCTGACGTACTCGAAGTCAAAGTTTTAAGAAATAAACTTGACGTTGAGAGTGACTTAATATTGAAATTATCAGACATTAAACCCAATATTGCAGAGCTAATTTTTCAAAAGCAGCTTCATTGTTCACGTTAAACTATGTTTGATATTATTAATATTATAATTTTTCAAGTTAAGAGAATTTTGATTATAAAACATTTTAATTAAAATATGCTATAAGAGTTTATATCATATTTACTGTTTGTTTCGTTTCAGAACTCAGACGGGGTCCGAAAATTTTTAAATTTTTTTGGGGGTCTGGACTGAAAAGTTTGGGAACCACTGCAGTAGGCAGTTGTATTCTGTTATGTGCGGAGAGATTTTTATATGCACTTTGTGTGTATATTTTATAGTTGAAACAGAAACGACATTGCAAATGTGTTGACCTCTTCATAGGTTTGTATCAACTGACGACTTCCACAACAAGCCAATCTGTTAATGACTACACAGAGTCTACATTGCTTTGTATATTTACTTCTTTTTGGTTTTATGTAAGAACAACAATTTTTTAGTATCACTCTTATAATAATAATGTTCTGATAGTCATGTCCTGTCAATAACTTTTAGTCTAGGAGTACATAACCTAGCTGCTGCAATCTTATTGAAGAATGCCTTACAAGGCATTCATTTAGGTATCCTGCATTTTTTAATTTTATCTTAAGTATACATCTTGCTTCTTACTACCCTATATCCTACTGACTATTTTTCTTCCCCATTTTGTTTGTTTTGTGTGCATGTGTGTTGTTTAAATATTCATAGAACGCTGTGTTTTGAGTATTGTTGTCACAACTTCAAAATATTTAAAAGGTGTTAATTCTAAATTCCTTCATTTTGTTGACAGCCATTTTGATCTTTCTTAATGGCAGACCGCTCAAGCACTTTGTTGCTTTGTGCGTGCTCAATATCTGCTTAATACCTAATGAGTGATTGATTTCAACACGGTTGGTAGTGAGAAATAAAGTGGTACATTTTGTGCGACCGGCATACAACAATATTGAGATCACATAGTAATGTAACGTAGCCAATGCATTGGTTAAATGTGACATCATGTTGCCTGGCACTCGATTACTGTCTTATCTCTCTACTGCCTATCTGTTGTTAAGGCATTTCCACACAGCTGCAGCAGAGTTACAGTATATAATGTTGATTTTCTGGAGTAATGAAGAGAGCCACATTGTAACGGTGTGGGAAATCCTCTGTAGTACAAACAAATGAAAAGAAAATGTATTGCATGCTAGATGACAAAAAAAAAGTAAAAATTATATGTCGTACATATAGTATGAACAGAAAGTCATACTATAGATTTTAAAAAGTACTGTGCATCACATAGTGATTAGAAAAATATTACTTTTATAATATGATCAGTTAGATTAGAATACAATGAGATTGCTTTGATTGCAAACTATTTTTATTGCAAGCAGATTTCTTAAATTTTCATGTCTCCTAAAATGGTTCATGAAATTTTTATGATTCCTAGAATTGGTGATCTGTTTTTATAAGCCCGGTTTTTTTCTTTTGACTTCTCCACAAATTATGCCACATAACCGACAGTCTGGTTAATGGTTCATTGCTTTGGGGTGTTTGTTGTCACTTTAAAGTATTTAGTGTTTGTCAGTACCACCACACTCAGTGTCAGTTCTGGTAAATGATTTCCATATGCAGTATACGCTACACATCAGAATGTCTACCACAAGTAAGCGCCAATTGTCATTCATTTTATCAGTTTACTTGTGCTGTTATTCTGAAAAGATTTCTGCTTGTATATACTATTTTCTCAGGTGAACAACTTTGTCACAGACTGGTTAGAACATTCCTAAGTATGTAGTAATTATTAGACTCATGTGTTACAACTTGTAATGTTTTCCTGTTAATTATTTATGAAGAGCTACATGTTTTAAAAATAAAAATAAGAAAATTCTTTGTAAAATAGACTCTGTGTGTGTGTGCGTGTGCGTGCGTGCTTGCGTGCGTGCACCTGCACACGTGCATGCATGCAGAGAATTTTAATTGTTGGTATAAGAGTTCAGTAATTAATGGAAGTCAGTATGTAATGATAACCAGTAATAACTTATCAACATTTTCTATTGTATACCGGTACTGTGAGTCAATAAATAATGTTTGTAAATAAATTGTTTTTTACTTGTGTAACAAAAACAGTGTTTTGTTTAATGTGAAAAACAGAAATTATAATTTCCTGGCTCTTGACATATTACAATGTCCTTTATTCCAGTATTATTGTTTCTTTCGGTATCCTTGCCCTTGAATGGTTTGGTGTTTTATTTATGACAAGTGAAAATTAAATTTACAAGATGACTGTGCGGTATTTTGGTCATGTAAAAATTACAAGAACCTCACCTAATGGAAACCTGTATGGTTTAATGATTTACACCTCTAGTAAGACCTGAGCAAGTGGTGAGCTGTTACTATATATAGTACTACTATGCTCATTATTTTGACTCTGCAGATGATCTCATCCTTTGTAGATCTAGTTTCGATTATTTCAAGTCAATAAGTTGTTTATTATTAGTGGCACAGTCCACCGCTGTAAGCGCCTCGAGTATCATTGGATTGACTGGGAATTCGTGCTGTGATTAGATTTTGTTTTCACAGATTTAACTGAAAACTATATAAAAAAGTAGCAGTATTCAAAGGTGGGGGACTCTTATCCATTGAATACAATGGTTGAGCACTGGGGTGCTGTATTTAAATGTGTCGGACAACCGCAGCTGATGACCCGTGTGTTGGACTTCCAGTTGAAGTGAATGTGGCAGCAAAAATTAAAAAAATTTCACAAAATCGTTTTGGCAGCCCATAGAATGAAAGTGAGTTAGAGAGATAGCTGAGGCTGCTGGTATATCAATGGAACCTGTGCGCAATATCTTACACGAACGTCTGTGTATGATAAAGCTGTTTGCTAGATGGGTGCCGTGTTTGCTGACACTTGACCAAAAGGAGGTTTCGATCAATTGGTGCCAGTGGCGGCTGGTGGTTCCAAATTTTGGTGGTTGCAGTAGTTGAGTTGGAGGGGGGAGGGGGCAAAACGACGCATTAAACAGGGCACAGACCACCATATCTGCATCATACGTAATGCTGTCGTATGGAAAAAAAAATATAAAGTTACTGTTTTTCCCCAAAACAGTAATCATAGCTGCTAATGATAGAGGCGGGTTTAACGGTAAGCGGCCCTGTGGGGCCCCGGGATACCATAGGGCCCAGAATTTTGCAGCATTCAATTTTGAAGTGAAAACATAGTCACTGTATATTTCAAATACAGTAAGCATAGTTTTTATTAATAGCTTAGTTAATGTCGTAGTTGGTACGTCTTCAAACAGCGAACGTTTTGGAATCAAAATTGTACAGTTGTCTTGATAAACTTATTTTGTTATAAATAGTAAAGTGAGTCCTTCGAAGCTTGTAACGAATTTTTATACTTAAAAATGTAAGTTATTGTAGGATGTTGTAAATAATTTTAACAGAATTTAAGTCAAACCCATAATCGTTAGCAGTAGCTTATTTTGGCTTTTAGGCGCCCACTAGCATTGCGACATAACCAAAAATCAATCTACATAACCAAGTCGCACGTTGATTGTCGTACATAATAGAATTAGCAGTTCTATAAGTACACATAGATAAAAAGTACGCTTGTAGTTTTTAGCAACTAGTATAAATTATTCGTACAGAATTTGCATATATTGGGAGTTGATTGTAAACCCTGAGTATATACCTATATTTGAACAATAGATCTCGATTTTTGCTAACCTCTTAAGAATCTGACAGAGCCATATTTGCATATTTTGCAAGTTAGTCAAATGTACATTACTTGGTATTTGTAAATATACTTAATAGCACAGGCTATATTCACACTTTTTTATTCATTGTGCGTGTGCTATATAAAACTTAAGTGAATGATATATTTTTCATAATGAATGTTGAATTTGGTAAGGACAGACCCTTGCATTTGTTGTTCCGTGTAATATTCCAAATATAAACGTTAAGCTTTCTTTGTTACCCTAAGGAAGTTATTTTTATGGTGTTTGTAGCTTGTTATACTTTTGTCAATGGCCTGTCGTCCTGTGTATAATTTACCACCGTACAATGTCTATTTATTTACAAAACATTAAAACAAATTATTTCTTTACAGTAAAAAATGAAGAGACATCAAAGTGGGGCAGAAAAGCGAAAAAAAATGAAGAAAAATCTGGAAATTGTTGAGAGCCAAAGAAATGCATTGCATAAGTTTTTAACAGTAAATTCAGAGACACAGTTGCCATCAACATCTACTTCAGATAAATTGTCTGCACTCGAAACTTATTCTGAACCACACAGGCCTATAAGTGAAGAAGAGAAAAAAGAAGAACAAGTTGAGCATCAAGAGGTTGAAAATGCTACTGATAAAAGGAAGTGTGAAGACGCAGAAGATAGAGATAGTCCAGACAAACACTTGAATATAGACATCGAAGTAATAAATGATATAGCTTTATGGCCAATAATTTTTTCAGATACTATTATTGACAATATTCTTAAACACAAACCAAAAAATATCGGGTATATAGAGAATTTGAAATCAGTATATAAAGACAGAGATTAAGTTTATTACAGAGGACTTTCTTATGATCATTTTTACAGAAAGAAATCAAATGGAATTATGGAAAAGAGAACTTGGCTGATATTTTCAGAAACAAGCAAAAGTTTACTGCTACCCTTGCAAACTCTTTTCAATATCAAAGTCTAAATTAATAACTGGTTTGCAAAACTGGAGATCAATTACTGTTATTTTATCGGACCACGAAGTTTCAAAAGAACACATGTCAGCCATGTGTATTCTGTACAACAGATCAACCAAATTTAATAGAATTGATACTCAACTATTACAGGAAAAGGAAAAAGAAGAATGTTACTGGAGAGAAGTGTTGAAAAGAATTGTGTCAACAATAAAATTATTGAGTCGCTTAGGATTAGGATTTTAAGGTCACGATGAAGGCAGAGATTCCAATAGAAAAGGAAATTATTTAACCTGCTTGGAATACCTAAGCGAATACGATGAGTTCTTAAAATTCCATCTACAAAAATATGCCAACCAAGGACGAGGAAATGTGAACTATTTATCTCACAATATTTGTGACGAATTTGTAGGCCTTATTGGCAATCAAGTAAGAGCTGAAATAATTGAAGAAATCAAATCTGCGACTTATTATAGTATAATTGTTGACTCCACTCCCGATATTTCTCATGTCGACCAACTTACTTTTGTGATAAGATATGTTTCATCATCTGGTAATATAAAGGAAAGTTTTTTTGGGATTCATTCCCATAGATAAACACAACTCTTCATACTTGGAACAAGAAGTTTTAGTAACTTTAACAAAATTAGGAGTGGATATTAAAAACTGTCGAGGACAATCTTTTGATAATGCTTCAAATATGTCAGGAAAGTACTCAGGTTTGCAAAGACGCATTAAAGAATATAGTCCAAGTGCGGTTTTTATTCCTTGTGCTAACCATTCTTTAAATTTAATTGGAAATTTCGCTGCAGAAAGTTGTAACGCTGCACTTCAATATTTTTTGTTTGTGCAGAAGTTATTCACATTTTTCTCTGTGTCAACTCATCGCTGGAAAATTTTAACGAGTAAACTAGAAATGTGTAAAGATAAACAATCCGTCTCACTGAAAAGAGTTTCTGATACAAGATGGTCAGCAAGAGCAGACGCTGTATTAGCTATAAAACTTGGATTCGCCCATATAAAAGAGGCTTTAAATGAAATTTGTAATGCAGAAGAAGAAAAACGAGTTACGATAGTGGAGGCGACTTCACTTCTAAAGAAAATGGAGAAATATGAAACCGCCCTAATGACAGTGATTTGGAATACTATTTTGCAAAGAATAAATGCTACTAGTAAATCACTGCAATCAGTAGAGTGCGAACTATTCAAAGGATCTATCCTACTGAAGTCATTAGAAAATTTTATCAATAATTTCCGAGAAGAATATGAAAAAGAGGCAACTGATTTATCAGGGCTATCATTTAGTGTGGAAGATGAACAAACTTGCAGACGACGAAAGAGAAACGTGTTTTTTGATGAAAACAAAGAAGTCGGACATGAATTCACAATTACAATTAGAGAAGATTTTAAAGTCAATTCATTTTATGTCATGTGATAACACTAAGGCACAACTATCTCAAAGAGCTCAGAAGTATGAAGTTGTTCTAGAGCCTTTTCGTATATTTTTTGACTGGAAATTGTCAACAGAAGAAAGAAAGAAAGCGTTAAAAAAGTTGAAGGATATGTACAAAAATGACATTGATGTTTGTACTTTGGAAGATGAAATGGACCATTTCTTAATATTTCTAAAAGAAAACGAGGACACCATAAAAACCACACCAGACAATCCAGACATCTTAGGTTTCTTGTATGATAGTGGTGTCGAATGTGTCGATAGATATCACATCTATCGAGCCGCCACAGAAATGTCTTGCACATTTCTGAATATTGAAATATTATTGAAGATTTTTCTAACAATTCCCTTATCTAATGCGTCCGGAGAAAGATCATTTTCTGTTTTAAAGAGAGTAAAAAATTATTTAAGGATTACAGTGGGAGAAGAAAGACTAAATAACTTGGCCATTTTGTATATAGAGCAGGAAATTTTAAACCGCATTGACACTGACAAAATAATTGATGATTTTGCAAGAAATAAAGCAAGACGGAAATTCATAATTTAAAAATTAGGGGCTTACAAGATTCTTTAAGTAACCAATAGCTAGTGTTTCTGTAAATAATAATTACATATTAATTTGTTCCTCTGCATACTGAAAGTGAAGTGAAGCTGTCCTGTCTATGTTAAATAAGACATTTTTGTTTTGCATAATCAAACGAATGTTTAACTTTTGATATTTAAATGTTAAGTATATCCATATTTAGTAATACTCTGTGTTTTATATCTTACATTTAATATAAACGTATTGTAGGCCTAATTAATAAAAAAATAATTATTTAAAAAATGTGTGTAATCTTCCTGAACTTTCCGTATGTCAGGGAAAATTCTTGAAACCGCCAGGGTATGTCAGGGAGTTATACCACACTACGTTCCAAATATTTTGAATACACCATCAATGTTAAAAGTGTGAAAATACCTAATGCTTTCATGTGTAAAGTTAGGAAAGATTATTTTGGGTTTTAGTAAATTTTGTAAAGAAAGGAATACTCTATTTGATGAATGAAAACATAAAACACTTATTTATTTAATGTGTAACGGTATGAAAATTTTCATTACTTTTCTTTTTTGTTAATAAGTTTATGAGGGTTTTCTTGCAACTTCTATTTCTAACTTGAGTTTGAGGGCCCCAAAATTTTTACCGCTTGGGGCCTCCACTTGACTTGAGCCGCCTCTGGCTAATGATAATGGAATGATTCTATCAGTATAATCCACCTATGCCAGATTCCGTGTTCCCACATACTCATGAATAACTAGTGTGTTGAAATTTCTACACTACCTACCCAAAAGTCGCAAACTTAACACTACACAACAATTCGAAATATACAAACACAACCAAACAACATACTCAATGACCATTTACAATTTAAATCAAACACATTATTCGACACAGTAATCAACAACACATACAATTCAAAATCCCGCGCCAATCCCTTTCCACCTCCACCCCCACACACAACCTGTTAACTAAAAACCGTTACAAATTACTGACAACTTGGCACATTCTGTATACAAACCTCACTGAAGAAGGAGAACAACATTCCGGAACGTCGTATGAGAGAATACAACAAGTAAGTTCACAAGAGAGCGTAAAATCAATATTAATAATTATAAAGTGCTGTGAACAAAGTAGTGATGAACATTCGAAATAACACACTGATGCAAATTCGTTAGTACTGTAGATTGTTGTTAGTTCATAGCGAAGTTGCTTTGCATTTAAAAAAGTGTAAATGTTGCAAACCCTATTCAGAATTTCATCAGGAAAATATTTTTGATAATGGGAAAACTTCACTTAAGAACAAAGATACTTCAAGGTGCCCAGTGAAAGCAAACCTCTCTTTAGCCTGGCATATTATTGTGTCACACACTTCCTTTGCTTCTGTCTTCAGCTTTGTAATATCAGATTTTTCCTTTTATTGGTGACAGTACTGGATGATCCAACAATTCCATAAATATTTTCATCAATCTTGCTCCTGATATTAGTTAACGTTTCTTCAAAACTTGTGACATACTTTACAGCACCAATATGGTCAATATCTTTTAGTTGAAAATGGCCAAATAAAATGTCAACATGAGGCATGATTTCATGAAAAAGAGAAAGCCAGAATACAAAATCCTTACTTGTTAATGTTTTTAGATAGCCGTTTGCTTGAGCGATTGTGTTTGCGTTTTTCACTTCCTCTCCTTTAAGAATCAGTTCCATACATTCTATTATTTGTTTTCTGTAGAGAAATACAATATTAACACTACGTGACTGAAAGTTCCACCTGGTGGGAACTGATCGAGGTAATCTTTTTACTATTTCATCCAACATTTTTGTATGCTGAGGACTGGTAGAGAAAAATGAACAAATCCCTTGTAAAGTTGAAAAGAAAACACGAACACCTCTGTTTGCTGAAGCGGCATTCAGCATAATTAAGTTCAAACGATGAGCATGGCAATGCACATACTCTGCATTTGGATAGGTATGTTTTACAATAGCTTGTACACCACTAGAGGACCCAGACATTACTGACGCTCCATCATATGTTTGTGCAATTAATTTGTGGAAAGTTCCAAGTAAGTTGTGTCGAGACAGTTCATCTAACAAGCATGATGCAAGTGACTGAGCATCATGTTTAGGTGGAGCAATGAAACCCCAGAATCTTTCAACTTGTTTACCTTTTATTATGTACTGATACACTATGACCATTTGAAAAACATTAGCAACATCGCTGGTCTCATCGGCAATTACAGCCAAATAATCCGCTTCTTTTATGTCACTCGTTATTTTTTCATGGCATATTTTTAACATTACATTTAAAAGTTCATTTTGAATTGTTTTTGAGGTGCCCTTAAATACTGTTGCTTTCTCTAAATGATTTTTCATTGCTGTGCCAAGCTCAGAACTGAAATCAATTCATCCTCGGAATACACCAGGATTTGATGAAGATTGAGTCTCATGACCCCGCAAAGCTAATTCAAAAGCTCCACAGAAGCGGATACAGTTTATTATTATATTTAAGACGTACCTATTATTTCGTACTCTTTTGTTGTGTAAAACAATGTTTTGTCTATATTCACTGTCCAACTGCTGTGCTATATTAACTGTGCCAAAAAGAGCAAACTGTAAAGCATTCTTTATATGTACACTTGATGCCTGATGTTTTCTTATTCTTTTGGCAAGATGATTTATATCTTTCATTCCAAATTTTGTCCAGGGAACCTCCCCTCCAAACAATAAACACGGGAAACAAAATAAAGAATTTTTTCGTCACAACCACATAACCAGTCAGTATTTTCGTAATATTCTCGTATTTTAAATGCTCGATTAAATTGTCGACCAGCTGACTTTACAATTTGATTTATTGTTAAGGGAGGCATTGGTCGTCGTAATCTTTTAATTTCAATTTTTTCCTCCACTGGTCTTTGCAGAAAGGGAATTTCTAAAAGGTTCTTAATGCTATTCATTTTAAAATTAAAAAAACACGTTTAAACGCACACAGAATCACTAACTCCAAAAAGCACAAACACAAAAGCACACAGCAGCTCTTAACAAATAAAAAAATATTTAACACACAGTTAATTAATAACAGTTAATAGACACGTAATTATCACTATCACAGTTATACAAAATTATAACTATAATTTTATAACCTCAAAAGCGAGTACATGTTTACTTTGAACCAACGCAAACTTTAAACCTGATACAACGTACAAATCAAGAAGGCTGTGCTCACTTCATGACAAAATTAAAGATGCACTACAGCACTGTTAGTGGAACGATGCAGAAACTCTGCAACCACCTAGTAATGTAGGGAATGTAGGGCAACTGTGAAGAGTAACGCAAGTTCTCCCATATGCTTGTGTAGTAAGCTCTGCCATTTACTCTTCAAGTTGCAAGCAGCCTACAACCACCAGCCTGCGCGCCACATTTGAATTGTACATGAACATTGCCGCATAGAATCTAATACGTTTTCCGTTGAAATTAATGACATTTTTAATGGAACTTTTCAGCCTACCCTTGTAATTTTAAGTAGTTGTACATTACATTTCGGAAATACCATCGCAGATAGCAAGATTCCTCTCTGGCGGCAGGGGAATATGAGCTGTACCATGGCCAGGTAGCCACAAGCTTAATGGTTGAAGGGTGAAGAAGAAGAAATTGTTGTAAACATATCCAATACTTTAAAGTTAAAACAATGCTAAATGTTAGTTTACAATTTTTTAAAATGAAATAATAACTATTACTAGACAAAATTAACAAAGGACAACTGTGAACTACAGGAGTTCAGAGAGAAACGCCCAAGTGCATCTCACACCACCAAGCAGTCTACAGTCATACTCAAATTTTTGTCATTTGAATATATATTTCCTGACTGTGAATATCGTGATCATCAATTTGCATTACAATTATAGGCTAATATTTTTGTGTGTTCGTGTTACGGAGTTTTTCATTTAAATGTGTTCTCAAACTACGAGTTATCGTTTTGTGGTCTGATTAATATTTTTGCTGCATGTTCGTGTTACAGAGTTTGTTGTTTGAATTTATGTTTAATAACTATGGGTATTGTGAGCACTGATTTGCATTAGGCCTGTAATTAATATTTGTGCATGTATTTCATCAATAAATTTGTAGACGAAACAGAAGTATTTAAATTTGAACGTTTTATATAGTGTAATTTCCAGACTTTTAACACCACACTCGGCATACAAAATTTAGAACAGCTTGGAGTGTGACAACACAAGAGTTTATAATCAACTCCTAAATTGAAGTTCAGTAACTCCAGAAATGAAAGAAGAAAGGTAAGGCTACAAATAATTGAAGTAACATTGGTCCATTTATGTTGATCACCAACGGAAACAGACTACACAGATCAAGTTTTACAGATTAATACATTATAAAAATTGTGTAGCTTATTGCTTTACATATTACTTGCACCTTTGTTTATGGTCAAAGTAATTTAATAATTTTTGAAATGATGTAGAATAATAATTTTGACACCATAAACTTTAATTTCTGGATGAGTAAATTTTCAAGTCGCGTGTGAGTTTTAAGTTGATTGTACAAACGTCAAGCAGCATAGGCAAATGTACTGTATTCCCAGGCAACTGACAGTGCCAGTATGTAACAGTACATAATGGCCCAATACCATAATTATGGGATTTAAAGGTATTTTTCAATGTTTTGTATTGTTTAATCATTAAGACACAGAATGGTTAGGTCCATTGTCCCTATATATGGAGGAACAAAGTAAATTCAGCAAGAGTACTATACCAAGGTCACCGTTGGACGTGCGGGAATCGGAAAAGGCCATGGCGGTGTTTGTGACGAATGACTTTAAATATGCATTGTGATTGGATCCTAGCACTGTTCCGTCATAACCAAAAACAATGACGCACTGACTACAATACGTACAACGAGGCGTTGTCCAGTAAGACAAAGCTGGATGACGTAAGAAACACACACACAAGCGCAAATTTACATTTGCCTCGTTCTCAATTCAACGCAGTTCTTCAAAGGATCAACAGCGATGTATCGCTGTGTGATCAATTTTATAACAAAAGTTTATTATAACTAGAATCAAAATTACCAGTATAATAGTGGAGCAATAAAAGCTCGAATTTAATAACAGTATGAACTATAATATGTAGAATCAGTGCTTATATTTACTTAATAAAACTCAGCAGAACTTGAGGCGAACACCGGCCATCAACATGGGCGTCAGCCACCAACAGCTAAGGAGCAACACCGAACAACAATAAGAGAAGTCCGATTTTACCATCTTTCTTATAGTTTAATGAGCTCATTGATCAAGAATAATTAATTAAACGAATGTACTTGTAATAGGGCGAATGCGTGTGAGAGTGAGTGAGAGAGCTCGTGGCCACCAATATATGCCGAGGGCATTGGTTTGTGTGTAAGTAAATACTAATTAATAAGTGATTAAAGCTGCAGCATTATAAACGTTACAATGATCTTGATTTAGAAACAGAAAAAAAAGAAGTATTAAGAATGATTTTGGATATTAAACTAACCACCATTTTGTTTTGGTAATCTTATATGACACCATTTTGACCGCATGGTCGTGTATGTAAAACATATCTGGGAAATTAAAATTTTGATGGTTGCTTTCCATAATACAGTGTTATTATTTGTGACATCTTCTGTGTATCAAAATCTCGCTTGTAAATTTTACCTGGCCCCCTTTAGGTAAAAGCACATTTAAAAAGAAGAATATGAGCCCGGCAGCGACTGAAATTGGTAAGTACGTAGAGGTACCATATTATGGTATTTTTTATACATATAAATATCAGTATATGTGGGTAGTAATAAATAAAGTGGGTAAAATCACAAATGGCGCCTGAACTGTGGACGTTATATAAAAATTAATTTATATAAAACAGCCAGATTGAGAAACACAGAAGGTGGTACAAGACGGAACATAACCTAATACACAAGAGGTTATGTTGATGAAACAAAGCAACCAGTAATTGTATAATTAAAAAAAAATGGTCATTTAAACAGTTAAATTATGGCAGAAAGAAATGATAGTATGTTATGTGTAAACAATACAGACACAGAATCTATTTTATTAGACAAAATAAGCGCGAATTCTACGCCTAGAGCAGTCGAAAATAAAATATAGGAAGATCTGTTTATATTAATTAAAACACAAAATAGTGTATTAAAAGAAATTGACGAAAAGTTTGATAGCTTTGAGAATGAATTAAAGAAAGAAAACAATGTACAAGATGTAAAATTGAACCAATTAGATGAGAAACTTAAAAAAGTTGAAAACGAAATACATAAACAAAATTCCAATGTTAATGAGAAAATTAATACAATAGAAACACAATATGTTGATATTAAAATGCAAACAGATATTGTGAATGAGCAAGTTAAAACTAAGATAAGTAATTTAGATGATAAAGTCAAACAAATTAATGAAACCGTTCAAAATCAGATAGAAATCCACAGTAGAGACAGTAGAACAGTTAGAAATTAAAACTAAGTAAACAGTTAGAATTGAGAACTTATGTTTTACAAAACAAATTAGAACAATGTGAATTAAATGTAGTAGACCTAACAAAAGGTATTCAGACAATAGATAGCATTATATCAAAACATGAAAACAATACAACCAATAAAATAAGTATGTTGCAGAATAGAATTGAAGAAATAGATAGTTTACATATACAAAATTATAACGATGTGCACGATAGATATAACCTAGTGGAGAGTGATTTAACAAAAATGAAAAATGAGTTGCGGGGGGAGATTAGCAGAAATTTAACGGGAAATATGGAAAGGGTTATTATTACAAGAGATTTTTACAATGAAATAGAGTTAGAATTATTCAGTTATGAAAACCACACAATACACCCCATTTATTAACCAAACCAGGGAGTACCACCATTTTAGTAATAGTAATTGGGAGATACAGTTAACCAAGATAATCAGGTGTTTCAAGGGTAGTGCCGCGGTATGGGCAGAAGCACACAGAATAGAGTGGGGTAATTATGAGATGTTTGAACAAGCTTTTAAGGGAAAGTATTGGCCAGAGGAGGAACAGGAAGCGTTGAGGAGTAAAATAATGGGAACGGGTAGTTTCGGGAGCCACTCAAATAATAACAACAATATATGTAACACAGTTGTACAATGAGGTTAAATATTTAGAACCTCAAATTCCTTTTAAATCTTTTGTAAGGTACGTTAGTAAACACCTACCTCGAGAAGTACAAATAACATTAATGACTAAAGAAATGGCAAATTTAAGCGAACTTGAGAAAGTCCTTGATATTTTGCAGAGTATTAGAGATAGGGAAGTGAATAGGCGATTAACACAGGGTAATTATAAACCAAACCAGGTAGAATATAATTCACAAAGAAACAATTACAATGAACATAATGTGACGAATAAAGATAATCATTATAAACCAGGTGAGTGGAGATGTTATAGGTGTCAGCAGGAGAATTTCGCATTCCGTCGACAGTGTTTCAAGTGTAGAACGCCGAGAGGAGTACAACGGAGGAGAGAGGAGACGAGACAAGACAAACCACAAGGCAGAGAGACACCGGACACAAGAGGAGCGGTGAACAACAACCAGAGGCCAGATAAGGGACACCGAGGCCCCACCACCAGCAGACACCAGGAAAACTAGAAACGACAGTGGTTGCCAGGACCCGACCACTGTTCAGGGAAACGCAGGAGGTCCAACCAGTCGAGGAGATACACAGCCATGTAATCAAAGCAGATATTGTAGCCGATCCGATGGAAGAGGAAAGCAATGCCAACAACGAGGTGAGAGCAGGACTGACAGAGATTCAGGTAACTGTAGGAAATAAGAATTTTAAAACATTGATAGATACGGGTAGCGAAATTTCCGTGATAGCAGAGAACATTTTAGCAGAATTAAGGGAGTTTAACAAAGATATTCCAGTTTTGCCAGTAGCAGGAGTCACGGGTGTACGTAGCAAGCGAGTAACTAAACAGATACATTTGAGTTTTCTAATAGATAATATAGAATTTGTAAACACATTTTTGGTAGTAAGAGGGTTAAGTTTAGATGTCATACTGGGTAATGATTTTTTACGAAGGACGAAAGCTGTTATAAATTTTAGAGAGAAGGTGATAGAATTAGATGGGGGTGACCGGTCGGTAAGAGTAAAATTTGAGCAAATATTAGATAATGTTAGAACGTGCGGAGTTAAAATACTACAGAAGGGTGTAAGTGAGAATAATTTAGATACCAAGGTAAGTGCATGTATAGAGGCAGAATATATGAGTGAGTCGGAGAGTGAAAAGAGTAATATTAATGATGCTGTATGGGAGTTAAGGGCGGATGAATTTTGTAGTGAAGGTGAGGTGGTAAGGAGTGGCCAGCGTGCAGCGTTATGGCGAGTGATAGAGCGGTATAGAGGAGTGTTTGCCGAGGTTCCAGGAAGGGCAAGAGAGTATGAATGGGTATTACAAATAAGGGAACACACACCGTTCATGCAAAGGAGCTACCCCGTCCCTTACTCAAAAAGAAGAGCGGTGCAGAGAGAACTCGACAGGATGGTGGAAACAGGTATAATCGAACGGTCAGTATCACATTATTCTAATCCACTAGTAGTAGTAATTAAGAAGGACGGACGAGTACGTTTATGTCTAGATGCCAGAAGAATAAACCAAATCATAATTCCCGACCGAGAGTCACCAGAGCCTATCAATGAGATCTTCCAGAAGTTCAGTGGAGTAAAATATATGACATCGTTGGATTTAACAGCTGGATATTGGCAGGTTCCGCTAGCAGAGGTTAGTAGAAAGTACACAGCATTTTTGTTTAATGGCAAGAACTACCAGTTTCGACGTCTACCCTTCGGATTGAACACCAGCGTCGCCAGCTTTATAAAGTGTTTAGATAAAATTTTGCGGCCCAAGGACTTAGGCTTTTTGACGGTCTACGTGGACGATATTTTGATTGCATCCAGGACCTTCGAGGACCATTTAGATCACTTGGAATATGTATTGGCTAGACTAGAGGAAGGAGGACTCGCAGTAAATTGGGACAAGTCGACATTTTTGCAGACGCAGGTCAATTTTTTAGGATTTATTATCACGCCTGAAGGAATCTCAGCGAACCCCGACAAAGTCGAATCAATCATGCGTTTCCCTGAACCGAGGAATGTGAAACAATTACAAAGTTTCCTTGGGTTATGTAATTTTTACCGAAAGTTTCAGCAGAACTATGCAGATTTAACCACAAGATTGAGCTCAGTACTCCAGAAAACCAAACAATGGAAATGGGAAGAGAAGGAGCGCACAGCATTTGAAGAGATTAAAAAGAAATTCAGTCAAATGGTAATGATGAACCACCCAGACTTTGAGAGAGTGTTTTATTTACAAACGGATGCGAGCAATGTGGCCATCGGTGCAGAATTATACCAAGAAGGCGAGGACAAGGAACATAAGGTAATAGCATTTGCAAGTAGATCATTAATACAGGCAGAGAAGAACTATACGACGACGGAGAAGGAGTTATTGAGTATAGTATTCGCCGTTGGAAAGTTTCGAACATACATTCTAGGAAATCGCACAGTAATTAGGACGGACCACAAGGCTTTGTCATTTTTAAACACATGTAAACTTGCTCATAGCCGTCTAACCAGGTGGGTACTGATATTGCAGGAATATAATTTTGAGTGGGAATATATCAAAGGGTCGGAGAACAAGGTGCCGGACACTCTGTCAAGGATAGACATGCTGTACAATAAAACGGGGAGAGATTTAAAGGAAATCGAGATTTTTCAGATCAGCCGAGAGGATAGAATTTTTGGAGAGGAGATGAGAGACATCCAGGCCATGCAGCGAGCAGATGGCAAGTCAGGTAAGGTTATAGAGAGTTTAGAAAAGGAGGTAAGTGGATCAGAGTATAGTCAGTATTTTCAAGTTCGTAGGGGGTTATTGTTTAAGAGGATAGTAGGGGGTGAGCGTGTTTGGAAATTAGTAGTTCCAGAAGGGTTAGTTGAGAAGGTTATTTGGGATTGTCATTTAAGGTGTGGTCATTTCGGAGCGAAGAAGTGTGAGTGTACTGAAAGAGTCATGTGTTTTTAGAAATATGGAGAGAAGGGTTAGAAGGTTGTTAAAGAGTTGTGATTTATGCCAGAAATCAAAAGTAGTCAACTATAGAGTCGAAGGGGAGATGAATTTTATAAAAGTGGAGAGACCATTTGATTTGGTTGCAGTGGATTTGTTTGGACCGTTACCAAAGGGTAGAGGCGGAGTGCAGTATGTGTTTGTAATGTTAGATACCTTTTCTAAGTATGTGAGGCTGTATAGTATTAAAAGAGCTACCAGTCGGGTATTGAGTGAGAAAGTGACTAAAGACTACATGATACAAGTGGGTAAGCCGAAAATAATTTTATCGGATCACGGACCGCAATTCATCAGTGGTCAGATGGCGTCAGACGTTAGGATGGGAAGGAATCATCACGAAGCATACGGCTGTGTACCATCCCCAGTCCAACCAGGCTGAGCGTGTAATGAGAGAGATAGGCAGGATCTTTAGAGCCTATTGTCACGCTAAACACAGCGAGTGGCCGTTGTACGTCAAGAAGGTAGAGAGTTGGCTGAACAGTACCACCCACGAGTCCACCGGCTATACACCTCACGAGCTGGTCAAAGGAACACGCCCTCCGAGAATATTGGAACAGTTATTTGATTACCCACCTGAGAGTACACCTATGGACGAGAGCATCAAGATTCGTTTGGCGAATGAGAACCTGTTGAGCAAAGGAGAAAGACGGAAGCGTAGGCACGACACGAGAGGTAAGTGGAATTGGACAGTTGGTATTGGTGAAGAGGCACGATTTATCAAATGCACAGGAGAAGGAAATTAAGAAGTTCTTCCTGCTCTACGAAGGACCTTATGAGGTAATTGAAGTTAAAATCCAGAATGCCTATGCATTACAGGATAGGGAGACTAAAGAAATAGTGGGTACACAAAATGCTAGTAATTTGAAGTTGTACTGGACAGCGTAGAAAGGAACAATGGGTACTTGATTAGATGTGTGAATGAGAATTAATTGTGTATTGGAAAAAAAAAGGTATGTATTCCATTAACACAAGTAGTTTATTTGAAGATGTGAAGTAAGAGATGCCAAAATTGTTGTAAATACAGAAATCAGTGTTGCTTGTTTTCCCTCTGAAAACAAGGAAATATATGTGTGTAAGGTAAGCAGAGCAGGTGATCCATTGTTGTAGTTCCTATCTTGTTATAGCAGTGAAAATAGTTCTGAAAAGGGTAAAGCTCGAACTTGTAAAGTGTCTATGTGAAAATTTTAAATAATTAACGGACTTGTTTTTCAGCAAGAGTGAAGAGTGTTTTGTAGTTATTTGGTGTTAGTAAATTATAAGTCAAAATTGGACTGTGAGAACAGCTGATGTATGAGAAGCTAAAGTATAAGTAATGGGCTAGAACAGTAGTGACATGTACTACTGTGGCTAGCGAAATGGGTTGATGAGCAACACATAGAATGCTGCCATCATCGGAGGCCTCATGGGGCGTAAATACACTGTACACCTTAAAATAATGTATATTGTATGTGCTTTTAACCGTGCAGTGTATCAATATTGTAAAAATCTAAAACATGAAAATGGAATTGATTTCCCCGACTTTTCGGGCGATTACTGCCTTACCAGCACTAATCGTGGTTTTGGCGAGCGGTCAGCTATGGTCATAATTTATGTCCCTTGACCATAGCTGTCTTGAAACTGGTGTATAGTAGAAATTAACAGGGGGGGTATACCTAGGGGAAATTCCCCAGAACTATGGAACAGCGGCTGCCACTCTGTTCGAGGAGGAACAGCAGAGCCAGGTGGTAGACCCGTTTAAGGGCGTGTGATTATATAAGTTTAGATATTATAATATCTTGTTGTTTAAATGTAAAGCCAACACAAGGACAAAGGAGGTGACAAATTCCTCCACATTTACAGTCCTTGCAGAGGCACCCGAGCACTACAGTTCGGTTGGGGGGCAATAGAGTGTGTGGTCAGGAGGTCGTTACAGGGGTAATGACGTTAACAAGTGTCAAAAAATAGTAGCTTTTAAAAGTTGAAAGTCTAAAGGTACAAATGAAGTTGTGCAAAAATATAGTAGGATGCCATTTACAAAATAGAGAAATGATTCTAAGTTGAGTAATAAAATTTGAATAATAAAAGTGTCTGCCATAATAGTTTTAGGTTGAATTTATAGTAATAATTAGGTGAAGGTATTTTGGGGGAATATTAGAGAATTGTTTAGGTATTGTGTTATTAGTAGTTATATATAGTTTGATTTCTTACAAGAAAAAAAAAAATTTTTTTTTGAGTTTGGTGGTGGTAAAAGAATAGTCAGTTTAGAGTCTTGTTGTTGTTATGTTAAAATTTTGAATTAGAACAAGCCAATGCCCCAAACACAAACCAATGCGTCTAAAAGGGAACATATCAGTTGTAGATATGGAGGTATCTTAGACCACTATTTTAATTTTTGTGTACAATGTTTCAGAGTTTTGTGGTGTTGTGACCGCGGTCCTGGGCTGGCTGGAGCGTCAGAACAGGAGCGTAGAGTGCCTCATGGCCTTATGGTGTAGGGATCTCTCAGGAGAAGTCCAGTAAGGTCAGAGGGTGCGACCAACATCATTGGACCAAGGGTAAGTGATGACAAATTTTTTATAGTAACATTACAGGGGGTTGTGGTGACATATCTAGACTGATCCTTTTAGGAAAGTGTGAATGAGTCAATGAAAGTTTTTGTGTCTCCACACAAAATCTTTCATTGAGGGGGTTTGTAACAGTACATAATGGCCCAATACCATAATTATGGGATTTAAAGGTATTTTTCAATGTTTTGTATTGTTACTTTTTAATCATTAAAACACAGAATGGTTAGGTCCATTGTCCCTATATACGGAGGAACAAAGTAAATTCAGCAAGAGTACTATACCAAGGTCACCGTTGGACGTGCGGGAATCGGAAAAGGCCATGGCGGTGTTTGTGACGAATGACTTTAAATATGCATTGTGATTGGATCCTAGCACTGTTCCGTCATAACCAAAAACAATGACGCACTGACTACAATACGTACAACGAGGCGTTGTCCAGTAAGACAAAGCTGGATGACGTAAGAAACACACACACAAGCGCAAATTTACATTTGCCTCGTTCTCAATTCAACGCAGTTCTTCAAAGGATCAACAGCGATGTATCGCTGTGTGATCAATTTTATAACAAAAGTTTATTATAACTAGAATCAAAATTACCAGTATAATAGTGGAGCAATAAAAGCTCGAATTTAATAACAGTATGAACTATAATATGTAGAATCAGTGCTTATATTTACTTAATAAAACTCAGCAGAACTTGAGGCGAACACCGGCCATCAACATGGGCGTCAACCACCAACAGCTAAGGAGCAACACCGAACAACAATAAGAGAAGTCCAATTTTACCATCTTTCTTATAGTTTAATGAGCTCATTGATCAAGAATAATTAATTAAACGAATGTACTTGTAATAGGGCGAATGCGTGTGAGAGTGAGTGAGTGAGCTCGTGGCCACCAATATATGCCGAGGGCATTGGTTTGTGTGTAAGTAAATACTAATTAATAAGTGATTAAAGCTGCAGCATTATAAACGTTACAATGATCTTGATTTAGAAACAGAAAAAAAAGAAGTATTAAGAATGATTTTGGATATTAAACTAACCACCATTTTGTTTTGGTAATCTTATATGACACCATTTTGACCGCATGGTCGTGTATGTAAAACATATCTGGGAAATTAAAATTTTGATGGTTGCTTTCCATAATACAGTGTTATTATTTGTGACATCTTCTGTGTATCAAAATCTCGCTTGTAAATTTTACCTGGCCCCCTTTAGGTAAAAGCACATTTAAAAAGAAGAATATGAGCCCGGCAGCGACTGAAATTGGTAAGTACGTAGAGGTACCATATTATGGTACTTTTTATACATATAAATATCAGTATATGTGGGTAGTAATAAATAAAGTGTGTAAAATCACAAATGGCGCCTGAACTGTGGACGTTATATAAAAATTAATTTATATAAAACAGCCAGATTGAGAAACACAGAAGGTGGTACAAGACGGAACATAACCTAATACACAAGAGGTTATGTTGATGAAACAAAGCAACCAGTAATTGTATAATTAAAAAAAAAAATGGTCATTTAAACAGTTAAATTATGGCAGAAAGAAATGATAGTATGTTATGTGTAAACAATACAGACACAGAATCTATTTTATTAGACAAAATAAGCGCGAATTCTACGCCTAGAGCAGTCGAAAATAAAATATAGGAAGATCTGTTTATATTAATTAAAACACAAAATAGTGTATTAAAAGAAATTGACGAAAAGTTTGATAGCTTTGAGAATGAATTAAAGAAAGAAAACAATGTACAAGATGTAAAATTGAACCAATTAGATGAGAAACTTAAAAAAGTTGAAAACGAAATACATAAACAAAATTCCAATGTTAATGAGAAAATTAATACAATAGAAACACAATATGTTGATATTAAAAAGCAAACAGATATTGTGAATGAGCAAGTTAAAACTAAGATAAGTAATTTAGATGATAAAGTCAAACAAATTAATGAAACCGTTCAAAATCAGATAGAAATCCACAGTAGAGACAGTAGAACAGTTAGAAATTAAAACTAAGTAAACAGTTAGAATTGAGAACTTATGTTTTACAAAACAAATTAGAACAATGTGAATTAAATGTAGTAGACCTAACAAAAGGTATTCAGACAATAGATAGCATTATATCAAAACATGAAAACAATACAACCAATAAAATAAGTATGTTGCAGAATAGAATTGAAGAAATAGATAGTTTACATATACAAAATTATAACGATGTGCACGATAGATATAACCTAGTGGAGAGTGATTTAACAAAAATGAAAAATGAGTTGCGGGGGGAGATTAGCAGAAATTTAACGGGAAATATGGAAAGGGTTATTATTACAAGAGATTTTTACAATGAAATAGAGTTAGAATTATTCAGTTATGAAAACCACACAATACACCCCATGCGATTTATTAACCAAACCAGGGAGTACCACCATTTTAGTAATAGTAATTGGGAGATACAGTTAACCAAGATAATCAGGTGTTTCAAGGGTAGTGCCGCGGTATGGGCAGAAGCACACAGAATAGAGTGGGGTAATTATGAGATGTTTGAACAAGCTTTTAAGGGAAAGTATTGGCCCGAGGAGGAACAGGAAGCGTTGAGGAGTAAAATAATGGGAACGGGTAGTTTCGGGAGCCACTCAAATAATAACAACAATATATGTAACACAGTTGTACAATGAGGTTAAATATTTAGAACCTCAAATTCCTTTTAAATCTTTTGTAAGGTACGTTAGTAAACACCTACCTCGAGAAGTACAAATAACGTTAATGACTAAAGAAATGGCAAATTTAAGCGAACTTGAGAAAGTCCTTGATATTTTGCAGAGTATTAGAGATAGGGAAGTGAATAGGCGATTAACACAGGGTAATTATAAACCAAACCAGGTAGAATATAATTCACAAAGAAACAATTACAATGAACATAATGTGACGAATAAAGATAATCATTATAAACCAGGTGAGTGGAGATGTTATAGGTGTCAGCAGGAGAATTTCGCATTCCGTCGACAGTGTTTCAAGTGTAGAACGCCGAGAGGAGTACAACGGAGGAGAGAGGAGACGAGACAAGACAAACCACAAGGCAGAGAGACACCGGACACAAGAGGAGCGGTGAACAACAACCAGAGGCCAGATAAGGGACACCGAGGCCCCACCACCAGCAGACACCAGGAAAACTAGAAACGACAGTGGTAGCCAGGACCCGACCACTGTTCAGGGAAACGCAGGAGGTCCAACCAGTCGAGGAGATACACAGCCATGTAATCAAAGCAGATATTGTAGCCGATCTGATGGAGGAAGAAAGCAATGCCAACAACGAGGTGAGAGCAGGACTGACAGAAATTCAGGTAACTGTAGGAAATAAGAATTTTAAAACATTGATAGATACGGGTAGCGAAATTTCCGTGATAGCAGAGAACATTTTAGCAGAATTAAGGGAGTTTAACAAAGATATTCCAGTTTTGCCAGTAGCAGGAGTCACGGGTGTACGTAGCAAGCGAGTAACTAAACAGATACATTTGAGTTTTCTAATAGATAATATAGAATTTGTAAACACATTTTTGGTAGTAAGAGGGTTAAGTTTAGATGTCATACTGGGTAATGATTTTTTACGAAGGACGAAAGCTGTTATAAATTTTAGAGAGAAGGTGATAGAATTAGATGGGGGTGACCGGTCGGTAAGAGTAAAATTTGAGCAAATATTAGATAATGTTAGAACGTGCGGAGTTAAAATACTACAGAAGGGTGTAAGTGAGAATAATTTAGATACCAAGGTAAGTGCATGTATAGAGGCAGAATATATGAGTGAGTCGGAGAGTGAAAAGAGTAATATTAATGATGCTGTATGGGAGTTAAGGGCGGATGAATTTTGTAGTGAAGGTGAGGTGGTAAGGAGTGGCCAGCGTGCAGCGTTATGGCGAGTGATAGAGCGGTATAGAGGAGTGTTTGCCGAGGTTCCAGGAAGGGCAAGAGAGTATGAATGGGTATTACAAATAAGGGAACATACACCGTTCATGCAAAGGAGCTACCCCGTCCCTTACTCAAAAAGAAGAGCGGTGCAGAGAGAACTCGACAGGATGGTGGAAACAGGTATAATCGAACGGTCAGTATCACATTATTCTAATCCACTAGTAGTAATAATTAAGAAGGACGGACGAGTACGTTTATGTCTAGATGCCAGAAGAATAAACCAAATCATAATTCCCGACCGAGAGTCACCAGAGCCTATCAATGAGATCTTCCAGAAGTTCAGTGGAGTAAAATATATGACATCGTTGGATTTAACAGCTGGATATTGGCAGGTTCCGCTAGCAGAGGTTAGTAGAAAGTACACAGCATTTTTGTTTAATGGCAAGAACTACCAGTTTCGACGTCTACCCTTCGGATTGAACACCAGCGTCGCCAGCTTTATAAAGTGTTTAGATAAAATTTTGCGGCCCAAGGACTTAGACTTTTTGACGGTCTACGTGGACGATATTTTGATTGCATCCAGGACCTTCGAGGACCATTTAGATCACTTGGAATATGTATTGGCTAGACTAGAGGAAGGAGGACTCGCAGTAAATTGGGACAAGTCGACATTTTTGCAGACGCAGGTCAATTTTTTAGGATTTATTATCACGCCTGAAGGAATCTCAGCGAACCCCGACAAAGTCGAATCAATCATGCGTTTCCCTGAACCGAGGAATGTGAAACAATTACAAAGTTTCCTTGGGTTATGTAATTTTTACCGAAAGTTTCAGCAGAACTATGCAGATTTAACCACAAGATTGAGCTCAGTACTCCAGAAAACCAAACAACGGAAATGGGAAGAGAAGGAGCGCACAGCATTTGAAGAGATTAAAAAGAAATTCAGTCAAATGGTAATGATGAACCACCCAGACTTTGAGAGAGTGTTTTATTTACAAACGGATGCGAGCAATGTGGCCATCGGTGCAGAATTATACCAAGAAGGCGAGGACAAGGAACATAAGGTAATAGCATTTGCAAGTAGATCATTAATACAGGCAGAGAAGAACTATACGACGACGGAGAAGGAGTTATTGAGTATAGTATTCGCCGTTGGAAAGTTTCGAACATACATTCTAGGAAATCGCACAGTAATTAGGACGGACCACAAGGCTTTGTCATTTTTAAACACATGTAAACTTGCTCATAGCCGTCTAACCAGGTGGGTACTGATATTGCAGGAATATAATTTTGAGTGGGAATATATCAAAGGGTCGGAGAACAAGGTGCCGGACACTCTGTCAAGGATAGACATGCTGTACAATAAAACGGGGAGAGATTTAAAGGAAATCGAGATTTTTCAGATCAGCCGAGAGGATAGAATTTTTGGAGAGGAGATGAGAGACATCCAGGCCATGCAGCGAGCAGATGGCAAGTCAGGTAAGGTTATAGAGAGTTTAGAAAAGGAGGTAAGTGGATCAGAGTATAGTCAGTATTTTCAAGTTCGTAGGGGGTTATTGTTTAAGAGGATAGTAGGGGGTGAGCGTGTTTGGAAATTAGTAGTTCCAGAAGGGTTAGTTGAGAAGGTTATTTGGGATTGTCATTTAAGGTATGGTCATTTCGGAGCGAAGAAGTGTGAGTGTACTGAAAGAGTCATGTGTTTTTAGAAATATGGAGAGAAGGGTTAGAAGGTTGTTAAAGAGTTGTGATTTATGCCAGAAATCAAAAGTAGTCAACTATAGAGTCGAAGGGGAGATGAATTTTATAAAAGTGGAGAGACCATTTGATTTGGTTGCAGTGGATTTGTTTGGACCGTTACCAAAGGGTAGAGGCGGAGTGCAGTATGTGTTTGTAATGTTAGATACCTTTTCTAAGTATGTGAGGCTGTATAGTATTAAAAGAGCTACCAGTCGGGTATTGAGTGAGAAAGTGACTAAAGACTACATGATACAAGTGGGTAAGCCGAAAATAATTTTATCGGATCACGGACCGCAATTCATCAGTGGTCAGATGGCGTCAGACGTTAGGATGGGAAGGAATCATCACGAAGCATACGGCTGTGTACCATCCCCAGTCCAACCAGGCTGAGCGTGTAATGAGAGAGATAGGCAGGATCTTTAGAGCCTATTGTCACGCTAAACACAGCGAGTGGCCGTTGTACGTCAAGAAGGTAGAGAGTTGGCTGAACAGTACCACCCACGAGTCCACCGGCTATACACCTCACGAGCTGGTCAAAGGAACACGCCCTCCGAGAATATTGGAACAGTTATTTGATTACCCACCTGAGAGTACACCTATGGACGAGAGCATCAAGATTCGTTTGGCGAATGAGAACCTGTTGAGCAAAGGAGAAAGACGGAAGCGTAGGCACGACACGAGAGGTAAGTGGAATTGGACAGTTGGTATTGGTGAAGAGGCACGATTTATCAAATGCACAGGAGAAGGAAATTAAGAAGTTCTTCCTGCTCTACGAAGGACCTTATGAGGTAATTGAAGTTAAAATCCAGAATGCCTATGCATTACAGGATAGGGAGACTAAAGAAATAGTGGGTACACAAAATGCTAGTAATTTGAAGTTGTACTGGACAGCGTAGAAAGGAACAATGGGTACTTGATTAGATGTGTGAATGAGAATTAATTGTGTATTGGAAAAAAAAGGTATGTATTCCATTAACACAAGTAGTTTATTTGAAGATGTGAAGTAAGAGATGCCAAAATTGTTGTAAATACAGAAATCAGTGTTGCTTGTTTTCCCTCTGAAAACAAGGAAATATATGTGTGTAAGGTAAGCAGAGCAGGTGATCCATTGTTGTAGTTCCTATCTTGTTATAGCAGTGAAAATAGTTCTGAAAAGGGTAAAGCTCGAACTTGTAAAGTGTCTATGTGAAAATTTTAAATAATTAACGGACTTGTTTTTCAGCAAGAGTGAAGAGTGTTTTGTAGTTATTTGGTGTTAGTAAATTATAAGTCAAAATTGGACTGTGAGAACAGCTGATGTATGAGAAGCTAAAGTATAAGTAATGGGCTAGAACAGTAGTGACATGTACTACTGTGGCTAGCGAAATGGGTTGATGAGCAACACATAGAATGCTGCCATCATCGGAGGCCTCATGGGGCGTAAATACACTGTACACCTTAAAATAATGTATATTGTATGTGCTTTTAACCGTGCAGTGTATCAATATTGTAAAAATCTAAAACATGAAAATGGAATTGATTTCCCCGACTTTTCGGGCGATTACTGCCTTACCAGCACTAATCGTGGTTTTGGCGAGCGGTCAGCTATGGTCATAATTTATGTCCCTTGACCATAGCTGTCTTGAAACTGGTGTATAGTAGAAATTAACAGGGGGGTATACCTAGGGGAAATTCCCCAGAACTATGGAACAGCGGCTGCCACTCTGTTCGAGGAGGAACAGCAGAGCCAGGTGGTAGACCCGTTTAAGGGCGTGTGATTATATAAGTTTAGATATTATAATATCTTGTTGTTTAAATGTAAAGCCAACACAAGGACAAAGGAGGTGACAAATTCCTCCACATTTACAGTCCTTGCAGAGGCACCCGAGCACTACAGTTCGGTTGGGGGGCAATAGAGTGTGTGGTCAGGAGGTCGTTACAGGGGTAATGACGTTAACAAGTGTCAAAAAATAGTAGCTTTTAAAAGTTGAAAGTCTAAAGGTACAAATGAAGTTGTGCAAAAATATAGTAGGATGCCATTTACAAAATAGAGAAATGATTCTAAGTTGAGTAATAAAATTTGAATAATAAAAGTGTCTGCCATAATAGTTTTAGGTTGAATTTATAGTAATAATTAGGTGAAGGTATTTTGGAGGAATATTAGAGAATTGTTTAGGTATTGTGTTATTAGTAGTTATATATAGTTTGATTTCTTACAAGAAAAAAAAAAATTTTTTTTTGAGTTTGGTGGTGGTAAAAGAATAGTCAGTTTAGAGTCTTGTTGTTGTTATGTTAAACTTTTGAATTAGAACAAGCCAATGCCCCAAACACAAACCAATGCGTCTAAAAGGGAACATATCAGTTGTAGATATGGAGGTATCTTAGACCACTATTTTAATTTTTGTGTACAATGTTTCAGAGTTTTGTGGTGTTGTGACCGCGGTCCTGGGCTGGCTGGAGCGTCAGAACAGGAGCGTAGAGTGCCTCATGGCCTTATGGTGTAGGGATCTCTCAGGAGAAGTCCAGTAAGGTCAGAGGGTGCGACCAACATCATTGGACCAAGGGTAAGTGATGACAAATTTTTTATAGTAACATTACAGGGGGTTGTGGTGACATATCTAGACTGATCCTTTTAGGAAAGTGTGAATGAGTCAATGAAAGTTTTTGTGTCTCCACACAAAATCTTTCATTGAGGGGGTTTGTAACAGTACATAATGGCCCAATACCATAATTATGGGATTTAAAGGTATTTTTCAATGTTTTGTATTGTTACTTTTTAATCATTAAAACACAGAATGGTTAGGTCCATTGTCCCTATATACGGAGGAACAAAGTAAATTCAGCAAGAGTACTATACCAAGGTCACCGTTGGACGTGCGGGAATCGGAAAAGGCCATGGCGGTGTTTGTGACGAATGACTTTAAATATGCATTGTGATTGGATCCTAGCACTGTTCCGTCATAACCAAAAACAATGACGCACTGACTACAATACGTACAACGAGGCGTTGTCCAGTAAGACAAAGCTGGATGACGTAAGAAACACACACACAAGCGCAAATTTACATTTGCCTCGTTCTCAATTCAACGCAGTTCTTCAAAGGATCAACAGCGATGTATCGCTGTGTGATCAATTTTATAACAAAAGTTTATTATAACTAGAATCAAAATTACCAGTATAATAGTGGAGCAATAAAAGCTCGAATTTAATAACAGTATGAACTATAATATGTAGAATCAGTGCTTATATTTACTTAATAAACTCAGCAGAACTTGAGGCGAACACCGGCCATCAACATGGGCGTCAACCACCAACAGCTAAGGAGCAACACCGAACAACAATAAGAGAAGTCCAATTTTACCATCTTTCTTATAGTTTAATGAGCTCATTGATCAAGAATAATTAATTAAACGAATGTACTTGTAATAGGGCGAATGCGTGTGAGAGTGAGTGAGTGAGCTCGTGGCCACCAATATATGCCGAGGGCATTGGTTTGTGTGTAAGTAAATACTAATTAATAAGTGATTAAAGCTGCAGCATTATAAACGTTACAATGATCTTGATTTAGAAACAGAAAAAAAAGAAGTATTAAGAATGATTTTGGATATTAAACTAACCACCATTTTGTTTTGGTAATCTTATATGACACCATTTTGACCGCATGGTCGTGTATGTAAAACATATCTGGGAAATTAAAATTTTGATGGTTGCTTTCCATAATACAGTGTTATTATTTGTGACATCTTCTGTGTATCAAAATCTCGCTTGTAAATTTTACCTGGCCCCCTTTAGGTAAAAGCACATTTAAAAAGAAGAATATGAGCCCGGCAGCGACTGAAATTGGTAAGTACGTAGAGGTACCATATTATGGTACTTTTTATACATATAAATATCAGTATATGTGGGTAGTAATAAATAAAGTGTGTAAAATCACAAATGGCGCCTGAACTGTGGACGTTATATAAAAATTAATTTATATAAAACAGCCAGATTGAGAAACACAGAAGGTGGTACAAGACGGAACATAACCTAATACACAAGAGGTTATGTTGATGAAACAAAGCAACCAGTAATTGTATAATTAAAAAAAAAAAAGGTCATTTAAACAGTTAAATTATGGCAGAAAGAAATGATAGTATGTTATGTGTAAACAATACAGACACAGAATCTATTTTATTAGACAAAATAAGCGCGAATTCTACGCCTAGAGCAGTCGAAAATAAAATATAGGAAGATCTGTTTATATTAATTAAAACACAAAATAGTGTATTAAAAGAAATTGACGAAAAGTTTGATAGCTTTGAGAATGAATTAAAGAAAGAAAACAATGTACAAGATGTAAAATTGAACCAATTAGATGAGAAACTTAAAAAAGTTGAAAACGAAATACATAAACAAAATTCCAATGTTAATGAGAAAATTAATACAATAGAAACACAATATGTTGATATTAAAAAGCAAACAGATATTGTGAATGAGCAAGTTAAAACTAAGATAAGTAATTTAGATGATAAAGTCAAACAAATTAATGAAACCGTTCAAAATCAGATAGAAATCCACAGTAGAGACAGTAGAACAGTTAGAAATTAAAACTAAGTAAACAGTTAGAATTGAGAACTTATGTTTTACAAAACAAATTAGAACAATGTGAATTAAATGTAGTAGACCTAACAAAAGGTATTCAGACAATAGATAGCATTATATCAAAACATGAAAACAATACAACCAATAAAATAAGTATGTTGCAGAATAGAATTGAAGAAATAGATAGTTTACATATACAAAATTATAACGATGTGCACGATAGATATAACCTAGTGGAGAGTGATTTAACAAAAATGAAAAATGAGTTGCGGGGGGAGATTAGCAGAAATTTAACGGGAAATATGGAAAGGGTTATTATTACAAGAGATTTTTACAATGAAATAGAGTTAGAATTATTCAGTTATGAAAACCACACAATACACCCCATGCGATTTATTAACCAAACCAGGGAGTACCACCATTTTAGTAATAGTAATTGGGAGATACAGTTAACCAAGATAATCAGGTGTTTCAAGGGTAGTGCCGCGGTATGGGCAGAAGCACACAGAATAGAGTGGGGTAATTATGAGATGTTTGAACAAGCTTTTAAGGGAAAGTATTGGCCCGAGGAGGAACAGGAAGCGTTGAGGAGTAAAATAATGGGAACGGGTAGTTTCGGGAGCCACTCAAATAATAACAACAATATATGTAACACAGTTGTACAATGAGGTTAAATATTTAGAACCTCAAATTCCTTTTAAATCTTTTGTAAGGTACGTTAGTAAACACCTACCTCGAGAAGTACAAATAACGTTAATGACTAAAGAAATGGCAAATTTAAGCGAACTTGAGAAAGTCCTTGATATTTTGCAGAGTATTAGAGATAGGGAAGTGAATAGGCGATTAACACAGGGTAATTATAAACCAAACCAGGTAGAATATAATTCACAAAGAAACAATTACAATGAACATAATGTGACGAATAAAGATAATCATTATAAACCAGGTGAGTGGAGATGTTATAGGTGTCAGCAGGAGAATTTCGCATTCCGTCGACAGTGTTTCAAGTGTAGAACGCCGAGAGGAGTACAACGGAGGAGAGAGGAGACGAGACAAGACAAACCACAAGGCAGAGAGACACCGGACACAAGAGGAGCGGTGAACAACAACCAGAGGCCAGATAAGGGACACCGAGGCCCCACCACCAGCAGACACCAGGAAAACTAGAAACGACAGTGGTAGCCAGGACCCGACCACTGTTCAGGGAAACGCAGGAGGTCCAACCAGTCGAGGAGATACACAGCCATGTAATCAAAGCAGATATTGTAGCCGATCTGATGGAGGAAGAAAGCAATGCCAACAACGAGGTGAGAGCAGGACTGACAGAAATTCAGGTAACTGTAGGAAATAAGAATTTTAAAACATTGATAGATACGGGTAGCGAAATTTCCGTGATAGCAGAGAACATTTTAGCAGAATTAAGGGAGTTTAACAAAGATATTCCAGTTTTGCCAGTAGCAGGAGTCACGGGTGTACGTAGCAAGCGAGTAACTAAACAGATACATTTGAGTTTTCTAATAGATAATATAGAATTTGTAAACACATTTTTGGTAGTAAGAGGGTTAAGTTTAGATGTCATACTGGGTAATGATTTTTTACGAAGGACGAAAGCTGTTATAAATTTTAGAGAGAAGGTGATAGAATTAGATGGGGGTGACCGGTCGGTAAGAGTAAAATTTGAGCAAATATTAGATAATGTTAGAACGTGCGGAGTTAAAATACTACAGAAGGGTGTAAGTGAGAATAATTTAGATACCAAGGTAAGTGCATGTATAGAGGCAGAATATATGAGTGAGTCGGAGAGTGAAAAGAGTAATATTAATGATGCTGTATGGGAGTTAAGGGCGGATGAATTTTGTAGTGAAGGTGAGGTGGTAAGGAGTGGCCAGCGTGCAGCGTTATGGCGAGTGATAGAGCGGTATAGAGGAGTGTTTGCCGAGGTTCCAGGAAGGGCAAGAGAGTATGAATGGGTATTACAAATAAGGGAACATACACCGTTCATGCAAAGGAGCTACCCCGTCCCTTACTCAAAAAGAAGAGCGGTGCAGATAGAACTCGACAGGATGGTGGAAACAGGTATAATCGAACGGTCAGTATCACATTATTCTAATCCACTAGTAGTAGTAATTAAGAAGGACGGACGAGTACGTTTATGTCTAGATGCCAGAAGAATAAACCAAATCATAATTCCCGACCGAGAGTCACCAGAGCCTATCAATGAGATCTTCCAGAAGTTCAGTGGAGTAAAATATATGACATCGTTGGATTTAACAGCTGGATATTGGCAGGTTCCGCTAGCAGAGGTTAGTAGAAAGTACACAGCATTTTTGTTTAATGGCAAGAACTACCAGTTTCGACGTCTACCCTTCGGATTGAACACCAGCGTCGCCAGCTTTATAAAGTGTTTAGATAAAATTTTGCGGCCCAAGGACTTAGACTTTTTGACGGTCTACGTGGACGATATTTTGATTGCATCCAGGACCTTCGAGGACCATTTAGATCACTTGGAATATGTATTGGCTAGACTAGAGGAAGGAGGACTCGCAGTAAATTGGGACAAGTCGACATTTTTGCAGACGCAGGTCAATTTTTTAGGATTTATTATCACGCCTGAAGGAATCTCAGCGAACCCCGACAAAGTCGAATCAATCATGCGTTTCCCTGAACCGAGGAATGTGAAACAATTACAAAGTTTCCTTGGGTTATGTAATTTTTACCGAAAGTTTCAGCAGAACTATGCAGATTTAACCACAAGATTGAGCTCAGTACTCCAGAAAACCAAACAACGGAAATGGGAAGAGAAGGAGCGCACAGCATTTGAAGAGATTAAAAAGAAATTCAGTCAAATGGTAATGATGAACCACCCAGACTTTGAGAGAGTGTTTTATTTACAAACGGATGCGAGCAATGTGGCCATCGGTGCAGAATTATACCAAGAAGGCGAGGACAAGGAACATAAGGTAATAGCATTTGCAAGTAGATCATTAATACAGGCAGAGAAGAACTATACGACGACGGAGAAGGAGTTATTGAGTATAGTATTCGCCGTTGGAAAGTTTCGAACATACATTCTAGGAAATCGCACAGTAATTAGGACGGACCACAAGGCTTTGTCATTTTTAAACACATGTAAACTTGCTCATAGCCGTCTAACCAGGTGAGTACTGATATTGCAGGAATATAATTTTGAGTGGGAATATATCAAAGGGTCGGAGAACAAGGTGCCGGACACTCTGTCAAGGATAGACATGCTGTACAATAAAACGGGGAGAGATTTAAAGGAAATCGAGATTTTTCAGATCAGCCGAGAGGATAGAATTTTTGGAGAGGAGATGAGAGACATCCAGGCCATGCAGCGAGCAGATGGCAAGTCAGGTAAGGTTATAGAGAGTTTAGAAAAGGAGGTAAGTGGATCAGAGTATAGTCAGTATTTTCAAGTTCGTAGGGGGTTATTGTTTAAGAGGATAGTAGGGGGTGAGCGTGTTTGGAAATTAGTAGTTCCAGAAGGGTTAGTTGAGAAGGTTATTTGGGATTGTCATTTAAGGTATGGTCATTTCGGAGCGAAGAAGTGTGAGTGTACTGAAAGAGTCATGTGTTTTTAGAAATATGGAGAGAAGGGTTAGAAGGTTGTTAAAGAGTTGTGATTTATGCCAGAAATCAAAAGTAGTCAACTATAGAGTCGAAGGGGAGATGAATTTTATAAAAGTGGAGAGACCATTTGATTTGGTTGCAGTGGATTTGTTTGGACCGTTACCAAAGGGTAGAGGCGGAGTGCAGTATGTGTTTGTAATGTTAGATACCTTTTCTAAGTATGTGAGGCTGTATAGTATTAAAAGAGCTACCAGTCGGGTATTGAGTGAGAAAGTGACTAAAGACTACATGATACAAGTGGGTAAGCCGAAAATAATTTTATCGGATCACGGACCGCAATTCATCAGTGGTCAGATGGCGTCAGACGTTAGGATGGGAAGGAATCATCACGAAGCATACGGCTGTGTACCATCCCCAGTCCAACCAGGCTGAGCGTGTAATGAGAGAGATAGGCAGGATCTTTAGAGCCTATTGTCACGCTAAACACAGCGAGTGGCCGTTGTACGTCAAGAAGGTAGAGAGTTGGCTGAACAGTACCACCCACGAGTCCACCGGCTATACACCTCACGAGCTGGTCAAAGGAACACGCCCTCCGAGAATATTGGAACAGTTATTTGATTACCCACCTGAGAGTACACCTATGGACGAGAGCATCAAGATTCGTTTGGCGAATGAGAACCTGTTGAGCAAAGGAGAAAGACGGAAGCGTAGGCACGACACGAGAGGTAAGTGGAATTGGACAGTTGGTATTGGTGAAGAGGCACGATTTATCAAATGCACAGGAGAAGGAAATTAAGAAGTTCTTCCTGCTCTACGAAGGACCTTATGAGGTAATTGAAGTTAAAATCCAGAATGCCTATGCATTACAGGATAGGGAGACTAAAGAAATAGTGGGTACACAAAATGCTAGTAATTTGAAGTTGTACTGGACAGCGTAGAAAGGAACAATGGGTACTTGATTAGATGTGTGAATGAGAATTAATTGTGTATTGGAAAAAAAAAGGTATGTATTCCATTAACACAAGTAGTTTATTTGAAGATGTGAAGTAAGAGATGCCAAAATTGTTGTAAATACAGAAATCAGTGTTGCTTGTTTTCCCTCTGAAAACAAGGAAATATATGTGTGTAAGGTAAGCAGAGCAGGTGATCCATTGTTGTAGTTCCTATCTTGTTATAGCAGTGAAAATAGTTCTGAAAAGGGTAAAGCTCGAACTTGTAAAGTGTCTATGTGAAAATTTTAAATAATTAACGGACTTGTTTTTCAGCAAGAGTGAAGAGTGTTTTGTAGTTATTTGGTGTTAGTAAATTATAAGTCAAAATTGGACTGTGAGAACAGCTGATGTATGAGAAGCTAAAGTATAAGTAATGGGCTAGAACAGTAGTGACATGTACTACTGTGGCTAGCGAAATGGGTTGATGAGCAACACATAGAATGCTGCCATCATCGGAGGCCTCATGGGGCGTAAATACACTGTACACCTTAAAATAATGTATATTGTATGTGCTTTTAACCGTGCAGTGTATCAATATTGTAAAAATCTAAAACATGAAAATGGAATTGATTTCCCCGACTTTTCGGGCGATTACTGCCTTACCAGCACTAATCGTGGTTTTGGCGAGCGGTCAGCTATGGTCATAATTTATGTCCCTTGACCATAGCTGTCTTGAAACTGGTGTATAGTAGAAATTAACAGGGGGGGTATACCTAGGGGAAATTCCCCAGAACTATGGAACAGCGGCTGCCACTCTGTTCGAGGAGGAACAGCAGAGCCAGGTGGTAGACCCGTTTAAGGGCGTGTGATTATATAAGTTTAGATATTATAATATCTTGTTGTTTAAATGTAAAGCCAACACAAGGACAAAGGAGGTGACAAATTCCTCCACATTTACAGTCCTTGCAGAGGCACCCGAGCACTACAGTTCGGTTGGGGGGCAATAGAGTGTGTGGTCAGGAGGTCGTTACAGGGGTAATGACGTTAACAAGTGTCAAAAAATAGTAGCTTTTAAAAGTTGAAAGTCTAAAGGTACAAATGAAGTTGTGCAAAAATATAGTAGGATGCCATTTACAAAATAGAGAAATGATTCTAAGTTGAGTAATAAAATTTGAATAATAAAAGTGTCTGCCATAATAGTTTTAGGTTGAATTTATAGTAATAATTAGGTGAAGGTATTTTGGAGGAATATTAGAGAATTGTTTAGGTATTGTGTTATTAGTAGTTATATATAGTTTGATTTCTTACAAGAAAAAAAAAAATTTTTTTTTGAGTTTGGTGGTGGTAAAAGAATAGTCAGTTTAGAGTCTTGTTGTTGTTATGTTAAACTTTTGAATTAGAACAAGCCAATGCCCCAAACACAAACCAATGCGTCTAAAAGGGAACATATCAGTTGTAGATATGGAGGTATCTTAGACCACTATTTTAATTTTTGTGTACAATGTTTCAGAGTTTTGTGGTGTTGTGACCGCGGTCCTGGGCTGGCTGGAGCGTCAGAACAGGAGCGTAGAGTGCCTCATGGCCTTATGGTGTAGGGATCTCTCAGGAGAAGTCCAGTAAGGTCAGAGGGTGCGACCAACATCATTGGACCAAGGGTAAGTGATGACAAATTTTTTATAGTAACATTACAGGGGGTTGTGGTGACATATCTAGACTGATCCTTTTAGGAAAGTGTGAATGAGTCAATGAAAGTTTTTGTGTCTCCACACAAAATCTTTCATTGAGGGGGTTTGTAACAGTACATAATGGCCCAATACCATAATTATGGGATTTAAAGGTATTTTTCAATGTTTTGTATTGTTACTTTTTAATCATTAAAACACAGAATGGTTAGGTCCATTGTCCCTATATACGGAGGAACAAAGTAAATTCAGCAAGAGTACTATACCAAGGTCACCGTTGGACGTGCGGGAATCGGAAAAGGCCATGGCGGTGTTTGTGACGAATGACTTTAAATATGCATTGTGATTGGATCCTAGCACTGTTCCGTCATAACCAAAAACAATGACGCACTGACTACAATACGTACAACGAGGCGTTGTCCAGTAAGACAAAGCTGGATGACGTAAGAAACACACACACAAGCGCAAATTTACATTTGCCTCGTTCTCAATTCAACGCAGTTCTTCAAAGGATCAACAGCGATGTATCGCTGTGTGATCAATTTTATAACAAAAGTTTATTATAACTAGAATCAAAATTACCAGTATAATAGTGGAGCAATAAAAGCTCGAATTTAATAACAGTATGAACTATAATATGTAGAATCAGTGCTTATATTTACTTAATAAAACTCAGCAGAACTTGAGGCGAACACCGGCCATCAACATGGGCGTCAGCCACCAACAGCTAAGGAGCAACACCGAACAACAATAAGAGAAGTCCAATTTTACCATCTTTCTTATAGTTTAATGAGCTCATTGATCAAGAATAATTAATTAAACGAATGTACTTGTAATAGGGCGAATGCGTGTGAGAGAGTGAGTGAGCTCGTGGCCACCAATATATGCCGAGGGCATTGGTTTGTGTGTAAGTAAATACTAATTAATAAATGATTAAAGCTGCAGCATTATAAATGTTACAATGATCTTGATTTAGAAATAGAAAAAAAAGAAGTATTAAGAATGATTTTGGATATTAAACTAACCACCATTTTGTTTTGGTAATCTTATATGACACCATTTTGACCGCATGGTCGTGTATGTAAAACATATCTGGGAAATTAAAATTTTGATGGTTGCTTTCCATAATACAGTGTTATTATTTGTGACATCTTCTGTGTATCAAAATCTCGCTGTAAATGAATCCTGCCCCCCTTTAGGTAAAAGCACATTTAAAAAGAAGAATATGAGCCCGGCAGCGACTGAAATTGGTAAGTACGTAGAGGTACCGTATTATGGTACTTTTTATACATATAAATATCAGTATATGTGGGTAGTAATAAATAATAAAGTGGGTAAAATCACAAGTACTGCTATGCTTCCTCTCTTTGGATTATAATGTTAATGTAACCGTGTAGTATGAGGGTAAGTCGATAAGTATCTGTACAAAATTTTTTAATTTATTATAACAGTTTAAGTCTGACAGCTCATTTTTCAACATGGTCCCCTTGCTTTTTAGTACATTTGGTGGTTCATTGTTGCACAAGCTTCCTGATGTCCTCAGAAAAAAAGTTTTTTGGCTGAGCAGCAAGCAACCTCATATGCATCGCTTCCTTCACTTCTTGGTCTCTGGAGAATCGACGGCCCCCTTAAGGCATCTTTAAGTTGACCAAAGAGATGGTAATCCATCGGGACTGTATGCTGGATGCTCTAACAACTCGAAACGTTATTTCTCAAGGTTTTGGATAGTTTGGGCGGCAGTATGTGGGTGCGCGTTCTCATGCAACAAAAGCACCCTTGCCAACAATAGGCGTCAGCATTTGGGTTGAATTGCAGGCTTCAGTTCATTGGACAGCATCTCACTGTAACTTGCACTATGTACTAGTGAGCCCTTCTCCAAGTACTGTTGCAGTATTGGCCCTTGTGAATGTCAGAATACAGTGAGGGTTGTCAGAATACCTTTCCTGCAGAGGGTTGACAACTGAGTTTCTTTTTGACAGGAGATTCGGGGTGTTTGCATTCCATACTCTGGTGTTTGCTTTCAGGCTCAAAGTGGTGGATCCACGTGTCATCTCCACTGACTATTCACTTCAAAAAAGCTTCACCTTCATTAGCATAGCGATCCAGTAAGGGTTGGCAGATACCCACATGATTCCATTTACGCTCTTGAATGATCTGTTTTGTGACCCATCTTGTACAGACTTTATGAAAGCCAACCCTATTATGGATAATTCCACATGCAGAACCATGATTAACGTGGATGTTTGTGCTACACTCCACTACAAAATTCACCTTTGCAAACCACCTCATTGAAGCAAACCACACATACAAAAACATCGACAATAACATGGACATTCTACACGTACACACAAAAGGCCGAAAACTAGACACTAGACACTCTAGAACAATTGGAAATATAGAAACACACGAAAACACAAAAATGACATCCTAAACGAACAGACACAATTCAACTCACACGCATTATTCGAACATATCACACTCCACACACACACACAACATCGATCTTTCAAAAGTCGATACCGTCGCCAACAACAAGACGGACAGTGCACCCAACGGCAGCCTCTGAAGAAGCTTTTTAAAAGCAAAAACCAGTTAAGGCTATAAGGTAAAACTTTTACTTTTTTACATATAAAAAACTTTGTGTTCCGAGTCGGTAGTGAAGTAATTATATTTAGTTAAGTAATGGACACGTCATGGACAATGAAATCCAAGAATTGTTTTGACAGTGTAGTATCCAGATAGTGCCATATTGTTCTATGTGTCACATTCTTTATCATCTGACGGCCTGCGACCTTATCTTGGAAAGTCAATTTAATAATTACTCACGTTTAAATAAGTAAATGAATAATAAAATATTTTAACTGAGAACCATCTTAGAGAAGAAACATGTTTAAACATTTGATTTTGAGGCGATTTGGTGCATGTATTCAAGAAGTCATAGACGAGTTCAACATAGGATTCAGAGAATTTGAAACACCGAAAAACAGTGTGCCGCTACTTAATAATCTTGTCAGTGAAGAACAATCACCTGGCATTCAATTAGGATTTTGTGATCTACAAGCTGATCCCTTCCTGCAAACCAGCAAGAAAAGGAGGCCAGACTTATTTAAATTGCTACGTGATGAGAACGGTTTCTGAATCTGCTTTGGACAGAAATAAAAGATGTTGCCTTACAGATTCTTCTCTGCTTCATCCACTGAGATTAGCAACAACTCAGCTCTGTGTGAACAGTCCTCCTTCACATTGAAGTTTTTATGTAAATATACAATGATAAATAGCTTTCTTATATCTTTATTATAAATCTGAATTATTATATCTTTATAACTTCAGTTAAGATCCTTTACAAACGTACATATATCTGAAGTCCTGGATCGGAATGGTAAGCTCTCAGGTGAGGTTCCAATAAATAAGGGAGTTAGGCAGGGATGCTGTGTTTCCCCAACCTTGTTCAATATGTTTCTCAACGACATGTTGAGTGCATGGAAATCCAGAGTGACTTCGGAAATACAAACTTAATAAATCAGTTTGTATGTGTTCCCTGCTAAATGCACATGACATAGTTCTTATTCAAGAAAATGAGGATAATTTACAAAGATCTGTGTTCCAATTACAAGAAGTAGCAAGAGAGTACTAATCTCAATTATAATTCCAGTGAGAAAGACTAAAAACATGGCCTTTAAAGGTACTTATCTAGTGAGGACTAAGATAATTATAAACAACAGCACTTTAGAACAAGTGAGCTCGGCTGTGCAGTAAGCTATGAATCTGAATATGATGTGAAAGAGAAGATAAATAAATTTAGGAATATTTGTGGTATGATTCACAGTAATCTTAGAAAAAAAGAAGACAGCACAAGGATTAAATTTTATAAGACAATTGCAATACCCAAATTGACATATGCACGTGAGGCATGGGTCATGACAAAAAGGAATATGGCAAGATTCAGAGTGCTGAAATGCAGTTTCTTGGGAATACTTTAAATTATACATTGCAAGATAGAATAAGGAATGAAGATATCAGAGCAGAACTCGAAGTAAAGGACAAATGAAATTATTTGAATTTACAGAAGACAATGGTGGGATCATCTGCAAAGGATGACAGATGATCGATTGCCGAAATGAACTATAAAGCCATCGGGAGGAGAGACATGGGTTGTTCGATGATGAGATGGGTGCCAGAACCGGTTTATATAACCTAATCCTTGAAGTTAAGAAGAAGAAGATATCCTTATTATTATACCAACATAAAAAATATTATACCATCAAAGATATGCAGTGAGGTATGTTAAATGTGTAAATTACCCCTGCTTACTTATTTACTATGTACAATAATTATATACAGGCTTTTATTTTTACATTACTTGTCACAAATGGTTCACTTATGATGTGGCCTGCCGGTAGGTTTTTTAGGTGTTCGTAGATTGGTAGGTTTTTTAGGTTTCCATAGGTTTGTGAGTTTAATTTTTATGTACAGTATATCTTTAAATATTCTTATTATTCAGTGGTAGCCCATGCTTGTACAGTCACCAATAATTCCCGAATTATATTTTAAATTATAGAATTATGAATAAAACCATAACTAATAATAGTGTTTTGAAGCTAAATCATCGCAATTAATCATTTGCCGATTGAAAAGCGCAGAGCAATCGCGTTACTAAAAACCGTACACGGTCTTGCCATGGTGTATCACCGTGTATGCACCAACTGTGACGTGCTTGTATATGGGGAAATACAGTGGAGTTAGCCAGCCAGGAAATACTCTGGCTGGCTAGACTCAGTTGTTCCTGTTACAATGGTATAGGCTCGCTTGGTATGATTAGGGACTGCAAACCCCGCTTGTACGTCACGGCGCCACCAGTCTGTTTATTGGTAAATAACACATGGTGCGCCAGGTTGGAATTTGTAAGTTCGTTATTAGTGTCAATCCAATTCATCATCAAATATAAATAATAGTACATATAAAGGATTAAGGTGTCATAGTGTAAGATATTTATTAGACCTATATTTAACTGGTAAGACACAATGAATTCTGTCGAAAAAATTGACGAAAACGGTGTTCAGTTTAGGCCCTATTGAGGAAAAAATTGAAATTAAGAGAGTAGGTAAGTCTACACCAGACCTTTCAAATTTTAATCAAAGTGTAAAATCAGGTAACGGAATATTTAATCATAAATTTAAAAAAAGATTTATACAATAAATATTCGTGGTTACGTGGGTGTGACACTAAAATTACAGTAGGCCTATTTTGCTTTCCTTGTGTATTGTTTAGAGGGGAGGAGACTTGGACATCTTCTATTCAGAGAATAAAATAATTTATTCCATCCAACCCAACTGGAACCCCCAAATTTTTCAACCACCAGCCGCCACTGTTATTAAAGTATAAAATGTTCATTACTTTCACAGCACTATGAATTATCTGTTCAGGATATACTATGAGCATAGACAAGTTAAGGTCCTTGCTATATATTTAGTTCAACAAAAAACAATCTTTCGTTGGTCCAGTTAGCTCTTATCACCAAGAATTATGTCACATATTTATTGTGCAGTCACTGAAACCTTATACAGACCATACTACATTGAAAAAAAAGATCCTTAACATTTCTAAATTACCCCAACTGAAAATCCTTTTTAACCTTAATTCACATAAATGATTACAACTAATATATAGTATTAACAATTATTATTAATAATATAAAATAATTAACTTAATATTTGGCAGTTATGGCAATATTCTACATAAAATTAACACTTTCACATTCAACTAAATTCGATATAATCTTTGCAAATTAAATGAAATTATTATGATAATTGTTCACAATTACTTGTTCATTAAAAAAAAAACAAGTTTTTTGTAATAAACAAGTAATTAATATATTTTTAAATCACAACTAAATCAAGCTATACTCTTTACAAATAAAATGCAAACACAAATTTCTTCTGTTTTTGATAGCACTTCGTGTGGTTAAAATTACTATTAATGATATGCAGGATGGTAAAGGTATTCAACTGACCTTCTATTCATTAGCCAAGGTCGGCAGGTAAACGATTATAAAATCTAGGATACAAAACATTAATAAACATATTATATATTTCGTTTTTAACTAAAGGTATCAAAATAGATTCGTTTTCACACCTTAGTTGTTTGGTCGTTAATATTCCCATAATCTCCACTTCTATTGAAATATATTTTAAGTACTTTATGTACGCGTAAAAATGTATTAAAGGTAAATAATTAATGTTCTGAATGACAGGAAATGAGTTTGACATCATTCCAAACGTCAATCGCTCTCCTGTAAAAAGTAGTATAGTAAACATCATTGGGACTAGCAGGGGCAAAGTACGAAAAGCGACCAGACACGCTGACTAGAGGTGGGCCGATATACCTGTAACAGGTATTTTGGAACGAAATTTTGTGGAACGAATGTAGTAGCTGTGACTGAAAAGTTTAAATACCTGTTATTCGCAGCCTGGCTGTTCTGAGTTGAGGGACCCCCCTACGCAACTAATGAGTACACAAGTAACAAGTAAATGAGTACTACAAGTATTAGGGATATTATTGGTACACAAGGAACAACAAGCAGTAGCGTAGCTAGTCTTTTTGGCACCCGGGGCAAGGAGATCGTCGGCCGCCTCGCCTTCACAATTAAAAAGGGACAAAAGAGCAAAAATGGAGGCCATCCAGTGAACAGAGTACTTAATAAATCCAAATGTATAGATTTTTGTATGAAAGCACATCCAGCAAACGTCTTAAGAATATTTTTTAAGTTAGAATTAAGAAATTACATAGTATAATATTACCGGTTATCAGTTTGTATACATTTACTAGTAACAAATTTAGAATATAAGAAATGTAGTAATATAAAGAATTTATAACATAAAAATGTTCTAATAAACATGCAAATTCCTTGTAGGTCTAAAGCGCATTGTCAAAACAATATCCTAAAGCAACACAAAGTTAAAACGTTGCAGGTAAACTACCCCTTTCCCTTAACCGATCTTCACCAAAAACAATAGGGCTTAAGTCCTTTACAATTCAGGGATGTATGCAAAAAATTATTTGATTCTGTTTGAATGTGTGGCAGTTATCATTTGCCATAGAAAATATTCTGCAGACAGACACACGGACACTTTTTGAAAAATGACTTTTCTTCATGTTTTGAGGGTAGTACAATCAGAATCAGCCATTATCTCGAACACGATTTTTTCGCCATCACCGTACTTCCATTTCCTTATGGAACATGGAAATAAAAATTGGTGTAATTTGATTTAAGATTAGTGTAACCGTTAAACTTGGAATTAAGGTTCAAACTCGAGTGCACATAGTATTACTAATTATTGCACTGTTTAGGAACCCAAATATCTAAAATGATCGACTCTTCCAAAGGTGTAGCCATTAATTAATTTAATTAATTAATTAATTCGTACGAGCCACTGTGGACTACGTTTGGTTCAACTGGTTCCTCCCTTCTTCTCCTCTCTCTTCTTCCTCTCCCACATCTCCTTCATTCTTGATCGATGTCTCTCACTCCCTTCGTCAGTCAAGACGGCACCTGTTCTCTTCTTGGGGTTTTCCTGAAAACCTTGGGCATTTTTTAATTTCTTTTTAAGTGGCAAGCATTCTTCAATGTCTTCTTGACTAATCTGGAGTTCTTGTATGTCTTTTTCTGTTTCTTTAAACCACATATTGGACATTTTGAGCTTTTTGAAATAGTTAAAAAGCTTCCCTGTTAGTCTGTCAGGATTCATTCTTTGAACATGTCCGTAGAAAGTAATTCTTTTTCCAATTACGTCTGTGATTTTCTCAACACGTGTGTACAGCTCATTATTGTGGCGTTTTCTGTACTGTTCTCCATCTTTCATTGATCCCAAGATTTTTCTTAATATTTTCCTTTCTGTGACTTCCAGTTCTTCCACCATCATTGTTTTGTTCAGATTCAGGCACTCAGTTGGATAAAGTGCTTCCAGGCGAATTACTCTTGAATAATGCCTAAGTTTGCATTAGTGGACATTGATTTCTTGTTATATGTGTCCTTGGTTAAATGGTAAGCAACTTCATCTTATTAACTCGTGCTTTAATGGTTTCTCTCTCTGAGACATTGTGTTCAATAACTTCTCCAAGATACTTGAATTTGTCAGTTCCATAGATTTGCCCGTATTGAGTTTTCATTTTCTTGGATATTATCTTGAGGTTTGTCATGAACTTGTTTTTTTTTTTTAAGAAATTTGTAAACCCACTCTTTTGGCCTGTTCTATCAGCAATTCCACATGTCTAATGGCTGTTTTTACTGAATCTGACAGGATTGCTAGATCGTCTGCTAACACTAGACAATCTATTGATATAACGCTATACCATTAATTTCTATATTAACATTTTTATCAGTTGTTATGTACTTAGTCTTATGGTTATTACAACTAGGTTACATACTTGGATTTCGTTGTCCATGACGTGTCCGTTACTTAACTAAATATCACTATTGTTTGATGACTCGGAACACTAAGTTTTTATAAGTAAAATCGTAAAGATTTACCTTACAGCTGTGTTGACACTACTAGGCTCTTCTTTATTCACGAGTAGTCTACGAGTAGTTATTGCCTCTTTGATTTGGCGATACCGGTTCGCATAAATGAGAGCGACGGCTTTGATGATAATACAGAGATTAACAGTTATATAATCTTCTTCTGCACTACAAGGATTAGGCATTTGCCTATTCCGCCCTCACAAACTTACACCATCGTTTTCGTGGTCTTCCTATATCTCTTTTCCCTCTTGGGTTGTAGTTAAGTATTTTGTTGGGTATTCTCCCATTTCCCATTCTATTTACGTGGTGATTCCATCTAGTTATATAATAAAATGCCTAAATATACTGAAGGGAAAGGAAATTAAAAAAATCTAGTGTGTACATTTTTTTTCACTTGGTAGACTCAGGTGGGCTGGACACGTGATCAGAATGGGGGAGAATGAAATACCTAGAAAGGCACTCACAGAACAGATGTATGGCACCAGGAGAGTTGGTAGACCCAAACTACGTTGGGAAGCGGTGTGAGCTACGATGCGCGCCATATCCTTGAGACCCGGAACTGGAGAGCAGCTGCACTTGATCGGGACAACTGGTGGAGGCTGTTAAAGGAGGTCTTGACTCAGTAATGGGTTGTTGCGCCGCTGAAGAAGAATAAGAAGTAGTGTCCTTAAACACCGTTTAACATTTCATATTTAATCTATATTCATAAATAAAATTTTACTTAACAAAAATACTGTTTACTTCAAGACTAATCACCATGAAGTAAAGAACAGTCGCTCTCAAAGTGGCAGAGGGTATCTGAAACTTGTCAGATATGTAATTACGTCTCAGAGAGAGACAAGAGTGTACGTAGTCGATTTATTTAGCTTTAATTAAACATTTCAAGTTGCCCTTAATAAATTACTTTTCGCGCGATATATACGCTTACAGAAAAATGTTAACGGTTAGAAAATTTTGCAGATTTTTAATTTAGTTTAGCAGTTACATTTCGTAGCAACATTTTTTTTTTCATTTTCGACCAACTAATTTAGTAATTTCCGCCTTGAATTCAGATCTTTTCCGATAATTTAGCTTGGTTTTTATATTTTACACAAACTGGTAAATATCGGTGTTAATTCGCTGTTGATGTCAGTGGATACTCGAAACATATTTATCAAATACATCTTGATCGTTCCCCCATTTTAAAAAGTTAAAAAGTACATTTAGTTGTGACACTATGAATCGACTATAAAATAAAAGACAAAAATGTTAAATTACCGTTTAAAAATGTTAAAGTGAGTAGATGTTCATGACATATGTTCAGAATAATAAACAAAATCGAGATTACTTTGAAATAATGTAGAATCAGGGTGATTCAAAATTGCACGGCAATCTCTCGGGGGCTAAAAATAATTCTGTAGCTAAAAATAAGATAAAAAGTCCATATAAACATAGGTCCGGAAATAGTTTGTTAGCGAGTTACAGCTTGCGAACCAATTCACCCTGATTTCTGCTCCCACGGTAAAATGACGCCATACTGAAATTCTAGGGGTATAAAGTAAAGGGTAAATTTGGTGGAGTTGAAAAACACACTTTTTTAAATTTGGTATAAAATAACTTCGTTAATTTGCCAATAAACAAATACAAATTTTTAACTAACTTTGTAGAGAATTTAATTATAAGAAAATTTATGTGTATAAAATTTATTAAAAGTAAATACAAATTTGAAAAATTCTACTTTAATTAAAAACAAAACAAAGCAAAATGCACCAGAAAAGTTATATAATTTAAAACAGAACAAAGGTTTTCGTAAACGTTTTCACAACAAATGCAATTGTAAACAAATTGAAAACTTATATTATTGAATTTTTCCTTCAAATGATTAAATATTAAAATTGTTAAATTGATAAAGCTGCAAATGTTTGTTCAAAGCAGTTGTTCAATGTGGCCATTTTGTTGAATGCAGAAGCCATACTTGCCGGGCACATCTTAAAGCATCAGGATTATTCTCAACAGTAGCTCCATATTCTATTATGCGATGTCTCCATTTTTCTTGTGTGCCAATACGATCGGAATAAACTAACGACTTCATCGAACCCCAAAAGGAAAAACGTCTGCTGGCGTGAGATTAAAAGATCGAGATGGCCATTTTACTGGTCCGTTTCGACCAATCCATCGCTTACCGAATGTATTATTTAAATAGTTCATCAAATCACGACCGTAGTGAGCATATGCTCCGTCACTCAAAAACCACATCTGCGCTCTCTGCAAGTGGAATATCTTCCAAGAGTTCCATCAGATTATGTTGGTTCCACCAAAAAATTATGTTGGTCATGTCTTGTAGAAGTCTCGTGTGGGTTTTCTACTACCCAAGTGTGGGTGTTTCGAAAGTTTACAATGCCATTTCTCGGCCCTGAAAAAAAGTTTACATTTTTTCTGGAGCATTTGGTCTGTTTTGTTTTTAATTAAAGCCAAATTTCTCAAATGTGTACTTAGTTTTAATAGACACTATACACATCATTTTTCTCATAATTAAATTCTCTACAAAGTTAGTTAAAAATTTTGTATTTATTTATTGGCAAATATACGAAGTTATTTTATCCCAAATTTAAAAAATTGGTTGTTACATATTTTGTATCAACCATTCACAAAAATCGGTATGGAGAACCATACATGACTTCAATGTCCTAAAATTTATATTTAAAATAATTTAAATATTAATTAAATAAGTCGATGCTTGAGTTCTGAAGAAATTACGTATCAGCTAAAATGGTACCACCATGTCAGGTGGATTAAGACTATCCTCAGTCTTCGTGAGGAAGGACTGTACTTTTGGATAAAATGTCTGTAGGTCGAACGAAGAGCTAGCTAAAGGTAGCTGCGATCTGATTCCTGTAATGAAATTGGACTCTCGCTGCGAGGGGCCGAGGGATGTCTATAGTGTTATCAAAGTCTTTCCTGTCAATACTATACTAGTCATTTTTCTTTTTTAAAATCGAGTCTTGATTTCTTTTTTTCCATTTGTCTTCTGATTTCCTGAACGACTATTCTGTTCACCCGTATAATTATAAATTTCACAGCAAAACATTTCTTCCTTAATACGTTTGTGTCTCCTGTTTAACACCCACCATTCTGATCCATGTCATAACGCTATATTCCACACAGGCTAGTAAGTAACTAGCCATCAGGGAGGTCAAAATATTTTCAAGGAGGGGCAAACAATTTTCCAAAGGAGAAAAATATTTATATATTTTTCATACACACACATACACACACACATGCACATATTAGTTTATAATTCTCATATCATAATAGAAATAAGTACACAGATTGTACTAATTACTTTAATACAACAACACTGCCCAGCGATCCACAGGAAGCAAATCGATGTCCATCTTTTCGGCTTGCACGCGTTGTATTGGTGTGGGTTTCGGTACTTTCCATTTAAAAAGCGTGCAAACATAACAAAATAAACATGAGTGGGGCCAGAAATAACGCGAATTTTGTATGTGTGCGTGTGTGTGTGTCCGTGTCCTGTCGGCCTTTTTATTGCCATAATCACAATAATAAAACTTTGGAAAAGTAAACATTACATAATTGAGATATGCTTGCCTGCCAGGAACGATATATTTTCACTCATACGTGATTTAAATTAAAATGAAAAATATAGAATTTTGTTAAAGTGAAATGAGTTGTTATTTCTTTGTTGTCAATAACGTAGTACACATATAAAACTTATAAAAATTTACCTCCTCCCTCATCAACTACCATTTTAATTTATAAAAAAATTACCCCCTCCCCAATTCAACTACCCTTTTTATTTATATATATTTCATCTACCTTTCTACAGTTGATTATTATGACCTTCTTTTCAGGATACTTTATTTACCAAAAGTAAGCACTTTACTCTTGTTAAAACGTAAAATGTTGCAGGTAAACTACCCCTTTCCCTTAACCGATCTTCACCAAAAACAATAGGCCTTGAGTCCTCTACAATTCAGGGCTGTTTGCAAAAAATATTTGATTCTGTTTGAATTTGCGGCTGTTATCGTTTGCCATAGAAAACATTATACACACAAACATACACACACACTTTTCGAAAAATGACTTTTTTTCATGTTTTGATGGTAGTACAATCAGAATCTGCCGTTATCTCGAACACGATTTTTTTCGCCATGACCATACTTCCATTTCCTTATGGAACATGGAAGTAAAAAGGTAAAACAACTGAATGCGACTATTACCGTAGAATTGCGGTGACGAGTTTAATCAGTAGAGTGTATGGAAAACTTCTGAAGAAAAAAATTGAACATCAATACGCGGACATGGAAGCAAAGGGATAAGCTGGTTTTCGGGCGGGGAGATCACTTATTTTGCTTGACACAAATCATAGAAAAGAAAACTGCTGTAAACCAAGAAGTACACTGCCTATATGTTGACCTTAAGAAAGCGTATGACAGTATTCCGCACACCAAACTTTGCCTGGCACTTCAACGAACAACATCGCCTCCACTTTAATCGAAGCGATTAAGACTTTATACAACGGATTGAAAGCGCACTTAAAAATTGGAAGTTAAGTCTCAAAAGGATTTAATGTTAGTAAGGGCCTGAAGAAGGGATGTTGTCTCTCACCGACGCTTTTTAAAATATACCTGGAACAAGCCCTCAAAACCTGGAAAAAGAAATGCCACAAAATGGGGATACCTCTAATTGACAACACAGTGTACACACTGCGTTTCGCTGACGACCAAGTCGTGGTAGCGCAGGTCTATCACGACATGGAATACATGACACGAAAACCTATAGAGGAATATAAGCTATGGGGCCTTGAAGTTAACACAAAGAAAACGGAGTATATGTGGTGGGGAACAGAAGAATTTAATTTTAGAAGACGGACAAGAAATAATAAATTGCAGTAGCTATAAATATCTAGGAACAACAGTTACACAAGTTGGTAGTCTAGATAAAGCGATAAGAAAAAGAAATAACCTGGGAAGAAAATCATTAGCATTGCTGAACAAAATATTGTGGGGCCAACAAATATCAAAACAAAATTAACATCGTATACACAATAGAATCGTGAAACCAATTACGCCATACGGGTGTGAAATATGGCCAATAACACAAAGAACAGAAAAGTTGTTGGAGGCTACTGAAATTGATTATTGGCGAAGAGCGGCAGGGAGGTCAAAACTGGAAAAAAGTAAGAAACGTCAGAATCCGGAAGATAATGGGGGTACAGTACTCTATTGTCGACGACATAAAAACAAAACAGCTAAGATGGTTTGGGCATGTGCAACGAATGCCGGATAATCGACTCCCCAAGCGAATTTTGAGATGGACACCATACGGTCGTAGACGAAGAGGAAGACCTAGGTTGAATTGGAGAGAAGGCATCAACCGGGCAACGGGAGACTGTGAATTGGAAGAAGAATCTTGGTTAGATCGAGACCAATGGAGACGAGGGATCGGAAGCCGTAGAACAACGTTATGAACCGATTTATATTCATAATTATCCACTTATTTAACGTACCCGGCCCCAGAGGGCGCGTTTGGAAAACGGGGCGTTCCAAACTGAGAATGCCATTCCACAGAATCGGCAAAACATCCGTTGTTAAAGATAATATTACAAAAACGTGGTTATCATAAAAAAATCAAAAAATTACTAAAACCATCAGCCGGGCTGTAAGGCCGTGGTCTTCCGTTTCCGTTTCCGTTACGAGAGGTGTTAACGCGTACATACGTTTCGACCTCACTTCTGGAGGCCATCTTCAGTGTCAAAAAGACTAAAACGCAAGGTGTCCGTCAGTACACCACAGTACTATGGCAAAGGCTGAGTGGTCCCCGAAAGGCCTTCTATATACAGGATGATTCAAAATTGCACGGCAATCTCTCGGACGCTGATTCCATAGGTAAAAATAAGAAAAAAGTCCATATAACCATAGGTCCGAAAACGGTTCGTTAGCGAGTTATAGCTTGCGAAACAGTTGGCCCTGATTTCTGGTCCCACGGTAAAATGACGCCATACTGAAATTCTTGGGGTATAAAGTGAAGGGTAAATTTGGTGGTTTCGTATGGTTCTCGATCTGAACAACTGAATAAAAGAGGTCCCAGAGCTCTATCTAAATTAGTTTTTTTTTTAACTGTGTAAAACACAAAACATTAGAGTCGAAAAACACACTTTTTTAGATTTGATATAAAATAACTTCGTCAATTTGCCAATAAACAAATAACAAATTTCTAACTAACTTTGTAGAAAATTTAATTATAAGAAAATTTATGTGTATACAATTTATTAAAAGTAAATACAAATTTGAAAAATTCTACTTTAATTAAAAACAAAACAAACCAAAATGCACCAGAAAAGTTTTATAATTTAAAACAGAACAAAGGTTTTCGTAAACGTTTTCACAACAAATGTAATTGTAAACAAATTTAAAACTTATATTATTGAATTGTTCCTTCAAATGATTAAATATAAAAATTGTTAAATTGATAAAGCTGCAAACGTTCGTTCAAAGCAGTTGTTCAATGTGGCCATTTTGTTGAATGCAGAATTCAGCTCGGCGAATCCATGCTAGCCGGGTACGTCTTATAGCATCAGGATTATTTTTAACAGTAGGTCCATATTCTGTTATGCAATGTTTCAATTCTTCTTGTGTGCCAATACGAGCGGAATAAACTAACGACTTCATCGAACCCCAAAGTTAAAAGTCTGCTGGCATGAGATCAGGAGATCCAAGTGGGCAATTTACTGGTCCGTTTTGACCAATCCATCGCTTACCGAATGTATTATTTAAACTGTTCATCAAATCACGACAGTAGTGAACAGATGGACCGTTATTCAAAAACCACATCTGCACTCTATCTGCAAGTGGAATATCTTCCAAGAGTTCCCTCAGATTCGTTTACAAAAAACTGTCTTCCATGAAGCTTTGGTGGTAAGAAAAAAGGGCCAAGAGACTATCACCAAGAAGACCGCACCGCATATTAAATAAAAAAGTATGTTGGTCATGTCTTGTAGCAGTCTCATGTGGGTTTTCTTCTGCCCAAGTGTGGGTGTTTCGAAAGTTTACAATGCCATTTCTTGTAAATTGTAACATTTTTCTGGTGCATTTTGTCTGTTTTGTTTTTAATTAAATACATTAAATAATTAAATAATTAATGTACAGTGGCGGATATGCAACGCTAGGGTATGCTGCAGCACCGGGCACCAGGACCTCAGCTGTCAGAGATGGCACTATCCAGCCCTAAATCACAAAAACTTGTTGTAGATAATCAATGTAAATAAAACAAAAGAAAACAGATGTCTTAAACAATGGGTATCCTCCACACCTTGTAAATGCAATTGGAGAAGAAGAAAAAGAAGGAGAAGGAGAAGGAGAAGGAGAAGGAGAAGGAGAAGGAGAAGGAGAAGAAGAAGGAGAAGAAGAAGGAGAAGAAGAAGAAGAAGAAGAAGAAGAAGAAGAAGAAGAAGAAGAAGAAGAAGAAGAAGAAGAAGAAGAAGAAGAAGATATGAAAGAGGAGGAGTAGGAGGTGGAGATTTAGGGGATTCGTAACAGGTTCATTCCTGGTTGAAAAAAGAAGAATCAGAGAAGTTTACGTATTTCAGAGAAGACAGTATACAAAGAAAACGAGAGTGGTGTATTGGCCTTTTTAAAATATGTATGCTTTGAGGCTGCGTGACTGCCGTATAAATGCACCTTTAGAACTTTATGAATGACAATGACCAGGATTACCAAAGGTTGTTAATAAAATTACTCACCAAGTGGAATAACTACAAATAATTTTATTCGAAAAAATGTTGGTTCAATATATATATTGACGATGTTCTTAAAAAATGGCAATCAAAGGAATATCCTGGAGTCCAGCTAGACCGACATACGTACCTGAGTACTTTACTATTTTGCTGACGATAAAATTAATAATACAAGAGAGTGAAGATAACTTACAACTGGCAGTGCACCGACTGAATCAAATATGTCCAGAATATAATCTTAAAATTTCCTTGCATAAGACGAAAGTTATGGCTTTCCAAGGCAAGTATCCCGTTAGGTCGAAAATAATTGTCAACAATAAGCCAATCGAACAAGTATCAAATTTTACATACCTGCGCTGCGACACAAGCTACAGTTATGACAATAACATGGAAAATAAAATAAATAAATTCCAGACAATATGTGGCACAATAGATAGAACATGAAATAACAAAACACGAAAAGACACAAGGATAAAATTTTATAAAACGATGGCTGTACCTGTACTTATCTATGGGAGTGTAAGTTGGATAAATACCAAAAAAGGAGACAGCAAAATACAGGCAGCAGAAATGAGATTTTCGAGACGGGCCAAAGGCTGCACAAGAAGAGATTTAGTAAGAAATAAAGACGTGCGAAATGAACTAAATGTATACGCAATAAATGAAAAAATAACTGAATATAAAGAAAGATGGAAACATCATGTAAATAGAATGGGAAATGGGAGAATACCCAAAAAAACTTAACTACAACCCAAGAGGGAAAAGATATATAGGAAGACCAAGAAAACGGTGGTCGTAAGTTTGTGAGGACGGAACAGGCAAATGTCTAATCCTTGGAGTGCAGAAGAAGAAGAAAACAGATGTCCTCAATCCAAAATCATAAAAAGTGTGTGCACACTTTTCGACGATCTTCTAATAGAATTGAGCACTTTGTGCCACGAGTAAAATTGCAAGAAAGAGGTTTTTTTGAGATCGTTCGAATGAAGATGATAGATTCCATGCTACTACAGTTTTTCCGCTTAAAGTGTTAAACTGGATTATTGACTGTAAAATGATTGATGTATTTCCGAATGTATACATTGCTTATCCCCTGCTTTTCACGATTCCAAAAGCTAACTGCGAATCTGGAAGAGCATTTTCTGCATTAAAACGATTAAAGATATGTTGAGTTCAAGTATGGGAGATGAGAGACTATCTTCGTTAGCAAGAGAAAGAGAATTGAAAGGAACCAAGAGAAAGTGTCTTCGTTAGTTATTGAAAGAGAGGTACTTGAATCGCTCGATTTAAAAGAAATTATACGAAGCTCCGTTAAGGCAAAATCTAGAAAAAATGGATCGATTAGTATTTTCTAAGCTTAGTACTACTATGCTCATTATAATCACTATTTAGCTTATTTGTTGTAATTTGAGACTTTAATAAAATAATTTTTAACTTTCGAAATAGTGTATGCCATTTATTAGTATAAATAATGGGTAAAAGGTTGAATTTAGAACGGGGTATGTGGGGGGCAACTTAGGGAACTACGAGCTTCTAATCCTACCCTGGTAATGTATTCAGAAGTAAAAAATCGTTCTTCATGTTTTCTGAAACAGTGTCTCTGATTTAATTTGTTTAAATCCAACTGTAGGCTATAACTTCACTTACATATATATTAGTAACACTGAAATTAACATTTATTTCATATGACCGACTAATAACACGCATTTTAGTAAAAAGAAAAAAGCACACATTTATTTCTTGAGCATGTAGAACGTAATAATTTTTCTAAATACTAATTAAAATTTAAATTGTATTCCTCATATACGTATATTTTACGAAAAATATTAGAGAAAAAAAAATATAACGCGCAGGTTCAGTAACTAGTCTGCATTTTGCAAAGTCAGCACAAAGCTTACTGTGAAGTAAATTAGTGTATATCCGAGTCCGCGGAGTTAATTCCACAAGGAAGGATTTGCCAAGCCAGTGTCGCAGACCTGATAAACACCGGGACTTAAACCCCTTGGCACTTAATTATTATGGAACCCGGTAACCAGCTTAACAGAAGTGGCAAGATATTTATGCAAGAACAAGTCGTGCCCCCTTATCATAGCCGTATTTTTTTTTTCTAATGTAATACCACGTATGCACATGGTGTATGAGAGAGAGAGAGAGCGCGCGCGCGCGCGCGAGCAAGTACAATTTACGAGGTGTGTTAAAAAAATACCGAACTTTCGCAGTACCTTGGCGGTATACGCAAAGAGCGTTTTCCGACAAGTGGCGCTGACTAGCGGCAACTTTCGGAATCATCATCCAATTATCTGTTTCATTCTATCATTGCTGTGATTATCGCTACTGCAGCTGAAATTAATAGGTGTTCTAACCTCTCGGCAAATTTTTCCCGTAGTGAAATGAAAGAACTTAAAGAACAACGCTTTCGCATAAAAGTTTGCTTTTCAAACTCGATAGTGAAAATGAAAGTTGATAGTGAAAATTGCTTCAAAATTTTCCCGTAGTGAAAATGAAAGAGCTTGAAGAACAACACTTTTGCATGAAAGTTTGCTTCAAACTCGATAAACCTTTACAGAAACGTTCGAAATGCTTCAGCAAGCATATGGGAATGGTTGTATTAGCCGAACACAGATCTAAGACTGGTTTACTCGTTTCAAAGCAGGAAGAACATCGACCGATGAAAATCCAAGACCTGGCCGCCCTTCAACGTCAATAAGTGACGATAAAATCGATGAAGTTCGCACTATGATACGTGAAGACCGTCGTTTACTGTACGTGAGATTGCCGAGGAATTGGATATCAGCGTAGGTCACGCCACGAAATTTTGACAGGAACACTGAACATGCATCGCATTTCAGCAAAGTTCGTGCCGCGTTTGTTGTCCGATGATCAGAAAGAGAATCGCGTTAACATCAGTCAGGAACTCTTGACCATGCCAGTGCCGATGAAAACTTCATCAAAAACATTATAACAGGGGACGAGACGTGGGTGTACGGATACGATGTCGAAATGAAGGCACAGTCATCGCAGTGGTTGGGAAAAGGATCGCCTCGACCAAAAAAAGCCCGGATGAGTCGGTCAAACACGAAGGTGATGTTGGTGGTGTTTTTTGTCTGAAAAGGGTTGGTTCATCATGAATTCGTTCCACGCGGTCAGACAGTAAATAAGGAGTATTACAGAGACGTTTTAAGGAGTTTGAGGGAAGCAGTACGCAAGAAGAGGCCAGACCTGTGGAAAGAACAGACTTGGGTGTTACAACATGACAACGCACCAGTTTAACGCGTCACTCCTTGTCGTCGATTAGCTGGCGAAAAACAATACGACTGTCCTGCCCCACCCTGCCTACTCTCCAGACTTAGCCCCAGGAGATTTTTTTTGTTCCCAAAACTTGAAAGGACGTCGTTCTGAAACAATGAAGGAGATAAAGAAAAATACGGAAAACAGCTGAGCGTCATTACAAAAAGTGGATTCCTGAATTTGAAGAAACGTTGGGAGCGACGCATTGTCAATCGGGAGAAATACTTTGAAGGGGATAAGCATGCATATAGTTTTAAGTACAGTAATAAAGTTTTTGTTGGATAAGTTCGCTCTTTATTTGAACACACCTCGTATAGCCTAAACGCAATTTCAAGCTATATTTTTTAAAATTCTCTTGTTGTTGTATCCTCTTCGTTCACTTATTAATTTAATAATATATATAATACTGTCACTTATGAACTTACTGTTGTCACTTCCCAAACGTTTCGAGATGTTGTTTCTCTTCTTCAGTGGGTTTAGTACTAACTGTCGATTACAGAATAACCGTTACGGAATGGAGTGTGTGGTGGGGGTTGATGGTGGGAAGGGATTGGCGCTGAGGTTCGAATTATGTGTGTGGATCAGTGTGTCAAATAGTGTATGTGATTTGTAATGTATCTGTTCATTTAATATGTTGTTTGGTTGTAGTGTGTGATATCTGTATATTTTCAAATTGTTCAGCTGTGTTTAGTTTTCTACTTTTAGGTAAGTAGTGTAGTATTTCCATTTTGTGTTCTATGTTTGTGTAGCTGTGGTTTTCATTATGTAAATGTGTGGCAAATGTGGAATGTATGTAGTTTGTGGTGAGGGCTTTTAAATGTTCAGAAAACCTGGAAGAAAAAGATCTTCCCGTCTGGCCGATGTAGAATTGTTGGCAATCATCAGTTAGTACTAAACCCACTGAAGAAGAGAAACAACATCTCGAAACGTTTGGGAAGTGACAACAGTAAGTTCATAAGTGAAAGTATTATATATATTATTATATTTTTTAGTTATTGTATAAGAATTTACAAAACAAAAATATTTTAATAGTACATTTATTGACCGAGCGAAGAGAGTCTGGCATTTGTCTGTCTGTCTAACTGTCTATCTATCTATTTGGAGTACTTATGACTGACTATAACCTTTAAACGCATCAATCGACACCCGTTTCCATACTTTTATCCTGCAAAACTCTAACGTTTCTGAGATTGATCCCCCCCACCCCTAACAGGCAGTAGGCAAAATGTGATGGGGTCAAAATTGTGAAAAAATCACAAAAGAAGTGCCCAAAAAGCCCATACGTTGTATCAAATTAAAGGGAATTTCAACTGCATTCTGTTAATTTTTAAAAATTTCAAAATTTGTGGACATCAGGGCTCAAAGTGTGGGTGAAAATTTTGCTGAAATCGCAAAAATTAAAGAGAATGTTAACTACAATCATCTGCACGTAGTGTTAGGCTTTAGAAATTTCAAAACTTTTGGACCCTAGAGCCCAGTAAAGAGATAATAATTTGTATAATATTTACCGTATTTCTTCCGTCGTGTGACTTCGTGTTGCGTTCGATTGATTTACGCGTTTCGATCGGTCCGACTCGAGTGCGCACTCAATGTAACGCGGATATGTGTGGAATTGTTTTTCAATATTTGCAATTTTAATATTTAACGACCTCGCTAAGAGTGATTTTTTTATTTCTGAAGACGGAAGACGAAACATATGTTTCGAAACGCGTAAATCAATCGAACGCAACACGAAGTCACACGACGGAAGAAATGCAGTAAATATTATACAGATTTTGTCAATAAGTGACTTGGCTACCAATTCAAACATGTCTTTCAAGATAATAATTTATTTGATGTCTAGAATTTTTATGTCCGTATGTTGAGATTTTTTAGTGTTTATTGTATAATTGTCTGCTATAGGCCTACAAGTGTTATGTTACTAGAGAATTAGTAGAGCAATCGGGAGTTTTGTAATTTTTGAAAAATTATCTAATATCGAAATTCATGTAATAATAAATGTTCTTCGTTAAAATAGTGAGCGAGTTGTGCAGCTTAAGACATCGAGGTTTCAGATGGTGTGTGGCGTCCTTACATAGAACACTGAGGAAAAAGACAAGGAAAGAGAGAAGATTTTTAAAAAATTTTATAAAAGATTTAACATTTTATAAAACAATGGCTGTTTTTCGTGTTTTTGAGACTTGTCAATTAGACAAGTCTCCGGCTGTTTTGGGGCAAGCCCCCTTCAACCAATTTGGATACAGGGTTTTGGGAGTAGTACGCCATTGCAGACCAGTACGGAGAATGGTGGAGGCACCTAGTCTAGAGAGAACGGTTAGTGTTGTTGTGTGTGATGCTTTGTTCCAGGACAGTCGTAGTGGCAGGGTGTTGGTGTAAAACAATGGCAGTGCCTGTTTTACTGTATGAATGTGAAACATGGGTTCCTACAAAGAAGATTAAAAACCAGATTCAAAGTTCGGAAATGAAGGTTCTGAGAAGAACAGAGGGTTGCACGAGACAAGTTCGTTTGCGCAATGAGGATATTAGAGAAGAGCTACAGGTATTCTCCATAAATGATAAAATCCAAACATATCGCAAGGAATGGTTACAGCATCTAGACAGAATAATGGAGGATGGCCGACTACCTAAGATTGCGTTTCGATATAGACCCTCTGGTACAAGAGATGTAGAAAGACCAAGAGTAAGATGGAGAGGTACTCTGTGAAGACGGAACAGGCAAAGTGCCTACTCCGTGAGGTGCAGAAGAAGAAGAAAAAGAAGACGTTCTGCAGCTTAGGGAACATACTGGTAGCTTTTTATATTGATACATCAAGAAAAGGAATTGTAGTAAGAAGGCGAGACATGGACGCTGATATTAAAGGGACAAGAAACACTAATAAGGTTTGCGTTAGTTGAGGTAGGCCTATACAAAGAGCTGAATCAAAAATCCGCTGGAATGGGTCTTAATGTGAATATCAGCAAAACTAAATACATGCTGATTTCTACATCAGACAGGAGATGTGTATAATTTATGTATAAAGGATTCAAATGTGTAATTTCATGCAGCTAATTAGTTCAAATACCTTGGTAACATGATACATAATGAAGGGTCCATAAATACAACAATACATGACAGGACACAAATAGGGAACAGGGCATATTATGCCAACAGCAGACTATTGAGAAGCAAACTCATTAGTCGTAACACAAAAATAAAAATATATAAGACACTTATGACACAGGTTGTTAATTATGGGGACGAGACACGGGCACTGATAAAAAAGGAACAAGAAACACTAAGAAGGTTTGAAATAAAGATCCTAAGTCGTGTTTATGGCCCTGTTAAAGAAGATGACGAATGGAGAATCAGAAATAACAGGGAGGTAGATGAGCTATTGAACCATGTAGGCATTGTAATATTCACAGAGGCTCAACAAATACAATGGTTAGGTCACCTAGAGCTGATGGATGATCAGCGTACGCAAAGAAAATTCTGAGGGCGCAACTGTATAAGATGTGCTAGAAGATCTCAGAAGACCAAATGTGAGAGTTTACACTGAGATGGCAACGGGCAGGAGAGTTTGGAGAAGATTGGTGGTGGAAGCCAGGGGTCACGATGGGCTGTAGTGGTGAAGAAGAGGAAGCAGAAGAAGACTTTTACCGTTGTACCCAGTGACAAAATTTCGTGGAACACAAAACCACAATTTTCATCTGACTATCACTTTTTTCAACAACTAATTCACGAGAGTGTTTCAAGTTTTCGGACCAATCGTACACCGCTTCTTCATGAATACCAGTCTCACCAGCATCCTTCTGCAACCGACCACGCAGCTTTGCGCCACGCAACAATGCTCGGCTCAGCTCGGCGCATAAACGCACAAAACTGCGCAGAACAATGCAGAACGGAGCTAGGTGTTTTTGGAAGAGCATCAGGTTCCACTGTGAGCGCTTGCACGGTTGAATACAAAGCGCGAAAATTTGAAATTTCTAGGTGCTGCTTTCATAGTTATTTATCATCACTTGAAGGAAAAACAAAGAAAAGTTTCTAGAAAACGTTGCGTCACATTGGCTGACTCCAGTACTGAAAAGTCTGGAATTATATGGTGAAAATAATCTTTTATGTGAATTGGTTATTGGCAGTAAAGGACAGTTTGAAAATTTTTATCGTATGTCGTCGGAGACTTTGAACATCTGCTTTTATGTTTTTTATGAACATGTTTTTTATTTTTAAGTGATAATTATTGTCTTTTGAATCCCGCAATTCCGGTTTTTCTCGGCACAGATCGATCACTTTTTCGATCTCTTGATGGTTCCATTCGAAAATCGTTTTCAACTTAAATCAAAATGAATATATACTAAATTCACAGTCAACTAAAAACAGTCAGTACCGCTGGGATACAGTAAACGAGAAACACTGTCCAAATAGAACGCGCACGAACGAACAGTTTCCTTTGATGTACTATCTGGATCGCGTTCGTTGCGCTCGAAGTGCACAGTATAGCGCGGTTTGCCGTCAGAACAGGCCGTGCCGCGCCGCGCCTCTTTGGTTTGGCGCAGCGCAGCGCGGCCGGTGTGAACGAGACTTCAAAGGGTATATCATGGATACTAGAATACATATATTCTAGTATCCGTGGGGTATATCATGGTGGGCGGAGTGTGCTTAGTTGTGTATTTAAACGGGGCGTTGCTTGTCTTCGACGTTGTTCGTTGTGTCAGCATGCGTCAGCGTGGTGGTGCTTCCCTGTTCTGTCCACCGGATTTCGAGCGTAAGTAGCGGCGATTTTATTTAGTTTTTCTACAGCTGCGTTTAACTTTTCAGATGGTGATGGTTTATTAATTTTTTTTTTTTATAGTTCACGTTTGTTAGTGAACGAATCTCGTCACTTAAATTAAATTAAATCAAGTGAAACTTAAATTACGTTTGTATTTAATTTACTAGATTAACTTACAGCTGAAGACGAACACAGATTGTTTAGTGGTCGAAACGTTGTGTAATAAATTTTCTTCTTCTTCTTCTTCTTCTTCTTCTTCTTCTTCTTCTTCTTCTTCTTCTTCTTCTTGTTCTTCTTCTTCTTCTATTTCCAATCATCTTTTACCGCAAGGTGTAGAGGTTGGAGCGAAGGTCTCGCCACCGTTGTCTCTGCATGGCCAGGGCTTTGGTTCCATTCCACTGCACTCCCAGCTCCTGCAGAGAGCACCTCACATTGTCCTCCCAAGTCACTCTTCTCAGGCACCTGGGTCTTCCCCCAGGAAACTCTTGCCTCATACAATTATTTTGGAAGTATATCCACTTCCATCCTCTGAAGCTGTCCAAACCAGCGCAACTGTGCTTTCAAGAATTTGGTATTTCAAAGCTACATTATAAGGGTAATAAATTATAACTATGGTAATTGTCCGAGGTAACCCTTCTGTTAAAAAAATTCTTATACTTTAATGCAAGTAAAATTTAAGGAAATTAATGTATTTTGCACAAAACTAAACGTAGAAAGTACTTAACAAATGGCGGTTCCATATAGGCCTACAGCAAAGTATTATTTAATCTTCACAAACGTAAACATTTTACATAGTTGGAAACATAGTTGCCTGGTTGTTAGGCCGTGGTCTACTGTTTGTGTGGACAGACGTTTCGGCCCCACCATCGGAGGCCACCTTCGGTGTCGCAAACGATTGGCCAAGGTGTCCGTCATTTCACCGCAGTCTCTATATATAGTCTCTACCTCATCACTTTGGGGGGGGGGGTGAATGTTTCCGACTGGGAAACATGCGAAAAACTCTTAATCTGTTGCGATTCTGGAACTCTGTGACTCCTTCAAGACTGTCTGTGTCAGACCTGTAGCGATGGCGCCTTGCTACTAACCTAGAGGTCCAGGGTTCCATTCCCGGGCGCGACATAAAATCAAGTTGCGTTTTCAGCCTCCCCTCAGATTGACTCAGCCTATGGAAACGAGTAGGCTACCTGTGATAACATCCTGAGGTAATAATGGGCGGCTTTAGCATAGTGCTGGCCACACCGCCTACCTAGTATGCCGAAAGCACCACATAAAGCAGACTACCTTGTCTAAGTCCCAGACTGATCAAGCGGTAAAAAAGAGCCATTATTATTATTATTATTATTATTATTAAAATTTCTGAGATCAGTTAAAAGGTGTAGTAGACGAGATCATATAAGAAATGAGGAGACAAGAAATTATTTAGATATTTTTACAGTTAATGAAAGGATTAAATAATACAGAAGAAAATGGATTCAACACATAGGTAGAATGGAAGAAAGTAGAATACCGAAGATGGCGAAAGATTACAACCCTAGAGGCGGAAGAAAAGTTGGTAGACCTAAGAAAAGGTGGACTGTGGACTATGAACACGCCGCTAAAACCTAAAACCGTTAAGAAGAAGAAGATGATGATGATGATGATGATGATGATGATTACTTATTATTATTATTCCTATTGCTGTTGTTCTTTCTTATGCTTGTTCTCCTTCTTTGTCTTTCTTCACTTCAGCCCGTTCCATCATCACATCGTTGTTTTCATTGTTCTTTCTTCATGATTCCCTCGTACCAGCTCAGAATTTACATATTTAGGATTACCCCTATGTGTCGCTTCATTCGTTTCACACCGATAAGATTCAGAAGTTCCTTCTTCTTTCTTCTTCTTTCTCTTCTCCTGCTACTGCTTTCCATATCCTCATGGGCAGATCCCCCCAGAGCCTGTCGGATCTCAATTAATTTAATTTCCTTAACCATTTCCTCCACCCTCTCGTATCTCTCATCACTGCCCTTGGGTTTCGGTACTGGACGGGGCCGTGAGCGTCCGCTTACACCTGTATGTACCGCTCATTCCACTCAGTCCACTGGATGGAACCTCCTCAGTAACTCTACTGTAAAACCCTCTTAACAATAGATGTACCTTTTTAGTGGCCATAAAAATAACCTTTCTTGAAGCCTTAACTTCTCCATTGATTTAACCTGTTGTCTATGCTTTTCTTCTATTCTCTTCCATTGGTCTTCCACCACTTCTTCCTTGGTCTTCTTCTTTACGTTTCCTTTGCTTTTCCATTTGGGGATTCTTCCGTTTTGGACCTATGATGATCCATCCTACATGAAGCAAGCGTCTGTCAGCATCTATCAGCTCCATCAGCATGGTTTAGAGCGTCTATTCTGATTCATCCTGTTTACCGGTTTCTGTCATTCCAATTTAGGAACGTCGAACCTCTGAATTAGTAGCATTAACAGTAGCATTAGTAGCATGTATAATATTTTACACTCAATATATTTAACGTTTACTTACAAATTCTGATCTACGAATCTTCTTCTTCTAAGCAGTATTCAAAGTTCTGAACAAGAATATCGGAGAAAGTCAGAAACAAAACGATATCGTACTTATTGTTTCAAAATATCACATGTTCTGTAATTTAGGCTGTTGGATTCTCATTAATCGCAGTCTTGATTTACTAGGATTCTGATCATAATTACTTCTTCTTCCTCCTCTATTTCTTCTTCTTCTTCTTCTTCTTCTTCTTCTTCTTCTTCTTCTTCTTCTTCTTCTTCTTCTTCTTCTTCTTCTTCTTCTTCTTCTTCGTCATTTTCTTTTTCATTAACTTTGTTTTCTTCCCCTCTCCATTTCCTAATAGGTAGGTCCCTTATAACTCGTCGTATCTCGACTAATTTCATTCCCTTTTCATTTCTTCTATAACACCCAACGTCTTATCATTTCCCTTAATTATTGATTTCCATGATTTTCTACAAATTTCTTCCCTCCTCTGCTTCGTTGATTTTCCTCTGTCGCGTTTTTTCCGCCTTCCCATTTCCAGCATGGTTCCGGGCAGTCTATTATGGATCTATCCTAGTGACGTATCAATATTATTCTCTAATTTAGACATTTGCCAGTTTCGAGGAATCGCAGTCTTGCTGTTTTCGTTTTCTGACAAGATCCCACTTTGTTCTGCTACCCGCTGTTTTTATAAAATCGTTCATTTTTGTTGTTATTAACGTAGTCTCTTGATTCTGTTTTTAATGTCCAAGTTTCACCGTCGTGCAGCAAAGAGGGCTCCATCACTCTCTTGTATTCCACTGTTTTCAGAATTTTCCACACTTGAGAATTCTGTAGCGTGTCTGCTATACGCGCTTCAAGCACCCGAACATCCGTTGTATAAGACAAATGTACAATCTGTTAGAAGAAGAAGAAGAAGAAGAAGAAGAAGATGATGATGATGATGATGATGATGATGATGATGATGATCCTCAGCACTACAACCCTTGTAGAGCCCGAGAGTCCAACACACTCGTCTCTGTTCTGTGACACTGCCTTAGTCCAAGGCGGCGGAGGTCTACTTTCATCCTTCTTTTCCGAGCTCTCCTTCTTCTTCTTCTTCTTCTTCTTCTTCTTCTTCTTCTTCTTCTTCTTCTTCTTCTTCTCCCATATTTATCCTCATTTAGTACTTTCTTCACAGCTCTATTGTCCGTCATCCGCTGTAGATGATCTGGCCTTTAAATTCTATTTTTTTTTTAATCTCACTAACAGTATCCGGCTCTCAGATAATTCTCTCCAGCTCTTCATTCTCCCATCCGTTTCGATCCTCCTGGCACCATAAATCCTTTGTAATAGCTTTCGTAACCATTACTTAAGCCAACACTCTTTCCTAACTGTCAACGTTCATCCCTCACTTCCGTATATTACCTACAGTGGGCTGAAGATGGTTCTCATAGATCTTAATTTTTAACTTTTTATTTAAATTTCTTGACCTCAGTACACTGGTCAAAGCGTAATAACATCTGTTCCCAGCTGATATCCGAGCATGGATTTCGCAAGATTTTTAGTGTCTTAAACGAGAATAATCAGATTAATAATAAACTAATAAATTTGTGTCGCCTCCAAACACCTCGGTCCTCCAGCATCCTCCTCCAATCCCCTCCAACCCTCCTCCCATCCTCCTGAGGTCTTCTTCTACTTCATGTAGCCACCTTCTTCTAGGTCTTCCTTTCCTTTTTTACCCATTTATTGTTCCTCTAAGAATTGCTTTGGGCATTGTGTCGTCCTCCGTGCGCATCACATGTCCCCCAACCACCTGATCCTCATAGACTTGATGAACCTCAGTATGTCCTAGCGTATATCAATTCTTCCAATTTCCTACTGTTCCGTGTGCGCCATTCTTCACCTTCCTTCACTGGTCCAAAGAATTTTCCTAAAATTCTTCTTTCAAAGACTCTTAAATTACTATCAAGTAGTGTCCAGATCTCCGCAGTATACGTCACAACCGGTCTTATTAAGGTCTTGTATTATAATCTAAGTGTGGTTCTTTTGCTGATTAAACTGGATCTGAAAATTGTCTGATGACTAACAATATCTAGTTCCCCGAAACTTCTCTCCAGCTCTTCGTCTGTACGTATTCTCCATCTGAGTCCTTCCCCCTTGGCACCATGAATCCTTCTCTAATACTTTCTTAACCATTGCTTAAACCAACACTCTTTCCTAACTGCCAACGTTCATCCTCATTTCTGTATATTACGGTGGGCTAAAGGTGGCCTCATAGATCTTAATTTTTAACTTTTTTTTAAACTTCTTGAGCTTAGTACACTGCTCAAAGCGTGATGACATCTGTTCCCAGCTAATATTCGAGCATGGATTTCGCAAGACTTTTGTAGTGTGTTAAACGAGAATAATCAGAGTATACAAATTATTAATAAACAAATAAATTGTCTGTCTGTGTTGAGTGAGTTTTTAGTAAAAAGAAAAAAATTATAAAGACTTCGATAAAAACGAACAACACGGTACAGAAACTGCCAAACGGGCAACGAATTCAAGATCGATTTGCTGTATTGGGAAACGAATTTGTTTCGAAAGTGCTGCCGATCTGCTGAATAAACAGCCAACGCCTGTTGAATTATTCAACGTGAAACACGTTTAAATATAAAATACCTTATATACATACAGGAGCGCGCGCAGCGGACCAAACACGAAGTAAACTAAACTGCATTTTTGTAATTTCAGTTGATAAAATATAAAAGGTTATTTTGTGGTCGAGATTTGGGATTAGATTAATTTTTTCTTTACTTTATAATTGCATTTTCCTCATTTCTAACTAACGAGCTATGGGCCTACTATTTTCTAATTATTTTTAATTCGATTATTTGTGTCCTGATTTATTCTGTGTAAGTATAACGAGAGTCAGATCCCGTTGAACCGGGGACACTCTTCTCCTACCAGCGAGTCATAGAAAATACTCTAAAAGAAACACTTGGTACAAGAAAAAATTCGAATTAATTTTTAGGTTAAGTTTTAGGCCTATCACAACCGGCGACAGGTGTTGTGTACCCACGCCACGCCACTGAACAGCACATTCGAATATCTGTCTCATGACAACTTAAACCCAGGGTTCACTAGATGTTTCCACTGTGCTTTCTTTGCAATGGGAATATTATAATTGCCATAATTACATGATGGATGTAGGCGTAACTACGGGGCAGGATCGCGGGATCAATCCCGCAAGAGCTACTGTAAGTTACTTTCTTGCGGGGGAGTGATTTTTGTTAGTAACAAATGACAATCACTTAATATTTTATAAATAACGTACGCATTTTGAGCCTTAAAAAAAATTACGTACGCTCTAGAAAACAAAGGCAGAGCCTATTAATTTACTTTTGTGTTTTCGCCAGACACATTTGTCCTCACAAGGTTGACTCTTTTTAGTTTAATATCTCTACGGTTTGAACCTTCGTCTTTGGACAGGTAAACTACCAGTTTCTTGACTTCAATTCGGAAAAATGAGAAAAATTTTATTGCTGGATTTTACATAAAGAATAACATATATATTAACACGAACTATAAATTTCTTCAAACATTCTTAAAAAAACATTCTTAAACTAAAGTGCGAAGGGGTTATAAAACCGAGTTTTTTCAAAATATCTTTAGAAAAATTTCCATTTGACAAGATTTCTTCTTCTTCTATTTTACATTTCAGGGATTAGGAAGCCTGTTCCGACTTCACGTTATCAGATCCATTTCTTTCTTGGTCGTCCTACATCCTTCCTTCCAGAAGGCTTGTACTTGTTTACAGTTACTGGTAGTCTATCTTCATCCATGCGACTTAAATTCTGTCTCTATTTTCTTCATTTTTCTCATTTAGATTCATATATTCAATTCTTCCCATATAGGCCTATATTCATTTCTTATATGACCCCTTCTTGTGCATCCTTTAACCCTCCTTAAAAATCTCAACCCTGCTGATTGTATGTTGCTTTTATCTCTTAGTTTTGTAATCCAGGATTCACTGGCATATAATAGCACTGGAACAGCCATTGTTTTGTACAATTTTAATTTTGTCTTACGTCTCATTTTATTTTTCAGTATTCTATTTATAGTTCTACATATGTGTTGAAATCTATTGATTTTATTTTGTATATCTTTGTCAACGTCAAAACTCATGTCACAACCGAAATACTAGTTAAAATTTAAGGTCTGTTCCAACACTTTTACCCTAAATAATAATCTTTGAAGGTACTGGAAATTTTCCGTAGTGAGCCATAACTTTAGTTTTGTTGGTAGACAAATCTTTAGGTTGTAGTATTATCGTCCCAGTTTATGTAGTCTGTACACAGAGCGTTCTAAGTCGGATTCATTATTTTGCAGTATAAGCACATCGTCTGCATACAGCAAAACATTTATGTGGTAATTCCTTCGTCTTTGGACAGGAAGACTACCAATTTCTTGACTTCAAAAAGGAAAAATGAGAAAATTTTATTCGGGGATTTTACATAATAACATACGTTATCTCGAACTACAAATTCCTTAGAACATTCAAGGGACAACATTCTTAAACTAAAGTGCGAATGTGTTATAAAACCGAGTTTTTAAAAATAACTTAAGAAAAACTCCCATTTGACAAGATTTATTGAGAATAAAAATTTATAATGAATGCAGTTCCTAATGAAATGAAATTTATTACCATTAAATTAAATAACAATTATTAAAGATATAATATATTGACGTCAGCGTTTGCCGTACTTTTCTCAAACGGTATACTTTCCGTTGGTAAAACAAAAAAGAGGTGTCTGTAAGGAATTTTGGTCAAAAAATTCGACTTTTATTTTTTTGTTCCAAAATATTCTATGGAATATCTGCTTTCATTTGATATTAATTTTAAATTAATCGGACAACTAGAAAATTTTTTACGATTTTTTTAGTGATGATGTCAGGGATATAAGCTCAGTTCAATATGTCACCCATTCGAGATTATGCATATTTCGGTTTGTTATAGTACACAGGACTATTGCTTTTCGTTCTTATTTCTCTTTGTATTCATACTACACATAAGGATGAGCTTAAACCTATATTTAGAGACCTGGCTAACCCAGAACCTTTAAAAAAGTGTCTCCATGGTAAAAGTCAAAACCCCAATGAGTCGGTAAACAACACAATTTGGTCGTGCATTCCCAAAACTGTTTTTATTTCCCTGCAAACATTGAATTTGGGGTTTATGATGCAGTTTCATGCTTTAATAGAGGTTACTTAACCAGGTGCTTAGTGCTGAAACAATTAGGCATGTCAGTATGAAAGAACTGTGCTGAAATTATGTTGGGTAGTGATATGAAACGAGTGCGGAGAGCTGAACAAGCAACTGCAGAACTACAGAAAGAAGCCCGGTAGAAGAGAAAAAAGGCAAAAAGAAAGCTGGAAGAAGAATTTCAAGCTGCAGAAGAGCTAGATAAATCTTGATATGCATGAGGACTTTATTAGGCAATGCACACAAATTCATTATATTGATGATTAATCTTCAATTGCTGTTTTCCTAAAATTGTTATTTTTCACACAAAAGACCTATTGTCTCTGAAACTACTAAAAATACAGAGCTCACATTTTCCGTACATGTGTATAGCAAAAGGGTACAACTTTTAAGACAGAGATTTTGTCAAGAGAAAAAAATTATAATATGCTTTTTTTTTGAAGTGTTAAACATTGCATTGGATTAAAATTTCTAAAATGGCTCAACGTAAGCATAACCTAAAACCCCTGTGTTAAAGTTTCTATTGAGGCCTAGTCAGTCAATGGTAAAAGTTTCAAATAGCTCAGTTAATTAGTGTTTGAGAAAACGGGTCATGAAATCTAGGGCTTACAAACGCCCCTCAAGGAGAACAGAACTTAAAATGCGTATCATAAAATTATACGGGAAAATCCTGAATTTTTCGTTTGTCCTGAGGAAAATGGGGAGTCGAAAATTCAAGCTAGTGTCGTACTCCCCCCCCCCCACGGGGCAGTTCCTAATTACGCCTGCTTTATACTCGAATACTCGTATATTTTATTGTGACATCTGCTTGTTGTGGTGTTATTGTAGGCTACATTCAATTATTGATTTTATTGGTTGCGATCGTGTATATTTATGAGTGTATTTGTAATTGGACATTTTGGAGAATACATGGTGAACGTCAATGAAAATTTGACATACACTCAAATCCGTGCTAAAATATGGATCGGAAGTATGGGGCTTGAACGCTCCAGGTAAAAGGGGAATAGATGCTGTCGAGCTAGACTGCATAATAACTACTTTTTTCTTCGTATCGGCCATCTAAGTACCACATGCCAATTTCAATTCTTTACTCTTTGTTCTTTCCTTTTTTCCAATATTCCTTCATCTTTTCACTGTGTCTCTTCTTCCTGTCTTCAATCTCTGTCTTCCTGTCTTCAATTCCTGTCTTCCTGCGTTTTTCTCTCTCCTACCCTGGACTCCCTCAATTTTTAACACTTTTGTCCGAAAAACTTCTCCTTCAATTGCTTCTTCTGCATGTATATTATTTTTTTCTAAATCCTTTTGGACTTCTTTAATCCAACTTGAAGTTGACTTCTTCCCCCACAGATATTTGAAGATCTGCTTTGTCACCCTATTGTCGTCCATTCTATATAAATGTAAAAAAAAATAGTCTTTTTTACTTCCATATTCCTTAAGGAATGGAAGTATGGTGATGGCAAAAAAAATCGTGTTCGAGATTATTGCAGATTCTGATTGTACTACACTCAAAACATGAAAAAAAGTCGTTTTCCGAAAAGTGTCTGTGTGTCTGTCTGTCTGTCTGTCTGTCTATCTGTCTGTCTGTCTGTCTGTCTGTCTGTGTGTCTGTAGATTTTTTTTCTATGGCAAACGATAACTGCCGCAAATTCAAACAGAATCAAATAATTTTTTGCATGCAGCCCTGATTTGCAGAGTACTCGCGACCTATTGTTTTTGGTGAAGATCGGTTGAGGGAAAGGGGTAGTTTACCTGCAACGGTTTTTTTTTAGCAAGGGTAATTTTGTTTGTTTGGCAAACGATAACAGCCGCAAATTCATACAGAATGAAATAATGTTTCGCATACAGCCCTGAATTGTAGAGTTCTCAAGGTCTTTTGATTTTGGTGAAGATCGGTTAAGGGAAAGGGGTAGTTTACCTGTAACGTTTTATGTTTTAACAAGGGTATTTCCTATGGCAAACGATAACAGCCGCAAATTCAAACAGAATCAAAAGATTATTTGCATACAGCCCTAAATTGTAGAGTTCTCAAGACCTATTGTTTTTGGTGAAGATCGGTTGAGGTAAAGGGGTAGTTTACCTGCAACGTTTTTTTAACAAGGGTATTTTCTATGGCAAACGATAACAGCCGCAAATTCAAACAGAATCAAATAATGTTTTGCATACAGCCCTGATTTGTAGAGTACTCAAGACCTATTGTTTTTGGTGAAGATCGGTTAAGGGGAAGGGGTAGTTTACCTGCAACGTTTTTTTATCAAGCGTATTTTCTATGGCAAACGATAGCAGCCGCAAATTCAGACAGAATCAAATAATTTTTAGCATACGTCCCTGAATTGTAGAGGTCTCAATGACTTTCGATTTTGGTGAAGATCGGTTAAGGGGAAGGGGTAGTTTACCAGCAACCTTTTACGTTTTAACAAGAGTAAAGTACTTGAAAATTTATTTAAACTTTTTGAAACAATGGTAATTGTTAAAAATAAAATAATTTTGTTGCCAGGCAATAAAATTATAATTTTTTCATTTTAATGTAATATAATATTTTTCATTTAATACAGCAATAAAAAGGCAGGTAAGACACAGCCTGGCTGTTTGGGTGAAAATGATTTTAAATATAAATCTTAGAATATGGAAGTCATGTATGGTTCTCCATACCGATATTTTTCTCATTGCTTCTGTTATATTTTCTATACTTTGATATATTTCGTCATTACTTCTTAATTTCCAACCTTCTGAAGTTTTTCGTGGGCCTAATATTTTCCTAATAATTCGTCTTTCCAATATTTCTAGTTTGTCTAAATTATAATTCAATGCTAGGCATTCACTTGCATATAGACATTCTGGCTTCACTAATGTACTGTAATGCCTTATTTTTGCATTTTTAGATATGCACTTTTTATTGTAAATATCTTTAGTTATACCATATGCTCTTTCCATCTTATGAATCCTTTCTTCTATAGCAGATTTTTCCAAGACATTCTCTTGAATTATCTCTCCTAGATACTTACATTTTCGAACCCTCTCTTTTCGACCAATAACTGTTACTAGGAATTTTTGCGCGTTTTTAATGTTTGTAAGAAATTTGTTTTTTTCTGCAGAAATTCTTAAGCCTGTTCTACAGGCTATGTCCTCTAAAAAATTAACTTGTGTTACTGCAGATGTCAGATGTTCAGAAAGTATAGCAAATTCATCTGCGAATGCCAAACAGTTTATTTCAATATATTTGTTCCTTCTTCCCAACATGAATGGTGATATTTTGCATTCCTTTAAATTTTTATTCCAAATTCTGGAATACTTTAAATTTTGTTTATTCTCCAGGACACAGTTAAAAAGAATTGGGGATAAACCCTTACTGGGATAATAACTACTTTAATCATTTCACAATTCATAAAATTTATTTCTGACAATGGTACAATTTACGAATATTGAACACAAAGAATACAGAAAAATAAAAAACACATAGTTTAATTTCGTACTGAAACCTTGAAAAAACAAGAGCAGAATTAGAATCCGGGAAACGTCGACTTCACCAGTTCAGTAAAAATAAAATAAACCTCCGCTCAACAGTCCGTTAAGGACCAAGGCGTACCGCGCGGCTTTTGTGTTAGTGTGACGGTGTATGGCTAGTACTACGCGCCACCAGCCCGCTAGTTGCGGTGTTCACAGCCAGGAGGCGGCGCTGTTATCTCAGCGCCTACTCAGTTTGCCTCACGACGCTGAGTGCACGCCGTACGGAACCTCCGCCGGGAATTGAACCCGGGACCACGAGCGCATCAATCGCCCGCGTTAGCCACTAGACCACCTGGAGGCTCTTCACCAGTTCAGTATTAAGAGTTATCTAAGTCATTATTAAGAAGGCCGTGTTCTAATAACTTTACAGATACGCTTATCAACAATTGTGCACCTCACAAAGTGGGCATCGAAGCTGCGACTTTGGGCCAGTACTCCAATAATCGTAGCTGTTCGCAACGGTTTATTATGTAATAAAAGCATCATCGATGCCATATTTTTTTCTCTATTCATCACTTAACAAATGTTATCAGTTTCAGATTTCAGATTGTGCATGCGAAAAAAAAACCAACATACTACTGGAATTTTAAGTATTGGTACCAATAAACGTCAAGTCAGTCTGTCCAACGAAACCACTGTAAATTTCCCGCTTGACACTCAGCCCTGTCTCTTGTCGCCCGCAATCTCACTTTCTCCCTGCACTTATTTAATTAGCCAACAAAGCCGTCTCGGGTCTGCGCCAACGTTTTTGCTTAATGTAGTTATAGTTACACAGTAACGCACCGCGTCGCTCGTACTGAGACTGGAGTATCATTACTTAATTAGGCCTACTTCCATAAATATTATGGGATCTACCATAAACCAAAAATTGTTTTTTGTTTAAAAGCTTTACCGCTCATTAGTTATATCGTCTCGTTTTTGGATAAAAATAAAAATGGAAAATAATAATAATCATGGTGTTAAATCCGAATAATCCGAGAATTTGGTGTTAAATATCAATTGGCAAATTTAATCCATGAAACCTTACGGACACAGTCTCAAAAATAAAATTCATGGGAGAAATATCTCAACCATTCAAAATAAACACAGGTGTAAGTCAGTGTGACGGTTTATCCCCAATTCTTTTCAACTGTGTCCTGGAGAAAGTAGTGAGAATTTGGAATGGAAAATTAAAGGAATGCAAAATATCACCAATCATGTTGGGTAGAAGGAACAAATGTATTGAAATAAACTGTTTGGCATTCGCAGATGAATTTGCTATACTTTCTGAACATCTGACATCTGCAGTAACACAAGTTAATTTTTTAGAGGACATAGCCTGTAGAACAGGCTTAAGAATTTCTGCACAAAAAAAACAAATTTCTCACGAACTTTAAAAAATGAGCCAAAATTCCTGCTAACAGATATTGATCGAATGGAGAGGGTCCGAAAATTTAAGTATCTAGGAGAAATAATTGAAGAGAATGGTATAGAAAAATCTGCTATAGAAGAAGGGATTCATAAAATAGAAAGAGCATGTGGTATAACTAAAGATATTTACAATAAAAAGTGCATATCTAAAAATGGAAAAATAAGGCATTACAGTACAGTAGTGAGGCCAGAATGCCTGTATGCAAGTGAATGTCTAACATTGAATTATAATTTAGACAAACTAGAAATATTGGAAAGACGAATTATTAGGAAAATATTAAGCCTACGAAAATCTTGAGAAGGTTGGAAATTAAGAAGTAATGATGAAATATATTAGAGTATAGAAAATATAACAGAAACAATGAGAAAAAGAAGACTATTGTTTTTTGGACATTTATATAGAATGGACGACAATGGGTTAACAAAGCAGATCTTCAAATATCTGTGGAGGAAGAAATCAATATCAAGTTGGATTAAAGAAGTCCAAAAGAATTTAGAAAACAATAATGTAAACGCAGAAGGAGCAATTGAAAGTGAAGTTTTTCGGGGAAAAGTGTTAAAAATGGAGAGAGAAAAACGTAGGTTCAAAGTGGATTGAAGACAGGAAGAAGAGACACAGTGAAACGATGAAAGAATATTTGAGAAAAAGAAAAGAACAAATAATAAAGAATTGAAATTGGCATGTGGTCCTCAGATGGCCGATACAAAAAAATGATGATGATGATGTGATGATTGTGATTCACTGTAAACATTTATAAACAACGTGTAACAAACCGCTACTACTGTAATTTGTATATTTGCAAAATGATTTACTATGTTTTTTTTTTCGAGAAGTCTGAGCCTTGTCCTGAAGGACAAGTCTCTGCCTGATTTGAGGCCAAGCCCCCTTCCGCCATATGGTAAAGTTAAGAGGGGACGTCGCCAGTGCGGGCCGGAGGCGGAGAAAGTGGAGGCACCCAGAAGTGAGAGAGAGAGAGAGAGAGAGAGAGAGAGAGAGAGAGAGAGAGAGAGAGAGAGAGAGAGAGAGAGAGAGAGAGAGAGAGAGAGAGAGTGTGTGTGTGTGTGTGTGAATGTAGTGTGGCCGGCCAAATGGGTGTCGGATGATGATGATGGGAGTGCAAATATAAAAACAATAATAAACAGCCGTGACGGAGTCGAGGAGCGCAGGACGCTAAAGACGGAGGGGGGAGTGTCAATGCGGCGTCAAGGTAAAGGCGGGGGACACAAGAAGAGGCCATACAATAGGGTGTGAAGAGAGGAAAAATTATGGAGTTAAGAGATTCAAGAATGTCACGAGGAGGAGTATGTTCTGATGTGTTTATTTAGGTGCTTCAGTATCTGCGTGTATTCCTAAACTACTAGAGGTTTGCTAAACTAATATTTGAAAATAACAGGTACGAACGAAACCATTACAAAAAATAACACGTACAAATACCTCTTATTATGTACTTATTATACGTATACCTATATTACATACTTTGTTATAAGAAATAAATTGAAACTAAAAGTATTAACAGTGTTACTTTACACTGTGAGTTTATTAAGCTGTTACTGTTTAAAAGAAAATAAGAAACAAGAGAATTTGTAGGCCTATCTTCCTTTGCGAATACTAATTTAAGTTTTCATAGGAGTAAGCAAACTGACGTAGGTTTAATATTAAATTATTGATTCCATTTTGGTTAGACAAATCAGTTGCGAACCTCAGGCAATGAAATTTAGAGTGCACGTAATACAGTACAACAAAGAATGTCAGAAAAATTTGCAGTGAAGTTAAAATCATCTCCGAAATCACATAAACAAAAAGTACTATATGGCCTATCAGCCACTCTGTAGGTTATAACACAATATAATTCGCTTTTTCAAAATTTACCAAGTTGATGACTAGTAGGCTATAGTATATAATTTGTTATTATAATCTGTATTATATATCTGCATAACACACGAGAATAAATGTGACATCAGTATGCATTTTTTTCATTTATTAAAAACAGCTTCGTTTCTTTGGCATAGAGATATTCTGAACGTCGCTGTTTGGCTTCGTTTCATACTTGTATGGCAATCGGCACATGCGCAGAATTCAGCACCAATAACTGTGACTTTGTACTTGCACATTCGTTAGTTAGTATTGTAGGGGGGTCCCGCGACTCGGAACCGCGAGTAATAGGAACGGGTATGCGATTTTTTAGTTATCGTTGAATGGGAACAGGTATTTCAACTTTTCAGTCACTGTTATATCCGTTCCACAAAAATATCGTTCGAAATACCTGTTATAGGTATATCGTCCCACCTCTAATTCCTAGGAGGAGGCTCATCAGCAATAGTCAGAAGACGGTTTATGAAAAAGGAGGGTCTGTGGGTGTTGCTGGTAGTCCGTTAATAGAGGCTGCGAACGCTGCGATGGGTCGGATGGGGGCACGTTGCTTGTCGGTTTGCGAATATTTCCAATTTTATTTATAAGGGAAAGAGTCTAGGGTGGGAAAGAGTTCATTGAGGGCAACAGGTTTTGTGTTACTGGTTTTGGTTTTGGGAGGGCGGCGGTAAATCAGTCAAAGGGCTCGCCGTTCAGTAATTCTGTATGGTTTAAGGCGAGCAGAGTCAGCAGTCGGCAGGATAGGATGTGCGTGGGACACGATGGGGCGAAGACAAGCTGTGTGGACGCGGCTGAGTATCACGCTGGAGCAACGATCACTGTTGCTGAGAACTCGGAGTGTTCGGATTCGTTTGCGGGCTGTGGTCTGTAGTTCGTTTGATATATGGTCGCCAGGTTAGCTTCGAGCCAAGCGTGACGGCTAAATATTTACAGACACGCTTCGGGGTTTACGATGCTACATAGAACAGACAATTTAAATGTTAATGTAAATTTGAGTTACAGGGTGTTTCAAACCGGATGTCTCCTAAGAAATTAGAAGACCACTTACTCTCGCACGCGCAATCACAACCGGCCCGGCCCGGCCCGACCAGGCACGACCCGGGCGCTTCAAGTTACAGTCCAATTCAAAACTGTAAAATTTTTAATTTATGTTATAATCCAAATTAAACTTTAATTTTTGTAATTTCCATGAAATTGTGATGAAATGAGTCCAAACAACATATAATTGCGATAAATATGAGTATTTTAGGGATTTCTAAAGCAAACGCAGAATTGGAGTATTAATAAAGATTTTATTATAAAGTAATAAGTATGTTGTATGTTGGGGTGATATCTTGATGATTATAAACAAAAATGTATTTACAATTTACATTCGTGATGAAAAATTACGCCGGTACAATAAAGATATGTCGAATTGTGCGTGATTATCAACGCAAATTAAAATAACATTTGCAAAATACTAATTTCTAAAGCCAAAATGAATATTAAATTAGACTTAGTTGTACATCTAAAATATATTAGAACCACGTCGTGTTTGGTGTCATTTTCTTTAAAATTTTATGGAGTTTACAAATATGCTAAACTCGTTTGTTAAAAAAATTTATATTATAAAAGTTACAGTTACGTACTGGACGCCCCATTAGATGATTCATATTCCAGACGTGCGGGCCAGCTGCTTTTGTGTGTGTGTGTGTTAGTAAGGGTCTCCTAATCCCTCAGGTGCCATGCGACTTGGAACGCCGTACAGACTTAAAGTTAGGTAAATATGTTTTTCAGTTTATTTTTTTTTAACACAATTCTGTTTGCTTTAAACTTTCCTTGCATCTAAAAGTTTACGTATTTTAGTAACACTAATACGAAACACGCAATATTTCACAATTTGCAATAATAGTGGAATGGGAACAGGGCTAAAAATAATTTTCTGTTAAAATGCTAAGGGATATCTGCGATGCATTCCGTGTCTGCACCATTTCCACTGATCCACTAAGCCTTCAGTATTAAATAACTTTTCAATAAAGTTCTTCTTCCTCTTCTTCTTCTCCTCTTCAAGGATTAGGTTATATAAACCCGTTCCGGCACCCGTCGCATCCTCGGACGACCCACGTCTCTTCTACCATTGGCTTTATAGTTCAGTGGCGCATTCGGCAAACGATCCTCTGTCATCCTTTGCATTTCCAGATGATCCCACCACTGTCCTCTGTAAATTGAAATAATTTCATTTATGTCCTTTACTTCAAGATCTGCTCTGATATCTTCATTTCTTATTCTATCTTGCAATGGATAATTTACACCTAAAGTATCGAAGAAACTGCATTTCAGCACTCTGAATCTTGCCGCATTCATTTTTTGCCATGACTCACGCCTCACTTGCATAAATCAATGTAAGTATTGCAATTGTCTTATAAAATTTAATCCTTGTCTTGTTTTATTTCTAAGATTTCTATGAATCATACCACAAATATTCATAAATTTATTTATCTTCTCTCTTATATCATATTCAGATTAATAGCTTACTGCACAGCCGAGATATTTGAAACGGCTCACTTATTCTAAAGTGCTAATGTTTATCTTAGTCCTCACTGGATATTTACCTCTAAGGGCATGGTTTTGGTTTTTTTTAATGAAATTGTCAGTGGATACTCTCTTGCCACTTCTTGTAATGGAAACATAGCGCTTTGTGAATCATCCTCATTTTCAATAAATTTTAAAGCGGAAAATGCCCCATTGAAACAGTAGTCACATTTTATACAATTTTTTGTTTCTTGATTTGCTTGCAGTTAGTTCAAACGGACAATAAGCAAATTCTATGTCATATCCAGTGACAAACAGCTTCAGGTACGTATGCGCCCTCGTGCGACAATCGGTGCGCCCTATGTAAGGCGAGGAAATGGTAATGGTAATGAATTATTGTTTACAAACAGCTCGCGGCGATTCAAAAGCTTTATTTGAAAAATACTCAAATAAAAAAAATTCCACTCATTAATTTAAAAAAATTCCACTAATTAATAATTTAATAAAAATAATGACTTTATTAATAAATGATGTTGTGTCGTGCCCTTCATTTTTCAATGCACATAGAACATTATTCGATTTGTATAGATTCATCTTGTTATCTGAATTAGCAGTCTCTGTGATTCCAACTTTGTCGTGTTTACTTGCTGAACTGCTAGGCTGCTTCTCATATTCTCACCCCTCTGTTTGTACTGGACCGTTTTTTTTGTTTTGTTGGATTCCTTCGATGCCACGTGTCTTTGTATACATCCCCTCGTGTTGTTTTAAATAGTTAACTGCAGTATTCCTTGTTTAAGGTAATATCGGTCATGTTTTGTATTTATTTTTCGATATTTTTGAATATTTTTTGAATATTTTTTTTAATTTTGGTGTATATTATTTTTTGTAATATCTACGATTGTTTTTCTTAAATATACTTTTACACGCTTACCACCTTTTTACATTGATTAAACATTGTATTTCTGTATATGGCCTGTTACTTTTATAATATCTGACAGGATTTATTATATTTTTTATATTTTTCATCTTTTCAGTTGTAAGAGGTTGGTACTACCTTTTACTATCTTTTAACAGGGTAAATTTTGTGTTCGACAATTCACTTCTTACGGTCTTATATTGTATGCACGTCATTTTTCCCCTCCTCCTTCGTTTTCCGACTGCCCATCATTTATACGAATGACAAAGTTTTGACGAGGTCAGTGTTTCATTGTCCGCCGTCGAAGGAACATCTCTTGCTGACCCGCGTGAGCCGAGGGTTTTTTGTATTGGCTCTGTTACTGTTTATTGCTTAGTTATTACTTTTATAATGTCTACTATTATTATTTATTACATTTTTATATTTTTCATCTTTTTAGTTATAAGAGGTTGGTAATACGTTTTACTATCTTTGGACGGGGGTAAATTTTGTGTTTATTGCTTACTAAGTGACGCCCGACCGAGACCGATTGTTATGGCATAATGCACGTTTTGTGATCTTAATTGGTGTTTATTGGTTAATTATTTTTATTACTTATTTGTTAATGACTTAAATGGTGCTACCCGGTTTGTTTATGTTACTTAAATATATTAGTCGTTTTCAATTATTTTCGGTTCATTCGATAATCAAGTTGTACAATTCCTTACGATGCACTTCCTACAGTTTTCTATTGTATGCACGTTATTTTTCCCCCTCCTCGTACGTTTCCCGGTTGCTCACCGTTTATATGAAGATCTGTTGCTGTTTCTTGCTTACTTAGTTACGTGTTGTGCAATCGTATCACTGTGAACCCGGTATGGTGCAATACGCGCTGTGTACTTACGCTCATTAGTAGAACAAGAGGGGGATTGTCCATCTAGATAAACGAGGCTCGTTCGCTAAACCCCTTCTCTTTAAACTTGCTAACTCCCCCATACCATCGTCCATAGTATTTTTCCTCCGGTCGTATCTCTGCGACCGAACCTTCAGGGTGAGCGTCGACGGAATCTGCTCTGCAGTTCGTCCCGTCACCGCCGGCGTATCTCAGGGATCTGTCCTCGGCCCCCGTTCTCCCGTTCTGTACCTTGTGTACACGAACGACCTGCCTGTCTTGCCCGGAGTCACGTTGTCTTTGTTCGCTGACGATGCAGTGTATCATTACAGCTCTGTGTCCCCGCGTTTTGCGAGTACACAGCTGCAGCGTCAGTTGGACCAGCTTCCGGACTGGCTACGGAAATGGCGGGTGACGATCAATACGGAGAAATCCGAGGCGATCTGTTTCACTCGTAAGTCCATCTCCCGATGCCAGCCCCTCTCCCTGGAAGGGAGGCCTATCGCCTACAAAGGGTCGGTGAAGTATCTAGGCGTTCGGCTCGACCGGCGCCTTTGCTTCAACGCCCACGTGACGGAAACCCTCTCCAAGGCTCGCGGCGTCCGAGCCAAACTTTACCCATACCTCGCGTGCCGCAGCCCCCTGGCGCTGCGCACGAAAGTTACCCTCTATCTGTTGTTTCTCCGGTCTGTTTTGACCTATGCGGCACCTGTTTGGTGGTCTCTTGTCTCCGCCACCAACAGGCGTAGACTGGAAAGTTTCCAATCCAGAACCCTCCGTTCCTTGTCGGGATCTCCTTGGTTTGTTAGAAACAGTGTAATTCGAGGAGGTCTACGAGTTCCTACTCTCTCTGCCTTTATCTGGTCATTAGCTGCGACTCTCTCAACCCATTCATGCGGCAGTGCCCACTGATTGCTCAACTTTTAAAAATAAATAACAATTTAAAAACCTTTCTCCCCCGCCTTCTCAGTTAACTGGTTGGCGGTTGTCCATTCCTGTTTTTAGGCACCAGTCGAAGAACCAGAACTACGTTTATCCACAGGCAGCCATTGGGCTCGACTCAGATGCTGCAGTCATGCACCGGGTGCAAAGACGCCCCGCTACTATGATGCTACATGCTACATGCTAAACCCCTTCAGTCTTACCTCAACACTCGCGAGCGACGCATCGTCCAGAGCTCGATCTGGACCATGGAATCGACCCCGAGATGACCACGACCTACACAAAAATATTTTGCAAAACATTCGCGCGCGCGCGCACACACACACACGGTCAAGTACGGGGGGCTCCTGAAACATGAAGCGTGTCGTCACGATCTACTCTGATGACCGGATCAACGACCTCACGATCCTGACCTACCGCAACTGGCTGTGACGGCATTAAAACAATAGCGCCACTGAAACAATAGCGCGAATAAAACAATAGGCGCTACTGAAACAATGGCGCTATTGTTTCAACACTGAAACAATGGGCGCTACTAAAACAATGGCCCCATTGTTGTTTCAGTGACACCACTGGCTGTTGAGGTAGGTCAGGATCGTGACGTTACTACTTCCCGTCACCAGCTGATCGTGACGTCACTACTTCCTGTTTCAGTACACTACTTATAACATTTTACCAAATAACTAAACAAAGAAACAAGTTCAGTAAAATGTTAAAATATTTGCACTAGTTTAAACATTTACGTGTTTAATGTGCTTGTTCGCCTGGGTGCCTTGAATGAACTAACACTCTGGCTAACTTGTCAGACGAACACTTGAAACGCATTCTAGTAATAGGAGGATCAACATTTTACCCAAATTGGACAGACATTATATGTCAGAAGCAACTCCACACATCCCATACGTACATAAGAAAGCAGAAACAATAAACACGAAAGAGAAGTATTAAAAGCATATAAAATTTAAAACAACTTAAAACTTCACAAGTCATAGTTTTTGTTTAGCTTGTTATGTTTTTAGTTTTTCACTAGCACATAACATTTGCACTTTTAACATTCTTCACCTGTTCCTGAAGAAGGCAGTATTGAATTACTCTCCTCTTCTGATTCTTATGATGCGCCTTTGTTTGTTGTGTCCTGTTGATCTGACTGGCACACATATATCGCACCTTTTTCGTTAATATTGAAAGATTTTTCATTTACATTACATTTTATTCAGATAGGAAAAGGAATAAGGAATACATGCGTAGTCCTAATGAGTTATAGTCCAGTCGCCAGAGATTTTGACTTGATAAAAAATTGGGGCAAAGCAATATTTGGTGCACGTGTTAAATAAACGTTAATAATTAATATAAAAAAATCTTTGCATGTTTACCTTTCTAGGGTTTTCTGAAAATGGTCTGGAAAAATCGTAAAGACAGATTTTCTTAAAGCACTCCGTAAATATGTACAGTTGGAAGAAATAAAAAGGTGTATATTGAAGAGCAAACAATTTCCTTCAGAAAGTCCCCTTACATATTTTTACGTTAATGGAACTGTTTTCCTGAAAATTGGTAATGATGAGCGCTGCGTTTTAAAAAGAGCGTTTGCCCCCGATCTTGCGTAATTCGCTAAATTAGCCAGGCGCGTCTATTCAAAAATATCATAACTTTCTTTAATCTAAGCATAGCCAGTTAAATAAAGGCTAGTTTTGAAGGGGAACAGTATAGCTTTCAAAATTTGTTGATTTTTACATAAATATTTTATTTGAACATAAAGAATATAGTGTATAAATATTTACTGTAGATACAAAAAGAAGTGGAACCACAAAATTACAAGTACTATACAATAAAATTTAAAAAATAGTAGTTCTTTACTAATTTACCTTTAAAAGAGATAAACTTTTTATTTTATAATAATGAAAACTACTTTTGAAGTTGTTATTTAAAAAAAAACACCTTTTCAAAAGTGAGTATTTCGACGTATTTTAAATTTACTCTAAAATTCAGAGTTTATCTGCCTTTATTAATCTTAAAAATAGAGATATCGAAATACAAAAAATTGTATTTGAAAGCTGCAAGTGTTCTGCATCAAAAACTATACTCATGAAAATTAAAATCATTTTCGAAATTAAAAAAAATAAATAAAAATTGTGTATACTAAAAAAAGGTGCCTCCTTTGCGTTACATACATGTATCTTTTAAGTGGGTTTATTTGAGTACTTGAAATTAACGTTACAGCTACTACAATACTAAATCTATTTATTCATGTTATTTCTCTTACCTGATTATACCTATACTCTAAAAACAAGACCCTAGAAAACAGGTAAAATTTTTAAACGGCGCGGCGTTCTATTCCCCTCGAGTGTGTAACTGTAAATGTAGCTGCGCGCGCAACACCCATTGTTGTGGTGTGCCATACGAACATCTGCTATACAAGAACGGAGCAGTAACGCAGTTGATATTTCTTCAAAGGTTATAATCAAAACATTACAAATATTTTTGTTTTTATCATATAAAACAGGTAAAAAAATTGCAGTTTAAAGTTTTTATTTACACTTTTTATACATGCTAATATTTATTTATTTGTGAGCACGTGTAGTGGAGTCAAAATAAAAATCAAATGTGAATTATTTTGGGAGTCGATTTTTTGTGTGCTAAATTGGTTAATGGGATCAAGTTGAGCTAATAGTTAAGTTTTGTGTAAAAACAACCCGTTTATTTTTTTATTAACAATTTAAGTTGCAAAATAGCGTTTTTATAAATATCTTTGGACCTAACAAGCCGATTTTAATGTGAATTTTTTTTCAGTATTCTATAATAAATTAAGAACATTTCTAGCCTTAATACGGAAGTCGATGTTATTATTATTGTTAATAAATAAATAAAGTGGCGATGGCGTTTATAAACAAATTGCTGTTGTTTTAACACAAATTAATGAAAGTTGATAAAACTTGAGGGAAAGGTAACCTTTGTGGAGTACTATAAACCCCAAAAATTTCATATTGAAATGTCGAATATTACCTAAAAAAAATCGCAATTCACAAAAAAACTTTGAGTGCTCATAAAGTACGGCAAGATTGTGGCACAAAGGTGTACGACGGCTTAAATTAAAGCTTATTAAAAATACTTTCGGGTGGTTAATTAACAAAATTTGTTGGCCTTTCTGACACCATTTTTTGACCATTTAAAAAAATTAAACCTAGACATGGATAGCCTCAAGAAAAGATGAAAATGAAGAAAAAAGAAAAATCTTAAAATATGCAGCAGCAATTATTCGAAACGATGTTAATCTGAAGAAAAGTAATACAGAATTTTATCCTCCAAGTGATAATATATTCCAAAATATTAATGAGAATATCCCAGAATCCCTTCAGTTTCTGATAGAAGAAATAATTTTAAAAAATAAAAAAGGTGATATTAGTTCATATGAAACAAAATGCACAGCAATTACTCATTCAATTATGAGTTGCATAAGACCTAGAACCTTTCTATCACCATTGCAAGTTGGTCTGTCTGTAATGTTGCACAGGAAATTTGCTTCAAAACGAATTATAGATATATTGTCGCATCTGGGAGTGTGTTCATCATACAAAGAAACAACACTTTATGAGGATAGTGTATTGCTTAGTCCACGTTCTCCATTTAGATCTGGTTGTTTTGCACAATTGGCATTTGACAATTCAGATATTAACATCAATACTATAGACGGGAAAAATACTTTTCATAGTATGGGAGGTATTATGATTGTAAGTCCCAGAGATTGTTATTATAACAAAGTTCCCTTAAAACGATTGACAGTTAAGCCTACTGCAAAAGAAATTAGCAAAATTGACAAAATACCATTCCAAATTTTTGAAAATATTAATACACATGCACTCCAAAACATTGTTTTTGAAAAAGTAGATAACCCGAGTTTTAATAATATAGATTTTTCTAATGCTGACTTGCTTTGGATTTATGGAGTGACCAAACCAGGCATTACTGGCTGGAATGCCTTTATGTCCAAGCTTTTGGAAAATATGACGTATACATTATCTAGAATTGTTTGCTTGCCTTTTGTACACTCTCCTCCAACTGAAATACAATATACACCGTTTTAAAATACGCTGTAAAACTAGTGAAAACTTAAATCTATTTAATTGTTTTGTTACTTTCGATCAACCTTTGTATCAGAAAGCGTTTAAAATGGTCCAATCCTCACCTGATGATGATATACATAATGTAATTGTTCGAATTGGAGGATTTCATCTGCTTATGTATTTTCTTGGTTCAATCGGTTATGTGATGGCAGGAAGCGGTTTAAAAGAAGCATTAAGCTGTTACTATGCGCCAGGAACTGTAGATAAGATGTTAGATGGCCATGCTTATGCTAGAGCAGTACGAGGCCACACATTAATTTGGATAGTTTTGTGTAAAAAGATTATTGAGGAAATGAATCTTTCAGAAGTTGAATATTCAAATATGAAATCTTTACTACAAGAATTTTTAGATGACAATCTTACTTACAAAGAAGCACAAGATCATAATTTTTTTAACATCCTAAATGGTAAATTTCTAGAAAAAATTATTGAAATTGAGGAACGCGGTAAAACTGCAAAATTATGGATACAATACATACGAATGATCTCTATTGCAAAAGCATTTGCGCGCTCTGAAAAAATGGGTAATATAAAAATTCAATTACAAGTTATTCAGCAAATGTTGCCATAGTTTTATGCGACTGGACATTTTCATTATACGAAATCAGCCTTATTATATGTACAATATATGAACCAATTTATAAAAGAATCTGAAAAACTTTTCACCTCAATGCAAAACCAAAATGTAATTCCAGAAACTACCGCTTTAAAAATTAAAGAACTTCAAAATTTTATAAATAACAGATTTTGTACTGTAAGACGAACTGAGAAATTCTGGTCAGGAACTCATACTGATATGACAATCGAACAGGACTTAATGAGAGTCATGAAAGTTGATGGTGGTATGATTGGACGGGGAGTAACTACCAGTACTGCAAATAAATGGATTTTAGCGATGCCATATACACATGATATCTGCGAAGAAGTAGAAAATTTTTGTGGTATACAATTTTCTACTTCCGATCAGCATGTAGATGCTAGAGATTCTCGAATAAAACGAGATACTGAAGATATTCTCAAAATAAAATCCTGGTTTGATTGTCACGAGACATTTCCTTATCAAGATTCAATAATGTCTATATCTCTACTGGAGTTACTGGCGGTAATAATATTAACTGTCATAATGCTTTTGAGGTTGGAAAAGCAGGGTTAGAAGAAATTGCTGGTACAAACTTCCATAAAGTTTCGTTTAAACGAAAAAATAGAGTACTGTCATTAAAAAGTGTTAATAGTAGTCTGAAAATTCAAGAGGAAATTGTCCCCATAGATCCAATGTTTATATTTCAACGCATTTGTGTAGCAAGAAAAAGTGACGACGAATTAAAAGATTACATGCGTTGTGAACTTGCACCGTACCCAACATCTATGTTTTACGAAGGTGTATTTCGGAAAACAGATAAGTCTAAACTATATGATATGTTTGAAGTGGACCGCACTGAGATTAACCTTGAAGATTGCATTTACGTCATTGATGGTGGTATGTTACTGCATAGATTAGTATGGTCAAAAAATGACAAGTTCAAATGTATTTTTCAAAGATACGTAAATTATGTCAAGAGACACTTTGGATCAAAAGTTACTGTAGTTTTTGATGGCTATACAAACAATTCTAACAGCATCAAAGCTATGGAGCGTTATCGCCGTACCAATCAAAATTCCTCTTTAGATATTTTATTCTATGAAGATATGTGTGTCACAGTGACCCAAGAACAATTTCTTTCGAATAAAACTAATAAAACTCGATTTATTGAAATTCTAACGAGATATTTGGAAGAAGAAAGCTAACGTTAAACAAGCTGACGATGATGCAGACTTATTAATTGTGAAAACAGCCTTAGAATTATATGATAAATTATATGCACGTCAAATTGTTACTTACATTGAAATTCCCTTTAATTTGATACCCCACGTGCGGTATTTTCATATTTTCCATTTTTGACATCACCCCTCCGCCAATTCCACTAATTTATTGAGCCCAAAATTTTTAAAAACCAAAATTTTTAATAGTGCGTATATGCGTGTCACATATGATATTTCATATTTTCCATTTTTGACACCCCTCCATTACAACCCATTTATTGAGCCCCAGGGCCCAAATGTATTCAATAGTACGTATATGCATGTAAAATTGTTACTTGCATTGAAATTCCCTTTAATTTGATACCCCACAGTATTTTCATATTTCATATTTTTCATTTTTGACATCCCCCCGGGCCCAAAACACCTATCTTATGTTGGTTCTCCCATTGCGTAAAAAATTTGTGCCAAGTTTGGTGGAAATCGGTCCAGTTTCATATTTTCCATTTTTGACCTCCCCCAAAACCACCCATTTATTGAGCCCCAGGGCCCAAGCATTTTCAATAGTGCTTATATGCATGAAAAATTGTTACTTGCATTGAAATCCCCTTTAATTTGATACCCTACATGCGGTATTTTCATATTTTCCATTTTTGACATCCCCCAGGGCCCAAAACACCTATCTTATGTTGGTTCTCCCGTTGCATAAAATATTTGTGCTAAGTTTTGTTGAAATCGGTCCAGTGGTTTAGTAGGAGGTGTGAAATATAAATACACACAATGACTTTTATGTACGTATATTAAGATACACATATTTAATAATATTATTCAACAGAGGAAGATTTGTTAAAATTGACCATTCCGTCTATCGATTTAATACTCCTAACGATGAAATAATAACAAAATCGTTATTTTGATTTTATTACTATTAAAATTTGAACTATTTTAAACAAAAAGAACGAAGACTTTATCATGATCCAATGGTTTATTTAGTAGTAAGAAAAGAAATTCACGGAATGTAAACGTTTTTATCGATTTTACCGCGCGCTGCCCTTAAATAAGGTTTTTTTTTAAAGCCTGACCTTATAAACATGCAAAGATGATTTTAAACCGATATTTAGACCTTTTTCAATAACTATACCAAATATCACTTTGCCTCAATTTTTTACGAAATTTTACCATTATTTTTACTCTGGCGACTGGACTATTAGCTGTCCGACCAGCAGTAAACGATCTGGTGAGTGAATATAGACAGAAATGGTTTTATCACGTAGAACGTATCACGTAAGCGCAAAATATATGCTTAATAAAGGTAAAAGAAGTCTAGGACGGGGCCGATGAAAAGATGAAGAGGTCAGTCGTAACGACGGACGACTGAGATATTTTCACGTGTATATAATGCGCCCTCATGTATCAGGCGCCCCCATTCTATCGTATATTTCACAGAAAAAATGTAATTCGTGTATAAGTCGCATCATTGTTTGAAAAGCAGTTGAACAAATTTATTAGGACGTAGAAAAATATATATTGTTTGAATATTATGCTGTACAGAAAAAATGTTTTATACAAAATAATAGAAAAGGAAATACTTGGCATGCCTATTTATTTGCAAACTCGAAAGAGAAATATACAGAGCACATAAAATTTAAAACAACTTAAAACTTCACAAGTCATAGACTTTGTTAAGTTTGTTATGTTTTTACTTTTTCATTAGCATATAACATTTTTAACATTCTTCATCTGTTTCTGAAGAAGGCAGTATTGAATTACTCTCCTCTTCTGATTCTTCTGACGCGCCTGTGTTTGTTGTGTCCTGTTGGTCTGACTGGCACACATATCTCGCCCTTTCTCATTAATATTCGTGCCCATTGGCATATCGTAAAAAACAAAACACTGGTCTGCGGTCCCAATTTGAGACAAATTGAAATTGTTCGTGTGCGTCGTTTGTACATTACTTTGATGCAACTCGATGATTTTATTTTCGTACTCTCAACGAAAACGTTGAGCCAGAGTAGTTCTTCGATTCCAAACACCGTGTCCCCGAAGAAACCGTACAGACCTACCAGGGCTGGCACAAAATTGTGTATTGTATTTATTTCAAGACGCTGAGCGATTTGCTCAGTACTAACGGCGAAAGCCCCCACTTTTATAAACTCGACCAGATGCTTTTCTACTTCAGGAAACTTAGCTGTTTTGCCACAGAAAGAACGCCGATCACGAGTAGTAGGCCTATAACATGTAATTTTTCTTTTTGTTATTTTCCATTCCCGAACATTATAGGGTGTTCCGAACCGGAATTAGAAGACCCTTACTCTCGCGCGCCCACTCACAACCGGCCCGGCCCGATGCTGGCGCTTCGGGTATAAGTATACGGTCCAATTCAAAAGTATAAAATTTTAATTTATCTTACAATCTAAATTAAACTATAATTTTTGTAATCTCCTTGAAGTTGTGAAAAAAATGACTTCAAACAACACCTAATTGCGATAAATATGAGTATTTTAGGGATTTCTAAAGCAAACGCAGAATTGGAGTACTTAATAAAGATTTTATTATGAAGTAATAAGTATGTTGGTAATGTCTTGATGATTATAAACAAAAATGTATTTATAATCTAATTTCGTATGAAAATTTTTATTTTTTCTACAATAACAAATGCTGTCTTGTGTGTAATATTCATAAAAAAATATTTTATTTAAAAATTTATCCCAATAAAAAAAAATTGATTGATATGAGAACTTATACAACTGTATATAATTACCTAGTTACATACTATATTAACCATTTAAATATCGTATTAAAATTTAAGCACAGTACTCGATTGAAAGTTAACTACAAAGCACTAAAAATTTCAAATTTACGATTAAAATGTGCAAGTTTACAATTTTTTTATGAAACACTATAAAAATTACTCTTTCAGTACACATATTTATATGAAGATAATGAAAAAATATTTATACTAATATAATAAGAATAGAGTGTTCATATTTTTTGGAAAACCTCGGTTATTTTACATTTAAAGATGAGTAAGTTGTTAAACCACTTCGAAGTCTTCAGGGTTAAATTTTATTTGATATATCCAATATACACACATAATACACTTTACTACAATAAAGATAAGGCGAATTGTGCTTGATTATCAACGAAAATTAAATAACGTTTGCAAATTCCTAATTTCTGAAGCCAAAATGTATATTAAAATAGACTTACTAATTATACGTTTAAAATATTTCATAACCACGTCGTGTTTGGTGTCATTTTCATTAAACTTTTATGGAGGTTACAAATATCCTAAACTCGTTTGTTAAAAAATTCGTATTATAAAAGTTGCAGTTATGTAGTGGAGGCCCCCAGAAGATGATTCATAACCTAGGCTTGCGGGCCAGCTGCGTTTGTGTGTGTGTGTGCGCGCGCGCGCGCGCGCGCGTGTGTGTGTGTGTGTGTGTGTAAGGGTCTCCTAATCCCTCAGGTGCTTTGCGACTTGGAACGCCGTATATATCCGCTACATCAAATTTACGTGATTTGGTGCGATTAACATTTTTTTTGTTAATTTTATTATGGATGATTTAAACTGAGCCGCAAAGGACGATGGAATGTCGTTGCATTCATTATCAATGTATCTGTTTCTTCACAACACTCGCAGTACCGTAAAAACGACGACAAACAAGTACAGTAACATAATGCTGCAAGAGTGTACCGTCATGAGTCTACGACGTGAACAAATAACTTATGGAGAAGGAATGAAAATTGCGAATCAAATTACCGGTAAATGTTAGTAGATCTATTAGGTAGGTAGGTCTATTAGTAGACTCAGCGGAGTATCGTCCAAACAGCAACTGTTCAACTGCAGTGAAGCGGCCGGGGTGATTGAACTTGGCAACACGGCACCCGCTTTCGCCGCCGGAAGGCCCGCTTACACACGGTCCAGCGCACACACACCCTTGCATGAATATCACTCTGTATAAAATCGGCATCTCAATGTATGTTTGCAGCAGTTGTGGATTTTGATAACCACGATCAAGAGCTTCAAAACAAGACCAAGTCTGCCTTTGTACGACTATCCTGTACCGAGAAAAAGTTGTTTCACAAAACTGATACCTTTCTTTTGGATCATAAAACAATTTTTTAACTTAAGTAATGTATTGAAAATACTTTTGCCCATACTGTATAAAAATTTAGTTATGATCGGACCAAGGGTTTTTAATTTATATAATTTCAAAGAGAGCGGTTTCTTGAAAAACACAAAAAACATGGACTTTTTTACTCTAACCGCAAAAAAAAAAAAAAATTAAATCAACCTTATATGTTTCTTACAGATATCAACGCAAAATTAAACGCGCAAAAGTTTATGTAACTAGTTTTTAAGTAGACCTACAGGTTCACTTGTAATTAACGCTTAAACTCGAGTATCCATAATAAAAAATCCGACAGTAGGCCACTGGAGGCCCGGGCCTGTATTTGTTTCTGAGGGCCCTCTCCCATAAGACGGGTATTTATAATTCAATTTATCTTTAAGTAATACATAGCAATAATACTTTACTGTTATATATTTATTGTCTAATTATTGTATTGATACATCTAGTTAGGAAACTTTATAAGAAGCTGTAGTAATGTTTGAAATAAAAATCCACTTACATATTGTAAATACAAAGTTTGAAGAAATAATAGAAGTGGTATTACTTATAGAATGTATTAAATTTATTACAATAGTTTATAATATCTGTACAGTTGTACGTGCTGTTGTCTTCCACGTCACTCACGGTATTCTTTACTCACACAATATGTGATGTACTTTTTTGTGAATTCGTTCGTTCGACTAACTGACCCGATTTGCGCACTCCGAATTATTCGCTGTTTGGTAGAAATTTCTAATGAAAGATTTTAAATAAATTGTTGGTGTCCTGAAATGTTAAATATTTTGCACTTGTCTCTTTTAGCGTAGGCCTACATGTTACTGCCCGGTATTTCACTCCGCCGTTTACACTTTCGTACAGAGGCACGGCCTTCTTGAGTCTCTACCGCTGTCGTGACCATCGGGGTACATGTTTGGGGTACAATTTGCGACTTCCGATTTCGTGATGAAGTATTGACGCCAGGTACAACTAACGCTTCTCTTTTAGTATGAATATAAGTCTTACTTCTAATAATAAACTTATCTTTATACGTTTTTTTAAATATTTGTAAACACTTTTTGAGGTAGGGTTGTAAGGTAGATTTCAAAAATAATATGAAAATATTATTTTTGAATAATCTTTGGACTCGATTGATTAAATCCTGGACCTCTCCTAGTGTTGCGTTTCAGGACGTGACCACAGAACATTTGCAAATAAATTTTAAAAAGTACCAAAAAACTGGCACTTTTAGTCCGCTACTGACTAGACTCAAGCCTGCCAGACTTAGGCGACGTTGCGAACTCTGCCATACACAATCTGACCATACATGTGCAGATCTACAATTTAGCATGTGAATTATATTATTCATGTATAATACGCGCCCACATTTTTGGGAAGAGGATCTGGAGAAAAAAGTGCGCATTATGCACGGCGGAAAACGTCTTACCCTGGCGGTGTTGCTGGGACGGGCTGTTTCTAGGTTTGGTAAAAATCATTTTGGAACCATATTAAGATCACAAAGTCCACAAACAAAACCCAACTTGTCGTAAGACTTTTCAAAGTGCTCCGCCGCCAGACACCAATGGATTATAAACGCTAAATCTCGATTCTCAAACATCTCATCTGCTTGTATTTTGTAGTATTTCATCAATTCTATCTCACTGTCGACATTCGTTGTCTGTGAACTGGCGTTATGCGTTGCTCGCCTCGACTTTTCGACGTCTCATCCTCCGGATTCGTTCTGCTGCGTCATAGGGGCCTTTTTGGATTCCCCAATCATTCTCCTTTTACTTTGTAAGCGTTTACGAATGGCTTCTTGTTGTAAAGATATTTGACATTTTTGAAATTTTAAAGAAAATATATCCAACTTCAACATATTGTCACTGTATTATTTATTTAGTTCTTTTACTATTATCACTATTAGTGTTTTATTTTATAGTACTTGTAGAGCTTTATAAAACGGTGCCTTAAATAATGTCCTACCAATACGCGTTCCCGAGCTATACTAATTTTTCCGCGCAGCGAACCGGTGATTTTCTACTCAAAATTGGCGGCCATCTTGTGATGGCGTATGAGGTTGGTTATGCGCTTAAGATTAATATCGCGTGATATTCTTTCATCCTTGCTCTTTTGAATCGTGTATTGGTTATTTAAATATGCGCCATAGTGTTAAAGATATTAAAGTTTGTATGGTATTCGGTGTAAGACGTTTTCCGTCAAAGAATGAGTGGTCGTGTTAGATGGCATGTGAATTGTGGTAGGTGTATGTATAGAGATTACCAATATTATAATATTTACACGATTATTCGAAGTAGTTGTGGTCCACATTAGCTCGGATAATCGAGACTACACTGTATTTGGATTTAGCGTCTTAATACAAATGCGTTATCAAATCATGCAGGCAGGCTAGTAATCGAATATCTCTTACGGATATAAATAACATTTGCAAAATACTAATTTCTAAAGCCAAAATGAATATTAAATTAGACTTAGTTGTACATCTAAAATATATTACAACCACGTCGTGTTTGGTGTCATTTTCTTTAAAATTTTATGGAGATTACAAATATGCTAAACTCGTTTGTTAAAAAAATTTATATTATAAAAGTTGCAGTTACGTAGTGGACGCCCCAGTAGATGATTCATATCCTAGGCGTGCGGACCAGCTGCTTGTGTGTGTGTGTGTGTGTGTTAGTAAGGGTCCCCTAATCCCTCAGGTGCCATGCGACTTGGAACGCCGTATAGGCTTAAAGTTATTAGGTAAATATATTTTTCAGTTTATTTTTTTTTAACACAATTCTATTTGATTTAAACTTTCCTTGCATCTAAAAGTTTACGCATTTTAGTAACACTAATACGAAACACGCAATATTTCACAATTTGCAATAATAGTGGAATGGGAACAGGGCTAAAAAAAATAATTTTATGTTAAAATGCTAAGGGATGTCTGCGATGCATTCCGTGTCTGCACCATTTCCACTGATCCACTAAGCCTTCAGTATTAAATAACTTTTCAATAAAGTTCTTCTTCCTCTTCTTCTTCTCCTCTTCAAGGATTAGGTTATATAAACCCGTTCCGGCACCCATCGCATCCTCGGACGACCCACGTCTCTTCTACCATTGGCTTTATAGTTCAGTGCCGCTTTCGGAAATCGATTCTCTGTCATTCTTTGCAGATGATCCCACCATTGTCTTCTGCACATTGAAATAATTTCATTTATGTCCTTTACTTCGAGTTCTGCTTTGATATCTTCATTCCTTATTCTATCTTGCAATGAATAATTTAAAGTACAGTATATCGAAGAAACTGCATTTCAGCACTCTTAATCTTGCCGCTTTCATTTTTGTCAAGACCCACTAATAAATCTACGTGGGTATTGCAGTTGTCTTATAAAATTTAATCCTTGGCTTTGTTTTTAAGCTCTATAAATATTTCTTTAGCTGCGGTGATCCGTCTTGACATGATGTTAATGCCATCTGCATATGCGGCTATCTGTACAGTTTTATTTGTTAACAGATTGGAGCTATTTATTGATAAGCCTCTAATTACATATTCTAATGCAATATTAAATAATGTTGGGGCTATTTGATTTGTTCATTTAAGACATATTAACTCAGTAAATTATTTTGTGATTTATAAAGAAACTTACACACAAGAAATAAATTGGTTTTTAATTTAATAAATTGTCCTACCTCCATATATAATAGACTCTGTTGCATATTATTATTACTATTACCTGCCTATGCATTCATTTTGTTTCGTTGCAATATATATATATATATATATATATATATATAATTTTCTTTCTTTCAAAAATGTCTTTAAATAACTCTGCAGGAAAAAAATTAAATAACTGCTAAATTATAATAAATAACCAAATTTTTATATAACGAGAAAAGGTGTAATAAATGTATGTTTGAAATAATAATAACACTTCTTAAATCATATCGACTTTGTAACAAATATTCAAAATTTTATTAAATAAAATTTCCAAAAAATTAGCGATTAAAATTTCGTCATTATTATTCGCAAGGTAAAGGTGGTATTATGAGCCCCCATTTTTTTTTTTTTTTTAATATTTTTAAGTTTTTTTTTTTAATTTGTATGCTAACTATAACTACAACATTTCGTAAAACTACTGTTAAAATATAAACCATTTTAAACAACTTTAAGGATATGAAAAAAAATAAATTCAAAGCAAGTCATTTTGTCAAAAAAAGTTTTGTGCTGGTAATATGAGCCCCAAGGAAAAATAAATAAAATAGCTGTTTTAGAAAAGTCTGTAATAAATTTATTCATTCAAACAAAATTTAATCATTACAAAACCTTAAAAAGATATTATAAGTTGAAAAACCATAAAAAAGTTCATTACAAGTCCACTGAAAAAATCATCACAAAATTAATGTAAAATGTCATTAAGAAATCACTTAAAAAGTTTTATGAGGTTCCTGTGTAATGTCTATTTGCAACAATCACAAACGTAAACATCTTTCTCTCATCCAGCGCAGTCGTTGTGTGCCCACATTTCGCAGATAAGACACTGCACCCACAGTTCTCGGTTATCTGCCGAAAATAGCGACCCCCGCAGAACAGACAAGCTGCTTCTTCGTCACCGGGATTTTCCACTTCAATTGGTATTTCTAAGACAGATTCCCCAGATTCGATATCTGATTCACATGGTTCTACATCTGAATCATTAAAAAGCTTCTTTTTTCACTGCCTGTTTTTTTTAGATTGTGTTTTCTTAGTAGGCTGTTGATCATCTTTTTTCTCTTTATCCTTCAGTTTTTTTCCCTTCAGCTGAATCCGACTTTTTTCTTTTTTCTCCAGCAGCTAACAGAGCGTCTTTGTACGGAGAGGATGTAATCAAAGCTGCCTTGGAGGGTTTAGGACCTTTGTTAGTTACTTTCCTCTTTGTTCGGGAACAAGCAAGATATCTTTTGGAGACACAGTGAGTTCGGGAGTCTTCTTCTCCTTAACTTTCCACAGACCGGAAGGTCCTGCCAATGCCAAATCTTCAGCAGATGGTTGGAATCTTGTTACTTGCACGATCTCCAAAACTGGTGAAATTGCAGTTCCAGCTCGGTTTGATTCTACACTTGTCATCGCAGATGCGTTTTGACCATCTTCTTGTGGAGTTTTGGCACCTGTGTTTTGTCCTCTTACTGCAGTAGTGGTGGTTTTAGATCTTTTCCCTTTGCCTTTTTGTAGGGTTTCCATATCTAGTACCGCTTGAGAGGAAGATGCAAAGTCCACAGCAGAAAAAAACATTTCGGTTACATGGATATAATCCTGTAAACTGAAACCCATTCACAGCAATGGATCCGGTATGGTAAGTCAAATAAACCTTTCCCAACAGTTCGGCAATATCATAGGGCCCAACAGGTCTCTCACTGTGACGCATCCACAGGCGTATATTTTCACTGTAGTGATGTTTCAAAGCGCCAAGAAATGTTTTGTCAAGAGGCTGCAGTTTATGCGATGTTGTGGAGGTAAACTTACAATGGATATGCCATTTTCTCGAGCAAGATTCACAATGTCAGTGTTTTTGGTGTGGGAGTTGTGGCCATCGAGAATAAGGAGCACAAGGTCATCTTTTGAGGGTTTAGTTTTCTTAATAAAGTGCTTTAGCCAGTCTATGAAAATGTTTGCTTGTATCCATCCGGACGGGTGATATCTACCAATTACCCCCGGTGGAGCGCCTTTCATGAGACGCTCAGACATATTTTTCCTGGGAAAAATCAAGATCGGAGGTACAAATGTTCCCCGTGCACTCATGCAGCAGACTACTGTCACGAGAGAGCTCCGTTCAGCAGAACTTAGAGTTCCCACTTGTCTTTTTCCTCTCAACCCAATGACTCGAGGGATTTTGCTTTGAACGACTGATATGCCTGTCTCGTCGACATTAAATGCTTTATCTGCCGGGTAGTTATGTTTGGCATACTCAGCTTCGAGGACATCAAAGAAATTGTCGACTGCCTCTTTGTTAAAGCCATTTGCTCTTGAAAACGATGTCGCAGAAGGTTTCAAAACAGACAAAACGTTTTTGTGGCGATTCATGTGGTCGAACCACGCTCTACCAGATAACCCCTCTTCTGAGAATGGGTGATTAATTCCATTTCTTTCACACAGTTGGTAAGCTACTCTGCGAACATCGTGTCTGGTGAGACCATAGAATTTACTTTCCATTATAAGTAAATACTCGACTAACTCTGTTTCCAGTTCTTCACCCATTATAGGTTTTCTCCCTAATTTTGTTAAAGCGGCTTCTTCCGGTGGTTTGTCAACTCGAAGAAGTCTTTGAAGAGTAGGTCTTGGAACAAGAAACATTTTTGAAGCCTTTTTCAATCCTACGTCTTTGTTTCTTACAGCCTTGATTGACCTAACCATATCTTCATAATTCCAGTTTTTCCTTTTGGTTTTATTTTTTGGGCCTAACATTTTTCGTGGCATCTGAAACAAAAAAGTTGAAACCACTCCTGTAGTGTATGTAATATGAGCCCCTTAAAATTTGGGGCTCATATACCAAGCACGTTTGGGGGCTCATTTTACAACCCTCGCCATATTGGAATTTAAACACGCGTAACGAATCTTTGTTATTTGCAAAATTACATAGTATATACACAGAAACTATCTTTTAAACATACTTTATCCAATGCAGTAATGCACTAGCATGAATTTAAAAGAATAGGTACTGTAATTAAAAGCAAAACACATACCTTTCTAAGTTTTCAGATCGAGAAAACAAAAACATGTTCACTCACAAACTATCAGCTGCAACTGAACGAGAACGCTCCGGCGGCAAAATGCGTTACTAAACTAGCAGTTCAAGTCGTCGCCGCCAGGTTGAGTGCGCTGTATGAAAAGATATTGAGGGGGCTCATAATACATGAATGGCTCATAATACCACCTTTACCTCATATTATTCTTTTGTGTGTGCTCATCATACACACCATTATTGCCGCTATACAAATAACATTACACAAACATTCATAAATATAATACACAATATATAAATTTACATGTATAAATAAAAAATTTTTATAATATATAATATGCTCTCGACTTGCTCAGATTGTCTATTTATTTTTAAATTCCATATATTTTTTGTATTACTACATATGAATATCGTACTCAGTATCAATCAATTTTAGAATTACTACAATATTTCTGCTACGTTATAATTTCAAAAAAATAACTTCGTAAATTTTAAATATCATTTTAAATTACTACAAATTAACCAATTAAATTTTACAATTCTTAATTACACTATTAAAGTTATCATTGTCTCTTTTCTTTTTAATGTCTTTTTATGAATCGTTGGTTGACGAGTAAAAATGGTTTTATGTCACCTTATTGCTGTGCGGTGATACTCAGTGATTCCTCGTCATGATCCTGAATCCTGTGTCGATCCTCCGTTGTCGTCTGATCCTCCTAGAGTCCGTTGTCCGGTCCTCCTGGTCTACTCAGCATTCAGATGACTCGTACGGTGCTGCTGGGATATCGACCTTGGATGCTCCACCGTCGGGCATAGACTTCGGCTGCCGCTATGTTCCAACGAAAGAGAGATCGAGCCGGTGCTGCTCGCGTATTTATACTGTCGGGAGCAAAAATCATGTTTCAACCATTCTGTGCACGATTTATATTGTTGTAGTTTGTCGAACGTCTCCTTACAGATTCGATTATTTTTCGTATTTATTTTAATTTTAATCGCAACATGCGAAGTCTTTTGTTTATTACTTGATTCATATGATCGGTAATTTTTTTATGTATAATTGTATGTTAACAGTTTTTCTATACTTTAATTGTTCTTGGTTCTATTCACTTTTATTTACACTGCATTAATATGTGTTATTTGTTTTGCACTAGATTTTGTACACGTGCGCGTCTTCATATTATTAATAACGTGGCGTAATTTGTTTTGCCATATCTTACGCCCACTTACCATAATTTAAATAAATTACTTATTTAATTCATATTTATTCAGGGGTGACCTTTGCCGGTTTCAACTGGCTTATACTGACACACATAAAATACACTTGTACACAAACTTAGCTGTGTGTGGCGTGATCTGCGTGTACCGACCTGCGTTCGGTGTTCCCCTTCGCTGGTTAATTACAGCTTTCAATACGCTTTTTTTTTAATACTGACAATATTAGTTATTTATTATAATTTAGCAGTTATTTTTAACTAACTGCGACAATCTAGTAACGTACGCAGACGTACTGTGGCAATATATATATACTGTATATATATATATATATTTTGCAACAGTACAAATAGGTTGAGTACTGTGCATTGCACCAAATAATTTAAATAAGTGATTAGAAGAAATAAATAATGCATTTTGATAATAATAAGAATTCAGCCTGCAATATAAATTGTAAAAGAGACGCCTGACTTGCAGGTTGGGACAGGTGATTGACGCCAGCTGCTCTCTGTATGTGTGTACACACGTAAAGGGTGTGTGTGTGTGTGTGTGTGTGTGTGTGTGTGTGCGACTTGTTCATTCCTGAAAAGCGCCACCCTTTTCAGTAACGATATAAATTATTGTATTTAAATTAATTTATAATGCTTGTATGCATGGTAGCGAAAAACTAAAGACACCAAAATGTGTTGTTAAAAATAATGAACAAGTGTATAAAAAATTGTGAAAAACGAATAAAAGTGTAATGATAGGAAGTTAAAAATCAATAGTAATTAGAGTAAGTAAGATAAGGAAAAACGGTGTACATGATGAACACCTAGAAATTACCGATCGAATGAATATCGGATAATGTGCCAAAGACTTCGCAATTCGCGAAGACGAGCAAATTTAAGTGTAACAATAAAGCGTGGGTTAAGAGTGACGCTCTCGACACTTTCAAACATGCAGAATATTGTCGAGACATGATTTTGGCGCCTTGGATATAAATACGGGAACGCGCAAACATTTTTCTTTCTCGTCAGACCATCATAGCGGCCGGAGACTATGTCCAAGAACTATAACTCGATTCTGGTTCATCAACATTGGATTCTCCATTGTTCCCTTGGGTTTTTCCATTTTCAAGCTCCTCTTTTTTTCTTACCGGAGAATCATAAGAACAAGGCTTCTGCATCTTGTTAGCCTCTTCAATGTAGGCCTATTCTGGATCTGTGAATCTGTTTTTGTCCAAGGGGTAGATACCTGTCACTCGGAAGCCGTTGATTGAAACTTGAGCAGTCTGGCATCTGATGTAGGCTTTCTGGTTGTAAGTATGTAGGCTAAGTATTTCGGATCACTGCAGCTGTGGCAATTCCTGGTCGCTCTGTTGGACGACCCCAGCAACGCGTCCTGCAACGTCTGGACCGGCAGAGGAATGGAGTTCGAACTGGCCGAACCACCCGAAGAGGTACGTACAACCCACACACACTCAGTATGTAAATATTATTGTTATATAACTATAATGCACAAGTCAAGCCAACGTTTCCAAGTGTTACATCATCATCTTTTTCACAACACGGCATAGCCAAGATGCTGCCTGTTCCACCTGCAAAAATCCTCCAGCCATCTCTTTCTGGGTCTGCCCATACACCTGTGTCCTATAGGTTTGTATTTTCAAACTTGTTTGGCCAGTCTGGAATCTGACATTCTTTAAGTGTTTTCCACCGTTGTTTTTAATCTTTTAACTTTTCATTCACGTTAAAAACTTGTAACTCTTCTCTTATGTACTCATTCTTTATACGGTGGAGTTTAGAACATCTTTCTGCACCTTACGATACAGAGAACTCGGTTTAATGGTAAATCAGGCCCTGATGTACTTTATATAAATGTAGTACTTGTTTATATAGTATCTAGTACTTGTTTGAAATGTAGATGCTTCACTGGAAGCACCTCTTGCATTTCATTTTTGTCTCTACTCCAAATTAAAAGTTCCGAATATTACAACAGAAAACTTAGAAGCTACTACTTAAAATTAAAATTTGCCATCCATATTTTAAAAACTTGGTAAATTTTGAAAATCTGAAAATCATATTTTCAAGATCAACAAAAAAGTAGGGAATATCCCCCATTAAAATTTTGTATGCCTCTTACAAGTTACAACTTTGCAATGTTGGTCTTCTTGAGTTGAAGATTCTGTACCTCCGCGACCAGAATCCAGAGTCAAAAGCAAACAATATTAATTAACACTTATGTCCGACAGTCCGCAGGTACAAGCCTCCACACTGCGTAGTCTGGCCAATTACTGTACAACTGTACAGTACAAACTGCCACAGCCCTCTGAATACGCTACCAGCTGATTGCACGTCCGTCCACTTCTGCTGCAGCCATCTGCAAACACAATAATAAATATCATTAATACTAACGTCTTAATTTTGTAGTGACCGTCAATCAATGAATTTTAACTATGAAGGGTTTGCGGGGATCGGTCAAAAACGTATATCACAAATTTTAAATTATTTGTGTCGACGTTTCGACAATATTTACTGTCATCTTCAGGTACAGGTACAGATACAGGAGAAAATATATCAAACACAACAGATAAATTAATTGAGTGAATATGTTTGTGTATGTGAGTGTGTGCGAATATGTGAATGATTTGAAACAGTTTGTTTTACATAATAAAAATAATTGCATTATTACATAATGTTTTCTTTAAATACATCAAAAGAATTATAATACCCCACACTATAATTTATACACTATTACAATTTAAATTACTGATAATTTAAAAGTCCCTTAATGGTATTTGTAATTAATTATAAAAGCAGTAATCAACAATCATATCAATGGAACAATGGAACCCTGAAACAGAATAAGGAAACTACTCATGAAATAGGTACTACATACGAACCATATTCAACCTAGGAGCACAAAAATCTGCGACATGTTCAAAATATCAATACTGAAAGTCTCTAGCGAAATTACAGTCTCCCCTGCATCGACTGAAACAGGACGTGCATCGGCCATTTCAACAGGAGGATTCAGGAGCGCACAAAAGCACGCATCAGATTACTATATCATCCATTTTTACTTCCATGTTCCGTAAATAAATGGAAGTATGGTGATGGCGAAAACAATCGTGTTCGAGATAAGGGCTGATTCTGATTGTACTACCCTCAAAACGCAAAAAAAGTCATTTTCCGTAAAGTGTCTGTGTATAGAATTTTATCTATGGGGAGCAATAATTGCCGCAAATTCAAACAGAATCAAATAATTTTTTGCCCGAGTTGTAAAAGATTCAAGGCCTATTGATTTTGGTGAAGATCGGTTAAGGAAAACGGGTAGTTTACCTGCAACATTTTACGTTTTAACAAGAGTAAAGTAGTTAATTTTGATAAATAAAGTATCCTGAAAAGAAGGTTATAATAATCACTGTAGAAAGGTAGATGAAATAGCTATAAATGAAAAGGGTAGTTAAAAGGAGGGTGTAATTTTTTCACGTTTGATATTGATTTAATAAGTTTGACGAAATTAAATACAAATACAGTACATTTAATCTTTTTCAAACAATCAAATTGTTAAAAATAAAATAAATTTTGTTGAATAAAATTTTAATTTGTTTATTTTCATTTTAATCATCTATGGTGAAGATCCTCAACCACGGCCCAGCAGGCCACATAATTATGTAATTATATAAATATGTAATTAATGCGTGATTATCTGCGTAGTTCAGTTTCTTAATAAGAATAAAGTACCTAATCTTTATAGATAAAGTGATTAGAAAATAACATTATATTAAACGACTACCCCATGATAACAAAAATATCTACAAATAGTAAAAATTGTTTGAGGGTGGAAGTTGTAAATAGAGCGATTTAATTATTTCGCTTCCATTATTCAAACTCCCTAACGAAGATAATCTCTCACCTCCCGTAGTAGTACTCAACATATCTTTAATTCGTTTTAATACAGAAAATAATCTTTCAGATTCGCAGTTAGCTGTCGGAATCATCAAAAACAAACGAGAAGCAATGTGTATATTTGGAAATACATAAGTCATGTTATAATCTATAATCCAGTTTAATACTTTGAACGGAAAATCTGTAGCGTCATGGAATCTATCATCTTTATTCGAACGATTTAAAAAAGAATCTCTTATCTGCTCGTAAAATTTCTATTTTACTCGTGGTCATTTCTATTAGGAAATACATCAATCATTTTACAATCAATAATCCAGTTTAATACTTTGAGCTGACAAACTGTAGTGTCATGGAATCTACCATCTTCACTCGAACGATTTGAAAAAAACCTCTTTCTTGCAATTTTACTCGTGCCACAAAGCGCTTCAATTCTATTAGAAGATCGTTATTCAAATCATTCGAGTAATCGTCTATAAGAGCTTTCGCTTGATTTTTCAACTCGACACTCTACATGGTTAATAACTCCGTAAGAAAACCACACAATTCTGTAAGCTTTGGTTCGCTCAGTCATTCAGCTGGATGGTGTTCCCTCCGACCGCTGAGGCCCTAGTGCCCGGTGCTGCAGCTACCCTAACGTTATGGATAATCCGCCACTGAATAAAAATACGCGTAATTGAAACACTGTTTACAAGATACTTATTGCTGAATTAATTTTACTATAGGCCTATTTCATATTTTAAACGTATACGCTAGTGCAGTGTATAAACCTGTTTGTATATTTAAAAAATAGTTACTACTGTATTAGCGTACACAGCTGAGAAAAAATAATAAAACAGCCTAAAAATTAAGAGATTAACAAAATTCGTAAACTGTTTCGTCCCTCTGGTGGTGGTGGTGTCTGGTCCCGTTGGTCCCTCCACTTCCGTAAATATGCCCATGGGACCAACACTAACAAATGATACAGAACATACCAAAAGCCAATCTTCAACAGCAGTTCTTGTAGCGAACCCGTTACAAGTAGGGATAAGCTGCGATACCCGATAAAAAAAAAACATCGATGCCGAACGTCCGATGTTCAGTGTTTTTAACATCGACGGGTAAGTAGGCATGTTTATTTGTCATCGACGGTTGATTGCTTCCTACGTTTTGGAATCAATGTTAGGCCTACGTTTAACTCGGTGCCGGATTAAGGGGAGACTAGAGGGGCTAAAGCCCCGGGCCCCGCTTGTCGGGTGCCCCATGCCCAACTATTTAAAAATTCTCATTTTCGAACGAATAAATAAAATTTTCCGAGCAAGCGAAATATTAAAAACCACACTGACAAGGAGAGTACCTGAAGTGCAGATCACGGATTTAAATGAAACATGTTTAGGTACATAAGGTTATGGTAAAAGCCAAAGCAGTAAAGTTTAACGCTCAAAATTTCCCCAGTTATAAGCTATCACATTTTTGGAGAAGAAAAAATATACGTCCCTTTGAAACTCAATAATTCAGATTTTAATGTGCTTAGAAATACTTACTAAACACAAAATGAACGTAGAAAAGATAAGCTTATTTGATTCTTGTCGAGTGTCGAAATATTCCACGCAAAGATATGAAGTCTTAAAAAAGCCTTTGAAAATTGACCAAAAAAAAATAAACGCTGATAACAAACAACGGAACCACGCGGTGGAGGCAATACGGTTTAAGAATAATATTTTATTTATTATATTTATTAAATGATCGTCTGAATAAAGTAAAGTGTTGTGCAAAACGTGAAAATTTCATACATGGGACCCTGCTCTTAAATAGCCCCGGACCCCCATAACCTTAATCCGGCTATGGTTTAACTCTTGTTCAAAGAATTTTTTCAAGGCCCCGCAGACAGAAATGTCTAATGGTTGGAGCCTATTACACACATGTGGTAACACAAATATTAGGAAAGTATGCTGCCACACTAGACACAAATAACTGTTTTCAGTATGTCGAAATACATATTTCGTAAACAGTAAACTTACCTTCAAAAATTTTTTTAGAAAACCAACAGTTTTTTGTTGTTTTTAACGCTGCACGACAACCACTCACTAGCAAAGCTTCATCCAAACTGATGTAGGCCTACTACGTAACGTATCCAAGCGTGTAGATTCTTAAAACTACCGCAAGATAGCAGCAGTAGCTGTCAGTGTTGAAATATAAAACCGTTTATTCGCTTTCCCCGGCATATTCACTTTGCCCGGGCTTCCCCTACATTTTGAATTTCTTATAAAATTACTACGACCCGTTAGTAGACCAAAAATAATTTTGAATAAAAACCTAGTAAAAATGTTAGTCATTGATGGCTGATAAAGCCTGTGTGTTACAGTTGATGCTTCTGATTTCAGTAAGTTTCACTTTAATATTTAGCCTACGTTTCACTTTAGCTGCAGCTCTGATACGCTTCTATACTCGTTTTTAATTACGAACCACTACAGCAAACGACAAGTATGCAAACATCATCAGTTTCTTCTTAACGGTTTTAGTCTTTAGCGGCCTGTTCCTATTCCATAGTCCACCTGTTCTTAGGGTTCTTAGGACCCTTTTAGTACCAACTTTTCTTCTACCTCTAGGGTTGTAATCTTTCGCTATCTTCGGTATTCCAGTTTCTTCCATTCTATCTTATGTGTTGAATCCATTTTCTTCTACATTCTTTAATCCTTTCATTAACTGGAAAAATATCAAAATCACTTCTTATCTCCTCATTTCTTGTATGATGTCATCTATTACACCTTTTAACTGATCTCAGAAACTTTATTTCTGCTGTTTGCAACATCTGTTAATCTTTTTCCTTTATGACCCAAGTTACAGAACCATACAGTAGTGTAGGTATTGCCATTGTTTTATAAAATTTTATTTGAGTTTCCGTTCTACATTAACTTCCCAACGTTCTCCAAATCGTTCCACACATTCTTGTGAAATTCGACACTTTATCTTTTCTATTTCTCTATCTTGATCATAAGTAATGTCACGTTCAAGATAGTTGAAACGTCTTACTCGTTCTATGCGTGTGTTGTCTATGCATATTTTGGTCCGAACCGGTTCATCTACTATAAAGGCCATTACTTTTGACTTTGATTCAGACATGTTACAGTTATGTTCTTTTCCTATTTTATGTAAGATGTATATTGCTCGCTGGAGATCGACTTCTGGAGTGGCGAATATAGCTTGGTTATCCGCGAAGAGAATGGTTTTCAAGCTTTTATTTCGATGGATTTTAATACCGTCAGGAGATTGTTCTTTTCATTTTTTCAGATGATATACATAAAAGTTAAAAAGGTAGTGGTAACAGACAACAACCTTGTCTTACCCCTGTATATAAACAATTAAAAAAGAATGCGGGAGACATTCCAGAGGTAAACATCAGAATTTAACGAATACAGAAAGAAAAATGAACAAGAGCGCAGTCGACTCAACGGAAGATACTATAAGCTCCGGAAATCTACAATAACGCGTAGATTTATCCACACACACACACACACACACACACACACACACACACACACACACACACAGGATTACAAAATGTGATTACGTCATCATAGTTGAGGCTGTAGTGTTATAACATTATGCACAAAATCTAATCGGTAGTGTATCAAAAACAGTAACTTGGCCACCTACAAAATTAGATCTTATTAACTAACACATAAAAGAATTCAAAACATTTATAGGTGCAATAGAATTCTAATAAGTTACTTTTCTTGCAAATACGTAGACATTGTTATTTTTTGTTTTATATTATTTGTTGTTACTTGATGTCAATGTGTAAAGCCAGTGTAATTAAAGTAAAAAAATCTTCACATCTAGTATTACTAAATTTTAATGGTGCATGGTGTAAAACATACCTTCTTCTTCTTCTGTAGCAGTACAGCCCGACGTGATCTTTCGACACCAATCTTCTCCAATGTCTCCTAACCGTTGGATACATCTCATCTCAGCGTGACCCCTCACATCCATTCTCCTGAGATCTAACACCACATCATCCAACCATCTTATCCTAGGTCCACCCCTGTTTCTGCTTTTATACACCTGTGCCCTCAGGATTTTCTTTGCCATACGCTCCTAGATGACCTAACCATTGTAATCGTTGAGTCTTTACAAATCTTACAATGTCCTCATGCTTCAATAGTTCATCTACCTTCTGGTTATTTCTTATTCAACTCATTCTGTAAAATATATAGTAACAAGCAACAAATAAATAAAAAATATAACATACACAAATACGTGTTAGTTGAATAACAGACAAAAAATATATTATTGTTGAATATGTTATTACGTGTTATATTTATAATTATGTTATATGTCTGCATGATGTGTATTTATAATGTTTGTGTGGTGTGGGATATAATTTCTCATTTTATTTAGAATTATTTAAACAAATATTTTTATTTGTTAAATATTTTTATTTATCTCATTTATTTGCATTAATTTGTATTTAAACAAATATTTAATATATGTAACTGCATCTGCATAAGAATCTGTACAAATTCATTTTTATAATTTTTTTGGTAGCTAATGACTGTTGTTGTTGCAACAACCTTTAAATAAATTTAAAAAAATACATTTTTTTATTTACAATACATCATGTAGTACTGTATTTTTAAAACCGACAAAATATTATATAAAACATAATTAAAACAAATAAAATGAGAAATTTGTAAACACACCAACACACAGAATGAAAGACAAATTCAGTTCATTAAAATTCCCTTAATCCGAGTGTTGAGGCTAATATACAGGGCAAAAGAAAGAGAAAAGAGAGAGAGAGAGAGAGAGAGAGAGAGAGAGAGAGAGAGAGAGATGGGCCAGTGAGAGAAACAGAGAGCGTTTACAGCGGAATAATTTAACGAAGAAATTCTTCTTCGTCGAGAAAAAGCTGCAATTAAATAAATCGACTCAACATTAACACGGGGGCGGGGGGAGGGCGATTCTTCGACGAAAGCAATGAAGATAATTATGGCGTGAAATAACAAGCCTTACCCCTCCCCCGTATAATCTTAGCGCTGTTTTCTAATTAGAGCAAAGATGACGGACGGTGATTTTAAATAGAAGTAAGACGGAAAGAGGCAAAGACGAAAAGCGCGTGATAATCTTAGCGTGTACAGGTGTGAGATGCTGGGAATCTTCCGGTATTAAATGTATTAATGTTGTAATGTTGGTACACAAGAAGCTAATGAAGGCAATTAAATGTAACTCTTAATGCTGAACTCGCATACTGCTGCTCGTTAATTCTGTTCAAAGAGTTTGCGCATATATTCAAAATGTAATTAATATACAAACAAACGTCCTCCCGCTCACTCTCCCTCTCTCTCTCTCTCTCTCTCTCTCTCTCTCTCTCTCTCTCTCTCTCTCTCTCTCTCTCTCTCTCTCTCTCTCTCTCTCTCTCTACCTACCTACCTACAACAATATAAATAACTCCTTAAATTCGTAGTGACCGTCAATCAATGAATTTTTCGGTGAAGGTTTTGTGAGGATCGGTCAAAAATGTAACACAAATTTTATCTTATTTGTGTCGACGTTTCGACAGTGTTTATTGTCATCATCAGGACCTGTGTATGAATACAAAAGAAGTGTCAAACACAACAGAATAATTATTTGAGTGAACGTGTTTGTGTATGTGAGTGTGTGTGCGCACACAATGTCTCATTGTATATAACACAATTTGTATCTTCAAATGTTTTCTTTAAAGACAACGAGAAAATTATAATATTACAGAACTTAATTTATACATTATTACAATATAAATTACTCATAATGTAATGGTATTTTTTAATTAATTATAAAAGCAGTAATCAACAATTAGGTATTACAATTGGTACAGAAAACGTTTACTCATATACCAGTCAACATATAGCATAGTAAAATATATTATAACTAAATACAGATTAAGGGCTGTTCAACTGTGTAATTATATTAAAAGTCATATTTAACATGTTTCACTCACTACTGATAATAAAAACAATCATTAATTTAGAAAATTATAAATTACACAATAACTGTAGAACTTTACGTGAAGTTAATACACGTAATGTTGACAGGTATATTTATAAATGTTTTCTATGCCAATTTTAATATCTAATTGTTGATTACTGCTTTTATAATTAATTAAAAAATACGATTACATTATGAGTAATTTAAACTGTAATATTGTATAAATTAAGTTTTTTGATATTATAATTTTCTCGTTGTCTTTAAAGAAAACATTTGAAGATACAAAACAAACTATCTCAACTCCTTCACATAGACAATTATACATACATACGCACGCACACACACTCTCATACACAAACACGTTCACTCAAATAATTGTTCTGTTGTGTTGACATTTCTTTTGTATTTATACACAGGTCCTGATGATGACAATAAACATTGTCGAAACCTCGACACAAATATATAATTTGTGTTATATTTTTGACCGATCCTCACAAACCCTTCACCGAAAAAATATATAAATAACAATCAAAACAATGGACCATGAAAGGCGAACAAAATCCAAAGAAGGCAAAGAGGATTCCTTGTACTGGTAAGCTCGTGCGACCGTTTTTTAGACGCAAGAGGGTAATCTTCATTGACTACCTTAAAAATGGGAAAACAGGTAGTGACAAGTAGCCTACTACGTAAACCTACCGCACCTTTCAAATGACGAAATCAAGAAAAACGGGCCACATTTAATGATAAAGAAAGTGCTGTTCCACCAAGACAATGCACCATCTCACAAGTCAATACTTGCGATGGCTTCTTCTTTTAGGTTAGCAGCCCATAGGCTGGTTGGCAGCAGCTCCCCATTCTTCACGCTTCCCTGCTTTTGTTTTCAACTCACAATATGATGTGCAGTTCATATCGACCATAAGCTGTTTTATGTAGTCTAAACGGGGTCGACCTCTGTGATTTTTCCCTTCAATTGTTCCTTCTATTATTCTCTTAACCAACCCATTGTGTCATAGTATACGCCCATAAACTTAGATCTTCTGCCTTTTACATTTCGCAAAAAGCTCTTCTCCTCCTGAGCTCTTCTAAAGACTTCCTCATTTGTTATCTTCTCCCTCCAGCTTATCTTGAATTTTCTTCTGTAGTACCAAGTCTCAAATGCTTGGAGTCTTTTCTTGTTACTTTCTCCAATTGTCCAAGATTCACTCCCGTATAGGGCAACACTCCACACGTATGTCTTTACTAGATTCTTCGTTATTTTTAGGCTGACAATATTTGAAGTGAATAGGTTTTTTTGTTTGTTGAAAGCAATTTCAGCCTGGTTAATTCTGCTTCTAATTTTCTTACTGCTACGTCCATCACTTGTGATTCTACTTCCTAGATAGTTATATTTTTTAACTGCCTGGAGAACATTATTTCCAAGAGTTATTCTGACTGGATCTTCTTCCTTCCGACTACAGACTAGGACTTTGGTCTTTTGTTCATTTGCGATGGCTAAAATCAAAGAATTGAAGTTTGAATTGCTCCTCTCACCCACCATACTCACCCGATTTAGTCCAGAGTGACTTGTACGACTTTTCTAACATGACAAAATGGCTCAGTGGGGAAAGATTGACTGACGACAATCAAGTCAGCGATGTGGTAAATGGCTACTTTGAGGAAATCGACAAATCGGCTTATCACTCTAGTTATCAGGCTTATCAAGTCAGCTTGTGGAAAAAGACTACAGAGCTAAATAGAGATTATGTTGACAAATAAATGCAGATCAATCCAAAAAAGTGTTGTTTTCTTATTCAGACCCGGCAACACTCCACCTTTAGGCCTATAACTGACATGGTATAGCATGTTTCAAGAAAAAATTTTAATAATAATTGACGTCGCGTGTCTGTCACCCGCGCGTGTTGTCATCACAATTTAATCCTCGAGTAATAGCGTCGGCTTTACTCCAATAATTGGTTACGGAAATTAATTTTCAAGTTTAGCACATATATAAACAGTTAGTGTATGCATACAATCTTATAATGTTTACTTGCTTTAGTACGTAGGCTTTCACGGCCGGTGTCACTATAATTAATTAAAACTTCCGGGCTGAAAGGTCGTGGTCGAATGCTTGATGTAAAATCGCTAAATCGAACGCTTGATGTAATCGCTAGCGATTTTACATCAAGCATTCGACCACGGCCTTTCAGCCCGGAAGTTTTAATTAATTATAATGTTTACTTGAGTTAAGTGTAAAATCTGTTACAACATATTATACTCCACGGTAATAGGGTTATTGTTTCTACATGATCAAATCGATCCTTCATTGTTTACAGACATTTCCAACTAACAAACTGATCAGGTCTCAGTAAAATCTATAGAGTCCCACAGCGGCAGTGTCACAAGAATACATCAAGTTTTCTTTCTCCCCCGCCTTCTGCGTTAACTGGTTGGCGGTTTCCTTTTCCAGATTTAGGCTACCTGTCGACTGAACCAGACTAAGTTTATCTTCTGGCAGCCATTGGGCACGATGCAGATGGTGCAGTCATGCCACAGGTGAAAAGACGCCCCGCACACACAATACAATGCAATGAAGGGGACAGTACAAGTGTTGATCAATGAAGGCATAATTTTTAAAATAAAGAAGAACTGCATGAACTTTTTGATCAAATCTCGTAAATATATGTAATTCATTTACATATTTTTTGTACTGATAATTAGCATACACCAGTATATGAAATAACTCCGTGAGATCTGTAAAATGGAGGGGCAAACCTAGGGGGGATATGGGGGCCCTCGGAAATCCGAAAAAAAATTTAAAATTTTGGAGCAAAAAATTTAAAACTGATTATGTTTTTCTGAAATGTAATTAATTGACTTCCAAGTTTTGTCAATTTAAAAAAATTACTATTTGAGTCAATGACTAGTTTAACTAATCTACAATAGCAGGCCTTATACTCAATAATAAATATAACAGACGTTGAAAGAAACGGTGAAAAATGAAAAGAAGTCGGTTTGAAAGAGAATAGGATACGGTACGTTTTTCCGCTGTTACGATAAATAGGGACATATCTTTTTATATTTTAACTTAATGTTAAATGTTTATAATTTCAGTCACAAAGCACATAATGTGAATGAGTTTTAATTTCTTAACATTATTTTTCATAATGCACATGGATTGTTATAATAAACTCTACGAAACTAGGAAGCTCTAAGAAACAAAATATTGTAAAATTAAACATACGTTCATTAAACACTTTTCGTGTTCTTTCATGTGTTAACCCTACAACACAAACAGACACATACACATACAAAATGTACTTTCTTAATTTTAACGTTCTCTTTAAAGTATATATATTCCACAGAAAGGTATTATTAGGCTTCCAAGTCGAAATGTATGTTATTGATTGATTTTTATGAAATTAGTGAATTACAGCCATTATTTACCCATTAGTTTTAATTTGTTGGTACGATTTTCATTATAATATGAGAAAAAATACTCTAAGAAAACGATATGTGGTTGAAAAAAATCCCCCCTCCCGAAATGAAATCCTAGGTTCGCCGCTGGTAAAATGTATGTAATGCCCCGAAAATTGAAATAATCAATTCGTTTTAAGTTTATAGCGTTTGGAATAGAGCCACCTACTGTTGCTACTGTGTGTATTACAATATTGGGTGTTGGTATTACTGATGTAAGACGATACTCCTGTTTTAGTACAAGCGACGCCGACTCTCTCCACACTACGGCAATAACCAATTTAAGCAGAAACGATGTTGGCGCAGACGAAGAGGCGCCTTTGTTAGCAAATTAAATAAAGGCAGGGAAAGTGCGATTGAGGGCGACAAGTGGGGTCGAAGCGCCGAGAGCGGGAAATTTACAGTGGCGTAGTTGGACAGACTGGCTGACTGACTGACTGACGTTTATTGGTATCGACAGTTTGGATTCCTGCTGCAGTGTCTGGGATTTGTTTAGTGTGTGTGCAAGAATCTCGGTATTGAGTGTATCTATTGTCACTGTAAAAAGTGTAGAAGGCCGTTTTATTGTTTTAACGAGCAACCGTAGTGAACGTGTTCGAATATTCGCCTACATCTCTCTCTCTCTCTCTCTCTCTTTCTTCGCTTTTCCTTTAGTGTGTTGTTTCTCAAAATTTTCAAACTATTACGCCAGGAGCGAACCTAGGGGGGAATATGGGGTACATATCCCCCCAAAATGCGAAAAATTTAAAAAATGGATCAAACAAAATTTTAACTGGTTCCGTGTTTTTTGAAATGTAATTAATTTCTTCCTAGTTTTGTCAAATAAAAAATTACTATTTAGGTCAATGACAAGTTTAAAAATAATCTACAACAATAGGTATTATTCTCAATAATAAATATAACAGATGAAAAGAAATAAATGGTGAAAACTGAAAATAAGTCGAGTTGAAAGAGAATAGGAGGACACAATTTTCCGCTGGTCACAAGCAACTTGAAACATATGATTCATGTGACGACGTGCTTTACACTATGCTTGGGGCATGTCAGCTGATTTACTTAATTCCGCAATTTATGTTTGCTTTTACCCGCTAGTTGGCTGTAAATGAGGCCTAAGACATGGAGCGTACAACGATTTATGAAGTCACGTCACGTTATCAGTTGAACAATTCCACTCCTATGTACTCGCGTAATTAACGCGCTTTATTTGACCAAATGTACTAAAATATTTCTGAATTTTTAAAAATTAAACATGTAATAAACATATAATGAAACATGTGTAATCCACATATTTTATTTCCATGTTCCATAAGGAAATGGAAGTATGGTCATGGCGAAAAAATCGTGTTCGAGATAATAATGCCAGATTCTGATTATAGGCCTACAACCCTCAAAACATGAAAAAAAGTCATTTTTCGAAATGTGTGTGTGTGTGTGTGTGTGTGTGTGTGTGTGTGTGTGTGTGTGTGTGTGTGTGTGTGTGTGTGTGTGTGTGTGTGTGTGTGTGTGTGTGTGTGTGTGTGTGTGTGTGTGTGTGTGTGTGTGTGTGTGTGTGTGTGTGTGTGTGTGTGTGTGTGTGTGTGTGTGTGTGTGTGTGTGTGTGTGTGTGTGTGTGTGTGTGTGTGTGTGTGTGTGATTTTTCTATGTCAAACAATAACTGCCGCAAATTCAAACAGAATCAAATAATTTTTTGGATAGAGTTCTGAATTGTAGAGGACTCGACGCCTATTGATTTTGGTGAAGATCGGTTAAGGGGAAGGGGTAGTTTACCTGCACCGTTTTACATTTTAACAAGAGTAAAGTGCTTAATTTTAATAAAGAGAGTATCCTTAAAAGAAGGTCATAATAATCCACTGTAGAATGGTAGATGAAATATCTATAAATGAAAACGGTAGTTGAAGGGGAAGGGGGTAATTTTCTATAAATTAAAATGGTAGTTGATGATGGAGAAAGTAAATTTTGTAAGTTTTATATGTGTAAACGTTATTGACAACAAAAAAGTAGTTTCTATGGAAACATTTCATTTAACTTTAACAAAATTCTATATTTTTTCATTTTAATTTAAATCATGTATGAGAGAAAATATATCGTTCGTGGCAGGCAAGCATATCTCAATTATCTAATGTTTACGTTTCCATTTTATTATTATGATTACCGCAATAAAAAGGCAGGCAATAAACACACACACACACACACACACACACACACAATTCGCGTTATTTCTCGTCTCACTCATGTTTATTTTCTTACATTTGCACGGTTTTGTTATCAATTTGCTTCCTGTGGATCGCTGGGCAGTGTAACTGCACGTGTTTACAGAGGAACGGTTCATAGACAGATTTTTCGTCTTTAGGGAATGAACCCTCTGCAAGATGCTCAAAGTCCATGAGTGACTTCGGAGCGCTTCGGAGGAGGGATGATTATCTGGGTAGTTCGGTTTCTTTAGTATATAAGAATAAAGTAAGCCTACCTAATTTTTATGGATAAAGTGACTGAAAATAACATTATATTAAGCGACTACCCCATAATAAAAATATCTATAAATAGTGAAATTAGTTTGTGGGTGGACGATATTTTTTTAGAAATTACCGAACCGAATTCAATTAAACATAAATCTTACAACATGGAACTCACGTATGGTTCTCCATACCGATTTTTTTTAAATATCAAGAAGGATAAATAAAATACTTATTAATCAAAATATATAGTAATATTTATTTCTTCGCGTTTTCCTTTCTTTCTTTTTCTATTTTTCCTTTTGAAGAAAACTGGCAATCATTATATATATTTTTTTTTAATTATTTAACACTATTTTACATGCTGTCAAATTTATATTTACAACCCTGTTATACACATTTATATCCACAGCATTTAGATACATGCTGATAACGCTCACTTTCTTAATTTTAACGTTCTCTTTAAAGCATATATATTCCAGATAAAGGTATTATTAAGCTTCCAAGACAAACTGTAAGCCTATCTCATGTATGTTTTTAATTGATTTTAATGAAAATTGATTTTAGTGAATTACAGCTATTATTTACCTTTAGTTTTAATTTATTGGTAGACTACGTTTTTCATTATAATATGAGAAAAACAATACCCTAAGGAAACGATATGTTGTTATAAAAAGTCCCCCCTCCCCGAAATGAAATCCTAGATTGCCTCTAGATTATGCCACCTTCTTTACCTCTGTTTACCTCTTTCTGAGCTTCAGCTTTACTTCACGTATGTGCACCGTTACTTTCTATGTACAGAAGATCCTCTATTGTCCGTCATCCGCTTTACATGACCTGCCCACCGAATTCTATTTCTTTTGATTTCAGTAATAATGTCTACACTGTTTCCGTTCTTAGGTTAATCCTGACGTAAACAAACCCACGTGGCTCATCTGGAACGCTGTTGGTCAGGGGCGTTGACATTGTTCACACAGAAATGTGTTGCGCATGAGCGGAATTTCTGTACAGTCATGTGAGTGTTGTCTTAACTGCGAAAGTGGTTTTTTTAATACATCTTTATGGATACATAGTAGAACTTTAACGCCGCTAGCAAAATAAACATAAATTTAAAAAGTTTCTAGAAAATGATATTGATGATATTGCCCTAAAAATCGGGGCACGCCATCAAGACTTTTTCCTTATCATTGTATTCTGAATCTCACTGAATTAATATGGAGCCAGTTGGAAGGATATGTTGTACGTCACAACACAACACATAAGATGCATTATGTAAAACAACTGATAGAGTAGACGGTAAATGAAATAACGATGAACAAGTGGAGTCGTTGTGTCGAGCATGTATTCAAGGAAAAAGATAACCTATGGGAATTCAACCAAATTAGCGACGCCGTCGTGGACAATCTTAGCATTAATACTGCTGACTCAAGTGATGATTCAAGTTCCGACTCAGATATGGAGGGCACTGAATTACTCTATGACAGCACTGATAATACGCAGTACACTGGTAAGTAATTATCACAGCTTCCATTTTCGCTTTAAATATAGGCCTACTTTTTTTCTTGCGATATTCAAACAGTAAATAAAAAAAACCATTAACTCTGCGTGTTATAAAATACCGGTATGTCATTGTCGCTCTGACACAGTCACACAAATATTACTTTAGTACGGAATGTAAAAATTATGACAACTTACATGTGTTTATACAGTATCAACATCTATAATATAACGCGGTAGGTAGTGTGTCAGTCATCGGTATGTTACCATAGTAACAAGTAAATAAACAAATGATATTTACCGGCATCGAATGTATACCTTTATCCGTTCCTATAGTTTTTAATGTTTTTACTATGCGATTGTATTGATATGTTTTGTAATTTTGTATACAGATACGTCTATATATTTTGTAATTGTCCTATACGTCTGTATATGTTTTAATTGTAAAATTTATGTTTATACGTATTTCTGATGATCCAATGAATAAGTAATGAATTTGTTCAAAGTAAGTATTTATTCCAAGAGTTATTCTTGCACCCAGTGACCCTGACCTTCCCTTTACATTAAGACGAAAACAGTTTCCATTTAGACTTGCTTTTGCTATGACCATCAACAAAAGCCAAGGACAAACACTGGATTCAGTTGGTATTTATTTGCTATCTCCAGTATTCAGTCATGGACAACTTTATGTTGCATTTTCAAGAACAAAGTCCTTTCAGCAAGTCAAGGTAAAAGTCTTAGGAACTGACCAACAAGGCAACTTAAAGAAAGACCACAGAGTTTACACCAAAAATGTGGTCTACAAAGAAGTTTACGGCCAATAATTAAACTTCATATCCAGCCGTGGCTTTATCAATATGTGCCAAAAAAAATGCTCGCCACCCGGGCGTAGAACGAGTACTTCAGCTAGTTATATATACCCTGTCTGTACTACTTCTCTCAGTGTGACACGCCTCTAATTCAAGCAGCAAATAGTGCTTCAGATGTGGCACGCCTGTTTGTTTATATCAGGATTAAACTAAGAACGGAAACCGTATACATACATACATCCTTGGCTCTAAAGCCCACATCGAGCGTTGGCCTCCAAAAGAAACTGCCTCCACTTATCCCTGTCCTGAGCCATCCGCCAGCAATTCACTGCGCACAGCTACCTCGCATCACTGCCGACCTGGTCCAAACATCTTCCGGTCTTCCAGTCTTCCTTTTTCCTATTGGCTTGTGTTTCATAATTCTTTTTGCTGTACGTTCGTCATCCATTCTCTGAACGTGTCCTGCCCATCTTAATCTATTAATTTTGGCAAATCGTACAACTGTAATGTCATTGTACTTACCATACAATTCATTATTATTTCTCTTTTCCCAGACTCCGTCCTGTTGAGTTGGCCCATAAATCCTTGTCACTATCTTCCTTTCAAACACAGCCAGTCTCTGTTCATCAATTTTCTTGAGTATCCAGCGCTAAGTGCCATATGTCAATACAGGCCTTACAGCCCGTAATAGGTCTATTAGCAGCCATAATTAATTCTTCACAGAATCGACATATATGTTCCCAGATATACAAAGCGTTTTACTCTTTCAAAATTATAGTTATCTATTAGTATATTTGAAATATTATCATTATTGCTTCCCACAGCCATAAACTTTGTTTTATTTTCATTTGTAACAAGCCCCATACTCGTAGCCAATGATTCAAGTGCTCTAAAGGCATTCTTCAGATTTTTTTCATTTTTTCTGATAGTATCTATATCATCTACATAAGTTAGGAGCTGGACTCCTTTATTAAAAATATGTCCTCCTTTTTGTATTCCAGTCTCGTATTACGTTATCAAGTGCAATGTTGAACAGTAGGCAGGCTAAGGCATCTCTCTGTTTAAGTCCAATCATGGTATCCACAGAGCGGGAGAAATGTAATTGAATTCTAATCTGGCATTTGGAGCTGGATAGTGTAGCACTCACCATTCTAATTAATTTTGGAGGAATGTAGTAATATAGAATGCCCATCGAATTCTATTTTTTTATCTCTGTAACAATATCTAACCAATTACAAGTTATAAGGTTTCGGACTTTAGCCATCATAAGTTAAAATTAATAAACACGACGTTTCGCCCTGTATAGAATCAGAAGTCGTCTTCAGACGAACAATAAATTAATACAAAGATAAATCTATCACTAACAAATAGATATCGTAAAAACTCCAAACCTTAGTTATACAAATGTAGTGCTAAAATAATAATAATAAAACAGTACTCACCATTCCATCAAAGAAAGATTCCTCCAATGTTGCAACGTAAACAATGAAGGTATCACACGACTGGGGGTTGCGCGAGTAGTGCAGTGTCCCGAGTCTCAGAAAGGACTCCTACCACTGGGTCTATTTGAGTTCTTTATATACTTTTTAACTAATTCTGGAGGGGTCTGAAGCGACCTGCGATTGGTGGATTGTACCACCGGGACTAACAAACGAGGTCGCTTCCAGGACTCACCTGGTCTCGGGGTGTATTTACCAAGTCCGGCAATGAGGGAATTGTGGGTCACTCTGTCGGAACGAACATAGAATCTACGCGCCAGGCGTCTCACGGTGTCATCAAAAGAGCGGACACCGAGTCCTCTCCTCAAAAGACGAGAGAGTACCTCCGGGGGACTTTACACGCAAGCTTCAGTCCCCGGTCGAGTACGCGCTGGAGCGTTGTTCTATGACCACGAGCCAGGTATCCCCAAACAGGACAGGCGTAGGTAATCACGGGCAACACGTACGAGTTGACTATGAGCTTACCTAGCCGGGGGGGTCATTGCCGGATTAGATAGCACGGGCCAGAGTCTACTTGACGCTGTTGATCCAGGGTACCTCGACGGGCCTACTTTAAGCGGCCGAGGCTGCTTGGGTTTGCGCGAGAATATTACCGCGGCGCTCTTGGAAGCGTTAACGGCAACTCTCCAGTCATCAGTCCACCCGACATACGCGTCGTGTTGACGCTGGAGCTTAATTGCCGCATAACTTGCGTTCGGCTCTGAGGCAAAAGCCGCAGTGCTACCGCGATGGCTGTGCCCCCTCCTGCGCGATCCGACCGGTCATCCCGGTAGCACACGTAGTTGGGTAGTCGGAATCGACGATGCGGGGTCAGGTGCGTCTCTCCAATAAGAAGCACATCGGGCTTGTGACGGGCAACGAACTCTAAGAGCTCAGAATGCCGGGAAGCGAGGCCGTTGGCGTTCCACGCCACGAGCTCGAGGTCTCGCTTGAGGTTTTGCCGGGGTTGTCCGTTCATAGCAGACCAATAATACGGCAGGCTTCCACCAAGAGGAGGAATTTATCTTGGGGCGAGGCTGATGCCAAGCGTTCCTTGATTTTGCGGAAAGTTTGGGCTACTTTCTGCAAGTCGTAGCTTGCCAGAAAGTCGGAAACAATGGAGAGATCATCGGTAGATGAGGCCGGGGGAGAACGCTTGGCGGCAGCTGCATTGCTGCGGCGGGGCGAGGCGGTGAAAGCCTTGGGGGCAGGTTCTGGAGCGGGTGGTCGCTCTGGCTTTTGGCAGACAAGCTTGGGTCCAGTGGCAGGTTTTGGCTGGCCCGTGTTCTTGGCCTGAGGTCTACCTTGCTTTTTGCCTGATCTGGGGTAGCGAGGCTTGGGTGGCGGCGGCAGTGGAGGATCAATTTCCTCGTCATCCTGCGGCAACGGGACTTTAGCGTAGGCTGGTATCTCGCGTTCCGGTTCCGAGGGCGCGGCTTTTGGTGTGGCCTGTTTAGTTACGCTCGGGCTCACTGCACTTTGTGGTGGTTTCGGAACCGGAGCAGACCTTGGGACTGGTTTCCGGACCACAGGCTCAGAGGCTTTGGCCGTTTTTACTGGTTGAACAACTTGTCGAGGCTTAGGCTGGACTGGCTTTACAAGTTTGTCCAGCTGCTCTTTGTAAACTGGGCAGCGCCTGTTATTTGCAGCATGGGCGCCGCCACAGTTGATTCAGTACCTATGGTTGTCAGGAACAGCGCAGGCCTGCGTTAGGTGGTCATTTCCGCATCGGACGCAGGTCGGCGCGTTCCGACAACCGAAGCTGCTGTGGCCGAACCTCTGACACCTATGGCATTGGGAAATTCGCCCGGTCTGACGGCAGGGCTCTACGCTAACGCAGAGCCTGAAAAGCCGTTTCAACTCTAATAGGGCCTGGGTGGATTCGCCCTTCTCTACTTGGAGTCTGATAAGGGGCAAGGATCGACTCGAGCCATAGGTTGTATACAACCGAGAGGCTGCCACAACCTTGTAGCCCGCGTCGCACAGTTCGTCAAGGACGACCTGCAGATCTGCCCGTATGTCTAGCTCCCGAAGGACGAGGGCTACAGGCTTGATGCGGTTCAGGGTGTAAGTGTGGAACTGGAACGATTCTCGTTCCAGCCACTGGATCACTCCCAAGTGTTCCGATGCGCTGCGGCAGGTAACGCGCACAGTCTCACTCGTTAGGAGTTTGACAGAAGCGTTATCTGCCAGCGCAACGACCTTGCGGTGTCGGCGACTAAAGCCGATAATATCCCTGACGTTCGTGACGAACACCGGCGGGATCCTTCCTTCGGAGGTGCGGCAAGGCGCAACCTCAGCGGAGGCTTGGAATGCCGCCGAGTCCGTAGCCGAACTCAGGGAAGCCAGTGAGGGAGACTTCCTCGGTTTACCACCGTGCCCTACTACCACCCAGTCGATGGAACCTGAGGTCTCCATGTCTGGGGAGTCAGACTCCGGCAGAGGAGTGGGGCTGCCTGGCCTACTAGCGGCCGTGCAGCCGGAAGGTCCGACCTTTACGGGCTGGGTCGGCCCTAACTAGGACCGATAATTGTCACGTACTTGCGCGGGTAGAGCAGGGCTTCCCGCGCAAGTCGTAGGGTTCCCGGCTGGCCCAAGTGGCCGCCCGGGGGGCTCGTCGCTGCCGCACAGTGCTTCAGGGACACTAACAGCGGGACCAATGCTGACTAGTTCAGCTCTTTGCCCAGCGGGTATCCGGGGGGCCGAACTGTGACACCGTCACAGTGGCGGCGCAACCCGCATCTCTATTTGTCAGTCCTGATCTCGGACTCCCCGGATTCCGCTGGGTAGCGCTACCTATACGACTTACCGGCACTGTGTGGCAGGTCCCAGTCGTGTTTAGTGTGCTGTCTTCGCTTTGGCAAGGCGGCTGGTCCACTTCCATCGCAGCTGGATGTTGGCGCTGGCGATGAGGTTGAGGTTGGTCTGGCGGCTTTTTCTTGACTGCCGCAGTGGCTTGTTGAGATGGCCTCTTCATATCAGGTGTTCCGAGGTCGAGGCGATCCACTTCTGCGTTGTCAATGCTGTAGCTGTAGGTGTATCCTATTCGAGAGCAAGCAGTCGAATGTCCGACAATACACATCTGGGGGTTGCGCGGCCCGCACGAAGCGCGGGTCGCGAGTAGTGCAGTGTCCCGAGTCTCAGAAAGGACTCCTGCCACTGGGTCAGTTTGAGTTCTTTTTATATGTTTTTACCTAATTGTGGGGGGGTCTGAAGCGACCTGCGATTGGTGGATTATACCACCGGGACTAATAAACGAGGTCGCTTCCAGGACTCGCCTGGTCGCGGGGTGTATTTACCAAGTCCGGCAATGAGGGAATTGTGGGTCACTCTGTCGGAACGAACATAGAATCTACGCGCCAGGCGTCTCACGGTGTCATCAAGAGAGCGGACACCGAGTCCTCTCCTCAAAAGTCGAGAAGAGTTCCTCCGGGGGACTTTACACGCAAGCTTCAGTCCCCGGTCGAGTACGCGCTGGAGCGTTGTTCTATGACCACGAGCCAGGTATTCCCAAAAAGGACAGGCGTAGGTAATCACGGGCAACACGTACGAGTTGACTATGACCTTACCTAGCCGGGGGGTCATTGCCGGATTAGATAGCACGGGCCAGAGTCTACTGAGTGCGCCGAAGCGCGTTGTCTGGTATACTGTTTATGGGTTCGCCAGGTGAGTCGGGATTCCACGTGGAGCCCCGAGGTACTTGACGCTGTTGGTCCAGGGCACCTAGACGGGGCCTACTTTAAGCGGCCGAGGCCGCTTGCGTTTGCGCGAGAATATTACCGCGGCGCTCTTGGAAGCGTTAACGGCAACTCTCCAGTCTTCGGTCCACCCGACATACGCGTCGAGTTGACGCTGGAGCTTAATTGCCGCATAACTTGCGTTCGGCTCTGAGGCAAAAGCCGCAGTGTCGTCCGCGAACAGCGACAATTTAACTGCAGGAACTCGGGGTGTGTCATTGACAAATAGCGAGAACGGGAGAGGCCCAAGGACACTTCCCTTAGGGACGCCAGCGGTAATACGCCTCTCCGAAGAGAGAGCGTGGTCTATTCTCACTCGTAAGCTACGGTCTCGCAGAAAGCTGCCGATCAAATGAACGTAGCAATCTGGAAGAAGGACTTCCGTGAGTTTGTAAAGGACACCCTCATGCCACACGCGGTCAAAGGCTTTCTCTACGTCTAGGAAGATCGCACTCGTCTGTTTGCCCTGGCAGCCAGCCTCGGTAATGCATTCCACGAGTTTCATCAGCTGATGAGTCGAGGAGTGCAGCTCACGAAAGCCGAACTGTTCGGGGATCAGCACGTCTAGTCTTTCCAGATGGTCGCGGATCCTATGCTGGATCAGTCGCTCGAAAACCTTGGACGTCGCGGACAAGAGGCTGATGGGTCTGAGGTTTTCCACGCGAGAAGAATTCTTTCCCGGCTTGGGTATCACTATTACTGTTGCCGTTTTCCATTTCACCGGAAAGTAGGCCAGTCTGAGGCATGAATTGAACAGGTCAGAGAGGAACTGGGTTCCTCGCTCCGGAAGGCGATGGAGGGCGGAATTCATGACTCCGTCCGGACCAGGCGCCTTCCGGGGCTTGAGCTGAACAATCCTCTCAGAGACCTCCTCCGGGGAGATGGGCTCCGGATGGACTGTGATACCGGCCGATAGAAAGCGCTCTACCTCGCGGCAGATTTGCTCAGTGAAAGCCAGGTTCTTGGATGGGTTGGGAGTGAACTGTCGCTCTAAACTGTCAGCCAAGAAGTCTGCCTTTTCGAGGGGGCGGCCAAGGGGTTGACCGCCGGGTCCGACCAGTGCGGGGAGAGACGCGCGTTTACGCTTTCCCGTTAGGGCACTGGGAATCCGCCAGACATTACGGTCCTCGGCAGGGCCATCCATCTGTGTAACAACTAGCTCCCAGTTGCGTCTACGGAACGCCAGCATGTCGCGACGCAACTTGCCGGACGCTCTGTTGAACGCAGCCTTGTCAGCCGGGTCACGAGTCCTCTGCCAGCGTCTCCGGAGGCGATTCCTCTCGCAAGCGAGCTGAGACACCTCTTCGGGGATACGCTGATAGTCGGGCGTGAGCCCCGGCTGCACCCGGGAGGACACGTCTACCGCCGAGACTACGACTGTGTCGAATAAGGCAACTGCCTCGTCGACATGCTGGGTAGTGTGGAGCGGGATATGCTCAGGTAGGAGGCGACTGAACGCCGGGCCAAAGCGGTCCCACTCGATTACCCACCTCTCGTCGCGGACGGTAGCGTGCTGGGTAGTTATATGCACACTGATATGGCAATGGTCCGAGGACAGTTCCGAAATGACGGAGACGTGGACCGGGCAATAAACTCCCCTGACCGCAGCAATGTCCAGTACGTCAGGGCGGGAGTTAGCCCTCAAGGGGTAGTACGTAGGCCCGGTAGGACCCATGACTGTGACCCGAGCCGTATCAGCATACCTGCGTAAACGGGCCCCGTTTGGGTTCACCAAGCAATCAGGGTGCTTATGTCCGACAATCAAGGCAGGTTCACCTTATATAGGGAGTTCAAAAGTGGTGGGGAGAGGCGCGGATTGAATTGCTGCGTGACTTGGATGAGGTGGTTTGCAACGGTGGATTCGGTAGTGGAGTGTTGAACACATTGAAGCAATTCAATACATTGAACACACAAACGCACTACACTCCACCACGAATCAACCTTTGCAAATCATATCATTGAAGCAAACCACACATACACATAATAATAAGCAGCAACATGGATAATCTACACGTACACACAAAAGGCCAAAACTAGACACTCTTGAACAACTATAAATCTTGAACACCGCACACACACAACATCGATCTTTCGAACGACGGCGCCGTCACCAAAAACATGATGGACAGCGGTCTTAGCGGCAGACTCTGACGAACCTTGTAATAAGCGAAAACTGATTCATTCTACTAGGTAACAGTTTTACATTTTTACCAATAAAAAATTAGTGTTCCGAGTCAGTAGTGTTATATTTATAATCGATTATATCGTGTAAAAAGAAATGTGAAAAAACTAGCTATGCCGACTAGTCAGTAACGTTGTGAATTTATCGGCCAGAAAAGTGTGAAATGTGTTTTATTTGTAAAAAAAATTGCGATCAACACGTGCGAGTAAAGAGAAACATACAACTTTCATATAACGGGAACGCTTTTTACAACAACATAAGTCCCACAAGATTGTGTTTGATCGAAACCAGGTACGCAAGGATAATGTTGACGTAAGAGACACAATGGGGGAATTTTGTTTACACAGCTAATGGAAGTAAGGTAGGTATCGAATCTTTTACGGCCACTTACGGCCGAGGCAATGCCTTCTTGAGTGTACCTCAGTTCTCTTCGTCGCTAACTGCATATACTGGTTTTTAATTACATGGACTAAATTTATTTAAATTTTTAATACACAAAATGAAACCAAATATAAATTTAAACTTATATAATTTATAAACATAAAATATTTAATATTCTATATCATTCTGAAGACGACAGTACTTAACATACTGTCGGAACATTGTAATTATATAACAATTATATTCTAGTATAAAAGAAAAAATATTATTTATTATTAATAACAATATTTTAATTTAATTTATTAAACACGTGGTATTTTGAATTAAACAAATAAACACTTGGTATAGTTCTACAGATACTTTTTATATTCCTGATAATTGTTTCACCGGTTACGGCAGAAACTGTAACAAATTGAATTACTACAAAAGACTAATCTGTTACTAATCTATTCTATTATATGTGTATGTGTTTACACACGCGCGCGCGCGCGCACACAGAGAGAGAGAGAGTCGAATTTTTTTTTGCGATTTCATTACGGCTGGCGCCGCCTCTCGCACCCTAGCTTCCACTGGCGCCGGTCTAAACAGTCCTGTTCTGTAAGTCCTCTTGCATTCATTGCATCCTCGACGTCCATTTTCCATGAATGTTTAGGTAGAAGCTACTTCTCTGTTGTTGATAACACGATAACATAGTAGGGGAGACCGGGGCTAGTTGGCTACAGGGGTAAGTTGACACACCCGTGGTAATTTTTGATCTGTAAGGTTGGTAGCGCCATGCTCCTTCCTAGACTGTCATCTAGACACGGCTCAGTAGTGAGTGAGTTATGAAAGTGGAGGGATACGCGCTGCGGCTTTTATTACGATTTTTTGTTTTCTGATTAGGTAAGTAAATTTTTGCTTTCATACTAAATATTTTTTAATTATTTAGGTATGTGGCTCATCAATCCATACAACATGCTATCTTATTTGTCATTCCCTGGCCTACAAATCGTCGTATTGTTTACATTGGTTATACGCTTCCCTCTTCTTACAATGAGCACAAAGATTCAAAATGGCGATTCGGGGTAAGTTGACACACAAAGCTAGGGGCTAGTTGACATACTGTAAAAATATTTTTGTTCTCAAGCGCTTTTCTTTCTACGTTAAATTTAAGCATGTTGCTGCGTTGTTAATAGATATTGTTGTTCAAATACTAATTTATGCTAGACTGAACAGTCCCAACTTTTGTTATTAAAAATGCGCACCTATAAAAGAAAAACCGAAAGAGCAAAAACACCCCCAGAAATAATGCTACAAGCACCAAGAATGGTAAAATTGGAACACAAATCTGTGAGAAGTGTATCTAAAGATTTTGATATCCCACTAAAATCCTTAGCAAGATATTGCACTAAGGTTACACAAGAGGAGTTAGAGGGAAAGGACGGTGCTCCGGAAACCAAATATGGATACAAAAAACACCGACAAGTAAGCCTACTAAAAAATAAAATTCCAATAAACCAATATATTTTACGCTGCTGTAAGTTATCATCAGTGCTGTATAATATCGTTTAAAACTTAGCAAAATTAACTTAGCCTACAGCAAAATAAATTGGTTTATAGGAATTTAAAAATTATAATGTTTATCATAATTAAAACTATAACCATCTAACAATATAGAGCTAACTTCCTAACTCGATGTAAAGCCTATAGTTATTTTAATATTTAAAATTATTTTATCCCTGATCTGATCACACTTTTTTGGTGTTTAGGTTTTTTCTGAAGACCTAGAAATTCTTCTCGAAGCCTACCTTAAAAAAGCAGCTGATATTTATTACGGGCTTTCACCAAAAGAATTTAGAAAATTAGCATGGCAGTATGCTGTAAAATTAAACATCACAGTTCCACAAACATGGGGGGAATTGGAACTTGTAGGCGTTGACTGGTTCACTTCGTTTATGAAGAGACATCCTGGACTCTCAGTCAGGACACCTAGAGCTACAAGCCTTGCCAGAGCTTCAGCATTTAATAAAACCAATGTGGAACTTTTTTTTAATAACTACAAGACTACTTAATCGTCTTAAACCTGGACCAGCTGATATTTGGAATGCAGACGAAACTGGGGTTGTAACAACCCACAAACCAGGTAGAGTTGTAGCTCGAAGGGGAGTTAAGCAGTTAGGGAAATTAGTCTCTCAAGAAAGAGGGAATCTTGTGACAGTAACATTAGCAGTGTCTGCTACAGGAAATACCGTGCCTCCTTTTTTTGTATTCCCCCGGGTTCATTACAAGGACCACTTCATATCACAAGGTCCTCCTGGATGTGCGGGTGGTGCTACCCCAAGTGGATGGATGTCTGCGCCAGTGTTTCAAAATTATCTGAAGCATTTTGTTAGAAACATACGTTGTTCAGTAGATGCCCCAGTTATCTTGCTTCTAGACAATCATGAAACCCACTTATCCACAGAAGGGTTAGACTACTGCAAGGCCAATGGCATCACTTTGGTGTCATTTCCACCACACTGCAGTCACAAGATGCAGCCCTTGGACAAAAGTGTATATGGGCCTTTTAAAAAATATATTAACACAGCGTGCGATTCCTGGTTGGCATCGAACCCGGGAAAAACTCTGACCATTTATGATATGCCTAAGGTAGTAAGTAACGCATTAGGCCTGCCACTTGCAGCAAGTCCTATTAATATCATAAAGGATTTAATGTCACAGTAATTTACCCCTTAAATGAAAACATATTTCAAGAATCCGACTTTATGTCCAGTTATGTAACAGATCGGCCGGATCCGAACGAGACAAACCTTCGTTCAGGTGAAACACACGAGAATTGTAATAGCCCTGAAACAATGAAAAATGTTGACGATCCAGTTGTGCCTACTAGACCATCCACACCAGACAACCAACCATCTACATCAACTGGTGGACCTACAGTGCCCAAATCAAAGACCGAGTCACCTGAAACATTAGCAGTGGTAACCCCCGAATCAGTGAGGCCTTATCCAAAGGCTGAGGCCAGAAAAACAACTAGGAAAGGTAGAAAAAAGAGAAAATCGGCCATACTTACTGACACACCCGTAAAAGAAGCTCTTCGAATAGAGCAAGAGGTTGCCAAAGCAAAAAAGTTGAAGAAAACCTCCACACCTAAAAGAACTTGTAAACAGACACAAAAAAAGAAAAGAAAAGCGGACTCAGAAGATAACGATGAAGATGAGACACTCTGCCTGTATTGCCTGTCGTCCTATTCTAATAGCAGACCAGGAGAGAAATGGATTCAATGCACGGAATGTTACATGTGGGCACACGAAGAGTGTGCTGGGGGAAGTGATTTTTTTTTTCAAGTGTGCTAATTGTACTTCAGATGACGATTTTTTTTGACTAACACTTTTTATTGATAAAGAACAATTGATAAAGCACAATACTCCTATTTACATATGTATCTCAACAAAAAATTGTATCAATACACATGTTTATAAACAACCAGTGATTTGAATGTATAGTATAGTAAACAACCTGTTTTTCTCGAATATAGTATAGTGTCAACTTACCCCAGGTACCGTGCCAACTTACCCCGTAATAGGGGCAGGTTGACACACTTGCAACAAGTTACAAAAAAAAATGTACATGAAAAACTAACAACGATAACGTAAAATTAAAAATATATAAAGGTACATAAGAGTACAAAGTATTTTATGATATATTTACTTGAGCAAAAAAAACTTGAAACACGTCGAAAAAATTCATAAGTAAAAAGTGTGTCAACTAGCCCCGGTCTCCCCTACACATAAAAAATTATCCCGTCCCTCTTCAACTATCATTTTCATTTATAGAAAATTACCCCCTGTCCCTTCTAGTACCCTTTTCATTTATAGATATTACATCTACATTTCTACAGTGGATTATTATGACCTTCTTTTCAGGATACTTTATTTAGCAAAATTAACTACTTTACTCTTGTTAAAACAAAACGTTGCAGGTAAACTACCCCTTCCCCTTAATCGATCTTCACCAAAATCAATAGACCTTGAGTCCTTTACAACTCGGGCAAATCTGCAAAAGTCATTGATTCTGTTTGAATTTGGGGCCGTTATCGTTCCCCATATAAAAAATTCCACACACACACACACACACACACACACACACACACACACACACACACACTTTTCGGAAAATAACTTTTCTTCATGTTTTGAGGGTAGTACAATCAGAATCAGCCCTTATCTCGAACACGATTTTTTTTGCGATCACCATACTTCCATTTGTTTACGGAACATGGAAGTAAAAACACTCGTACCGTACTACACAATTCTCTTGTTGTTCTTTTATTCTCGTTCTAAAAAATTTTTTACTAGCAGAAGTACTATTATATTTTTAATTTTTTAATCTGATATTTGTTGTTCGCTTATAACTGTTGTGCGTTTTGTAAAAGAGACCCGACCACTGTCGGAGTGTACAACTAATGACGAGCTCCAAGCTCGTCGCCTCAACCAGCGAGGATGCCAGATCATAAAATGGGCGAAACGTTTGAGATTCACAGTAATATCAGTACAATGCCGTTGTCTACTGGAAAAAGTTTTATTAATATTAATATTTCTCGAGCAAAAGGATGGCATTCGGAATCAAAAGCAGCAGTTATTAGCGACAAAGCAACTGTGGTAATTAATATTTTATATCGCATCAATCAGTATAGTCACGTTATTGACATAATTTTGCAAATCAATAAACAACGGATATGCCGACGGCAGAGTGACGACGACATGACGGACCGGCCACAATTGAGGCAACGCGGACTCAAAACGGGAATTTCATTTTGCCAACGGTGGTGCAATCTGGTTTATACAAACATACAGTGTCGGAAAGTGACCCAATATTAAGAACACATTATTGTTCTACCAGTAGCGTGGCGTCCATGTAACCGCTGTTGCCGGTGGCAACAATACTGGAAATGAGAGAAAATAATATTAATTATTCCACAGAATAAATACTTTAGTTATTGAATAATTTGAAATCCCAACAATATTTGTAGGGGAATTTGAAGAAAATCGTAGCATTGCTTTCGAACTGCTGTGCACTTGCACCGTCTTGTGTTGCCGGCTCAGACATCGGTAAAGTTTTACTGCGTACGGTCATCGACCTCGTAGTAGTTGTCACTGTACAAAGTGTGAAGGGGGGGACACATTCGTCCACCCAATGTGTTGCCGCTGTATAAACCGGCAAAACGCTCAGTTAGCAGCTATGTTCGTTTTCGGAGCTGACGTGCAGCAGACACTGCGTACCTGTTTGTTTTTTGTTCGTTTAGTCATGAGTTTATCTGTTTATCTTTATTATTTCAATTCGATTATTTGTGTTCTGATTTATTCTGTGTAAGTATAATGAGAGTCAGATCTCGTTGAACCGGGACCGTCTTCTTCTCCCAGCGAATGATAGAAAATGCTCTAAAAAACACACTTGTTACAAGAAAAAATTCGAATTAATTTTTAAGTTAAGTTTTAGGCCTATCACAACCGGCAACAGGTGTTATGTACCCACCCCACGCCACAGCTTCCGACTGTCATCATTATGACCTAGGCAGTGCTAACTGCTGAATGAGTACTTTTTTCACAAACAACTTAAGGTGTTAAGGTGCGCCCCCCCCCCACACACACGCACACACATACAAAGAAGTATAACGGACGTGTGAACAACATGAATATCGTTTTAGACTTACGGAGAAGAATAATTAACGTTCATATTGACCGTTATATAAACCATAGGAGAAACTCTTTTAGAGGAAAAACAACATGGTTTTAGGATAGGACGCTCTTGCATAGACTGCGTATTTGCCACACAACAAATGATAGAAAAACGACGTGAAAAGAATTTAGAAACACATATTATTGCCTTTATCGATTCCAACAAAGCTTTTGATAGAGTGATCAGACCGAAGTTATCGGACATACTTGAAAATATAGGTATACCACAACACCTAGTTCAGGCCATAAAGAGTTTATATAGACACACCGTGAGAATCATAGACAACGGAGAAGAATCTATCCCGGTTGAAACAAACCAAGGCGTAAGACAAGGTTGTTGTCTGTCGCCATTACTTTTTAATCTTCATCTACATGATCTCCACAAAAACATGGAAAGAACAATCCTTTGACGATACTAAAATCCACCTTAATAAAAGCTTTAAAACCATTCTCTACGTGGATGAACAAGCTATATTCGCCACTTCAGAAGACGATCTCTAGCGAGCAATATACATCTTACATACAATAGAAAAATAATATAACTGTAACATATCTGAATCGAATACAAATGTAATGACCTTTATAGGAGATGAACCGATTCGGACCAGAATATGTATAGATAACACATGCATAGAACAAGTAAGCCATTTCAACTATCTTGGATATGACTTTACTTATGATCAAGATAGAGATATAGAAAATAAAGTGGCGAATTTCACAAGAATGTGTGGAACGATTTAGAGAACGTTGGGAAATAAATGTAGGGAAGAAACCCAAATAAAATTTTATAAAACAATGGCAATACCTACACTACTGCATGGTTCTGAAACTTGCGTCATAAAGAAAAAAGATGAACAGAAGATACAAACAGCAGAAATGAAATTTCTGAGATCAGTTAAAAGGTACGACAAACGATATCATATAAGAAATGAGGAGATAAGAAGTGATTTAGATCATTTTGCAGATAATGAAAGGATTAAAGAATACAGAAGAAAATGGATTCAACACATCATTAGAATGGAAGAAAGTAGAATACCGAAGATAGCGAAAGATTACAAACCTAGAGGAAGAAGAAAAGTTGGTACACCTAAGAAAAGATGAACTGTGGAATAGGAACAGGCCGCTAAAGCCTAAAACCGTTAAGAAGATGATGACGATTAACTGTTATGTTTGAAGAGACAAAATTAAGAATGAAACAAATAGACTGAGTGTTGAGAATTCTCTCTCACAAATCGGTGTATGACGACAGAAAAATATATCGTACTTGTTACGGTCGTCCGTTTGAAAAGGAGAATACATATCAGTGCTGTCTCCCCGAGGGAAATCACTAAAGTCGCCCCCTCTCCGCTCCACGGCTACAATCACTTTATATGTGATTACGTCTGTCAAGATTTATACGACGAAACGCGATATTAAAGACGTGCGTTATGAACTTGGCTCAGTATTGAAGGGACGTGGGGTTAACAACACTTTTATCATTTGTCTGGTTATTAATGGCAGGTACAAGGACGCGCGCGAATGCACCCCCTACCCCTCCTCCTCGACCTCCTCCTCCAACTACTACTACTACTACTAACTTACTACTAGAGGAGAAGGTAAATATATGGGATACCTATTAGGTTTTCAACAATAATCATTTTAATTATCAATAAAATGTACATATAATTAGTCAATTACCCCTGGTAATATTGGAGGCACAAATTTCAAAAGGTTGAAAAATCTAAATACCTGGCCTCACTAGTTACTGAACACAACATTATGGCTGAATAAGTAAAAGAAATATTCTCTGATGGAAACAGATGTTACTTCTCCCTACAAGGAATATTTAAGTGTAAAAAAATTTAAACCTGGCATTCGTGGGACTACCGGTAGACATGGAATCATGGGCAGACTTGTGCTTTGGGAAGGAAAGGAATGAAGGGTTGGTTAAATAAACAGCTACATAAGTTTCAATGTATTTTATTTATTCAGAATTTACAGAGTTTACAGAGTCACCTAACGCTAGTTGATGGAATATGGAGCGATGGTAGCTGAAGTACGATACGAATAGTGGAGCACACGCCTTCCATATTACTCGCACTTGCGTACTCGTCCGCTCCGAACACTGTGGCCAAGAGACTTATGTATGATGGTACGCACGGTCTTAGATCACTCTTGAACCACAAGCGATCGCAAATCCCACACACCGAGCCGAACGGATTGTTAATAAAGTGCTTAGAGAATTCCTCGTCGACTCCTTTGAAGCGGCGACTTGGACCGGGCTGTTCTGCGCAGAGCATCGAGGGTCCAATGTTGTCGAAGCACAAGTTATTAATGTTCTCATCGTCTGTTTTCTTGCTAGCTAGCCGTACGCTCGATCTGAGTCGCTTTGGGGGCACGCCGGATGACCCAGGTATCGGAGATGCGGGCCGCTTGGGCGCTGACGGGGTTTCGTCAATCTTCAAATGGTTGCCATTTTCTAAGTTCTCGGCCGATTTCTTTGATTTTAGTCTCAAACGATAGGCCTGTTCACGCTCTGCATAGGATTTGCCGGTTTTCGGTTTGAAATTTTTGGTTCGAGTTTTATCGCGATTTTTAGGTCGAGGCATTTCAAATGTTTGAGTTCAAATGCTGTTATTATTTTCTGTGAGTGCTTCTGGTACTCGGAATTGGTGTTATTGGAGAGATTTAGTTCTGAGGATCACAACGCACTTTGTATTTTCGCGATCGGACTTGTAGTTCCCGAGATATTTAAGTTTTAGTGGAGCAATTTAGAAATTTTCGGCGCAAAAACACCCTCACGCAGACAAAGCCTAGAGGCGACTGAAGTCAGTTGTCAAAATTCTCAGTACTATTGTTGGAAGGGGGCCGAGTGACTCGATCACCTGACACCTGATTTGCTGGGATTGGTTGAGCGGTTCGTGAGATAGTGGTATGCCGAAAGTACATTTGAAACATAACGGTCGATTTTCGCGAAACGTGCGAGTAAGACATTACATAGCTATGTATTCCATGTCAAAACTTAAGCAGAGCAACCAAAATTCGTTTCTATAAAACAATTGTTAAGCCGGGTGGTCATGTACGGGTGCGAAACTTGGAAAATGACAGTGACAGAGGAAGAGTGGTGCACAGGTGGGAAGGAAAAGTCCTCAGGAGGATGTTTGGTGCAGTGAACGTCCAAGGAGCAAAGAGAATAGATTTGAATCAATCAAATCTATGGAAAATCAGATCTCGTCACTGGCATAAAGGAAATTAGAATCAGGTGGGGAGGGCACGACCAGAGAATGGTAGAAACATCTTCATTGAAGAAAATTTTTACGGGGAGACCTGGTGGAAGAAGACGGAGGGACCGGCTCAAAAAACGATGGTTGAAAGATCTTGAGGACAACCTGCGCAGGCTCGTGGTAAGAAGGTGGAGACTAAGAGCAGAGGATCGATACGACTGGAGGCGGATTGTCTAGGAGGCCAAGGCTCTTCAAGAGTTGTAGCGCCAATTAATAAGAAGAAGAATATCCTTCTTCTTCCTCTCTTCTTCAAGGACTGTGTTACATAAACCTATTCCGGCACCCATCTCATCCTCGGACGACCCACGTCTCTTCTAGCAGTGGCTTTATAGTTCAGTGCCGCTTTCGGCAATCGATCCACTGTTACCTTTGCAGATGATCCCACCATTGTCTTCTGTAAGTTGAAAAAAATTTCATTTATGTCCTTTACTTCGAGTTCTGCTCTGGTATCTTCATTCCTTATTCTATCTTCCAATGTATAATTTATTTCGAAGAAACTGCATTTCAGCACTCTGAATCTTGCCGCTTTCTTTTTTTGACCCACGTCTCACTTGCATAAAACAACGTGGGTATTGCAATTGTCTTATAAAATTTAAGACAATTTTATACTTTGTCTTGTTTTATTTCTAATATTTCGTTCTGAGTGTGTTTCAATTAACCGAGTAGTAATAACAAGAAGCCAATCGGGGAGAACCTTCGAAACAACAATTTAAACAGAAATATAAAAGAATATACGGCAGGCCAGAAAAATCACGTGTTAAGAATAAAGGACAAACGATTTCTTGAAAAAAAAAATCCTATTTTGTAAACCCCAAGAAATATGGGCAGCCGTGGGTCGATCAGCGAGTCCAAACAATCTAGTACATGGGAAAAAGAATTAAAAAAGATAAGAAAATAATGTACTTACAACACTTAGTTGTAAACTGGATGAAATTCGAATATTTTTAAAACCATGAAGCAGACTGCTTACCGCTGGAATCAAACCCGGCGTGCCAACCTAATCGCTTACCATGATTTCGATTTTCATACGTTTTCATTGTGCCTAATACGATTCGTAACATGAAGGCACAGGCGCGCGCTTCCTCAATATCTATATAACATTAAGCTTAATTAAATTCCGTGCGTCAGCTTTAATAACCTCGCTGTGGGCGGGGGCAGGGGGTAAAATACGGCCAATTTCCCGAACTGTAATAAGCCCGCGGATTACTGCGAATCCGACCTTGCTGCAGGGTGACAGGAGTGCGACCTGATTAAAAAGTCATTGTAAGCCGTTCGCCTCTGCCGCGCTTCTAAAAAAATTACAATTTGTTAGAAAAATGTCTAACAAAAAGATATTTTTTATATTCAATATTAAAAAATAAATTGTGGTTTTCTCAATTATTAAAAATAAAATTGTAGTTATAAAAATATTTAAAACTTTATAACAACTGTCCTCCCTTGTACATCATTTTTCGACTCAAAAGACAATTTTACCGAATTGTTACAATTAAATTGTCAATAAAATTCGAATGTGATGTTAATGAAAACAGTTCGTTCGCAGTTAAGGTCTAGTGGGTGTCGAACATCAACCGTCAGTTCGTAAACCATCAAATTTAGAAACCAGCTTCATAGTTATGCTCCATAAGATGGAAAGGGCATATGGTATAAGTAAAAATATTTACAACAAAAAGTGCATACTAAAAATACGAAAATAAGGCATTACAGTACAGTAGTAAAGCCAGAATGCCTATATGCAAGTGAATTGCCTTTAGCATTGAATGATAATTTAAACAAACTAGAAATATTGGAAAGGCGAATTATTAGGAAAATATTAGGCCCACGAAAAACTTCAGAAAGTTAGAAATTAAGAAGTAATGATGAAATATATCAAAGTATAGAAAATATAACATAAACAATGTGAAAAAGAAGACTATTATTTTTTGAACATTTATATAGAATGAACGCCAATAGGTTGACAAAGCAAATCTGCATATATCTATGGGGGAAGAAGTCAACATCAAGTTGGATTAAAGAAGTCCAAAAGGATTTAGAAAAAAATAATGTACACGCAGAAGAAGCAACTGAAAGAGACGTTTTTCGGGCAAAAGTGTTAAAAATGTAAGGAGTACAGGGTAGGAAAGAGAAAAACGCAGGTTCAAAGTGGACTGAAGAGAGGAAGAAGAGACAGAGCGAAAAGATGAAAGAATATTGGAGAAAGAGAAAAGAACAAAGAGTAACGCATTGAAATTGGCATGTGGTCCTTAGATGGCCGATACAAAAAAAAAATGTATCTAAAAAACTAGGACAAAGCGAAACCGTTCGTTTCAGCTTCTTCGTTACACGTTAAATCAGTTTCTTACCCTAGGAGCGCGAGGTGTGCGGGAGTGACCCGGGCACCATAGTGCCGTACATAAAGGTCATCATCATCATGCCTCGTCGAGTTAGCCACGTCTTTCTCCCTACCATTGTCCTCAACTCTTGAAAATTTTGTATTGGACGTAGCCATATTTATAGGAATCCTGCCAGGATATTTAATGCAGTGGTATCCCGTTGTTTTCGAGAAGGCGTTTGACAGAGTGAATCGGAGCAAACTGTGGGCAATAATGGCAAGGAAAGGGATCCCACATCTAACTATAGCTATATAGAGTCTTTATGTGGAGAATAAAATCTTAATTGAAACAGGGAAACCGAGAACAGCTCCTAGAATTGGCCTGATCAATTGTGGTGTACGACAAGGGTGTCCATTATCACCTTCTCTTTTTAATTTATATACTGACAATGTCACACAAAACTGGCAGATGTGTCTTCCGGAGTATTTTATGATTGGTCACTCTACAATTGACACTTTGTTGTATGCGGATGATCAGGCTATTCTGTCGGACTCGGACAACAGATTGGAGATGAGTATACATTTGTTAAATCGAATCTGCAAAGACTCTGGATTACATTTATCCACTCTTAAGACCAAGGTGATGGCTTTTCGTGGAACTGATCCCGTACGAGGAAACATTTTTATAGATGGTACTGTCCTGGAACAAGTTACCAATTTTGAATACCTGAACTACAGTGTGTCTTATACGACGATGTGAATAAGTTGGATAAGTTCAACCATATGTGCGAACTCTTAAGTCAGCAAGCAAAGGAACACGCTTAAAATTCTACAAGGTGGTGGACCTTCCCATACTTCTTTATGGGTCTGAGAATTGGACTTTAACGAAAGGCCAGGCCAGTCGCATCCAAGCGGCTGACATAAGATTTCTCTGGCACGTGACAGGGTTTACTCTCCATCATCATAGAACAAACACAGATATACTGAATATTATAAGTATACTCGACAGGATTTCCCAGTATCGGCTGCATTGGTGGGAACATCTTTGCCGAATGGATGACTGCCGCATCCCCAAACAACTATGGAACTACAAGACGAGGGGACGGAGAGTGTGGGACGTCCGAGGAAGCGCTGGAGTGACCATCTTTGGCTGTTTGAGACCGGAACAAACCATCCTTGGTTTAATCCTTGAAGAAGAAGATGATGATGATGACCCCGCTGTCTCCCGCATCCTCATGCCGTTGACCGCGGTTGTGGTTTATCCGCCTTTGTGGACGATTTCTCATCACCGGGGCAACAAGAGGGTGCCCCTATACTTTACCCGCTCATCCGCCCTTTGGAAAGGCCGTTGGCACTTGGTACGGGAGGGACTCCTTATACCGGGAGTCACTCGGAGGTCGTAGCCTCGTTAGTGGAAACAGGGTGCACCGAGGAGCAGCCTAAGATGCTTCTCGGTAAATGAGGTTAACCGTTGAGTGGGAGAAGGCTTGTTTCACCACCCCCTTACACCTCATATTACACCCCATTACATCTCACTTCAAAAACTGCAACGTACAATACTTAATGTATTGTGATTATAAATGAATACCCTTCCCCTACGGAGTTGTATAATTCTTTTCAAATCTACCAGTGAAAATAAATAAGTACAGTACTTGTATTTGTTGATTTAAAATACAACAAAAAAACTCATTTTTATACTCCATTTGTATTACAATAATTACTGTTCTTCCAAATCTGACAAATTTTATTCCCTTGTCCCAATCGATTGGACTGTCGCCTCTCTACTGCAGTCATAGGCAGCCTTTAAATTTGTGGGGGCACATATATAACTGAGGACCATTTCGATGGGCGCACCCCTCCCCACCCCGTCAATGGAAAATAGGAAGGTGCGGAACTGGACGTTGGACATCAATGGTCAATAGCTGGACGTTAAAAACTTTAACTATCGTGGTAAATTACAAATATTAGCGACATGGAACGCCGAATCCAAAAGAAAAACCTTTGCAGTATTTTTCATATAAATTTGTGAAAACTTCTACTAGTAATTTTGTACAAACCACTATGTTGTCTTTGGTATTGACGAGCGCTTTCGGCAGTCACGCCATCTCACCAGGGGTTGGTAAATGACCTGAAGATGGCTTGACTGCCGAAAGCGCTCGTCAATACCAAAGACAACATAGTGGTTTGTACAAAATTACTAGTAGAAATATTTGAGACCACTAACACTCCAATACAACAATAAATTTGTGAAAATGTTTCACATTAGGAGTAGGTCATCAACAATCTGTCATCATGCACATGCACGTTAAAACTAACAAAACTTTAAACGAAAAAAATGGTTAAACAGGAACACATTTTAATAAAAATAAATTAAAGAAATTACCACAGTAACACTATTTATTTTTATAAATTGCACAGATATGTAAAACTTGAAAAAATCACATTTCAAACGTAAATGAAGGTTTCAGTTCCTTTTCTTGAAAAAACTAACTTACAGTAATTATTGTATTAGATAAAAGTAAAATTTGAAACGGCTTGTACTGTTTTATAATAAAGTACTTCGAAGCATAGGCCTATACAATGCGGGTGCGTTTTTCCGTTCAAAATAAAATAAAATTATGAATTGCTATTTCTTTTATGAATTTGCTAACTGCTATAATTTTTTATTGTTCGACTAAGCTTTTCGTCATTACTGACATCTTCAGGTCTTAAACAACGTCTATCAGCTGTACGTTGTAGGCTTTTATACTTTAGGCCCTCCCCTTATGTCATCGCCCCTCCTATTGGTTCTAGCTGCTACCGCTCTTCACGGGAACTTTGTCTACCTTTTTCCGTTAGGCATTTTTCTAACGTCCGTCAAATTGTTTTAAGAATCTCCCGTTAATTTCTTCATACTTGACTTATAATTTTTTGTAACCTTTTACATTTCGTCATTTTTTAGTGTGTTATTCTTATTATTTTAATTTATTTTTGTTTATTGTTTAATATATAATAAAATATTTCTTCATTTGTAAAATCCACCTATATTCATTAATTTATGAATCAGTAATGACATCGTCATTAATTTAATCTTCAGTAATGACATCGTCATTACTGAAGATGTCAGTAATGACGAAAAGCTTAGTCGAACAATAAAAAATTATAGCAGTTAGCAAATTCATAAAAGAAATAGTAAGGATGGCTGCTAATTTAAACAATACGAAGAATAAAATTATGAATTGGTTTGCGGACTCAGGGTTGCCGACTGCTGCTCTATTGTCTATCGATCCACTGCTTATTTTATCTCGTATAATACAGTGTACTGTATGCTGACTGAATATAAAAATGTACTACAATCAGTTTCACTTATTACGATTTTACTTGTGTGCGTGTTTTGAATAATTTATGACCAGTATGTAGGTAGGTACCGCGCGACATAACGTCAGCGTGCGCCCGTACGTAGGTACAGTCCCACGCGTCACTGGATTTGCGTCACCAGTATTTTTTTTTTCAATTTATCGTCGCACAACCTACGGTGTATTGCACTTTATTCAATTTTTAATAATAATTATTTTTAACAATAACAATAATAATAATAATAATAGTCTACCTATTATTATTACACACACACACCGTATATGGTATAATAATTTATTAAACTCCTTGAAACCGTCTGAATTTATACGAGCAATTCAACATAACATTCGCATGTGGGCTGAACTGAACCACACAAAGAGAGGCTGTTTGAGTTGTAAATAAGGAAAGCAGTTTATGTGACCCATTTTAAGTAACGATCTGCTGAGTACGGGCTGCTCGACTGACCGCTAATGGCGCCATTAGGTAAATGTGAATGTGCCTCTCCGTGAAATACGCACCTAACTGGAGACCCGGAAACATACGACTAGCACACCGCATTCACCGTGTGTGTGTGTCTCCTTCTTTGGCCCTTAACCTCCCCCCCCCCACACACGAGTGCCTTATGCATATACTTAACATTGCCTCTCCCTATTGTTGTTGAGTGGTAAATAGGCTATCATTTTTCATAAGTTTAAACAAAAAAAAAAACAAAAAAGTTTAAATATGATTGAACTAATTTATCATAAAATCTAGTTATAAGTTTTGAAACCATATGAGTATAAATTACCCTGTGAAATTTTTTTTTAAAAAGGTATGAAGCAAAAGTATATTTTGGTAAAAATCAACAAATGTCAATCTGATGATATAATCTGATGGGATAAGTTATATCTATTAGTAGACAGGTTTTATTCTGCTTATCCCTTACAAAAATGTCTTGCTTATTGTTGGCTATAGCTATGGCTTTTATTACACTACGCAACTGATTGCAAAAGAAGTTGTGGGGCATTGGTTTAAGCGTAGCGTATTACACTTACTGCAATCGGTTGCACAGCTTGCAATCGATTGAAAAACAATTGCAGGCCTTGCAACTGGTTGTGCAACTTTTAGTTTCACGCACTCGTTGTGGGGCATGGATTTGTCTTAAAATTCCCGTAAGTCTGACACCCGGCTGAATTTTTACAGTTTCTTTCAAATGCTCGATCCTATTTTTGGGCCGAAGGGTCAAAAACGTTTTTAAATTTCGAAAACTGTGCCCTATACTATATTCAGATTGTGGTTAAATATCTCGCAAATTTGATACGCCACATGGAATTTGCAAGTTTAACAAACTTTTCCCCATTTTTTAGGCTCTGGTATCCCTAAATTTTAAAATATTGAAAACTTAACACTACATTTGAATTTCAATTAAAATTCCCTTTAATTTGCACACCATGTGAATTTTTGCAAATTTATCAAAATTGTCAGTTACTTTTTGGCCCCCAAAATTACGAAATTTTTCAAAAATAAATACTAAATTAATACTCTGGTTTACATTTCCTTTAATTTGACACCCCACATGCAATTTTCCTATTGTTTTTTTTTTCAAAATTTCGATCCCTTGACTCCCGTATGGTTAGGGGATTAATCTAAAAAAACAATAGCGTTAGGTAGAGGAAAAGTATGGTCACACTTGCCAAGTTTTACGAAATTCGGTTGATGCGTTTGGAAGTTATCGTAAGATATACACCGAAAAGACAGATATATTTAGGGCGAGATAAAAAAATATCTATGTTGAGAGACAGATAGACGAATGCCAAAATGGTCGAGTTAAAACTCAGAACTCGCTTCGCTCGTTAAAAAATTCTATTTTAAAAATTAAACGTATCTATTACTTAAATGAATTACTTACTATTTATTTTTAATTTACATTATAGTATTTTATTTTATTTATATTCTTGTATTTTCCTTTTTTGGATTGTGTGACTTCCCGACCACCCGTTGGCAGAAAAATGTAATTAGAAGAAAGAAAAGAAGAAACAAATTTAAAAGAAGAAGACTAGATGGTGATCTGACCCGCATTCTGGTCCGCGGTGTACCCTCACGTCTGTTGTCTTTAGCTTCGAAGGTGGAACAAAAAAAAAATACATCAAAACTAGGATACAACAGGGGAAAAGGCTATTCGTTTGCTAAACTCGTTACTTTGGTCGAACAAAATGAAACTTCAAACTAAACTGACAATCTACACAACTATTGTGGAGATCATTTTAACTTATGGCTGCGAATGCTGGTAAGGCAACTTTCAGATAAAGAGAAAAAGATTATATAAACTTCTTCTTCTTAAGAAGAGCGTGTAATATTTCTAGAATGCAACGCGTTAGAAACGAAGATATAAGAAGGAAAACAGGGCGCATATTTACAACAGCAGAAAGAATAGAATCCAGACAGTTCCTATGGTATGGTCACGTAATGAGGGTGGAGGAGAAGCGATGGCCAAAGAAAGCATTGACTTACACGCTAGAAAACAGGAGAAGAAAAGGAAGACTGACAACACAATGGAGAACAGGAATTAGGAAAAGCATGAGAGATCTAGCTATTGAAGCGATGACTGGAAAGATAGGGAGAAATGGCGATCGAAATGCAGGATGCGGCATAGACTGTAGGACCCCCGCTAATAAAAAAAAAAGAAGAAAAGGTGAAATCGGGAAGAAATAGACTATGGAGAAGATGCACATTCACTCACGGAATAATAAGGTAACTGAATGTAGAAATGTGTGCTCAATACAGGGAAAAGGTAAACAACTTTGGATAAGTGCGCGCGCGTGCGCTTGTGTGTGTAAGAGCTCTTCCCTGTGTCACTTTGTGTACACTTCTTCCTCATTAGCATATATTACAGCTTTGATGTATATTCATTTGGCAAGTTTGGTGTTTCTCATTTACTAGGCTACGTAGCTACTGCTGTTCAAATATACTTACAGCTGAGAGAGAGAGAGAGAGAGAGAGAGAGAGAGAGAGAGAGAGAGAGAGAGGAGAGGAGAGAGAGAGAGACCTCACGGGTGCATAATGTCGAGAAACTCTACGACAGCTACGCCCACCAGTACAGGGGAAGGCACTGATTGATTCACCAAACAAAACGTGTGTATGCGTGTGTGCGTCCGCGCGGATGTATTTGTATTAAAACGTACAATATATTGGGTACAGAAGTTATTGCGCGTAGAAGTTCAAGCGTTCAATTGCTCTTTGTGTTATTATCCAGGTTTCACTTCCATAGCACAGGATGGGTCGTGTGATAGTTTTGTATGTTCCTCGTTTTGAAACTCTACAAGCTTTTCCACACATTATTGACAACGCCTGGTTTCAGCAAGACGGATCAACGTCACACACAGCATGCATATCGATGGCTGTTGTAAGCCAGTTGTTTGACAACCGTATAGTTTTGAAAAACAGAGTGACATTCCATGGCCTCCCAGCTTACCCGATCTGTCAGCGTGTGGTTTCTCTTGTAGCGTCCCCTTAAAAGCAAAGTGTGTCGTACTGTCGACCTACTATAACGGAAGAATTGAAAAGTGAGATCCGAGAAGGAACTGACGAAATTCGTATTGAAATGTTACTTTGAACCGTGCACAATTTAACTAAAAGATTGCAAGAATTTTTCGTAAAAATAGAGCTCAGCTACAAGCTGTCATCTTCAGTAAATAAACTTCATCATCATCATCATCATCATCATCATCTTCTCAACACGGCGTAGGCAAAGTGCTGCCTGTTCCGCCTCCAAAAATCCTCCAGCCATCTCTTCCTGGGTCTACCCAGTCACTTGTGTCGTGTAGGTTTGTATTTCCCGGCTTGTTTGGCCAGTCTGGAATCTGATGTTCTTTATAAGTGTTCTTTTCACGGTTGTTTGTAATCTTTTAAGTTTTCATTCAAGTTAAAAACTTGTTACTCTTCTCTTATGGCCTCATTCCTTATATGGTCAAGTTTAGAACGCCTTTTAACTCCTCTTAAGAAAACCATTTCCAAGGCCTGTATTTCACTGTCTTGTTTCGAGGGAATTTGGAGAGGTAGTACCTTTGTACCGTGTTGACCGGGCACTGGTCCTCACAAGTCCCTAGGGTTGGATGAAGTGACTGAAGTGATGTTAGCTCCCAAAGGAGCCGTTAGCCTCTCTCCAGCCAAGACCGTACTGCGTGGTGAAGTCCCACATTCTGCAAGAGCTGGCCTTGTTCATGCAGAACTGTACGGATCCAGACCGGAAGGTCGATAAATATATTCCTGGTGGAGGGCATCAGTAGCCACCAGTACCGAGTTAAGGCGTAAGGCAAATGATTCTGGACCGGTTTATCTTTGGAATATTACAGGCGAGAATCTAGTCGGCTGTAATACTGCGTCGTATTGTTATAGGATTATAATATGCTGCAGTTGGGTGTTGGGGCATCAAAGGCTAGGCGAAGACAACCCTGAATAAAAATTGCCGGAAGTCATGGCGCGTAAGGAAGCCAGCCCCTCCACGTGACTTACCCATCTACAGGCTGGTACCCTATAGTGGGGAATTAATTTAATTTACTCGCAACTTTCAAAGATATAAACTTACTGTATGTGTTTTTAAGTTGCATGTTTTACTATTATATGACATAATTAAATTTATTTTAAAATGTTATGTAACAATATTTACATTTTTTTTAATTTCCCGTTTTCCTGAATCACTCTGTATATATGATTGTAATTGTTTTACTGGAAACAGACGAATGTGGTAAACTTGGGTAAACTCGTGATAAAGTACTGAAACCCCTACTTCATTTTGAGTAGTTAAAACAAAAAGAATATTTCCTTTTGTAAAGAGGGGTTACAAGTTAATTAAAACTAGGCTAAGGCCTAGAGAAGCTAAAAATTGCGCTGGATCCAGTAAGACGGGACTTGCAATAAAAACTCAAGAATTAAATAATTAACAATGGTTTTATTATTCTATCTCATAATATTAATAACAAAAAACAACAGTGATTTAGAATTCCCCTTTTAAAATGGTTAACAAAAAAAAAGTATACCCTCTCAACAAGGCCACCTGAATAATATAAACTGAGTCCATGAAAATAATTGCTATGTCACCATCAATGAATTGAAAATGTAAAATAAACATTAACCTCAAAATGAAACTCCCATTAAACTATTTCTTAAAATATAAAATTTATATTTTATGTTTCTTTTAAAATGCAGTATATAAATTTATGAAGGTAAATAATTTCATTCACAGTTACTATTAATAATTCAAATAATTATTCATCCAATTTAAATGAACTTTAAAGGTGACACTTACTATACTTGTTAAATAAAACAATTAATTTAAAGAAATGATCAGCCACGATTATTGAGATAGAATACTCGTCTACTGGTGTATATACATTCTAATAATAAATTCCCTATATCCCACCAAAAGTACAGCAATGCATAATATTTATATATATATATATATCCCCCAAAATGTACACAGAAATATACAGACATAACACGTTCCACAAAACAAATTACATATACAATAGTATACAAATACATAAGGGTCTCTTGCCACGCCCTTTTTTTTTTTATATTAGCCTTCTGGTGTATATAAATTCTAAACTTCTGTATTATAGGAATCCCAATTAGGATTAAAGATTTATTTCTATGAATGTACCCGCATGGTGTGGGTTAATTGCACGTCATGTGTATCATAAAGTATTGCATACAAATGTCCCCAGGACATTAAAAATTTAAAAGAAGTGCCTAAGTGGCTAAGTGCTAAAATACTTAATTAAGGTGAGAAATAATTAATTAAGGTGAGAAATAAAATTATTTAAAATAATTAACGCCCCCCAGTTACCATGATTAATATAAAGAATTTATATAGACTAAAATAGGGCCAGTTAATGTAAAGAAAAAAAAATTGCACCATATTAGCACCTTATATAAAAAAATACATTTGTGTGTGTGTGTCAGAGACGGACATGTTTCTTCAATTTATAACCAGTCTCAACAAACTTGTTTCAACAACCTTGTTTCGACAAACAAGTTGAAAAGTGTTTCGACAGGCACAGCTTGGTTGAAACTTATTTAAAATAACACCTACCTCCCCAGTAATCTTAAAAACGGATGAGTTTTTATTGCAAGTCCCATCTCACTGGATCCAGCGCAATTTTTAGCTTCTCTAGGCCTTAGCCTAGTTTTAATTAACTTGTAACCCCTCTTTACAAAAGGAAATATTCTTTTGTTTTAACTACTCAAAATGAAGTAGGGGTTTAATTTGGTAGCAGAGCGCGGTTACATTTGGTAGCAGAGCGCGCTTACGACAAGGGTCCTGTGGGTGTGACGGGGCTTGCAAACTTAGGAAATATTTTAAAATTTTCACAATGTTTAGTTCTTAAATAGAACTTAGAAACATTTTCAAGGCCCTATATCCCAAGGTTGAAAATATTTTGTTAGTTTTAAGGTTTGAAACATATGTATATGTACTTGCCCGCCTTGCATAGTGAATAGTGCCACGTGGTAGGAAATTTTAGAAGGGGAAATCCCTGGGCAAGACTTATCGCAGTCGGCGCTTAGTTAGTTTGAGTTTACCTTACCCATGTTTGGGGAGGTGTTGCGGTTTTTTGTGATTAGGCGGTATGGCCCGATCGGCAGTCGGTTTCTGCCGATAAATGGTAGCCGGAGGTAACCTAAGAAAGGGTTAAAATAAATTTTCGTTGGTCGGTATTTTGTTTTTCGTGTTGTGTGTGTTGTGTGTGTGTCGCGTTCCTTTTGTCTGGTGTAATATCTTCATAAATTTATATACTGCATTTTAAAAGAAACATAAAATATAAATTTTATATTTTAAGAAATAGTTTAATGGGAGTTTCATTTTGAGGTTAATGATTATTTTACATTTTCAATTCATTGATGGTGACATAGCAATTATTTTTCATGGACTCAGTTTATATTATTCATTATTCATTATATATTATTTATATTATTCAGGTGGCCTTGTTGAGAGGGTATACTTTTTTTTTAGTTAAACATTTTAAAAGGGGAATTCTAAATCACTGTTGTTTTTTGTTATTAATATTATGAGATAGAATAATAAAACCATTGTTAATTATTTAATTCTTGAGTTTTTATTGCAAGTCCCGTCTTACTGGATCCAGCGCAATTTTTAGCTTCTGTAGGCCTTAGCCTAGTTTTAATTAACTTGTAACCCCTCTTTACAAAAGGAAATATTCTTTTGTTTTAACTACTCAAAATGAAGTAGGGGTTTCATTTGGTAGCAGAGCGTGGTTTCGATCCACGGACCTCTGGGTTATGGGCCCAGCACGCTTCCACTGCATCAAGGTCCAGTCCGCTACCTCGCAACAACTTTCTGTATGCCCCTTTCTGTCGCTCGAGGTAAAGGGTGGTCAGCTCAGAGCCTTAGTTGACTCCGGTTCAGCCCGATCCATCATTTCATCTCGGGTACATGCGGACCTTGAACAAAAGGGTTTAGTTATAAGGTCAGAAAAGTCATCTGCTATATGCTGGACGGCATCCCGTGAAATCTTGCCTATCTCCCGGGTTACTTCCTTTAAGATCAAAATTGATGGGTTTTCTTGGGTGTGGTCTTTTCTGGTTTCTCCTGCTCTGGGAGTGGATTGCATCATTGGTGCCGATTTTATCGCAAAAAGTGGTCTCGTGCTGGACATCCAAGCGCACCAATGTTTTTTTAAATTTAATCGGGAGGTTTTAATTCCGTTCCTTGGGTACCAGGGCGCTAAGCCGGGTATCCAAGAAGTAGCTTGTCCCGATTCTGCACGAGACCATCTCACTCCATCCCAGCAGACGGCCTTAGATCATTTGTGTGAGGAATTTCCCGAGGTGTTAACTCCTACTTTGGGACTCACACACCTGCTGGAATATAAAATCAGTCTAACAGATACGAAAATAGTGAGGTCACACCCTTACAAGTTTGCCCCTCCTAAGATGACCATTCTGCGAGAGAAGGTTCAAGAATTATTGGACCAAGGGGTGATTGAACCTTCTCATTCCAGCTATGCCAGTCCAGCATTTTTAGTGCCAAAGCCTGGTGGCAAACAAAGAATGGTAATAGATTACAGGAAGTTGAACGCCAATATCGAGGTGGATTCTGTTCCCCTCCCGGATTTACATTCGGCCTTTGATTGGTTCAGTGGGGCCAGATTTTATACCATTATTGATCTGAACGCGGCCTATCATCAGATACCTCTTGCCAAAGAAAGTAAACCATACACAGCTTTTTGTGTACCCTGGAATTTGTACCAGTACACAAGGGTTCCCATGGGTTTGGCTGTGGGGGCCCAGACACTTACTCGCCTTCTTGACACTGTCTTTCACGACGTCAAATTCCGTTTTGTCTATAACTACCTTGACGATCTGTTGGTGTATAGTGAGACTTTCGAGGATCATCTGCGGCATTTAAGAGAGGTGTTGGGTCGTTTAAGAGAGGCTGGCCTCACTGTCAATCCCGAAAAGGTTCGTTTCGCCAAAGAGAGTATTTCTTTCTTGGGCCATTTAATTTCATACAAGGGCGTGACGGTAGACCCAGAGAGGACACAAGGCATCCGTGACTTTCCTCCGCCAAGGGACGCAAAAGGCATAGCGAGATTCGTCGGTATGATAAATTTTTATCGGCGTTTCATACCGAATATCGCTGAAATTGCCGCTCCCTTGAATGAACTGAGGAAGAAGGGGGCAAAGTTTTCATGGGGGGAAAACCAACAGAAGGCTTTTGTTACCTTAAAGGAAGCCATCATTTCCCCACCGGTGTTGCGGATGCCCGACTTTTCAAAACCGTTCATTTTGCAGACGGACGCGAGTTCGGTTGCGCTCGGAGCGGTCCTTTCCCAGGTTATTGACGACGCTAGGCAGCCTGTGGCTTTTATCTCACGCACGTTGACCCAGCAAGAACGTAAATCATCCGTTTACGAGCTAGAGTGTTTAGCTGTTGTATACGCTCTAGATAAGTTCCGGCGTTTCCTGGAACATGCTGAGTTCCTGCTCGAGACCGATAATCAGGCTCTCTCATGGCTTCTAGCTCATCCCCGGCAACTGGGTAAAATTGGTAGATGGGTGGTGAAAATCTCATCATTTAAGTTCACCGTGCAACACATCAGGGGATCCCAGAATGTGGTTGCAGATGCCTTATCCCGTATGTTTTCCCAACCCAGTGATGCCCAAGCTGAGCAACCCTGTTCCGTTCTTCTCGATTTTCCTTTAGCCTTCACTGATGTGTTACCCCATCAGTTAAACGACGAAGTGCTGGGTCAAGTCATCCAAAATATTAAGCAGGGTAACGTACAGGCCCCTTATTTCTTGTCCAAGGGAGTCCTTTGCTGTCGAGAAAGAAAAGGACGAGCACCTAAAATCGTGCTGCCTAGCAAATTAGTGCCCATGGTCTTCAGTTACTACCATGATTCCCCAATCGGAGGCCACAAGGGAATTTCGAAGACCATTTCCAGTATTAGGAAACATTTTATCTGGAAGGGCATGGATAGAGACATCGCGACAAGAGTAAAAAACTGTCATCTGTGTGGCTTGAGCAAGCCTGCCCAGAACACCAAATTAGGGTTGTTATCGTCTGAGGTGGCGAGCAGACCAATGGAAAAGTTATTTATTGACTACGTGGGGCCGTTCCCCCGTAGCAAGTCAGGTAATGCTTACCTGCTTGTTTGTGTAGATGCCTTTTCAAAGTTTGCCTGGCTACTGCCCTTACGGCAGGCAACCGCTCGTTTGACCATCAACGCTTTACAGAATCACGTTTTTCAGCATTTCGGTCTTCCGACCATCATTGTCTCGGACAATGGCCCGCAATTTATTTCAAATGAATTTAGGCGTATGTGTTTCGCCAGTGGCATCAAACACGTAACCACTTCCCCTTATTATCCACAACCGTCCCATGCGGAGAGATTCAATCGGAATCTCCGGTCCGCCTTGATTGCTTATCACGCTGAGCAACAAACCACCTGGGATCAGAATCTGAAGTGGTTACAATTAGCCTTCAACACGGCCAGACACGACAGTCATCAGGCCGTGCCCTTTGAAATTTTGTTTGGATTCTCGCCCGCACTCCCGTTGACCAACCTATGGGATATCGAAGATCTTCTGCCGCGGGAGCCCAATAATAAAACTGCGGAAAGATGGAAAATGGCTCGGAAGAATTTGCTGCGAGCGCACGAGCGGGTCCGTCGGCGTTATAATCAGGGGCGTATTCCAAACCCCTTCCGGATTGGTGACTGGGTCTATTGCCAAAGCCACCCACTCAGCTCTGCCGCCGACAAACGTGCTGCGAAGCTATGCTACCGTTGGTCGGGGCCATACCGAATCATAGGATTTACGTCACCGGTGACGGCCCGTCTGGGCGTACCGGGAGACAAACAAAAGTTGTTGACAAGCCACATTTCCAAACTTAAACGTTGTCGGGGGCTATCCAAAACGTTCGAAGGGGGATAGTCCCCGTAAAGATAGGACCGAGGTCCTTGTTAAATGTGGAAGTCGTGTTCAGGCGAATGGGGCGAGCCTCAGGAGATCGGAAGATCTAGCTAGCTAGGAATCTTTCTTTTGTCGTTTCCTGTCTCTCTCTCTTGTGCTGTATGCGGACTCTGATCAGGTCAGCATTCAGCACCCGCACACTTCCATGATACATATCTTCTTTCGTCTCTTTCATTTTCCTTTTTGATTTCTGTTCTCCTGAGAGCAAGCTCAGCTGAGCCAACCCAACCACGACGTCCACCGGTATCTTTTGGGGAGAGGTGCACTGCAGGGTACCCTCCTGGCCTTTAAAGTTGGGGCAACTATGTTGCCCTTTTGGGGTGAGGGTGTGCTGAGTCAAATGATTCAGCGCGAGTTTAGTAAATGTATTGGCATTTTTTTGACGGTAAAGACAGTACGAAATTTAAAGTAATTAGGAGTGCTGCTCTCTACCCGCGGATAGGAGAGGCTACCGTTCTCGAGTTTTCACCGTTTGACCGGTGTTTCCATCTACCGAGTTTTTCCAGCAGCTCGGCTGAGTTTTTAAACAACAGTGCTGCAGCCTGGTGAGAATTTTCTCACAAACGGACAACGAACGAAAACTTTTGTTATAGTTTGTCTCTATATGGAAGCCTAACTCACGACATCGTGAAGATCTCTTCGGTGGAGGTTTTAGTGTAAATATCTAGCGTCGACTTCTTTTCAATATGAGATAGTTTCTTAATGACTGCGGTAAGTTTTGAATTCATTATATTACTTATGTACCAAATTGTTAAAGGAGAAAATGTTTTTTTAGTAAGCTTGAGTAAGTCCCCACTTGTTGAATCATGCATGGTGAAAGACGTAATTGTTCGTAAAGTTTTTATAAACCAATAAAACTTGAGTATTGAAGTGTCAGAATCTCGGCTTTAATACCTAAAGTACAATAACCACAATATATTTAATTTTACACTTTCATTAACACCGATGTAACGAGATTCGGTTGAGCACTTAACCTGTTACACAATCTGTCGTCATTAAGTGGTATAAAGTTTTGCTACAATGACAGTAAAACTTTATACATACATAATTGGGAACTTACTCAGGCACGTTTTAAACGTAAATCATGTCACATTCAAAGTAGTAGTATTCTCAAATTCTATGGAGTAAAAAACTATGTGTTTTAAATAAATTCTTCGCCACGTGGTAACCCCAATTTCACTCAAAGTAATAAGTTCATAAGATGTCACAGAGCTAAGATAAATTATTATATTGCGAAAGCAACTCACATTCAGTGAGGTTCAAGTTATAAAGCGTTATAAAGAATCATTGTTAGAGAACTTTTTAAGTAAGGCATGTTGGCCAAAATAATGTTACCAAGTTTTATTATGTACAACATAACTAGGTGTTGTTTTTATTTATGTATTTTGGAGGGTGTCCAAACTGTGGGGGCATTTGTGTGTGGTCTCTCACTAAAAATGTAATGTGTGACAATAGGGTTCACTGAACAGAGACAAATCCTACTGCCAATGAACGAAATGCCATCTTAAAGCTCCACACTCGACACCGAAGAGACCAGGCCGCAACAACATGCCAATCATGAGATCGCTACGCTATAAATAAGATCATCCTTCTGGGCACACAAAGCAGGTGAAAAATATCCATTTTATATTCACACGTAGAATCAACATGGTACCAGTATACATTCATTTGGATCCCCAATTGATGGGACAGTTTAGTGTGAACACTAAGTATTAATTGTAAATTTCAATACCTGTATAGTAAATTGTCAGTTCAGAGACTGACATGTGTACCACACAGCATCCAACTTAGATTTCCACTCATTTCTTTATAGTACTTTCGCTACAGATTGAAAGTCAGTTTTGTTATTATTATTTTCTCAAGTTTAATTTACTATGCATAAAAACATATATTTTCCCTTATTTTAAAATCAGGTTAGGTCATTTGTATAAAAAGATTACTGGGGAGGTAGGTGTTATTTTAAATTAGTTTCAACCAAGCTGTGCCTGTCGAAACACTTTTCAACTTGTTTGTCGAAACAAGGTTGTTGGAACAAATTTGTTGAGACTGGTTATAAGTTGAAGAAACATGTCCGTCTCTGACACACACACAAATGTATTTTTTTATATAAGGTGCTAATATGGTGCAATTTTTTGTCTTTACATTAACTGGCCCTATTTTAGTCTATATAAATTCTTTATATTAATCATGGTAACTGGGGGGCGTTAATTATTTTAAATAATTTTATTTCTCACCTTAATTAAGTATTTTAGCACTTAGCCACTTAGGCACTTCTTTTAAATTTTTAATGTCCTGGGGACATTTGTATGCAATACTTTATGATACACATGACGTGCAATTAACCCACACCATGCGGGTACATTCATAGAAATAAATCTTTAATCCTAATTGGGATTCCTATAATACAGAAGTTTAGAATTTATATACACCAGAAGGCTAATATAAAAAAAAGGGCGTGGCAAGAGACCCTTATGTATTTGTGTACTATTGTATATGTAATTTGTTTTGTGGAACGTGTTATGTCTATATATTTCTGTGTACATTTTGGTGGGATATAGGGATTTTATTTATTATTAGGATTTGTATACACCAGTAGACGAGTATTCTATCTCAATAATCGTGGCTGATCATTTCTTTATGAAAATTAATTATTTTATTTAACAAGTATAGTAAGTGTCACCTTAAAGTTCATTTAAATTGGATTAATAATTATTTTAATTATTAATAGTAACTGTGAATGAAATTATTTACCTTCATCAATTTATATAATGCATTTTAGAAGAAACATATGATATAAATTTTATATTTTAAGAAATAGTTTAATGGGAGTTTTATTTTGAGGTTAATGATTATTTTACATTTGCAATTCATTGATGGTGACATAGCAATTATTCTCATGGACTCAGTTAATATTTTCAGGTGGCCTTGTTGAGAGGGTATACTTCTTTAGTTAACCATTTAATAGGGGAATTCTAAATCACTGTTGTTTTTTGTTATTAATATTATGAGATAGAATAATAAAACCATTGTTAATTATTTAATTCTTGAGTTTTTATTGCAAGTCCCGTCTTACTGGATCCAGCGCAATTTTTAGCTTCTCTAGGCCTTAGCCTAGTTTTAATTAACTTGTAACCCCTCTTTACAAAAAGAAATATTCTTTTTGTTTTAACTACTCAAAATGAAGTAGGGGTTTCATTTGGTAGCAGAGCGTGGTTTGGGCCAATTAATGAAAGGGAAAAATTGCACAATATTAGCACCTTATATAAAAAAAATACATTTGTGTGTCAGAGACAGACATGTTTCTTCAATTTATAACCAGTCTCAACAACCTTGTTTCGACAAACAAGTTGCAAAGTGTTTCGACAGGCACAGCTTGGTTGAAACTTATTTAAAATAACACCTACCTCCCCAGTAATCTTTTTATACAAATGACCTAACCTGATTTTAAAAATAAGAGAAATATATGTTTTAAAGCAGAGTAAATTAAACTTGAGAAAATAATAATAACAAAACTGACTTTAAATCTGTAGCGAAAGTACTATAAAGAAATGAGTGGAAATCTAAGTTGGATGCTGTGTGGTACACATGTCAGTCTCTGAACTGACAATTAACTATACATGTATTGAAATTTACAATTAATACTTAGTGTTTACACTAAACTGTCCCATCAATTGGGGATCCAAATGAAGGTATACTGGTACCCTGTTGATTCTACGTGTGAATATAAAATGGATATTTTTCACCTGCTTTGTGTGCCCAGAAGGATGATCTTATTTATAGCGTGGCGATCTCATGATTGGCATGTTGTTGCGGCCTGGTCTCTTCGGTGTCGAGTGTGGAGCTTTAAGATGGCATTTCGTTCATTGGCAGTAGGAGTTGTCTCTGTTCTGTGAACCCTATTGTCACACATTACATTTTTAGTGAGAGACCACACACAAATGCCCCCACTGTTCGGACACCCTCCAAAATACATAAATAAAAACAACACCTAGTTATGTTGTACATAATAAAACTTGGTAACATTATTTTGGCCAACATGCCTTACTTAAAAAAGTTCTCTAACAATGATTCTTTATAACGCTTTATAACTTGAACCTCACTGAATGTGAGTTGCTTTTGCAATATAATAATTTATCTTAGCTCTGTGACATCTTATGAACTTATTACTTTGAGTGAAATTGGGGTTACCACGTGGCGAAGAATTTATTTAAAACACATAGTTTTTTACTCCATAGAATTTGAGAATACTACTACTTTGAATGTGACATGATTTACGTTTAAAACGTGCCTGAGTAAGTTCCCAATTATGTATGTATAAAGTTTTACTGTCATTGTAGCAAAACTTTATACCACTTAATGACGACAGATTGTGTAACAGGTTAAGTGCTCAACCGAATCTCGTTACATCGGTGTTAATGAAAGTGTAAAATTAAATATATTGTGGTTATTGTACTTTAGGTATTAAAGCCGAGATTCTGACACTTCAATACTCAAGTTTTATTGGTTTATAAAAACTTTACGAACAATTACGTCTTTCACCATGCATGATTCAACAAGTGGGGGCTTACTCAAGCTTACTAAAAAAACATTTTCTCCTTTAACAATTTGGTACATAATTAATATAATGAAATCAAAACTTACCGCAGTCATTAAGAAACTATCTCATATTGAAAAGAAGTCGACGCTAGATATTTACACTAAACCCTCCACCGAAGAGATCTTCACGATGTCGTGAGTTAGGCTTCCATTTTGAGACAAACTAAAACAAAAGTTTTCGTTCGTTGTCCGTTTGTGAGAAAATTCTCACCAGGCTGCAGCACTGTTGTTTAAAAACTCAGCCGAGCTGCTGGAAAAACTCGGTAGATGGAAACACCGGTCAAACGGTGAAAACTCGAGAACGGTAGCCTCTCCTATCCGCGGGTAGAGAGCAGCACTCCTAATTACTTTAAATTTCGTACTGTCTTTACCGTAAAAAAAAAAATGCCAATACATTTACTAAACTCGCGCTGAATCATTTGACTCAGCACACCCTCACCCCAAAAGGGCAACATAGTTGCCCCAACGTTAAAGGCCAGGAGGGTACCCTGCAGTGTACCTCTCCCCAAAAGATACCGGTGGACGTCGTGGTTGGGTTGGCTCAGCTGAGCTTGCTCTCAGGAGAACAGAAATCAAAAAGGAAAATGAAAGAGACGAAAGAAGATATGTATTATGTAAGTGTGCGGGTGCTGAATGCTGACCTGATCAGAGTCCGCATACAGCACAAGAGAGAGAGACAGGAAAAGACAAAAGAAAGTTTCCTACCATGGTCTTCTGACCTCCTGAGGCTTGCCCACCGACTGAGGCCCAACTTGATACCTACTCAGGACAACAACAAACCCCCCCCTTTTCTTACTGGATTGGAAAACTCAACGCCAATGCAACCATCCTCATGCGACCCTCTCCGCCAGACCAACCCCACAGGACCGCCCCAATACGTCACACTCTCTGGTGACCACCACCTACTCCTCCTGCTGCCACTCACACACGCGTCCGAAGACCAAAACAAGGTAACTAATACCTTGGTATGTGAGCGCCCATAACTTTATTGTCCACATATGGACTGACCAGCCATATGCTAAAACAAGGCATCACATATCCTTGACATATCTAACTGGTCGTTAAAAAAAACATCCCTCTACTAGGGCGGACGGCCCCTATTAGCCAGACAGAGAAAACCGCATCGAGGGCACGCGAACATCAATCCCTTTACTTGGTCATCAATACTGCAGAACTAACGAGGGGGGTATACTTCAGCACAGCAACTTTGAACAACCTACACTTAATCAAAAATAGCTACAACGGAAAGCAACTAGTGAATGCGGCATGGCCAGGACCCTACAAAATCAACGACAAACTACAACAAAGAAAAATGAAAACGACAATATACTTACTACCCATGTAGTCACCACTCTTCCAACTAACTTCTCTCTAATTCCTCTCGGATATTTTTTTCTTTTTCCTTTTCTAATTTTTTTTTTGCTTTTTCCTTTCTAATTTTAATTTGTTTTTAATGCAATGGAACCCAAGTATTTCATTTTGAGTAGTTAAAACAAAAAGAATATTTCTTTTTGTAAAGAGGGGTTACAAGTTAATTAAAACTAGGCTAAGGCCTAGAGAAGCTAAAAATTGCGCTGGATCCAGTAAGACGGGACTTGCAATAAAAACTCAAGAATTAAATAATTAACAATGGTTTTATTATTCTATCTCATAATATTAATAACAAAAAACAACAGTGATTTAGAATTCCCCTATTAAATGGTTAACAAAAAATATATACCCTCTCAACAAGGCCACCTGAATAATATAAACTGAGTCCATGAAAAATAATTGCTATGTCACCATCAATGAATTGAAAATGTAAAATAATCATTAACCTCAAAATGAAACTCCCATTAAACTATTTCTTAAAATATAAAATTTATGTTTTATGTTTCTTTTAAAATGCAGTATATAAATTTATGAAGGTAAATAATTTCATTCACAGTTACTATTAACAATTAAAATAATTATTCATCCAATTTAAATGAACTTTAAAGGTGACACTTACTATACTTGTTAAATAAAATAATTAATTTAAAGAAATGATCAGCCACGATTATTGAGATAGAATACTCGTCTACTGGTGTATATACATTCTAATAATAAAATCCCTATATCCCACCAAAAGTACAGCAATGCATAATATTTATATATATATATATATATACCCCAAAATGTACACAGAAATATACAGACATAACACGTTCCACAAAACAAATTACATATACAATAGTACACAAATACATAAGGGTCTCTTGCCACGCCCTTTTTTTTTATATTAGCCTTCTGGTGTATATAAATTCTAAACTTCTGTATTATAGGAATCCCAATTAGGATTCAAGATTTATTTCTATGAATGTACCCGCATGGTGTGGGTTAATTGCACGTCATGTGTATCATAAAGTATTGCATACAAATGTCCCCAGGACAGTAAAATTTAAAACCAAGTGCCTAAGTGGCTCAGTGCTGAAATACTTAATTAAGGTGAGAAATAATTAATTAAGGTGAGAAATAAAATTATTTAAAATAATTAACGCCCCCCAGTTACCATGATTAATATAAAGAATTTATATAGACTAAAATAGGGCCAGTTAATGTAAAGAAAAAAAATTGCACCATATTAGCACCTTATATAGAAAAATACATTTGTGTGTGTGTGTCAGAGACGGACATGTTTCTTCAATTTATAACCAGTCTCAACAAACTTGTTTCAACAACCTTGTTTCGACAAACAAGTTGAAAAGTGTTTCGACAGGCACAGCTTGGTTGAAACTAATTTAAAATAAAACCTACCTCCCCAGTAATCTTTTTATACAAATGACCTAACCTGATTTTAAAATAAGGGAAAATATATGTTTTTATGCATAGTAAATTAAACTTGAGAAAATAATAATAACAAAACTGACTTTAAATCTGTAGCGGAAGTACTATAAAGAAATGAGTGGAAATCTAAGTTGGATGCTGTGTGGTACACATGTCAGTCTGTGAACTGACAATTAACTATACATGTATTGAAATTTACAATTAATACTTAGTGTTCACACTAAACTGTCCCATCAATTGGGGATCCAAATGAAGGTATACTGGTACCATGTTGATTCTACGTGTGAATATAAAATGGATATTTTTCACCTGCTTTGTGTGCCCAGAAGGATGATCTTATTTATAGCGTGGCGATCTCATGATTGGCATGTTGTTGCGGCCTGGTCTCTTCGGTGTCGAGTGTGGAGCTTTAAGGTGGCATTTCGTTCATTGGTAGTAGGAGTTGTCTCTATTCAGTGAACCCTATTGTCACACATTACATTTTTAGTGAGAGACCACACACAAATGCCCCCACTGTTTGGACACCCTCCAAAATACATAAATAAAAACAACACCTAGTTATGTTGTACATAATAAAACTTGGTAACATTATTTTGGCCAACATGCCTTACTTAAAAAGTTCTCTAACAATGATTCTTTATAACGCTTTATAACTTGAACCTCACTGAATGTGAGTTGCTTTCGCAATATAATAATTTATCTTAGCTCTGTGACATCTTATGAACTTATTACTTTGAGTGAAATTGGGGTTACCACGTGGCGAAGAATTTATTTAAAACACATAGTTTTTTACTCCATAGAATTTGAGAATACTACTACTTTGAATGTGACATGATTTACGTTTAAAACGTGCCTGAGTAAGTTCCCAATTATGTATGTATAAAGTTTTACTGTCATTGTAGCAAAACTTTATACCACTTAATGACGACAGATTGTGTAACAAGTTAAGTGCTCAACCGAATCTCGTTACATCGGTGTTAATGAAAGTGTAAAATGAAATATATTGTGGTTATTGTACTTTAGGTATTAAAGCCGAGATTCTGACACTTCAATACTCAAGTTTTATTGGTTTATAAAAACTTTACGAACAATTACGTCTTTCACCATGCATGATTCAACAAGTGGGGACTTACTCAAGCTTACTAAAAAAACATTTTCTCCTTTAACAATTTGGTATATAATTAATATAACGAAATCAAAACTTACCGAAGTCATTAAGAACTTATCTCATGTTGAAAAGAAGTCGACGCTAGATATTTACACTAAACCCTCCACCGAAGAGATCTTCACGATGTCGTGAGTTAGGCTTCCATTTTGAGACAAACTAAAACAAAAGTTTTCGTTCGTTGTCCGTTTGTGAGAAAATTCTCACCAGGCTGCAGCACTGTTGTTTAAAAACTCAGCCGAGCTGCTGGAAAAACTCGGTAGATGGAAACACCGGTCAAACGGTGAAAACTCGAGAACGGTAGCCTCTCCTATCCGCGGGTAGAGAGCAGCACTCCTAATTACTTTAAATTTCGTACTGTCTTTACCGTCAAAAAAAAAAATGCCAATACATTTACTAAACTCGCGCTGAATCATTTGACTCAGCACACCCTCACCCCAAAAGGGCAACATAGTTGCCCCAACGTTAAAGGCCAGGAGGGTACCCTGCAGTGTACCTCTCCCCAAAAGATACCGGTGGACGTCGTGGTTGGGTTGGCTCAGCTGAGCTTGCTCTCAGGAGAACAGAAATCAAAAAGGAAAATGAAAGAGACGAAAGAAGATATGTATCATGTAAGTGTGCGGGTGCTGAATGCTGACCTGATCAGAGTCCGCATACAGCACAAGAGAGAGAGACAGGAAACGACAAAAGAAAGATTCCTAGCTAGCTAGATCTTCCGATCTCCTGAGGCTCGCCCCATTCGCCTGAACACGACTTCCACATTTAACAAGGACCCCGGTCCTATCTTTACGGGGACTATCCCCCTTCGAACGTTTTGGATAGCCCCCGACAACGTTTAAGTTTGGAAATGTGGCTTGTCAACAACTTTTGTTTGTCTCCCGGTACGCCCAGCCGGGCCGTCACCGGTGACGTAAATCCTATGATTCGGTATGGCCCCGACCAACGGTAGCATAGCTTCGCAGCACGTTTGTCGGCGGCAGAGCTGAGTGGGTGGCTTTGGCAATAGACCCAGTCACCAATCCGGAAGGGGTTTGGAATACGCCCCTGATTATAACGCCGACGGACCCGCTCGTGCGCTCGCAGCAAATTCTTCCGAGCCATTTTCCATCTTTCCGCAGTTTTATTATTGGGCTCCCGCGGCAGAAGATCTTCGATATCCCATAGGTTGGTCAACGGGAGTGCGGGCGAGAATCCAAACAAAATTTCAAAGGGCACGGCCTGATGACTGTCGTGTCTGGCCGTGTTGAAGGCTAATTGTAACCACTTCAGATTCTGATCCCAGGTGGTTTGTTGCTCAGCGTGATAAGCAATCAAGGCGGACCGGAGATTCCGATTGAATCTCTCCGCATGGGACGGTTGTGGATAATAAGGGGAAGTGGTTACGTGTTTGATGCCACTGGCGAAACACATACGCCTGAATTCATTTGAAATAAATTGCGGGCCATTGTCCGAGACAATGATGGTCGGAAGACCGAAATGCTGAAAAACGTGATTCTGTAAAGCGTTGATGGTCAAACGAGCGGTTGCCTGCCGTAAGGGCAGTAGCCAGGCAAACTTTGAAAAGGCATCTACACAAACAAGCAGGTAAGCATTACCTGACTTGCTACGGGGGAACGGCCCCACGTAGTCAATAAATAACTTTTCCATTGGTCTGCTCGCCACCTCAGACGATAACAACCCTAATTTGGTGTTCTGGGCAGGCTTGCTCAAGCCACACAGATGACAGTTTTTTACTCTTGTCGCGATGTCTCTATCCATGCCCTTCCAGATAAAATGTTTCCTAATACTGGAAATGGTCTTCGAAATTCCCTTGTGGCCTCCGATTGGGGAATCATGGTAGTAACTGAAGACCATGGGCACTAATTTGCTAGGCAGCACGATTTTAGGTGCTCGTCCTTTTCTTTCTCGACAGCAAAGGACTCCCTTGGACAAGAAATAAGGGGCCTGTACGTTACCCTGCTTAATATTTTGGATGACTTGACCCAGCACTTCGTCGTTTAACTGATGGGGTAACACATCAGTGAAGGCTAAAGGAAAATCGAAAAGAACGGAACAGGGTTGCTCAGCTTGGGCATCACTGGGTTGGGAAAACATACGGGATAAGGCATCTGCAACCACATTCTGGGATCCCCTGATGTGTTGCACGGTGAACTTAAATGATGAGATTTTCACCACCCATCTACCAATTTTACCCAGTTGCCGGGGATGAGCTAGAAGCCATGAGAGAGCCTGATTATCGGTCTCGAGCAGGAACTCAGCATGTTCCAGGAAACGCCGGAACTTATCTAGAGCGTATACAACAGCTAAACACTCTAGCTCGTAAACGGATGATTTACGTTCTTGCTGGGTCAACGTGCGTGAGATAAAAGCCACAGGCTGCCTAGCGTCGTCAATAACCTGGGAAAGGACCGCTCCGAGCGCAACCGAACTCGCGTCCGTCTGCAAAATGAACGGTTTTGAAAAGTCGGGCATCCGCAACACCGGTGGGGAAATGATGGCTTCCTTTAAGGTATCAAATGCCTTCTGTTGGTTTTCCCCCCATGAAAACTTTGCCCCCTTCTTCCTCAGTTCATTCAAGGGAGCGGCAATTTCAGCGATATTCGGTATGAAACGCCGATAAAAATTTATCATACCGACGAATCTCGCTATGCCTTTTGCGTCCCTTGGCGGAGGAAAGTCACGGATGCCTTGTGTCCTCTCTGGGTCTACCGTCACGCCCGTGTATGAAATTAAATGGCCCAAGAAAGAAATACTCTCTTGGGCGAAACGAACCTTTTCGGGGTTGACAGTGAGGCCAGCCTCTCTTAAACGACCCAACACCTCTCTTAAATGCCGAAGATGATCCTCGAAAGTCTCACTATACACCAACAGATCGTCAAGGTAGTTATAGACAAAACGGAATTTGACGTCGTTAAAGACAGTGTCAAGAAGGCGAGTAAGTGTCTGGGCCCCCACAGCCAAACCCATGGGAACCCTTGTGTACTGGTACAAATTCCAGGGTACACAAAAAGCTGTGTATGGTTTACTTTCTTTGGCAAGAGGTATCTGATGATAGGCCGCGTTCAGATCAATAATGGTATAAAATCTGGCCCCACTGAACCAATCAAAGGCCGAATGTAAATCCGGGAGGGGAACAGAATCCACCTCGATATTGGCGTTCAACTTCCTGTAATCTATTACCATTCTTTGTTTGCCACCAGGCTTTGGCACTAAAAATGCTGGACTGGCATAGCTGGAATGAGAAGGTTCAATCACCCCTTGGTCCAATAATTCTTGAACCTTCTCTCGCAGAATGGTCATCTTAGGAGGGGCAAACTTGTAAGGGTGTGACCTCACTATTTTCGTATCTGTTAGACTGATTTTATATTCCAGCAGGTGTGTGAGTCCCAAAGTAGGAGTTAACACCTCGGGAAATTCCTCACACAAATGATCTAAGGCCGTCTGCTGGGATGGAGTGAGATGGTCTCGTGCAGAATCGGGACAAGCTACTTCTTGGATACCCGGCTTAGCGCCCTGGTACCCAAGGAACGGAATTAAAACCTCCCGATTAAATTTAAAAAAACATTGGTGCGCTTGGATGTCCAGCACGAGACCACTTTTTGCGATAAAATCGGCACCAATGATGCAATCCACTCCCAGAGCAGGAGAAACCAGAAAAGACCACACCCAAGAAAACCCATCAATTTTGATCTTAAAGGAAGTAACCCGGGAGATAGGCAAGATTTCACGGGATGCCGTCCAGCATATAGCAGATGACTTTTCTGACCTTATAACTAAACCCTTTTGTTCAAGGTCCGCATGTACCCGAGATGAAATGATGGATCGGGCTGAACCGGAGTCAACTAAGGCTCTGAGCTGACCACCCTTTACCTCGAGCGACAGAAAGGGGCATACAGAAAGTTGTTGCGAGGTAGCGGACTGGACCTTGATATTTGAAGATGGGGCTTTTAACGGCTGCCTGGAGGTCGACGGAAGTTGAACAGAATTGAAGTGGGGGGAAGACATCCTCCGAAATATCTTCCCCTGTCTAATTAGTTTTTTGGCGCTGGTCTAGACATAGGTGGTGCTGGTCGCGCGCGCCTTCGCATACAATTTCTCGCCACGTGTCCCGGGCGGTTACAATTATAACAAATCACAGTATTTGGATTTGTTTGCTGACGATTTCGAGCTGGCTGGGCCTGTCGGGGGAAGGTAGGCTCTCTGGCCCCTTCCGATGTCTGAGGTCTTGGTTCGGCTCGTCTACTGTTTCCGCTCGCCTGGTCGGTCATCTGCATGGTCTCCGTCATAACGCAGAGTCGCTCCAGGTCGGTAAACCACTGCGGCCGCTGTGCAAAAACTAGTCGCAGACGGTCGTCGGCAGAGACGCCGTCGAGGATGTGTTGGACTACCTCTTCCTCCGACATGCCCATTCCCAGAATACGCGCTACCTGGCGCATTCGCAGCACATACTGGGCCAATGTTTCGCCCCGTGCCTGTACTTTATAAAAATGCCGATGGCGCAATTGCTCCATCATTCTACTGGGTACGAACGCCCTCAGCACCACCCGGTGGAACTCATCCACGCCTTCCTTACGTCGCATTACCTCCGCCACCCTGTCAGCCATGGTACCGCGACAGTAGGGGAAGATGAGTTCGAGCACCGTTCGCTCCAGCATACCCGGATAGTCCTTTAAGTCAAAGACTATCTTAAAAAACGGGAGTAGTTTATCTGCTTCCAGTCCGTCCACGACTGGCAGTTGTTTAATAATATCGGCAAGTGGGTTGGGCAGGTGGTTGTACGTTGCCGCCCCCGAACCAGTCCGTACAGGCTCTACTTCCCTGTATGAAGAAGTGTTCAGCGCTGAGATCACGGACTCCTCAACAACCGGAATTGGGGTGGATGCTCTTACCGGTGGTGACCCTTGGAGGGTCGAGGTAATCTCCTGTATAATTTCTGTTATATTATATGGTGGCGGTATTATATATGGCGGTTCACTGACTTGTGCCAGTAAATTCTGCAGCCGATGAATCAAGTGCTGCATACGTTGCCGGATCCGCCGGACAACGAGAGAGCATCCCGGTCTCTCCTCCAAACTTTCGACGGATTGAGCCGACTCTTTCAGCTCACCCCATTTTTCTGTACACCGCTCCCACTCACTCTCGGGGTCAGTGATAGTGACCCTTGAGAGCGCATCACCCGCGGTCAGCGCTTCACGGAGCCGCTGCCGTAAGGTTTGGACATTGCCTTGGGTTTCTTTACCCCGGGCCCGGAGCTCGAACTCAATTTCCTCCCTAACAAACAACTCAAGATTTATCGACGTCATCTCACTTCGCGGTCGGCACACTCAACAAAAACTCTAAAACTTATTCTAACTAATCAGAATCTGAAAAACCCAAGTACTGTTCTTCCAAAGAGTAGACTGCGGGTCCACCTAACGATGCGAGAACTAGCCCACTACCTGAACAGCTCACACTCGATTACACCAGACAAAAGGAACGCGACACACACACAACACGAAAAACAAAATACCGACCAACGAAAATTTATTTTAACCATTTCTTAGGTTACCTCCGGCTACCATTTATCGGCAGAAACCGACTGCCGATCGGGCCATACCGCCTAATCACAAAAAACCGCAACACCTCCCCAAACATGGGTAAGGTAAACTCAAACTAACTAAGCGCCGACTGCGATAAGTCTTGCCCAGGGATTTCCCCTTCTAAAATTTCCTACCACGTGGCACTATTCACTATGCAAGGCGGGCAAGTACATATACATATGTTTCAAACCTTAAAACTAACAAAATATTTTCAACCTTGGGATATAGGGCCTTGAAAATTTTTCTAAGTTCTATTTAAGAACTAAACATTGTGAAAATTTTAAAATATTTCCTAAGTTTGCAAGCCCCGTCACACCCACAGGACCCTTGTCGTAAGCGCGCTCTGCTACCAAATGAAACCCCTACTTCATTTTGAGTAGTTAAAACAAAAAGAATATTTCTTTTTGTAAAGAGGGGTTACAAGTTAATTAAAACTAGGCTAAGGCCTAGAGAAGCTAAAAATTGCGCTGGATCCAGTAAGACGGGACTTGCAATAAAAACTCAAGAATTAAATAATTAACAATGGTTTTATTATTCTATCTCATAATATTAATAACAAAAAACAACAGTGATTTAGAATTCCCCTTTTAAAATGGTTAACTAAAAAAAAAAAAGTATACCCTCTCAACAAGGCCACCTGAATAATATAAACTGAGTCCATGAAAATAATTGCTATGTCACCATCAATGAATTGAAAATGTAAAATAATCATTAACCTCAAAATAAAACTCCCATTAAACTATTTCTTAAAATATAAAATTTATATCAGATGTTTCTTTTAAAATGCAGTATATAAATTGATGAAGGTAAATAATTTCATTCACAGTTACTATTAATAATTAAAATAATTATTCATCCAATTTAAATGAACTTTAAAGGTGACACTTACTATACTTGTTAAATAAAATAATTTATTTAAAGAAATGATCAGCCACGATTATTGAGATAGAATACTCGTCTACTGGTGTATATACATTCTAATAATAAAATCCCTATATCCCACCAAAAGTACAGCAATGCATAATATTTATATATATATATTTATATATATATCCCCCAAAATGTACACAGAAATATACAGACATAACACGTTCCACAAAACAAATTACATATACAATAGTACACAAATACATAAGGGTCTCTTGCCACGCCCTTTTTTTTATATTAGCCTTCTGGTGTATATAAATTCTAAACTTCTGTATTATAGGAATCCCAATTAGGATTAAAGATTTATTTCTATGAATGTACCCGCATGGTGTGGGTTAATTGCACGTCATGTGTATCATAAAGTATTGCATACAAATGTCCCCAGGACATTAAAAATTTAAAAGAAGTGCCTAAGTGGCTAAGTGCTAAAATACTTAATTAAGGTGAGAAATAATTAATTAAGGTGAGAAATAAAATTATTTAAAATAATTAACGTGAAAGACAGTGTCAAGAAGGCGAGTAAGTGTCTGGGCCCCCACAGCCAAACCCATGGGAACCCTTGTGTACTGGTACAAATTCCAGGGTACACAAAAAGCTGTGTATGGTTTACGTCTCTCCTCCAAACTTTCGTCTAACCTCCTCCTATCCACGGGTAGAGAGCAGCACTCCTAATTACTTTAAATTTCGTACTGTCTTTACCGTCAAAAAAAAATGCCAATACATTTACTAAACTCGCGCTGAATCATTTGACTCAGCACAGTACATAAAATACCCAACTGTGCCAACCAAAAATTTTTAATTCTTTTTTTTTTTTGTTTTAATCTTTGGAAAGAATGGTTTCTAAGGATTTTATCGACTACAATTTTTTTAGATAAAACAACATATTAGGCCAATATTTATTTTAATTAATTTTCGAAACAATGTTGTTTTATCTCGTGACACAACAATGCTTGATAATCTCGTGATATTCCAGGTAATTTTGTGACAACACTCCGCTACACTCGTGATATCACGACTTTATCTGGATTGAGGCAGTCTCGTGATACGTCAGGCATACTCGTGACATCTAAAATCATAAATAAAATAAAGCTAAAATCATACTGTCAAAAAACATGAAAATTAAAAACGCCATTAATATTAAAATCGTAAAGAGAAATCCAATCCAGGAAATAAAAACTATCAAAAATTTGAGTAGAAAACAATTTAGAAGATTTATATTTAATGAAAGTCTTTTTTAGAAGTAAATGTCAAAAATTAAATAAATTTGTACATTACTATGAAGCGCCTTTACTTAGAAAACAACACAAAACATTTAAGAAACTGCGATCCGGAGATAAGATCCTACAACGTATACGCCCTTCCATAATCTATCAAAATATATACCATTGTATTCAGAATGTATTAACCGACAATTTAAGACTAAATTTTATACTTAATATAGTGAATTACAATTGTGGTAGAATCAAACTCCACGTCCTATTAACAGATACAGACACATAAGAAATATTCTTTACCTTTCACTTCAAAACGTTGCAAAACAATAAACACGTGTCGCACTGGTGCCTACCATATCTCAAACTGAACGTTAGAATGCACTGCGCTCAACTGGATAAACAAGGCATTTGTGGGAGCATTGGTTTACCCCGTGACAAGCTTCACAAAACGTATCACGAGATTACCTCTATCACGAGTATACCCGAGTTCACCATATACTAAGAGACAGATGGACAAGAGGACATCTGTGAAGTTGTGAGTAATAGTTCGCTTTTAAAACCCCTGTCGTACGTTTTCCAGTTGATTACAAACTATACGCATCTGACAACGTGTTGTTAGCATTTGTTTTCAACAAACAAAAACTATCCTAACACTTCTGCACGGTAATTACCAAGAGGACACTCTGCCTTTTCATTACGTTGTTTTGCAGCTCTGAAGAGACAACGGAAACCAATTTGAACCAACAAAATATAGAACGACTAAACTAATAACGAACACGAACCTGTGTACACTGACAAACGTATTCTGTAGCTTTGTAGCACGAGACAGTTTGGACTGAAACAGAAGAAGAAATACGAATAATACGATTCGATACCGTGTAGGTCTCAATACTAATACAGGTGCACATATATCGACTTACAATTTGGCAAATATAATAAAATGCGATGATTGGCATTGAATCCTCTTTGTATTATCAGTTATATTGTGTTCTAGAGTACTTAATGAAATTCAAGTACATACTCTAAATACATACGAGGAACCTTTTACACGTTGAATCAGTTCATTCGCCACTCGGCACTGAAGTTCCCACTTCTAGCGATTGTCACACGACAAATGCAATTTTTTTCAAAGTAAATAATAATATTGTATTAGGTTATAATTTGTTATTTCCATGTTCCTTAAGGAAATAGAAGTATGGTGATCGCGAAAAAATCGTGTTCTAGATAAGGGCTGATTCTGATTGTACCACCCTTAAAACGTGAAGAAAAGTCATTTTCCGATGTGTGTGTGTGTGTGTGTGTGTGTGTGTGTGTGTGTGTGTGTGTGTGTGTGTGTGTGTGTGTGTGTGTGTGTGTGTGTGTGTGTGTGTGTGTGTGTGTGTGTGTGTGTGTGTGTGTGTGTGTGTGTGTGTGTGTGTGTGTGTGTGTGTAGAATTTTTTCTATGGCGAACGATAACTGCCGCAAATTCAAACAGAATCATATAATTTTTTGCATATGAGCTCGAGTTGTAGAGGACTCAATTCCTATTGATTTTGGTGAAGATCGATTAAGGGGGAGGAGTAGTTTACCTGGAAAGTTTTGCGTCTTAATAAGAATAAAGTACTTGAAAATTCATTTAAACTTTCTCATTTTTTCAAACAATGGTAATTGTTAAAAATACAATAACTTGTTGCCAGGCAATAAAGTTATAATTTTTTCTTCCACGTTCCGTAAGGGAATGGAAGTATGGTGATCGCGAAAAAAATCGTGTTCTAGATAAAGGATGATTCTGATTGTACTACCCTCAAAACATGAAGAAAAGTCATTTTCCGAAAAGTGTGTGTGTGTGTGTGTGTGTGTGTGTGCGCGCGTGCGTGCGTGCGTGCGTGCGTGCGTGCGTGCGTGCGTGCGTGCGTGTGTGTGTGTGTGTGTGTGTGTGTGTGTGTGTGTGTGTGTGTGTGTGTGTGTGTGTGTGTGTGTGTGTGTGTGTGTGTGTGTGTGTGTGTGTGTGTGTGTGTGTGTGTGTGTGTGTGTGTGTGTGTGTGTGTGTGTGTGTGTGTGTGTGTGTGTGTGTGTGTGTGTGTGTGTGTGTGTGTGTGTGTGTGTGTGTGTGTGTGTGTGTGTGTGTGTGTGTGTGTGTGTGTGTGTGTGTGTGTGTGTGTGTGTGTGTGTGTGTGTGTGTGTGTGTGTGGCATTTTTTCTATAGCGAACGATAACTGCCGCAAAATCAAACAGAATTAAATAATTTTTTGCATATACGCCAGAGTTGTAGAGTACTCGAGACCTGTTGATTTTGGTGAAGAACGGTTAAGGGGAAGGGGTAATTTACCTTCAATGTTTTTCGTTTTAACAAGAGTAAAGTACTTAATTTTGATAAATAATGTATCCTTAAAAGAAGGTCATAATAATTCACTGTTGAAATGTAGACGAAATATCTATTAATGAAAAGCGTAGCCGACGGGGAAGTGGTAACTTTCTATAAATGAAAATGATAGTTGAGGGAGGAGGAGATAATATTTTTATTTATATGTGTACTACGTTACAGGCAATAAAGAAGTAGTTTCTGTGGAAATATTTCATTCATTTTTTCAAACTAAAAACTCGATTTACAAGGTGGGGGATAGTTTTTTTTTTTTTTTTTTTTTTTTTTAGAAATTATCGAACCAAATAATTCAAGTAAATGATTTTGAATATAAATCTTACAAAATGGAAGTCATGTATGGTTCTCCATACCGATTTTTCCCAAAAATGCAGCAGATTTACAATAAAGAAAGAATGGCACTGGATACGGAGTTCACGCCCGAGAGCGTAGTTGAGATTATGCTTCGTGGCAAGGATGGATGTGACCGCATTTCTGCATTTATTCAGTCCGTTCTACAATAAAAATAAAAAACTTGCACCCAACGGGCAGTAGCACATAAGGGACAATTAGAAGGAAGTACAAATAAGGGCGAAATAGGCTTCATCCTGAAGTAATACGCTCAGTAGTTCCAGGACGGATATCAATAACTGAATTAGAAGTGGGTTTTTAGTGGGTGAGAGTGCCACACACCAGAGGAAGCACGGCCTCCTCTGACAGTGCATAAAGCATTTTCCCTTCTTAAAAAAAACATTATTATTAATATTATTATTCAGTAGGTCCTTTTGTCATCATCATCACCATGTTCTTAACGGCTTTAGTCTTTAGCGGCCTGTTCCTATTTCACAGTCCACCTTTTCTTAGGTCTACCAACTTTACTTCTGCCTCTAGGGTAATAAAAAGACTCTGAAAAATGAAGACCAGAAAGGACACTAATTTAAAATTTTATAAGACGATGAATGTTCCAGCATTATTATATGGCTGCTAAACTTGGACGATGAGGAAGGGCGATTGGAATAAGATTCAAGCAGAGGAAATGAAAACTTAAGAACAATAAAGGGATGTACAAAAACAGCCTGTATAAGAAATGAGGTTGTAAGAAAGGATTTCAATATACAGTATATTCAGTTAGAGAAAAGGCAGTGTTGTATAGAGAAAAATGGAAAAGCCATTTGCAACGAACGGGTAATATCTGCATTCCACGGTTAGCCTATAATTGCCAGCCACATGGAAGAAGAGACGTTGGACGACCGGTAGCAAGGTGGCTAGAAACATGAGGCTGGAACAGGAGAATGCTCCTAAGCCTTGAACGGTTGTTAATGATGATGATGATGTTGTTGTTGTTTTTCTTCTGCTTCTTCTTCTTCTTCTTCTTCTTCTTCTTCTTCTTCTTCTTCTTCTTCTTCTTCTTCTTCTTCTTCTTCTTCCTTCTTCTTCTTCTTCTTCTTCTTCCTCCTCCTCCTCCTCCTCCTCCTCCTCCTCCTCCTCCTCCTCCTCATCATCATCATCATCATCATCATCATCTTCTTCTTCTTCTTCTTCTTCTTCTTCTTCTTCTCCTCCTCCTCCTTCTTCTTCTTCTTCTTCTTCTTGTTATTGTTGTTGTTATATTATTAACAAAAAAGGAGTAAAAAGGCTAGATGATATCAGCATAATATCTGCTCCAGTATACATAACACATAAAGCATTATCATGTGCAGTAACAAGAGTTAATTTTTTAGAGGACACAGCCAGTAGACCAGGCTTAAGAATGTCTGCAAAAAAAACTAAATTTCTCACGAACATTAAAAATGCGCCAAAATTCCTGCTAACAGGAATTATTGATCAAATAGAGCGGGTTAGAAAATTTAAGTATCTAGGGGAAATAATTCAAGAGAATGGTTTAGAAAAATCTGCTATAGAAGAAAGGCTACATAAAATGGAAAGACCATATGGTATAACTAGAGACATTTACAATAAAAAGTGCATATCTAAAAATGCGAAAATAAGCCATTACTGTACAGTTCATAGGCCAGAATGCCTATATAATGCAAGTGAATGTTTAGCATTGAATTTTAATTTAGACGAACTAGAAATATTGGAAAGACAAATTATTAGGAAAATATTAGGCCCACGAAAAACTTCAGAAGGTTGGAAATTAAGAAGCAATGATGATATATATCAAAGTATAGAAAATATAACAGAAACAGTGAGAAAAAGAATACTAGTATTTTTTGGACATTTATATAGAATGGACGACAATAGGTCAACAAAACAGATCTTCAAATATCTGTGGGGAAAGAAGTCAACATCAAGTTGGATTAAAGAAATCAACAAAGATTTAGAAAAAAATAATATAAACGCAGAAGAAGCAATTGAAAGACAAGTTTTTCGGGCAAAAGTGTTAAAAACGGAAGGAGTCCAGGGTAGAGAGAGAAAAACGCAGGTTCAAAGTGGACTGAACACTAGTGAAGAAACATAGTGAAAAGTTGAAAGAATATTGGAGAAAAAGAAAAGAACAAGGAATAAAGAATTGAAATCGGCATGTGGTCCTCAGATGGCCGATACAAATAGAAAAAAGCACTACCATCCAGTCAAACATAAAACACAGAACACAAAATGACCTATGCTTTTATATGTTTTGCCTAAAATGTAACCTAAATATATAGAGTATAGATAAAACATCCACAATTTAAATAGGTATATGAATGCCATATGAGCCCTGACAATGATGATACGATATATTACCTCCAGACTGAATTGAATTGCTTCTAATAAACATAAAGTACTCACTACGCGCATGAACAAAAGATAATCAGCAGAATGTTAACAAATTGGAACAATGAGAACGGTGTTCAGCCTGTGTGTGTGTGTGTGTGTGTGTGTGTGTGTGGACAGATTGTCTAAATTATCTGAATCAACAAATGCTTCAACTTCACAGCGTTTAGTATACGATAAGCCGTGTGAGTGATTATAGAGTGGATACTCCTGCTCTCTATCGGAAGTCATGTTCAACTGTAGTACACATACTGTCCACCAGGTGGCAGCATCGATCAAACATGACAAACCATAATAGAGTCATATAAAACAAATACTGTAATGTAACGTGTTTATCGTAAGACAAACGATTAATGTTTACACAGTACACGTGACAAATATATAGTACACATTATGTTATCATTATATTTTTTCAAAGAATAAAATTTATTACACTGTATGTACGAAAATGTAAATAAAATAAATTACAATGAAAAAATTAGATTTATTATGAATACAAAGAAAAATACAATTTATTATGCAAAAATCAAAATATTCATCTTGACTTCGGACTGACATGTGTGAGATATCTTTTCGGCCTGTGTAAAGTCTTGACTCACTTGCTTTGGCTCTTAAAAATAGGATCTCATCAGATATTTCTTCCTAAAACATTCGCAGAAACACAACAAAGCGCCCCCCCTCACACAAATCACATTATTTACATGTAGGCTACAGGCCAGATTTATTACAGACGTCAAGTTATTACAAAAGCACATTATGAATACTATGAATATTTGGGAAGGTTTGTAGTAGTGTAACCCTCTATTTTTTTTTTTTTTTTTTTTTAAGGTTACTAGAAATTTAAGACTAGGCTGAAGGCCTAGAAGAAAGCCTAAAGTGTGCTGGGTCCAATGAGACGGGACTTGCAATTAATAATCTCGTAACAGCAAGATAACACCCTTTATTAATTCATATATCAATATTATCCACATATAAGTATTTATTCATCATTTCATAATCTATAATCTATATACCCATATAAAAGAGAAATACCACTGACTCACTGATTCATCACGAAATCTCCGAAACTATAACACCTATAAACTTGAAATTTGGCATGTAGGTTCCTTATGTGATGTAGGTATCCGCTAAGAAGGGATTTTTGGAAATTCGACCTTTAAAGGGGGGGAAAGTTTGCCTGACTGACTGACATAGAATCAACGTAGAGCAAAAACTACTGAATGGATATCAATGAAACTTTGAACATAGCTTCACCATAGGGTGCTCACTAAGAAACGGTTTTAAAAACTTTCACTCCTAAGGGGCAAACCCCTTCACCCCCTATGTTCCACATCTCCTCCTAAACCACTGGAACGATTTCAACCAAACTTGGCACAAATATTTTACGCGACGGGAGAACCAACATAGTATAGGTGTTTTTTTCGATGGGGTCCTTTGGGGGGTTCTTTGGCGTCTTCTGCATCTCCTCCTAAACCACTGGACCGATTTCAACCAAACTTGACGCAAATATTTTACGCAACTGGAGAACCAACATAGGATAGGTGTTTTTTCGATGGGGTCCTTTGGGGGGTTCTTTGGGGTCTTCCACATCTCCTCCTAAACCACTGGACCGATTTCAACCAAACTTGGCACAAATATTTTACGCAACGGGAGAACCAACATAGGATAGGTGTTTTTTCGATACGATCCTTCGGGGGGTCCTTTGGGGTCTTCCACATCTCCTCCTAAACCACTGGACCGATTTCAGCCAAACTTGGCACAAATATTTTACGCAACGGGACAACCAACATAGGACAAGTGTTTTTTCGATACGATCCTTTGGGGGTCCTTTGGGTCTTAAAAACTATTAGATCTGGTTACTATGGCAACCCAATAGAATAGATTCTGGTTACCATAGCATCGGTGGAAGTCTCCCGCGTAGGAAATAGCGCGGGAGTCGTCCGACGGGCCTTCCCCGGAGTTCATCCACGGAACCAGGGAGTCTTAGGTCGGATCCCGCGAAAGACGGCGGGGCCAGAGTCCACGGTTCTTATAAATAAAGATATAGGTTATGATATCAAAGGTGGTGTATGCATCTTAAGAAACTTCTTAATAGTGTCTGAATTCAGAGTTGTTTCAGTTTGAATTTAAAAGTGGATAAGTTAAGATCGAAGTAAGTTATAAGCGAGTATAAAAAACAAAGTTTTGATAGCGAATGTATTCAGATCATAGTGTTCAGACAATATAAATGCACTTGCTTCAGTTTGAATTTAAAAATTGATAAACTGAAATCTATAGAGGTATTGTATTGTTAGAATAAGTTTAGGAGACACTAATTTAACAAATGCCTTATTTCAACATTAACACAATGAACTATAAAACGACAGTTAAATACGCAGCACGTGCAAGTATTGTAGACATTTTATTGAAAACTAATTTAGCTGTTCGCCCTCTCCCAGAGTTAGAAATCGAGCAGGAGCATCACGCGCAACAGAATTCTTCTCCAGATATAAGAATACAGTTTATGACATGTTCTTAAACAGGTGCACTACAGAGTATTCCTCCAGTGAGAATGCGAACGTAACAATATAAGGAAGATTATACAATATACAAGTAACATAACGTTAGAACAAGAATAGGTGCCTATGAGCCTATGAATAAATTATGAACCCGAGCAACGCTGGGTAAATCGGCTAGATATAGATATCTATATAAGCCAAATACCACTGACTGACTCACTGATCACGATATCTCTGAAACCACTGAATGGATATCAATGAAAATTTGAACATAGCTTCATCATAGGTCTTAGGTGCTCACTAAGAAACGGTTTTAAAAACTTTCACTCCTAAGGGGGAAAAACCAAATAATGAAATTTATCGCGGGAATTGCATACTTTGTAAATGGAGTGGTTGACATCTCAGTTTACTGGAAACCCCGAATACATTTAGTCCTGAGTTTTTAATCATTGTTTTAAATTGAAAAAAACTTCGTTGTTTGCAGGTTCTTATAGTTGAGAAAATTTCGAAGTTCAATTAATTAATAAATGTATGTCCTTTTTTTTCTCGGAAACGGCTATAACGATTTTCTCGAAATAAATAATAAATAGGTGTTACTATGAATGTAAATAAACAAACTAAGAGTTGAGAATTTGTACAATCTATCTAATCCTATACTATTAAGCGAGCAATAATTGTACAATTACGTACAACATGAAACTCAGTAGCGAAGCACGTGTATTTTGCTAGTATTATTATAAATCCATAATAATTATATTATTCATTATTTCCTTCATTATTCAATAACACATAATTTAACATACATACATATAAATCACAGACAAAATTACAATTATAAAACCTTGTGGACAGCCTGTATATTTTTATCACAACCCAACTTAGAAATTTTACATGCCTGTAACAACCTAGATAATTTTATCCAAAAATACAATATATGAAGTTAAAGAAAACAATCTGGGTTGGCATAATAACCAGAAAATACAAGTTACAAATTTAAATTAACAGCCTGTATAGTTTTATGAAAATTAGAATTTATAAAGTTCAAGAAAATAATCTGGATTGGCCATAATAACCAGAAAATACAAATTACAAAATTTAAATTGCCTGAAAACAGCCTGTATGGTTTTATAAAAAAATTTATAAATTTAAAGAACCTAACCAGTATTGGCCCGGCCGCTGACATGTTCCACGCGACATCCGAAAAAGGAATTAACTATTACAAAAAAATTTAGAAAAGGCCCCCAAAGTCGGATTCAACATAACATAACATAAAAATGATACCAGAACCTACCAAAGATTAAGAATTGTGTACCAAGTATTGAAATCAGTTAAAGAATTAATAACTAAAGAACAAATCTACAAATAATGAGTAAAAGTAGTCATGAGAACAAAACAAAAAAGAAAATATATTAAATGTGATTAACCCCATGACCCAATAGATTGGGTAAGTGAGTAAACAAAAAACATAGATAATAAAAATGAAAAGAAGTGAATGACATTATGATAGAACTCAAATAAGAAGATAAACAAAGGAAGAGACAAGACATCTCCCACAATCTACAACAAAAGAGGTACAACAGTGAGATAAATAAAATAGAACTAGTGAATTACAGAGTGAAGGACTATTAAGGACACTAAACCATTGTCAGACTATTTTAGGTGACTTGACTGTGACCATAACTCTAATTTAAAATAATGATATAATCAATAATGATCAGGAGAGTGAGATTAAAACTTGTATTAGTATGATTTAATAATGTATAAAAGATAATAATAAGATTGTATCCTATCTACTATTTATGTAAGTGATATAGAAACAGGGATATCAGAAAAACTGATAATCACCAGTAATGTTTTAAATATAATATAAAAGAAACTGGAAAATAAATACCAAACAATAAGTGATAATTAATAGTATTAGTATAATTAAATAATTGAGTAAAATGTATAGAAATGAACCATCAAATGAACCCATTGTTGTAAACCAGAGTAGGGAACACACATAACCTAACTCAACAAGCAGTTTGCACTTATAATGACAAAAATCTATAATAAAAATGTTATCAAACCATATTCTATGATACTGTACTTAAACTAGATGTTATCAGGACCATACCAGTAACAAGAGTAATTACCAAAGGAAGATTTGTATTGTGATTAGTGTAAATTAACATACTGAAATGGACAGCATCGAATTTACCCAATAACCAATCTAAAAACCTTTAGAAATACTAATAAAAGAGAAAGAGGTTGATATCAGTATAATCAATTATGTGTAATACAACTAATATGATGTAAACCAATAATTATTATCATGAAATTAAGTCAGAACAATGTAAATTAAATATACTTGTCATGTAGCACTAGATGCAAGAACTATTGATGAATTAACAGCAACTGGGAATATCCTGGTGTAAACCAAAAGATTGTAAAACGTTATAGTAACTATAATGAGTATGTTTGTCAAAGATGATGACTTCAAAACAACTATATAATTTATAATGAAGGTAATTCATGTAACACCCTATAGTGCAAAACTATGGGTGATTATAAAGACTAAAATCAACAAAATAAAGGTGTAATAACAGAAACTGAGGTGATCAGAAGTTGTAATGGTCATCTCAGAGTAATTATGACATAATAAAAGTTGTCCAGAGACAACTATTAAAATACCATAAATGTATCTAGTTTGTAGTGTCATAGCCCAACTAAAGCCTAGGCATAGCTTATGCATTTTATGAATAATTATAAATAATTCCTGTGTAAAGAGGACACAAAAGGACTTGGAAAGCACCAGCTCGATGAGATATGATAGCCATGTGTTAAGTTAAGTTAAAAAATGTATAATTTTATTAAAAATTGTATTAATTGTAAGTTCAAAAAGTGAACTTAATTTATTAATAGTGAACAAAAGTATTTCATGTGAGAAGTCTATATAATGAGCCAGACAATTGCCATATCATGGTAAGGCTAGATCAGTAATTAAAAGTAACATAAGAGTTTTGTATCAGTTGGAATATATTTCCATTAATTTTGACAAAATATTGAGCGTCACTTTTTTAATCTTCACCCCAAAAACCCAAGCATTCTTGTAAAATTAAAGAATTTAGAAAAGGGGGTAGCCACGCTCAAAGGAATGTCATCAACCTTTCCACCAATCAGAAGAGTTAAATTGAGATTTGGTCAGAAAACCGAAGCCAGATTTCAATTCACTTTTACATTGTCGATGAAGCAAGACAGACGTCAGCTCCGTACACCAAAAAGTAGCGAATTAACCTGTAACCAGTGCGGGCATCGAAATGTAGACATCGGTCAACATAACCAAACATTTATAGCGTTACAAAAATTTTAATTAACGAAGTTTAATGAAAGCGTAATAGTGTAACAACAATTGCAAAGTGTACAATAAATTTCGATTGCATGAAATAAAGGGAGTATAGTGACAATTAATCATATTTAGGGAATTTATAAACTTATACAATAAAAATGTATCGAGTATAAAATTAATAAGATGATTTAATCTGAACAAAAAAGGAGTTTGGACCTTATTATATCAATGAGTTTATTTAAAGTTAAAGAGATTTAACAACAGCTGATCATACTTTTAAGAGCTGTCAATTGACCTGATGTATCTTTACCAGAAATTGTAAATAAGATGATTTATAATGAACATTAAGAAAGCTATGGACCGTACTACATTTGTTAATTTGTTTCTAGTTAAAAATATTTAATAACAAGCTAATCATGTTTACAAGCGTTATCAATTTACCTGATTAAATTTATCCAATCTAGCGAATCAGATGATTTGTTTATGAACACTAAAGGAACTTATAACCTTATTATACCTGTATTTTGTATGTTGTTAAAGAGTTATTATTAATTTAAAGTTAACTGGTTTCTTTTCAGATATGCCAGGTTAACCTACAATGTTGACGCCACGCAACGGTCTTTTGAATTTTTATGTTAGTAAGTAAGATTTATTTTTTATGTAATCACTCTCCTACTACACAATTATTATGGTAGTATAATTCTTCAGTTTTTTTGTATTTTTCAGTCTCAAAGAACCTACATTTTAGATAAAATATTTTTACCAAAAAACAACGTGCAATGTTATGGTTACTAAGAATCAGAATAACAAAGCCTGAGACAAGAGATTTTTTATAAAATTAATCATTATTGTAAAAATGAACGATTATTAACCTAATTATTATTTAACCTAATTTCATGAGTATTATCGAAGAATAAACCATATTTTTTACCAGATAAAAGAGTTAACCAAATTATTTCATTAGACTAGATGATTACAGGTTAGGTGAACCGCTCCCAACATTTGGCACCACTCACAGCGGCAATTGAAATAATTTAAATAATTTTAAATGGTCATCTTAACTCTGCCTTGTTAACAGAAAGCTTAACAAGTGAGACCTCCACTCAAAGTAAGTGCTGAATTAATAAATAAAATCTAATTTCAGTGAGAAGTCAACTTATAACCTGTTAACCAAAATTACGATGGCTGACAAAATCAACAGGTGTCAATGGCAGGGTCAACTTAGCCGATTCGTCTCAACAACGACTGAAAGAAACCAAAATATTAAAACTATGAATTCAACTAAACTAACAATTAAACCACAATGAACAAACATTCAAGGTAATAATAAAATAAAATAACAAATAACAATAATAATCGAATTTTAAAATTTTAATTCAAACAAGGTAAAATTAATTGCGAGAGGGAGATCTCAGTTTACTACAACATTCATTATTGTGCACCCATTTTAACTAACTAGAAACATGACTCGAAAACATGTTAATATTACATGCTTTAATTCTATTAATTATTTAAAAGTTTGTAATTACACTATGTACAATTATTTATTTCTTCTTTTCTTTATACCATGATTATACATACTCGTTTACTGTCTTCGTTTATAACAAATAATTGTTCACCTGTGTTTCACTGTTGCATTACCGTGGTATGTGTGTTGTTCCTTGACGATGATGATGATGATGTTCCTGGTGCCGGAGTCTGTTGTTAGTTGAGTGTTGAACAGTGTCCCCCGCTTAGTACGATTGAAGTCTGTCTTATGTTGCTGAGCAATTGGATATAGTGTCACCATGAACAAATTACTAGAGTCTGTCCCCTCGTTCAGGGGAGGCATGCTGACAGGTTGAAGGCTGTCTACAACCATTTCAGACATGTGCACGTTTGGTCAGCACGTGGGTTTACATACATCACTTTTTTTATATTTTCACACTGATCGTAATGTTCATATGCAAACTAATAGAATCGTGATATTTATGATATTTTTGTCTTTATTTATATATTAATTAATTGCTCATCACATATTAATTAACTGAGTAATTAAATAATTTGTTTCTAGTTTGGTTACACTTTTACTCTTTACCTTCAAATTGTATCTACACATGTCACTTTGTACATCTTAAAATAAAATGATTCGCTTTGTTGTAAGTATTATCAATGTGCGAATGTTTATCAAATGAACATATTTAATTAATTGTATTTTCTGCCACAATTAATTGCGAACACTACCACAAATTAAATACACTAGTACTCGAAGAAACTATTGTTCTCCTCCCTGGATCCGGTGATGCAGCACACACACACACACACACACACACACACACACACACACACACACACACACACACACACACATACATCAGAAACACTGTATATGCACACATGCAGTTCACCACCCCTCAGTAACCAAGTAAAACAGGTTACGAATTGTCTGAGTTTGTCTGTTTCCATGTGCATAAATTTAAAACTATGTACAACTGTTTATATTTATTTTATATGTACAAATAAATTATCCTGGGTGAATATGCAAATATGTATTGTTATAAAATATATATTGTACTGCCGTAAATTGCACCAGTTCATACTGAGGCAGAAATCATAGTAAAAATTGTAATCTGTAGAATAATATTGTTAGCCATATTGAATGTATGTGAAGGCCTATGATCCAGCATTGGCTGGTTAAGGACACTTGATGTCTAAAAAGAAATTAAAATCCCAATAGTATAATTATTTGTAAAATTCATTAACATGTTAAAATTAGCATAGAATTGTTTTAAATATTTTTGCATTAGTTCAGTCTCAAATTGTGTTTTGATAGAAGGTCATAGAACAAATAGAAACTATTTGTGGTTAAGTAATCAAGTTAACTCAGAGTTTATGTACACATTTTGTATTATAACAAATCTGTAAATCGCTTATTAAATGTAAAAAATAATTATATAAAATTCAAATAGGTCAAGCATATTTGGTGAGTTAAGAACCATAGTAAATAGCCAAATGTGTGAAAATATAAAAGGTGTTCAAGCGTTATTAGTAAGAAGAGGAAACGAAGCTATTTCCATGACACCGGAATAGACACGCTGGAGAAGAAAGCATCACTCCTAATTTGACCATCAATGAGTATAGACATGATAAGCGAGAGAGTGAAATTAATAAATAATTAATGTTAAATCGGTAACATAACTGCAAATAGAGAGTGTGGGCATGAAATAAGTATCAGCTTTGCTACTATTCCAACCAGGTGCAACGAAATATAAGAACAAGAAAAGTTAATAACAAAGAATTAAATACTAATAAGTGAAAATGTTAAACTCACCTGACAGATTATAATTGTGTCTTAGTTATCTAATAACTGAAAAAAACCTGGACCAGTTTCACAATTAAACAAAGTCTAAGTGCACGCACAGATTAATTCCAATTTAGTGTTACTAAAGAAATTAATTGTTTTAATTAGTGAAACTTACTCTAGTACAGAAATATAACTTGTAAAATATTATTTATTTGTAAAAACTACAAAAAAGTCTGAATACTGTTTAACAAATTCATTAAATAACTTCAACTAGCACCACAGGTGAGAGACTGAAGGACTAGGTTACAATTTTAATTAACGAATGGTCATTGCTGTCCTCTAGTTAAAAAAATTTGAACTTTTAATTTGTTATAGAGAAAATGCTATTTTATATAATATATGATACTGTATATAAATAGAAATATTAAGTAATTAAACAACTTGGTTCTATAAAGTCTATAAGTTTTTATGTACTGCATCCCTGAGATGCAAGACTTATTATTTCATACTATAACACAGAAAAATTCAAATAAATATAGAACTATGAGAAGAGCAGGCCAATGTGTGGTGAGTGTGTAATGCAAGAAATGTCAGTAACAGAGCACCAGAACAAAGAGCATCAGTCAGAGGGAATTGTATATTATTTTTAATTACTTCAAAACTTTAATCAACTTTCTAATTAAGCATTTTCCCGATGACTTTTACCACATACGCTCAAGCATGAGTGCAAAAGATGCAGGCAACAGTCACTACATGTTCTGAACACTGCAATAAGAATCTGTAAATAGACCCTACAAATCAGCCATATAAATAGAGATTATGTAATATAGAATATAGAACTTTCACTTGTGAAACCTACTTGTTTTTCTTCCTGTATGCGTTTCGGCATGGTGTTCGCCTTCGTCAGCAGTTTGAGACAGACTGGCAAGTAACTTGTAACGGTTTTTATTTGGAAGGTTTAGTGGGGGTGGTGTGTGGAGGAAGGGGATTGGCACGGGGATCCAAATTATTGTTAGTTTTATATATAATTGTGTCAAAAAGTGTGTGTGATTTATAGAAAACAACTATAGAGATTATGTATATAGTTGTGGATAAAGAAATCTTCCAGCAAATGATGTACTGAAAACAACACAGAAATGAAATATCTAAGTACAATAATAACAGAAACAAAGATTACAAAGCAGGAATAAGAACACAAATGGAACAAGGAAGTAAAGGATACTGCTTCCGTTATTTGGCATCTAAAAGAGTTAAACAATAGTAAGGTATGGTAAATATGGTGGAATCAGTATTTGGGTATGGATCTAAGGGATGAACATTAATCATGAGAAACAAGGAGACATTAAAGGGTTTGTCCTGTGAAAAGTAAATATGGTACTGTTGTTGTTGTTGTTGGTGGTGGTGTTATTATTATTATTATTATTACAGACATCCATCATATAAAATAGATTACACATAATGGTTCGACCCCTAAAAAATCAGAGGTCATCTTAAAGTGAACAGTAAATAATAGGATACCTAAAAACATATATTGTTCCAGTAAAATAAATAATAGTAACAAAATTAATTGTTGTACTCGCCAGGAAGACTGTCATGCTGTGTAGGAACGATTCTACCTCTTGTCAGAATGACAAGGATAATGCCAGAAATAAAATGGCTTAAGAAAATGTGGAGATGAGTACTAGCATGACATAGGAAGAGAAAACAAACTTAAACTATTGCACAGAAGGCAATGGAAAATGTGAGGTAGAAGATGTCAACAGATTACACAATCTGCATGCCAATTATCTGTCTAATTATAATTCAACAATTATTGTTTATTTGCATCAGTGGATAAGTGAATCAACTGGTTTATTACGTAAGATTCCCAGATCCTAAATCATAGTACTACTTGTTACTGAACCAGCTGCCAACTGAATTCTAAGAAGTAGCACTTAGTGATTGCTATCACCGCTACCACTCTTACAGAGCTTCAAGCACATTTTGTCAGTACAACGCAGACTACAGAAGTCATGTGAATGTCTTCAATGTGGTAAAATTGTCTTCCTGAAATAAGCGATGGAATGTGTCCAATATGTAAGAAGAAATTTTTGTCAATCAATTTATACAATGGTCAGTTTTCATACAGAAAAATGGTGGCTAGATCTGTAGAGGTATATAATACCCAAATTCCTTAGTCTCTTACATGGTAGAGTTTAGTAAGTTTATCCTTACTCTGCGATGTGTATATTTAACACAAATATGATATGAAATAACCACATTTACAGGTCACTGCAAGACAATAGGTACCATAACTATTATGTTAGGAGTAGAACACAGCAGTTAAAAGAATTTTTTTGTATAATGCTGGAAGGTTTAGCGAGCATTGGTCAAAAAGTATAAGATAAATATTTAAAATTTGTAATTTTATTAATTAAAATTTCAAACGAATTGATTTGTAATTTAATAAAATTTAATTATTCAATTAACCTTGTTAATGTAGTTAATAATCTCCATAAAAATATTAAGTTTACTGTATGTAGAACATGAAAGTAATAATAAATTAAACTTTTTAGTACACCCCTCAGAGTTTTTAGGGGTTGAACCATTATGTGTAATCTATTTTATATCATGACTAATTTTAAATAACCATAATAAATTTGAATAAAATATATTCAGAAAACCAAACCAAACTTCATTAATACTTCAAAAAAATGCACTTCATCCTCCTCAATAGAAATATGCTGCATTTAATTCTATGATATTTAGAATAAATAATATTCCTTTAAGTAAATTTGAAATATAAAAAACAAAATTATTTATGACGTTGCTATAAAAAATGGATATACCCCAAAATTATTGATAACATAAATAAAAAAAATTAATCAAAAAGATGCAAAATAATTCTTTCAATAAAAAAAACACAGAAAATCAAAATATTAAATATATTAGTTTCACATACATAGGCACTATTAATCATAAAATAACAAAATTATTTAAAAACCAAAGTGTAAAAATTGCCTATAACAGTAATAAAACATCTTTTAGCAGAATCAAACCTACGGCACACAAATTAATTCCTAATTTAAATGGAGTGTATAAAACTGAATGCCCTGACTGTAACAAATTTTATGTATGGGAGACTAAAAAACGTTTAAAAGAAAGATTTATAACACCGTAATTCATATTTAAAACCAGATATATACAAATATAGCTACACACTCAATCAAAAACAAACACACATTTCCAAATTTAAATGACATTACTTTATTAAAACATATTTCCAAAGGTCCAAAAATGACCTTATGGAAATATTTATTTAGAAATATTTACCTTATTTAGAAATATTTAAACATAAAGCAAGTAATAAATTAATACCAAAACAAATTAAGATTAATACAAAAAATGATAATATTTTCAAAATCACTATAATTTAATTAAATATGAAATATTTATATTATATTATACAATCAATTATATAACATAAGGCGGCTCAGTAGACCAGTGGGTCTACTAATCTAGTAGACCAGGCTACTAATCTAGAGATCCCGGGTTTGATTCCCGGACCCACACCATAAAATCAAGGTGCGTTTTTCAGCCCCCAGGTCAACTCAGACTGTTGGAAATGAGTACCTGGGATAACCTGGGGATAATAATGGGCGGCTGAAGAATAGTGCTGGTCACACTGCCTTCCTTGTATGCCGTAAGTCTCACATTAGACAGCCTACCCTGCCTACTCCTAAGCTATTTTGGTGGTACACATGGGAGGCATTATTATTATTATTATTATTATTATTATTATTATTATTATTATTATTATTATTATTATTATTATTATTACTATTATATAATATTTTATATACACATATAAAACAGCTGTTTTGAACAATTGATTTAAAAAATGTTTTATATTTATGAATTTTATGTCTGATGATAGTTTAATACTATCGAAACATTGTACACACAATAATAAAAATATATTCTTGTAAAAAGGTTTTTTATTTTTAATAATAATATAAAATATATACAAGAAAATATGAGCATTTATAATATAATTAATTAAAATTGTACAAGTATGTGATAATAAACGTATTGTTATGACAGTCTAACTGATCATTGTATGGTACAGTGCAAAACAAAACACAAGACACCAATTAAGTCACCACTTTTAAATATCACAATTAAACAGTTTGCAATCAACAAGATAATCTCTTACAACAAATCAAAATAAAAATTGTTCACACGCTATAATAATGTCAACAAGTATAAAAAACAATTGTATTTCAATTGTCCCGCACAATTATAAAACACATAACACTCCACCACAATACTGCAAATAGTACTGGAATATATCGCAACTCAAACTGAACTGAGCATCGCCAAGTACTTGTATTTATACCCCACCAAATACCAGAATATTCCATACTGCGCATCAAGAGTGCTACTAAAAAACACCAGAATGTAATTGACTATGGCCTTGCACACGCGCGAGGGTGCGTGACTTCTGCAAAGTCTAGCTAACCCATTGAGAATCACGAACGCACACACATTACATCCTGATTCCACTGGAACATTCGAGAAACACGTAGATTGTTCTGTAATGTTGTAACAGTATTGTATCCTTAAACCACAGTCTAAAGTCTTATAATATTTTTGTCTTGTTTTTTTTTTCTTTTTTTAACTGTATTCTAGAATAATAAAATTTGTTTCTGTCATGTGAATATATGTAAACAAAAGAGGGACAGAGGGATATTCTACACAATATTATAATGTTTGTACATTATATTTTTTTGTACACAAAGTTTGCAAAGCTCAACGATGATGCCCTGTAAGCTTCAATATTATTGTACACTTGTATAATGTAGTATCAATATATGTATACTTGGCTACATATAGACTTTAAAATGTTAAGCGATATGAGGGAGTGTGTTTTATCACCAGAGGACATTCAATATTATTTTCAGGTAAGGATTTCAACACAAATAAAGAAAGATGCATTGAACAGAGAAACAGTATCAGGTCTAATACAAAGCATTAAAAGAATTTTTAGTTAGATGCCGATTGTTATGTCAGACTGTTTAGAAGTATTTTCCTTTAAAATATCACACTGCCTTTGTGTGTCTTAATGAAGAAACCAATTTGCAAAAGGGAAGCAATTTTGAAATAAATAATTAATGACATTTTATTGCGTGTGAACAATTTTTATGTAATTTGTTGTTAGAGACTGTATTGTGAATTAAGAACTGTTTAACTGTGAAAATTAAAGCTGGTGATTAGTGACTTAATTGGTGTCTTGTATTTAGTTTTCCACTGTACCTACGACGATCAAGTAGACCATCGTAACAGAGGTGTCAGAACTGTGATAGAACCGTTAACAGTGGTAACAGTGACACTTTGTACAAGATGAGTATAATTCGTAATTAATCGGTAAACAATAGATGCCACTCAGATGATGGAAAATTTCCAGGCTTGCTGTTGCAGACAGAGGAACAACAATGATAGGAGGCGGAAGAAGCAGAAGACGACAAAAAGAAGAATGAAGCTACAAGAAAGAGAAGAAACAGAAACAAGGACAGGATGAGAAACGCAGGCAGGAAGCGGAAGAAGCAGAAAAATGACTGGATAAAAAAACGCAGGCAGGAAAGAGAAGAACGGAAGCGTGAAACAGAGGACATCAAGGAGTTAATACAGGAGCAAAAGCAGACACAAGAACAAACCGCTGCAGAGTTACGTTATGAGATGAGCTAATAAGCAAGTTACTAAAATATCGGAGGTACAAGAATCAATGACATTAAAAATAGCTGAAGTAGAAAAATCTGTCTCAATTGTTGAAGTATCGATGTCTACAAAAATATTTGTGATAAAAGAATCTGTGTAGAAATTATCTGCATAGAAACTCTATGTGTATAAACATAGAAGTATCTGCAATAGAAAACTCAATGGCAAACATAAGAGAACAAATTAAAAGTGAAGTTGAGTGCCTGAAGAGACAACCAAAACAACTTTGTAAACAGACTGTACAGAAAAAGACGCAGAAAATAAGTTAATAGGGAAAGTCACTTTTGCCTGCAGCAGGGACAGTTCATGTCAAAGCACCTTTGACCTTTGACAGAAGCAGTCACCTATTGGGCAACGTACCTACGCCAATTTGAAGCTGCTACATGTGCAAATAATTGGATGGAGAAAGACTAGATAGTTTCACTCGTTCTCTCATAAAAAGGACCCACGGCAGAACTACTACAGGAAGTGCCACCTGACAGCCAAAACACCTACGCTGAATTGATAAAAGCTCTAGAATTACGGTCTGGTGATAAACATTTACGAGATGTGTACTGCATGCAATTGAGAGCAAGGTGACAGCATTCCGAGGAGAGCCGTCAAGAGTTTGAAGCAAGTATCGACAGACTAATTAGACTGGCCTATCCTGAAGTGCCAGAAGATTTTCGTACGAGTTTTGCTATGCAGACATTTACTGCCGGTGTCCAAGATAACGAAATGCAGCGAGTGTTACGCATGGCAAGACACCAGAACAGTGTGGACGGCCTGGAACATGCTTTGCAATTTGAAGCCGCCAAATCAACGTCTGGATGGGCAAGTCATAAAGTGCGCGCTAAAAGATCACGATGGCACAGACGATGAGGAAGAAGACCAAGGAACAGAGACTCGACGGTCGGCACCACAGAATAAAATAAGAAAGGATGGAAGACCGAAGTGTTATAGATGTGGGAAATCTGGACATCTACAATGAGATTGTCGGGTTATAATTAATTCAGCACCAGGGAAACGAGCAGTAGTCGGTACAACAAGGTGTGTATGACTAACTGGATGAACGAAGCCCCTAGACAATACGCAATTTCTACACTTCAGAAAAGTAGCGGGACTTTGGTGGTTACCGGATTCGTTCAAGAAAGGCCAACCTCGATTACAGTTGACACAGGCGCAACAGTTTCCTTTGTGCGCCCCGACGTGATGAAAAATCTCAAGCCAATCTGATGCTCTTGCACCTTGCGAACACCTACTGGATGGACTGTAGAAGTGTTTGGAAAATTGGAGATACACCTGCATCTCGGTCAACTTGAGTTTAATCATCAAGTATTGGTTGCAGACATTGTGGATGAAGCAATTCTTGGTGTGGACGTTATGAACGCATATGGATTTATAGTCGACTTCAAAAACAATGTCTTGAGAATCGGAAAAGAAGAGGTAATGCTCTCCATAATGAATACACCAGAAAAATCGATGGACGTAATAAATCAAGTGGCCGTAATTGTTCCGCCAAAGTCCGAAAAGATCATCATGGTTAGAACCGAGGTAGATACTAGAGGCAACCAGTGCTCTATATTCGAACCCCAGGTAATCAGCACACCGGGCATTGTAATTGCCAGAAGTTTAATAAAACCTCATGAAACCGGAAATGTACCTATTAAGAGTGGTGAATATTTTGGATCAAGCTGTCACTTTAGAAAGCAATACGCTCCTAGGCAAATTGACTCCTATGGCCAGGGTAGCCGGAATAACGCAACGAAGATCCAGTGCTTCGGATAATTCCAAATTACCAGAGGAACTGCAGGAATTATTGAACAGATCTTCTAACGACCTCTCAAGTGGTGAGGTAAAAGAACTCAAACAGTTTTTACACGAATTCAAAGATTGTTTTGCAGTTCGGGGACAGTCACTGGGAAGAATCTCTCTTGTGCAACATCGCATCAATCCCGGGGACGCAACACTGATACGCCAACCTCCTCGAAGGCCTCCATTATCTAAACAAAAGGAAATGTCTCGGTTAGTAAAGGACATGTTGACAGAGGGAGTAATCGAACCTTCGTCAAGTGCTTGGTCTTCTCCTGTAGTGCTGAACGGTGAAGAATGAGTAATAGCGTATTACAGCAAGACGGTTTCTAAACCAGTGAGAAATTATTGTGCTAAAAGGAAAGAGTTGTTGGCAATTGTCAGAGCTTTGGACCACTTCCATAAATACCTCTATGGGAGGGAGTTTTCACTATGTACCGAACATGCCGCTCTTGCATGGCTCTTGAGATTTAAAAATCCGGAAGGACAGTTGGCAAGGTGACGCGAACGTCACCAAGACTACAACTTCAAGGAACAACATCGACAGAGGCGCCTGCATAGTAATGCAGATGGCTTATCATGAAGACCGAGCCCGGAAGACTGCCGACGACATTGCCACAGAAAGGAAGAACAAAACTCAAGCAAACATGTTCAAGCCATCACTGTAGATTTCCTGGCAGATGGCTGGACAACACAAGACTGTTGACAAGAACAGATGACTGATGAAGACATTGGACCGATCTTGACAGCAAAAGAGGAAGGTCGCCACCCGGATTGGCAAGATATCTGCCATGGTTCCGAAGTGCTGAAGGGCTACTGGGCACAATGGGAATCTCTTACCTTAGAAAACGGATTGCTGAAATGGGCTTGAGAAAATGCAGATGGATGAGACGTGGTCATGCAGTTGATAGTTCTCTGAAGTCAAGTGCAGTCTGTTTTGAAGGAGATGCATGATGGAACATCTGGAGGCCATCTTGGTGTTAACAAAACCCTTGACAAAATACGGAGGCGGTTCTATTGGCTTCATCTTCGCCATGACGTACAGGAATGGTTTCGGACGTGTGAAATATGTGCTGCAAGCAAGAGCCCACAAACCAGAAGCAGGGGAAAAATGAGACAGTATAACCTTGGACTGCCTTTCGAGAGAATTGCCATAGACATTGCTGGACCATTCCCAGTTACTGACGATGGAAACGGATACATCATGGTTGCAGGTGACTACTTTACTAAGTGGGTGGAAGCCTACGCAGTTCCAAATCAGGAGGTTACCACTGTGGCAAAGGAGTTAGTTCACAACTTCTGTTGCCGTTATGGAGCCCCTGTGGAAATCCATACGGATCAAGGGAGAAATTTCGAATCAGGAGTGTTTAAAGAATTATGCCGTCTACTTGGTGTTTGAAAGACCAGGACAACACCACTGCATTCTCAGTCAGACGGGATGGTAGAGAGATTCAATAGGACACTTGAGCAGAAGTTTCCAAAGGTTGTTGATGAGAACCAACAGACTGGGACCAACGTATACCACTATTCCTCAGGGCGTATAGATCATCAGTACACGACACAACCGGCATGGCTCCAGCAAACTTAGTGTAGTGTTTGGGCGGGAGATTCGTCTTCCTGGGGACTTGATGTTCAGATCACCTGACTCAGTCCCAAGAGCCACAGAACTATTCCTTGCAATTAAAAAACCAACTGCGAGAAATGAATCACTTGATAAGAGGGTGGCTGAAGATTGCCAGTGATAAAATGAAGACTCGGTATGACATTCGCAGAAAATTTTTGGGTTTCCAAGAAGGAGATCAGATCTGGTTGTTCAACCCAAAGCGCCATCGTCGTCGCTCACCTAAGTTGCAAACTAACTGGGAAGGACCCTATACTGTGAAAAAAACAATCAACAATGTTGTTTATCGGATTCAACAGGAAGGACAGCGAAATTTCAAGGTCGTCCACCTAGATCGCCTGGCTAAGTATTACTCAGAGACGGTTTGCAAGTTCGGGACGAACATCCTTTAGAAGGGGGAAGTGTTACGACATTACAGAACAATCTACGTGTTTATTGAATGTTCCAGAGGGATCTGGAATGTAATGCGTGTGGCGTACGTGATTCTCAACGCATTAGTTAGACTGTGCCAGAAGCCGCACGAACTGTGTCAAGGCCACACAATTAATTATTACTGTGTGCGCTTAAGTGTTTATTAATGAAGTATTGTGTTTTATAATGGGGTGGTATATTTGTAATACAATTGTGTTTTATATTAGTTGACTTTTATTGCGTGTGAAATTTTTTATTTAATTTGTTGTAAGAGACTGTGTTGTTAATTACAAACTGTTTAACTGTGAAAATTAAAGCTGGTGATTAGTGACTTAATTGGTGTCTTGTATTTAGTTTTCCACTGTACCTACGTTGATCAAGTAGACCATCGTAACAGTATCCTTTAGGAGACAATGTAATTTGCTTAAATTAGTAGATTGACAAATCTGTTTACAGTTTTTGTGTAATGGGTCTTTCTGTCTATTCAAATATACAAAATTATGAGGGAAGTATGTCTAGAATTTAATGTCATTACTGTATGTCACTACATGATTTAGGCTCACAATTTGTCTGTTCTGTTTTCAAATAGCTGACCACATTTTCTTTGGTCACCCTACATTCCTTCTCTTTTTGCTGTATATTTGGTAGCTTGTTGTAAACACTCTCACTTTACCCGTTCTTTTTGCCTACTCCTTCCATGTTTGCATATACATTTGTCTAGAATGGTTCACAACCTTAATATAAGTCTGGGCCCCACCTTGAAGGATATTACACTTCATGGGAGCCATAAGCATGCCGCCGGCAGAATTACTTGTGGGGGTGTGCACCAGTTTATAATCTTTGTTAACATGAGGACTTTAACCACTATTTTATGCTTAAATAAATTATACACACTTAAGTCCACTTAACAATATGTGCAATAGATTTTAGGACACAGTAAATGAATTTACGAACCTGACTTTGCAACCCACTAAATCCTCCCTCGGGACCCATGAGTGGGTCGTGCTCCATAGGTTGAGAAACACTGCTCTAGACTATAGATGTGTAGTTTGTATGTAGCAAAAGTATTGTGATTTCTACTTTGCTATTTTGTCAACAGGTATTTAGATCCACTGATTTAGTTATAATTTGTGGTTTTATTTCTCAAAGCATAAATTGCTACCCATCAGTCAAAAATTTGGCGAGTCACAAAAAATTCAGAAACTAAAGTAAAAGAAGATTAGTTACATCAAAAATTTATTTTATACAAAATAAGATAGAAAACTAATTAACTCGAACATCTGTTACTGAATTTTTAAAGGACAAGTTTAACTTTATATAATAATGAAACTTTCTACTTGTGAAACTTACTTGTCTTTTCTTCTCGAACGCGTTTCACAAGTAGAAAGTTTCATTATTATATAAAGTGTAGTGCTGTGGAAAAAGATGATGAACAATCAAAACAATGACAAGTTTAAGTATAACATACAGTATTCTGCTGGCATTGACGCGGTACTAGCCCATTACCAAATTTTGAATACTATCAGACCACCACAGGAACATGACCTTTCAAATAAAAAAAGATTTATTAAAAACGTCCAGCCTTTCTCAAATAATTAGTAAACATAAAAAATAACAGGCAAATATAGAACCTCCTCCTTTTGGAAGTCAGTTAAAAAGAACTGGATCATCAAATACTAAAATTAAGTATATATCAACAGTGTTGTGGCGCCTCACTAAAACTCTCAGTACAGTACTTAAATTAAGTTGAACCAAGTTTATTCCAAAATTGTTTTCTTATATCAGTGCTGGTAGCAAACCCAAGTGGAGTGCAGGAGACTCAGTACGCCTAAGAAAAAATTAGGTACATTTCTGAAACATCAAATTTGTAAATAGTTGCAAAATTATATACAAATATTTCCTTCAGTTGTTACATACATCCAAGTAGTTTTGTCATAAAAATGACGTGAAGTAACAGAAAACTCTTAAAATTTTAAATCTTAACCACCAAGTAGTGGTTTCATACAGTTCCAGCAGCCTCAGACTGAATCAGCGAATCACACGATATTCCAGCTCTACTATGGAAGAATGGTTTGGCCTAAAATCACAAAAGAAAAGTATTTCTCATTGAACTACACAACGTGGAATAATGGAAAAATATAGTTCATTTATAAACACAGAATGTTCCATAAACGTAGTATCAGATATCAGAATTTGCTCTAGTAAACAACTAGTGTGGGGAATTTTTTTTTAAAGTGCTTTGAAACCTAATCATGTAGATGAAAATTCCTCTCAATGTCTCTTGCGGTGTCAGGTAAGGGAGAAGAAAAATGTTGAAAAATATATTTCACATATTATTTGCAACCTCACAAAAATGCTCAAAAAGTGAAAATAAATAAAAAAAGTGTGATCAAAATATTGCAAATGCTTAGAAATATTAAAACCAAAGTTAGTGAGATTGTTAAAATCAAAGATCAGAAATAAACCTTTGGAATAGTTACTTTCAGGAACTGTATCAAAATGGGAGTGAGATGGAGACTCTGTAATACCAGGAAATTATGATGTAACTGATTATGACATAACTGAAATCAAAACCAAAGATGTGGACAATATATTAACAACATTGTAGAATTCCATCACAAAAAGCTTCTGGTTGTGATGGAATAGCAAATGACTTGTTAAAGTTGGGGGTATCTTTCCTGTCAAGCAGTTGACAATATTCTTTAATCATATAATTAAGATGGTAAATACGAAGAGAATGGAAAACAAGCATAACTACTTGGGTAGGGCGAAAAGTTCTGGATCTGACACTGAGATAGTTTTCATTCTTTGTAGGCTGAATTTAGAAATTCAAGTCAATGAGTTATTTATTGTTAGTTTGACAGTACATCACATAAATGCCTCAAGCTTTGTTTTTCACAGACGCCAGTTTGGAAATTTTTAGCATCATTAAATACTTTTCTTTTGAAAGGGTTAACTGCAACCGATATAAGAAAGAAGCTGGATTCATAGCTGGGGACTCTTCTCAATCAAACACAATTATTAAGAGCTGCTGAATTTAAAATGGTAGGACATGTACAACTGACGACCCGCCCTCGTGTTGGATTTCCATTAAAGTAACTACGCCATACAAAATAGAATAATTCTACAAAATTGTTTTGGCAGCCCTAAGAATGAAAGTCAATGGGGATAGCCGAGACTCTTGGTATATCAATGGCAAGAGTGCACAATATCTTACACGACATCTGTGTACAACAAAGCTTTGCACTAGATGGGTGCTGCATTTGCTGACACTTGACCAAAAACAGTATGAAATGGATGTTTCAACTGATTGTTTGGCACTCTGTACATGCAATCCAACCAAATTTTTGTGTTGATTTGTAACCATTGATGAGACTTGGGGCACAACAACATACCTGTAGCAAAAGAACAGTCAAAGAAATGGACTACAAAAGGTGAACAAATGCCAAAGAAGGCAAAGGCAATTCCTTTTTCTGGTAAGCTTGTGGCGACTGCTTTTTTGGGACACACCTGGGTTACCTTCAGTGTCGAACTTAAAATATAAAAACAAGTAGTGGTGATTACTATGCAAACCTACTGCACCTTTTAAATGATGAAATCAAGAAACAAATGGCCACATTTAATGAAAAAGAAAGTACTGTCCCACCAAGACAATACACCATCGCACACGTCAATTGTTGCGGTGGCTGAAATCAAAGAATTAAAGTTTGAATTGCTTCCTCGTCCAACTCACTCACGTGATTTAGCCACTATCGACTTCTAACTCTTCCTTAACCTCAAAATATGGCTCGGTGGAGAAGATTTACTGACGACAATCAAGTCAGCAATGCTGTAAATGGCTACTTTGAATATATCCACAAATCATCTTATCTGTCTTGCATAACCACTTTAGAACTCATTGGAAAAGTGTATAGAGTGAAACATAGATTATGTTGAGAAACAAATGCAAATGAATCCAGAAAAGTGTTTTCTTAATCGGGCCTGGGACTTTTCACCCTACCCTCGTATACCAATTTTTAAGAAGAGACAAAAAGAGTGACCCTGAAATTGTCAAATTATAACACTGTTAACAACACAAAAAATTATTGTTGAAAATAACATTGCAGGAACTGCACACTTACATAAATTAAAACAAAGAGCAACAAGGATTTCACTCCAATCAATTGTCACATGATGCTATATTCATAGTTCAACATTTTGTCATAAAAACGATTGAATATAAAAGAAAGCGAGCCTTTACATGTTTTGCGCAACTTAGAAGGGAATTTCTTTGGTGGTGGGGAAAGTACTGATATAACAGTTGAACTACATAATGTGATCACTTACGCAGTTTTCTGGTGATTACTGTGCGTGTTACCAACCATTGGCTTTACAGGAATACAACAAATGCTATGTATTATTAACTATTTTAATTTCATGTTTTTTTTTGGAATTCCATTATGAAATTTGAATTATGTTTAAAGAGGATGGTAAATTCTCTCATTGTTTACTAAATCAGACCAGGAATAAAGATAATAAAATATTAACAATGATGTCAATGTGGTAAAAAATATTGTGAATGTTTTCATAATACTATCTACTTTATTGTGTACCTTTAGGAGTTACTTCTCTGACACTTTAGACAGCTTTCATGATGATTTTTTAAATCTTAAATGACTTAATTTCTCATCTGATTTGTCTGATGATGAAGAACAGTACTTTATATAATACAAAATAAGTTTAAGAATGATGTCCATCACTTCACAATACACCACTTCAATAAGTTATACTTAAAAATATATCTCCCATAAATTAGTGGTATGGTACAAAGTTTTTCACTAATTACTTTCTAAACTTGCAATAATATACACATAAAAACACCTGATAGGTAGGTTAAATGCACAGTTTGCATGGAAGTTTTAAAATCCCTTATAAATGTAAATTTCGCTGCTGGGTTAATGTTGTTTGCATTTCCTTGAAGAAGGGTGAGACATTTTTCACATTTTGTCACTTTCGAGGCATTCCGAACTATATAGTCCTCTAGGTGATAAACTAAACATTCTTTTGCAATATTCAGGTTAAGTTGACTAGGATATTCTCCCAATCTGTTATGGCAGTTACCCCTTCAGATGAAACCCCCGTGTATCCATAATCTTATTTTCTATCTCATTCCTTAACTGAGTATTCTGTTTATCAGTGATTTTTGCAAGTGACATCATCTGATTAACAAATGATGTTAGTGTTGCTTCTGACATATATTCTTGGATCATGGCTGATGGCAAATCTGAAGTAAATACAAGTATAAAAAATCTATAGTTGAAGGGTGATCATCACAGCTTAATGATCTGAGATTGCCAAAACGACTTTCCAAGGGATCCTGATTGGATTTATAAAAAGAACACATTTGAAACCACTGTTACACAAATAAGCAGATAATTCTATTGTGCTCTGAATTGTTACATGAAGTAACTCTAGCAAAGCAAATGTGTTCTGTTGTTCATTTAGTATAACTGACCACTTTATCAAGTTATGAATTCCTGCACACGCTAAATGCAAAGCATTTGTGGGGGTGGAGGAATTCAAATATTGGTAAGACCATTTAATACCCTTGTAAAATCTTCTGTGGATTCACTGTCTTCAAAGTCATCTGAACATATCTCTTGGTAAACTTTTATGCCATCTGCTACAGGTCAACTAAATAGTTGAAATGCTAATTTGATATTTATGCCACATGGAAAGTGGAAGGCTGTATATGGGCTAAAGCGAGGTTGTTTCATACTCTCATTCCTGCAAATTCTGGAGAGGTGGCAGTTTTAAAAAGCCATCTGTAAAATTGTAAATCTATCTATTTATTACTAAATATATACCTGGCCCTTGTGGAAAACATTTGTATGCTTTTTATTATTTGCACAGTGTCATAAAGTATTACACATTTTTATAGTATTACTAGGTTACTGAATTAGATATGCAAGGAATAGCTATCCGGGGTTTTCCCAAGATATCCAGATTTGCCTACAGTTTCTTATTTGGCAGACTGCCATCATGTCAAATGAATCCAACAACTTTCTCACCATGTTCTTCACTCTGTATTATTACTTGGAGTAGTATGTTACGTAATACATGTCTTGGAGCAGCATCGTGGGTTGCATAAACAGCTACAGATTGAACCCAATTAAACAGAAGCAGAACATACATAAAAATTAACACATGGTTAGCCAATTCAAATTGTTAGTCTCAGGAGTTGAGTCTCTTAGGTCAATAAAACCATGTACTTTTAGAGAATTAGGATTGAACTGTATTTCTTATGTAGCTTCACCTCATCAAATATAAGTATCCCATTATGACTATTCTCATTCTTATCAAAGAAATAATTTGAAATGGCATCAACTGCAGTTTTGTTTATCCTGTAGCAACATTTCATCCCTTTTACTACTTTTCTTAAGGGGACACGCCACTATCTATAGGTCATTTTTTCAAATTTTTTACATTTTTCAAAAGTCATATTTAATGATTGTACAGTTAATTCTGAACATGTATGTAAAATTTTATGTCAATCTGATGATTTTTTCATTGTTTTTATCATAAAAATGTAAAACATTGCGTTTTACGATTTTGAGCAATTTCGCCACTACTTGAGTTTTTCTCAACTATTTCTCAAACTATTTATACTTATGAGTACATATCAACCTGAGTAATAATTAGTGTACTTATTTGGCAAAAAAAATATTTTCCAAGGTAATTATTATAATGTCAGATTATTACATAAGGTTGGCTAACTGCGGTAGTTTCATCAATCAGCTGTCATCAACAGTCCTGCTCTGTGTTTATAGATTTGTTGTCAGCTGACTGGATGTTGTTAGTAGTTGCTTTGAGGTTATGTTTATATGTTAGTAAAGCGATTTACAACTGTGTTTGTCTTAGCGTGTGTTTATATCAGTGTGTTTATGATATATTTCCAAACCTGTGTTTTTATGTGACTTTGTGCAAGTACAGTTTATAAAAATGGGAAGGGTAAAATTTAGTAAGAAAAACAGATCTGAATTGAACAGAAAATCTGTTTCTAAAAGATGGGACAGTTATAATCAATTAGGTAACTCTAATACAGGAAAACCCCTAGATTGTACATACAATCAATCAAATGTTGGTAACCCTGGGCAAATCGACTATGAAAATGTTAGGCCAGGGCCAAGTAATGAGGATATACCTCTTGATAATAGTAGGCCTGTACAATTGCCACCAGAGCCTACTGAAGATGATTTTGATGAAAACACTCCTATAAGAAAAAGGCCAAAAGGATTTGAACTTGTATCGTCATACAACCCTACTGTTGACGCTTGCAGTGAAGATAGTCCTGCTTACTGTTTGGTTGATTTAGCTGTTCTTACAAACTTCGTAAAAGGATTGCCATGCAAGTTTTGCTTTGATATCAATTCAGAGTTCCTCCCTACCAAACAAAAGGGTTTCGCCCAAGAAATATCTTTTCACTGTCTTTCTTGTGATCAAATTACTAGTTTCAAAACATCAAGAAAAATTCACGATGACACAGTGAAAACAAGGCCTCCTTATGATATCAATAGACGAATGGTAAAAACATTTTCATCTCTAGGAAAAGGACACACCTGCCTACAGACATTTTGCATGGGCCTAAATATGCCATGTATAAATCACTCAGCTTATGATAAACAAATGAACATAATTGTTGACATAGCAAAAGAGCACATGGATAGCGTGTTAAAAAATGCACGAGTTGAAGTACAAAAAGCATATTGTGAATTAGAACCAACCTTAGAAATAAAAAAGCCTTTAGACATTACAGTGAGCTACGACGGGTCTTGGCAGAAAAGAGGATTTACCTCAAAGTATGGAATAGGCTGTTTATTGAACTAATAACAGGCTTAGTCATAGATTTTGAAGTTATTTCTAAATATTGCCAAGTATGCGAGAAGAAGAAAAGTGAATTGGGTGAAGACTCCGAAGAATATGAAGAGTGGCTATTGGACCACTGGCTTACATGCCAAGCAAATTTCGATGGATCATCTCCGGCAATGGAGGCTGAAGGCGCAGAACGCCTCTGGAAGCGCTCACAGGACATCGGATTCCGCTATACCAGTTTTGTATCTGATGGTGACTCAAAGACGCATGACCACTTGGCTTCTCTAGAAGTTTATGGAAAAGGTGTCAAGATTGAGAAACAAGAATGTGTGAACCATATTGCAAAACGAATGGGCACTGGTTTGCGAAAGTTGATACAAGTTTGTAGTAGCAAAAAAATTACTACTCAATCGATATCATGTGTGTCTAAAATCTGGGCATTTTATGTGTTTTTATGTTTGTATTATATTTATTGTTGTGTGTAGAATTGTGTGTGCAGTGTTTTTAATATTTTAACCATTGACGACCTTTAACAAGGGATATCCTGATGATGGGGCATATGCCCTGAAACGCGTCGATTGAAATATAGAGAAAAGGCCACCAGACGGACAAGAAAAAGGTAAACTATTTTACTAATTATAAAAAAATTACTTTAGGTGGTAAGACCCATGGCAGTCTGAAGGGCACAACAATTGATAAGCTAACACAGTACTATAGAAATGCTGTAACCAGCAATATAGCAGAACCTAAGGCAATGAAAACTGCCATTTTTGCTACTTTGGATCATCGTCGCTCAACGGATGCTAATCCTCTACATCAAAATTGCCCTGTCGGAGAGAATAGTTGGTGTTTTTTTCAAAGAGATATTGCAAACCACGCTACGCCAACAAAACATGCAGATTGCATAAAAACACCAATAAATCAGATTGTTTACGAACATGTTTTGCCTCTTTATGAACGTCTATCAACTGATGACCTACTGAACAGATGTTCATCGGGGCAAACTAACAATGCGAATGAATCCCTACACGGAGTTATATGGAGTAAATGTCCCAAAACAATTTTTACAGCCAAAAGGAAGGTTGAAGCTTTAGTGGCAGAGGGTGTGTGTATGTACAATGAGGGGTATTTGCTCACCATGACTAAACTCTACACAAAAGCTGGAATTTCGCCAGGCAATAACACGGTAGATCTCGCCCAAAAGAAGGACTCACGCCGTCTAAGGCTGCGTAAAGAGAGAAACACAGAAAAATATAAGAAGTATAGGAAATTGTTGAAAACTGCCCAGCTGAAAGAAGAAGAACAGAAAAAGGACAGAGAGGGTGTTTCATATGGATCAGGATAGTTTTAAAAGTGTAAAAACAGTTCTGTAGACTTTGATCGCAGTTTTCTCAAATTTGATTTTTTACTGTTTTTATGATACGTAAGTTTAAATAACTCTGTAAATACTTCACCTAGACTAATAAAATTTTTACCAGATCATCTTGACAATATTGTAAACGTTTGTGTGTATAGGTAACACAATTCAAGCATATTTAACAATAAATTTCTATGTTTTACAAAAATATTTTGAAAGTTTTTGAAATATTTTTTATTTTATTGAAAATAAATCCCTCAGATTATTATTTTTTGTGATACCATGGTTTCCATACACAAAAAGTTTCCTTTTTATGTTAGGAATCAAACAATTACTAGTTTTTGACATATGGTTCATAAACAAAAAAGTTATTCAAAAATTAAAAAATACATCAAAAACATTAAAAAAACATTTAAAACAATAAAAAAATACCACATTTCATAATTTAACCATATTTTTTGTCATAAATACTTTAATTACACACATATACTTAAAACATAATCCATTAGGTCATAAAAAAATGATAAATAAAAAAATTAAGATAGATAGTGGCGTATCCCCTTAAATGAAATTCCGTGGGAAGAGGCAGTCAAGTGTGCAGTAAACAGTGTCTGTATCCTTTTGGCAATTTAGTTCTTAAAAGCAAATTATCTGAAAGAATTTCATCAACATATCTTATACCAGTTTCACATTTTTCTAGCACGATCTCTACTGAGTTTTTGTTTCTTACTCAAATATTCTAGCCATCTGAATTTCATAACATCATTTTCAACTTTGATTTCTTTTTCAAGCTATTAATTTTAGCCTTTGGCACTTATAATTTATTCTATGTCCTCATTAATTTTTTGATTTGATTTTAGATTTTTTTAAGTACTAACACTATAATTTCTTGAGTATCTGAACCATTTTTAAAACCTTTTTTGAAGAGATTATTTTGATGTTTTGTCACCAATGTTTCCTCGTTTTGATTAACCTCTTGATCATTACAAACCTAATCCTTTAAGGCTTTGTCAAATTTCAGTGACAAATTAGCAGGTTGGTTCTTATCTCTGGAAGGCTTCTGATTCTCATTATTTTTACTGATAGGGAATGTATGTGGCACTGCTCCAGACTTCAGTTTCCATTTTGTCTAGGTAGTTGAATAGTTTCTCCATTAATGATAAAGGTAGCTACTTTTACCACCATTTCTTCCGAAAAGTTCTAGATATGCCACTAAACTCATGGTAGGTAGGCTTTGCTGTTTCTTCTTTCCGAGTCTTTCTCTATAGTCTTTCTCACTAACATACATCAACAAACAAACTGAAAAAATAGCCCACAAATTCAAAAAAGCAGGATACAGAATCGCTTACAAAACTACTAACAAAACAGAACACACACTATCAAAACACACACACAAAGCACAAAACAAATTCGATCTACCCGGTGTTTACAAGCTAAATTGCTCAAATTGCAATAAATTCTACATTGGCCAGACAGGACGTAGCTTAAAACAGAGATACATTGAACACACAAGGGCACGCCACTCCACTACAGAATCCACCTTTGCAAACCACCTCATTGAAGCAAACCACACATATGAAAACATTGACAATAACATGAACATTCTACACGTACACACAAAAGGCCGAAAAATAGACACTCTAGAACAATTGGAAATATACAAACACACAAAAACAAATAAAAACGACATCCTAAACGAACAGACACAATTCAAATCACACGCATTATTCGAACATATCTCACCCCACACACACAGCATCGATCTTTCGAAATTCGATTCCGTCACCCACAACAAGACGGACAGCGCTACCAGCGGCAGCCTCTGAAGAAGCCTTTTAAAGGAGAAAACCGGTTCAGGCTGTAAGGTAAAACTTTATACTTTTACTTATAAAAAACCTAGTGTTCCGAGTCGTTAATGTAATAGTGATATTTAGGTAAGTAACGGACACGTCATGGACAACGAAATCCAAGAATGTAAAAAGCATAGATTTTTATTTTAATTGCAACATTGGCATCAAAACATCGATGTTTTCATACCGATGGTTTTTTAACATTGATGTCCTCTTCACGATGTTAACATCGATGTAAACATCAGTGGATATCTGGCGATGCTCATCCCTAATATAGAGTATATATGTATCAGCAAAAATAAAGGTTATCGAATCGATGTGTACCGTTGAATGCCTTGTTGATAGATACCGACAGATGGTGAAGAATAATTAATGCACAAGTACCATAATTTTTAATCGTCTTAAATCTAACATATATTATGTGAATCTGTATAATTCATTTGTTTCATCAAACTGTTACGGCGGATTGTATATGAAATTCGAAAGATTAGTCTTGGTACCGTTGGTGTCACTGCTTCCCATTTGGTTAGTTAGGAGGTTACGTTAGACCAGACCAGAGACAAGAGTCGTTTTGTTTTGTGCACGTGTTCGTTGGATTCAGAGTTTTTATTGTAATCTGTTACTTACAAGTTGCACGTGTATTTATTCAATTGCGTATTCAATCTACCCTTCTTTTTACTAGTATTTGTGGTTCACTTGGTTTTATCTTGCTAATAGTTTACTTCGTAAGTATAATTTTCAACATGCATGTACTGTTATGTCATCTTGTGTTAGTAGATTTTTATCTTTTCAAATTCTGATTAATTGATTTATGCGGTTTGAGAAATTATACATTACTTTTGGGACGTTATGTCGTAGAAATTTAAGTATTAGCATGCAGCGAATCATCTCTTGTCAACTTTACCTAAAACTCAGTTTTCAGTTAAAAACGTAGCATATTTTGTAAAGTGATGTTTTCCAAACATAACCAACGAACGAAAATTTGATACTTTCCGATCTGTGGCTACACTACCGTATATTTATTGTATTTCGACTATGCGGTAATGTAGATACGTTATGGTGGGAAGATGTACACAAGCGGTAAAAGATTGCAATGCATAACTGTTTTTGAAAGTCGTAATGTTGTCATGTGTAAGGTCAAGAAAGATTGTTTTGATTTTTATTGCATTTGTTAAAAACCGTGCTCATTTCATGAAGAATGAAAAAGTTTTATAATTCAATTTAATTATTGTTAACACAGTAACATTAAAAACGCCTAAAAGATATAGCCTAACGATTTTGACACCAAAACTCAAACACAGATTTGAAATAGTGATAGGAATTGTAAGACTTGCCCGTAATTTTAGTCAAACGTTGACGTTTTATGTAGTATAAAAGCATAATGACAAAAAAAAAATTATTTACTTAAGTAATGCATTCACTTTTATTTTTCAAAACACGCACAATACTCAACTCACAGTAAAACAACTAAATATGACTAGGATAATACTCAAAATATAAAACAATGCACAAATAATTGTATTTGTGCAATACACAAATAGAGTGTATTTGTGCAAGCGTGTAATCCTGTTTGTGTGTTAACTTAACGATATAATATTTATCAACAGTGATGACAGTTTATCCAATAATACTGCTAAACACTTTATATTTAGCCTAATAATGAAATGACATTAAGCTTTTAGTCTCGCTGAGCTTGGCATTTTATTTATTGTTTTTCAATCTACGCATCTAAAACACTTGGTTAACTGTTTTTTTTTTGTTTTTGGTATATTTACACACTTATAGGTAATACTGCTTGTTTTATATTTCTATTACTATTTCGACGTCTTGCACTGTAAGTTTCAGAACTTTGTAACTCTATCTTCTTCATCCTCTACTGGTTTTACAACCAAGTATTGGTTTTTGCCTCTTCAACGATTTTTCTCCATTCAGCCCTGTCATTACACAATTTTCTCCATTTCTTCCTGGTTCCTACTTACTGGTCTCCATTCTAGAATTTTTCTGTGAATTCTGTATTGTTCGATCCTCATTAGTTGCCCCAGCCAGGCTATCCTTCTAGTCTTTATAAATTTTACCGTGTCAGCTTTGAATATCAGATTATTTATTTCTTGATTCCTTTGTATTCTTCATGAGCTATGTTATTTTGCACTAGTCCAAAAAAATTTCTCAGCATCTTTCGTTCAGATATTCTGAGACACTGTTTGTCTTCTTACCCATGTTTCACAAGCATAGTTCACTGGTCTAATTATGGTTGTGTATGTGTTTAATTTTAATGATTCGTGCAGTACTTTCGACTTCATTAATTTTAAATAGGCATAGTAACATCACTTACCACTAAGTATTCTAGATTGGATATCATTGTTCGTATTGTTAGTGTAATTCATTTGTGAGCCTAGGTAGGAAAATTCTCTTGCGTGCTCAAATTCATGATTTTCAAATTGTAGAGATTGTCTATTACATAATGTTCTTGTTATTTCATTATGTATTTGGTTTTATTGTCATTTGCTTTCAGTCCTCTCTCCATTGCTTCACTATCTATGTTAGTTACAGTTTCATTCACAGAGTTTTTGTTTCTACTTATAATGACTACATTATCAGTAGCCTATAAGCAAGAATTTGTGTGATTTGTATTTCTGTATGTCTCCTGATTTCAATCTTGTTGATTAGTGAGTCTAAAACTAAATTGAACAGTAAAGAGGGCAGTACATCTCCTTGTGATGTACAGGCAGGCCTGTGGTAATGGGGAATGTGGATGTGAACTGACTGCCAAGTCGTATTGTTGCTCTGGAACCAGCCACAGTCACTTCCTCGAGTTGTACCAGTTTCTTGCAAATACCAAGTGACAGTAAATCTTCTAACATCGTTCTTCTGTGAATACTGTCAAAGGCTTGTCTAAAGTCTATATATAGGTTATATAGATGTATGTTGTGTTCTTGCGTCTTTTCTTGAATCTGTCTTATGGTGAATATTTGATCATTTGTGAAGTGGCTCAAACGGAATCCACATTGGTATTCTCCTAATATTTCTTCTGCATATTCTACCTAACCTATTGTATATTACACCTGATATAAGTTTACATGTAACGTTAAGTAACATTATAAGGATGTAGTTGGAGCATTCTACTTGTCTCCCTTCTTGCATATAGGTTGTATAATTCCCATAGCCAGTCATTTGGTATTTTAAGTTGCCTCCACACTAATGTAATTAGACAATGCATTCTCTTCCCTCCCATACTTTAACAGTTCAGCCAATATTTTGTCCGTTCCTAGAGCTTTGTGATGTTTCAAGTTCCTAATTACATGTGACACCTCTTCAAGGGTAGGAGAAATATCTTCAGGTTCTGCCATTTAGTATGTATTCCTGTTCATACCTGCTGTATTGTATTGCCTGACAATATGTCCTTAAGTATTTTATCATTTTTATGTTTACACACATATAATCTTGGCGTGAATTTTTTTGTTCTGTCTGGATCTTTGTAGAGTTTTCTACATTCATGGTTGAATTCTTTTGAAAGCAACTCCCTAGGTGAAGAACAGCTCAAAATCAAAAGTTCCTAGCCTTCCAGATTGGGAGTTGAGCACAGGGCTGACAACCCTGTCTTGTAAAAAATTCTAACATTGCGAAAATTCAATGAATATATCCGTACTGCCTTTGTGAATATGCACTTCGTAGCACTTTCATTTGTGTACATGTATTGAACACTTTCACCCCTTAGTCTAAGTATATGCTGCCATATATGTGAGTGTATTTGTGTTTTTTTATATTTATATATTTTTTAAAAAGATTGTGTGTTTCTGGACTTACAAGTGTGTAAGGAGGGAGGCATACATGAGCTGGCACAGTAGATCATGTTTGGCTTTATCTAAATCATTATTATTCGAATTGCTCATGTTAAGAGTGCTGATATCATAAACTATTGTGTTTTTATGTAGATGATGTGATTTAAGGCAGTGTCTACTGAGTGTTATAGGAAGGGGCACTTTATCTACCTGAGTTGTGTTTGCCTTTCTCCCATTCACATACGAACAGTCTATTGAAGTTATTTTAGAGTAGAGATGGGTGCAACTTCTTGCAGTGTTATAAATGTCGTGTCTTTTTAGAATGTTTTGAAGCATTTATATACTTAAACAAATTTGTAACTTTATGCAAGTGGTTCCCAAGCTTTTGTACATATCAGTGGGCCAGAATGGATTATACAACATCGCAGCAACCTACATTCTTTACAAAAGGGAAATGGACTTATTTTTTTAATACAAACCCTAATAAAATTTCATTAAACAAAGACAGTAGAATAAGTAATAAATTAAACTATTTGTAATCGCAAGAGACAAAAGAACTTTAAAAAATATAATTTATACATATTATTAAATTTCATTCACCTGTCTTGGTGAATATGTTTTTCCTTCAATAGCAGAGTAACGGTTAGTAGTAAAGTTTAAGTTGAAGCTACACTCAACATTGAAAACAAGTGCCTGCTGCAGTGACTAAAGTAACATCAAGGTACGTGAACTAATTAATGATAACAAGGCTAATCATTATAACTACGACAGTTAAATTGAATATAAATATATTTAAGTTTGAATTAGTAAAAAAACGTGCTTTGTTAACAAAAAATGAAAAAAGAGAGGAATTGTACATTTCTGTATCAACAGAATGGTAGCTGCATTTGTGAATACAGTAATTAGGTGAATGAAATTCAATGTACACAGCATTTTTAAAACAAAAATATCCTATAGTTGTGTGTGTGTTTTTTTTTTTACTTTACTAAACAAAGTTTAGGTACATCTTTATTGTTATTTAAATTTATTTTGTTATTTAACTTTATTTTTCTATCTAAAATCTATACCTACTATTTCTAGACAGAGGAGTAACCCAATCAAAGTAAATACAAGAATCAGAATTTACCTGACTTATAAAATAGTTATTACCATGATCAAAAGGGCAAGGAAGCCTGCTTGTCAAAAGCTTGGGAACCACATAAAGTTACCTTCTACGTTTCTTGAACGTCGGAAAATGTTTGCACAATTACTTTGTTACTTTGTAACGACTTGTTAAGGATATTTAGCTTTTCAAAATATCAGAATGACCAACTAAGTTACAAAATCTTGATCAGTAAATTTATCAGCAAGTAGGGCCTAAATGACTTTTGTCAAGCAGGTAAGAATATACATAGATTGTTTCAGAGTTCCTAAACTCATAGCAAAGAATTGCTAATGGAGAACCATGAGACACTACTGTAAAACAAAAGACATGAGTGTTCAGCACCCATATTGTTACTCATTTTAGCAAAAAAAGTGTTTTTTTGGTCTTGTTTTAATGACACTGTTACTGATAAAAAAATATTCTGAATTTTTCTATTGGCAAAGCATTATATTGTGTATTCCAAATAGCATGAAGATCCTTGAACTTAACATGAGTTTGAAAGTGTTGGTATATTCCTGCCATCGATTGACCTCTGTAAGTAAAACTCCAACATGTTTTATCCAGTTTTTCTTAATTTTTTTTATTCCGGCTGTACAATGTTTACACATTTTCATTACAGAAGTGATTGAAGTTTCATCTTCCACTGTTGCTTGTACTTACTTACTTACTTACATCTTCTTCCAGCGGACTTCCAGGGTCAAGTGACCCCGATGGTCCGATGTCCATGGTATACCGGAGCAGCAAGTGCCCAAAAGCGCTTGTTCCTGAGAATCTGGTCCAGGCCACCATTCTCTCCCATCACGGCCCTCAGGGTCTCCCTGGCTGGATTCTGTACAGAGCATCTGAGCAGAATGTGCTCAAGAGTTTCCTCATCCGTCTGGGAGCTCTCACAGGTTTGGGAATCTCTCAAGTTGAATCAGTGCAGGTAATGTCCGGTGACAGTGTGGCCAATTCTGGCCCTTGCTGCGAAAGTAGCCGTGGCTCTTGCCACGTCGCGGTATAAGGAAGGGTCTGCAGGTTCTTTCTGGAGTCGAAAAAGTTGTCTCCCTCTCACTCCTGTGCACCAGCGCTCTATCCATTCCTTTCATATCCGAGCCAGCCGCAGCTTTCTTGCAACTTGCCAGCGAGTATTGGCATCCAGTACTTCTTGTCCATCCAAAGATCTTTGATTTCTCGTTCCCTCAATATAGTCTGAATTTATTCTATCCAGGTGATAGGTGGTCTTCCTCTTTTCCTTCTTCCTGGTGTGGTCCATTCCATAACTCTCCTTGCCAATCTTTCCTGTGCCATCCTTTTCTTGTGTCCATACCATTGTAATTTTTTTGTATGGATAAACTCAACAGTTGAATTTTTCATATTCGTTCTATCCTTACTGACTTCATTTCTAATTTTCTCATCTCTGGATACTCTTGCTGAGCATCTCCAAAAGTCCATCTCTGGTGTCATTAATTTTGTTCTTGTGTGTTTATTAGTAGTTCAAACTTCTGAGCCATAAGTCATGATACTTCTAATAACAGTTGTAAGTATTTTGGTTTTAGTTTCTTCTGTATTTTGCCTATCCCACAGGATTCTATTTTATGTAGATATAGCCATCTTTCCCAAATTAATTCTGGATTGTATTTCTTTGTCTTGCTTCCCACTTCTTCCTGCACATTTTTTCCAAGTCTCTATTGCTTTCTCCGTATAACTTTTGAAAAGCATGGGTGATGGACAACATCCCTGCCATAAACCTTTGGTCATTTGAAACCCTGGTGACAAATTTTTTCCTATTTTTATTCACGATATTGAATTGTTATAGAAATTTTGTATAGCTCTTATGATAATAGGGTTGACACTAGTTGATCTTAAAACTGTCCACAGATGAGCCAACGGTACTTTATCATAGGCTTTTTCAATGTCAATAAAAACTAAATGAAGAGGTTGTGTTCGAACTGTTTTCTTTTCAGTTATTTTCTGTAAGGAGAAAATGTGATCTATAGTTGATCTACCAACTCTGAAACCTGCTTGTTCTTCAGCCTCCATTTCCTTATGAGAAGCTGAGTAGCTTCTAAAAAATGTTTAAGTACTCTTCCATAAAGCCTACTTAGTGTGCTTGTAACTGTTATGCCTCTATAAATTTTGCAGTCATCTTTGCTTCCCTTCTTGTGTATTGTAGAAATGTATCACATCTTCCAATCTGATGGTGGCTCTTCTCCATTCAGAATTTATCAAAAAGATTTCTTAATAATTTATATAATTTATTTGTACCATTTTTCAATAACTCTGCGGGAACATCTCCAATTCCAGCTGCTATTCCATTCTTTAGACATTTTACAGCTTCTTTTACAATATTTATATCCAAGTGGATGTAATAATGTATTTCTCCTAAATTCCCTTCAGCGTCTTCCATATATTCTTCTCTACTTCTGTCTGAGACTTTCATGGCCGGCTTCAATGTTATGAGAACTTCGGCTTGCCGGGCTGTAAGGCCGTGGTCCATAGTTATTTTGTGCAGACGTTTCAGCCATGCCTTCGACAGCCATCTTTAGTGCAGAAGGCTGCAGAACACTGACAAAGGTTTCATAGTCAGCGACCACTGAACTGTGGTTAATGCTATTGGCTGTGAGTAGGATACCCATACACCACCAACCAATCAGAAGAAAGACAAATTCTTATTGGTTTGTCACAACTTGTGTCGAAAGAGCAATCAATGAGAGAGACTCACTCCACCGATTCTTTGCAATAGACGCATGTTTCTGAATCTGGACAGACTCAATATGCAGGCGAGGGAAATGCGCTTTCACCAATGATTTTGTGCAATTTTTGTGCACAGCTTTGTCTCTTCAACGTGTATGGAAATAAGTATATTGATGAACAAAGCCGGTACTGTTGTTTGAGGCAGCCGGAAAAGTCTGCTATAGCCGAGCAAGCACTCGCCAATGCCGACCATCGCATACTCTTTGAAGAGAGGAATATCTGTGCTTATAAAAAACAAACTGAAGAGATATGTAGCTAACTGGGAACCCATTAATGAAACTTATCCTGCATGGATAAAAAAGTACAATACTAAGTGTATATACAATTAGTGAAGATGAAATATTGCATACAAAAGATACCTTATTCAGTAAACTGAGTGATATAATAGAGGAAAGTGGAAGCACGAGAGAAGTGGTCATATGTGGAGATTTTAATGGTAGAATGGGAAAACATATGGACAGTCAAATCTTAGGACCTTTTGGAGATGTTATAAATAACAATGGAGACAGTTTTTCTTATTAACTGCTACAGAAAATCTACAACCTCAAACAAATCTTCCCCTCTTGTTCCATTCTTAGTTTCTTTACAAAACAACAAATCTGTAGTCAACTGTTTTCATCAATAAACCTTATACAGTAAATGTAGTCTGTATCTTTGTGGTTGTCTGTTGACCCTTTTAACTTGTCCTTCAAACTGTTTAAAACCCAATCTCTAACATCTGTAGATATATATTGTTTATTATTTTTCTGATTGTGTTATTAGAAAGAAGTATTTTGAGAAGCTGATTACTAGTGTCCTCCCGAAGCATGATTTTGGCCATCTATACAGTAACAGACAAAATTAACTTCTGTTATTGAGTGAGGCTATTTTCTTAGAGTAATTCGAAGATCACGTTATAAGAAGGCTGAAGGGCCTATTGTTAATGTTAGAGTGCATAGGAAATATACTTTTGTCGACTATATTCCATTAGTTTTCTTGCAAGATGGCAACATAGTCTTCAGTTTTGAAGTTACATTTGTATGAAGAGCTTCCGTGTGCCATTGTAGTTAACTAGGTAGCATAGATTCAAGAGATGACACTTTCATTCAGGGTGCCCTTCATTATTAATTTCGACACAGGTAAAGTCTAAACACATGTTATCATATTTTCTGTACTTAATAGACTTGTATGTCCCAAGTACAGCTTGTTTGTTCCCAGAAGAACCTGATGCATCATATCCTTGTGTAATCAGAATGAATGTTAAAATTCTTTCCATCATACCAATGCTAATTATCCAGAATAGTTGCACAGAAAAGTCTGTCAGTAACGCGCATAATTTTCCTCAACAAACAACACAGGGATTTGACACAATCTGCCCATTAATATATACTAGTGCAGAATGTACACGAGAATCCCAGAATGTACCAGTAGAAGTCAAGGTGTTGATTGGGCATGCAGAATGTGGGTAGATGAGTGTTTAACAATAAATATATAATGAATTTGACTGAACAACACTGAACAGCAGTATTGGAGAATGTATTTTGAATTCTACATATATAAATATTGTAATGAAAAGCCTATCGAACAAGCCAGAACATTCTCCCCCCCCCCCAGTCAAGGCCAGTCTTAAGCAGGTTCTAATGCAGTGGTTCCCAAATCTAGCATCACTATTTTCCAAGTTTGAGGTAAAACCGATGGGATGATTAAAAAAAAAATTAAAGCTGTGGATTCAGAGATTAGACTCTGAAATCTTTGAACAATTCCCTTCCAGGGCAGATTTCGTCCAGATGTCAGGAGAAAATGTTCCAAAGAAGATCCTCAACGTTATTAAGTCTCATTTAGAGCAATTGAACTTGCAGCTAAGGGAATATTTTCCAGTGACAGATGATAGTGACATGTGGATAAGGAATCCATTTGCTGATGGGGCGTCAACTAACCTGTCTCGTACACTACAAGAAGAAGATTCATTGGCAGAATTTTTAAATGACAGCTCATTAAAATTAGAGTTTTTGCAATTACAGCTAGTTGACTTCTGGTTGTATGTAATGACTGACTATCCTGTACTTGCAAAAAAGCTTTGAAGTGTTTAACTATGTTTCCCTCTACTTATTTGTGTGAAACTGCATTCTCCCAGATCACGAACTTGAAGTCAAAGTTAAGAAATAAACCTGATATCGACAGTGACCTAGTATTGAAATTATCAGACATTAAACCCAGTATTGCAGAGTTAATTGTTCGAAATCCGCTTCATTCTTCACATTAAACTATGTTTGATACCATTCTTCTCTCCTTCTCAAGGAGAAGGATTAAACCAAGAATGGTTTGTTCTGGTCTCAAAAGGCAAATATGATAGCTGGTCACTCCAGCGCTTCCTTGGACGTCCCACACCTCTCCGTCCCCTTGGCTTATAGTTCCATAGTTGTTTGGGGATGTGGCAGTCATCCGTTCGGCAAAGATGTTCTCACCAATTCAGCTGATACTGGGCGATCCTGTCGAGTTTACTTATAATATTCAGTTCCTGGTGTATATCTGTGTTTCTTCTATGATCCTGAAGAGTATACCCTGCCACGTGCCTGAGAATTCTCATTTCAGCCGCTTGGATGCGACTGACCTGGCCTTTTGATAAAGTCCAATTCGCAGACCCATAAAGTGTGGGAAGAGCCATCACCTTGTAGAATTTTAGGCATGTTCCTTTACTTGCTGACTTAAGGGTTTGCCTGATGGTCCTGCACATAAGGTTGAACTTATGCACCACATCATTGCGTGCATTATAAGACACTGCAGCCCGGGTATTCAAAACTGCTAACTTGTTCCAGGACAGTACCACCTATAACAATTTTTGCCCATACAGGATCAGTTCCACAAAAAGCCATCACCTTGGTTTTAATTGTGGATATCTGCAATCCAGAGTCTTTGCAGATTCCATTTAACAAATGTGTTTGATATCATTAATATTATAATTCTGCAAGTTAAGAGAATTTTGATTTTAATGCATTTTAAGTAAAATAAAAGAGTTTGTATCATACTTACTGTTTGTTTTATTTCAGAACTCAGAGTCCCTGAAATTTTTTATTTTGGGGGGGGGTCAATGGAACCACTGTTGTAGTGTATTCAAGACCACTTGAGATATGCATTAAGCCAGTGTGCAGGAAGGAGAGAAAGCTATACTGAACCTCTGCACGACCTATATAAAGCCATAGCAGCTGGCTTGTTCCGTGGTGTTGAGGAATTTCTTTAGCGCGGATCGAGTGTTTGTAGCGAAGTGTTGTTGTGCGGAGTTCTTTGTTATTGAGTGTGGACAATTTTTACTTGAATTATTTGTAAAAGAGACTATCTTGTTGATTACAAATTATTAATTGTGATAATTAAAGCTGATTATTAATAACTTCATTGGTGTCTTTTATTTTGTTTTCCACTGAACCATTGACCAGTGTACATCAGTTAGACTGTACTAACAATATTTTTCTGTTTTAGTTTTAGAAAGTTTTCAAATAATGGAAATGTGTAAAACACTTTTAATAAAATATATTATAAATGTAATGCAAAAAACATTAATTATAACAATTCAGTATAAACTGGACAGACAAAAATTTGACATTTAACTGGGATATAAAACAGGGGTCTCTGCCAGATGTAGGTTATTGTATCATTTATTAAAAATTTGTGTTTAAAAACCCCGTTGTTTCTCCATAAGTTATTTGAATATAATGTTAATTTCTCATCCAAATGTCTCTTCATATAAATACATTTATCTCATGTGCCTTTGTTTTAGGACAATGGTGAGAAGAAGTAGCAGACAAAAGAAGAAAGCTGCTACTGTAAACAGGAAAATAAAAGTTGAGGTTAGTGAGTTTCCATTAATGTGGTAACATTTAAAAATAAATTTGTATCTTCTGTATTGCTGTTGAGATGGTACAAACATCTAATGAGTTTTGCTCTGGTGACAGGCTGGTCCTGTACAGATTGCTGTGTAATGTAAAATGTTTGTTGTGAAAATTTACGTGTAAATTGTAGTTGACTGTATGCAGTTAGTTATTGATATTTGTACTTTCAATTTCATACATTTGAATAAGCTTAAATTTTTCAATGTAACAGGTTTTGTATGGTTTATCTGTAAGAAATATTAATGGATTGGAAGTTATATTGATTACTGGTTCCAAGTTTTGTTGTAACAAAATGGCCATGAAATTTTGCAACTTTGAATACACAATTTGTTATGACAGCTGTTAATTAAATAACTATCAAGAAGGCAGTTAGGATATTTGTTTCAATTAGAAATGCCTTGTGTATTCCAACAGTTGAGTTATACACTTTTTATAGTCATAAATAATAGGTTGATCTGCACCCAGAACAGTGACTAGTTTATGTATGGTTTACGTGGTATCCATCCAACTTGTTCCTGAGTCATTACTTACATAGGAAATCATTACATAGTCTTGCATCACATTTTTTTAACAAAATCTGTGTGTACAGAAACTTGAATATAAAATATGCACTGAATTAGTACAGATAAAGATACACAATTGAAAAAGACAATTTACAAGAATTGCAATAGTCTGGCCTTTGTTTTATATAAAGTTTAAGGTGTCTTATTTAAGAAAACTAAAATTGAAGTCTGAAATTATGAAAAATGTGATATTTTGTATTTAAATTATAGTGTCTATGTAAGATATAAAACTGTTCATCTTAACAAGTTTAGAAGTGTAAAGAGAGTTGGTCTGTAATTTTTTTTAGACTGACAAAATTGTCAGTGGACAAAGGAGATGGAAAAATCTGAAACTTTCAGAAAATCAAGTTTTGAGTCAAAGAAAGGAAAAATGTGAAATACTGTTTAGGCTTTACCATACAGCATTTTAGTCTTAGAAATTAAAACGTCGCTAGCATTGTGTAAACAAGGTGCACTGTGATACTCTGAGGTAATACCAGTAAAATTAGTCAACTCTCATTGGATACACACACATCATTTTGCTTTATATCAGAGATTGCGTACTAGTATTTCAAACTATTTTACTATTTGAATGTAGAAATTCTAATTGAAAACTGAGGATTTATGATGTTACTATTTGTTCTCTGTTATAGTCATCTCTGCTATCATACCCTAATAGTGTAATTAAAGAAGAGGTTGATGTAGATGATACGCACATGTTTTCTATTGATGAGGTAAGCAAAATAATCAACAGTCTTGATTTGTATTTTCACTTACATTTAAATTTGTAATCAGTATTTGATTGTTGAGTAAAATTCAAATTTTTCATGTGTTTTGTAATGTAATATAATGTGGTGTTTTTAATTTCATTTTTAAAGTTATGTTTTGTGATAAATGTTTATGTGAATTATGATAATTATAGTATTTCCATTAACTTAAGAAATTTTGAAACTATGAAGATTTATTTTGTCATAAGAATTTTGTTTACATGTTTATTAGGCACCTTCAGCATCTCATTTGAATCATGTAGTTAAGAATGAAGTGGCTTCGGATGTAGAGGACAATGACTTTCTTGGGATTTCTACAGTTAAGAATGAAATTACTTTGGATAGAGCTGATAATGGTTTTCTCGGGATTTCTACAGAGGAGGTATGTTTTTATGACTAGTAATGCCCAATTTTGTATTACAATGCGGACATTCTAAATAAGTAAGTTATATTGTAGATAAGGTAACAAAGTATTGTCATCCAAAACTGCCAGTATAAATAATTCCGTATAGAGTGCATAAGGCAGTGTAATATACTTTACTATGTTGGTAACTTCTTCTCTGTAGTTGGTTAATAATTCTTTTAATTGAAATTTTGATGCGCTTCTGTTGTATTTGCCGAGATGGAATTCAAAAATGTGTCGTTTTTCCTTCGAGCGTGCTGCTTATATAGTCGTCTCAAACTCCGGTTGACGGCGACAATTAATTTCTGCATCTAATTTTCTGATTGGTTCAAAATGATGTCATGATGCGGTCATTATAAAAATAACTTTTACATTATCGCTCTAAGCGTGGGTTTCGTTATTGTTAGTATTACTCGTACCCTTCCAAAATTCACAAATTTTATCTTATTTATGTTTGTTTCTCATTTATTCTAGTTACAAATTTTGATCTATTACTAGCATCATATTGCTCGGCTCCTTGCTGGTTATTTTGAGATGAATAGCGGCCAGTTTGGATACATTTTTAATTAATAAATTACATTTTGTTGATTAGCCTATCTTAAACATTGCTTTATTTCAAACGTCTTCTGCTACAATTTGCAGATTCTATTGCTGTATCTTTTAATATTTAATAAACAATCATTTTTTACTACATTGAACACAATTATAATATTTAAATTAACATATTATTCTATAAACTTGCTGTATCCAGCTGAACATTAATAATGCTTACAACATAATTCCTTATTACCATTAAATGGCTTGTTTCTTGTATTATTAATCATTCAAAATTACCCTTACTTCCTATAATTATTTTAATTGAACTTGTCTGGTGATATTACACCTTTTCCTTAATGGTTATTCATATTTTTCTATACTCTGTATAGTATGGTCTCTTTTTTATATATGATTATTATTTTTATAATCTCATTTATTATTTTGTATTTGTCTAATCATTTCATGTTTCTTTTTATAATTACAATATTTCCTTCATTATGCACTAGGCATAGTTTGTTGTGAGTTATCTTAATGGTTGTCTTTATTTCTGTATCTATTATAGACCTTTTGCCATTGTTTTGATTTTCTTATAAATCATGTGCTCTAGTTATTGCACAATATTATTGTTACTTGGCATATTGGCCCTAGTCATTATTCTGATCTTTTATTATATTATTTATTATTCATTAAGTTACTTTAACTCATCTTAGGTCATTCCCTTACACTTCACAATTCATAATAAGGTTTTGTTCACCTTACCTTATAATACATCTTTTTACAAAATTAACATACTTATAACATTTTTACATAAAGTTCTTTACATTGTTGATTACATTTGACATCATTTATATTTAGAACATGTACAATTTGTTCTTTCATTAATTTTTCTTCAATCATTATCTATTATGCCTTAGCATACCTTTCTTTCAAGGTTGATTTAACATTGTGATTATACTGTTAATCTCATTTTAATTGTTCATTTATCATAATTCATCTACAGTTTATTATTATCAACAAGATATTTCATTTTATTTCTTTTGCTAGTTATTTCCTTTTAATTGTTCAGCTACTGCGCTGTTTACTTTACTCTAATACATTTTTTAAAAATATAAGTTATTTCACCTTTCATTTATTTATGGTGTTTGATTTTGTCTAATTGTTTTATACTCACTTAACTAATCTATTGGGGAACTAGTCTTCATCAATGTCTCAGTCTATTCGTGAGTTTATTTTGTATTGTCATTGAATGCTGTTTGTAGATTTACTACTTGTTATCATCACTTCTTGTTGCTCAGCTAGTTTATTTCTATGGAACAGTTTGTACTGTTACATATATGCCTCCTCTCCAAAGTTGATTATTTTGGAAAACAGATTTTATTTGGTTGATAAAATTATCAATTTATTTTTTGTGTAGATTCTTCATGATATTCCTGCTTTCTTATTGAGTTCAATGGGTTCTTTGAGATTTATTTCCTCTTGATGATTCTTTAAACTTCTTATTTGCACCGGAAAACCGTGTTGATACTCATAGTATATTTTGTTATTAAAATTCTCTACTTGTACCTTACTTAATGGTATTCCTGTCTTTTCTTCTCTGGAACTTTTTTAACTTCTTCCGACTTATTACGCCTTCATTTCTTATAGTTATATTAATATTTAATTCCCTCGCTTGGTGTATCATCCCAAAAATACTATACTTCCCTAACATTTTTCCCTAACATTATAGTTGGTTCGGTTCGAAGAGGCTCTATTGGCATCCATTAACTCCGCCGTCCATCCTATATCTTCTTCTGAGACCAGAGGAACTTCATCTCTGCTCAGGCAAATGATTGTTGGATTTAGTCACAACATATCACAAATAATTACTCAATTAAAAGGTAGCCCTATCGCTACTAAACATACTCTGGGGATGCTTATTCTATTACTTTCGAGGTTTCATAATATTTCTTTCTTAACTTATTTATATGGGCATCCTGTAGTTCCATTTATTTTCATATTATTCACAGGTAAAGTAGGTAAACTTGTTCGACATTTATTTTAAATTCTTAGTTCTGTGCTGTCAATTAATTATACATTATAATCCATATTGTATTATTTTTTATCCTCCCATTTACTTCTCCAGTTAAACACTGAATTTCATCATTATCAATATGTTGTATTGGCATATTCTTCCTTCATCTAACTTATTTCTCACCTTTCTTAAATAGTAACTAGTCTTAATTGTTCTTCTCATTGTTATCATCCTGATTAATATTGTTATCCATATATTTATTATAGTCATTCTTTTTATCGTCTAGTCTTTGTCTGTACCCCGAAATTAGTTTATTCCATTTCATAGTTAGTTGAAAGTTGAAATGTGGGTTTCCATCATTGTCCCGGTTATCCGGTGGATTTTGCGGTTGGTTAGATGGCTGTTCCTGTCTCGTTCCAGGATTGTTGTTGACGTGTTCATCGTTACTTCTATCTTGATTGTCCTCCCTACTTCTGCTATGTCCTTGGTATGGGTCGCTGTCTAATCTTCTATTCGATTGATAGTATGGCCTTCGGTATCCTCAATTATGACTGTGGATATAGTTGACACGAGGTTGGTAGTTTCTATTTGGATTATTATTACCCCAATAGTTCGGCCGATTATTATTATTATTTCCAGTGTTATCCTGGTTAGTATTATTAACTGGGTGGCCTTGGTTGGAATTGTTCTGGTTTGTATTATTATTATTATTGTTACCAGATTCATTGTTATTCGTGTTATATTGATTATATCGGGTGTCAGTATTTCTAATGTAAGGAGTATCCCTTGGTTGATCTTGTTGATAGTATTTTCGCTGTGCCGCCCTGTCTAGTAGTTTTTCCATCTCTGGGATAGTGTGAACCTGACCACCCCATCTTGCTTGTTCGATGTCTTCTCTATAATGGTTTGCCAGTCTTGTTACTGAACACTCCTCAGGAATCCTGGGTTCCAGGTTTCTGTCTAGACATACCTTTCCAAGGAAGTACACCGATGGTGTTTGTCCATAATTCGGTTCATATTTTCCATGACAGGTTGTCTCTTACTATGTTTTGCGTTGTTTCCGACCAATACTTGTTCTTGAATTGTTTCTTAAATTCTGGGAAATTCTGGATGTCATGTCTATTCGCCATCCACCAGTTGTCGTTTGTGTCCTTAAACATTTCGTCCAATATGCATTTGATTGCAGTCCAGCGAGTTTCCCTGTTTCTGGCTATGTATGCCTCCACTCTCTCAAGGAACTCTATCGGGTTGCGTTAACAATTTTTAAAGTTGATAATTTCTCGTTGTTCTGTAATTGGGCTATGCGATGCATGGCATGGTCGACTCTGATTAGATTCGAATTCTTCCTGGGTGATCAACTCTCGTCGATTGAGTTCTTTGATTTTTTCTTGATTTTTTATCACCTGACTCCGGACTGTATTAATGTTGGTGCCTACTTCTTCAAATCTCACTTCTACCCTTACACCTTCTTCTTGAACCTCTTTCTGCAGTGATTCGTGTAGGGCTGTACTGTTATCTTTTGCATTCTCGATTCTTACCTGGAGGTCTTCCTGGATATGCTGTACCTCCTGATGTGTCGGGTGAGTCTCGGATATACTCGTTCGAAATTCAGCGATCTGTTCTTTGACATTTCTACTCAATTCCTCCCTCATTGCCTTATTGTTATCCTCCATTTTCTGGTTTAAGGCTTCGACATTATTATCGAAAGTTTCTTTTAATGAAGCTATGTTTTTATTTAAAGTGTCTGTGGCTTTATTCTGGTTTTCCTTCAATTCTTTATTATTATCGTCTATTTTCTTATTTAACGTTTCCATGTTCTTGTTATTATTTTTATCGGTCTCGTTTATTTTATTATTTAGCGTTTCCATGTTTTTATTATTATCGTCTATTTTGTTACCCAATTCTTCCTTTAATGATTCTATGTTTTTATTATTATTTTTATCGGTTTTGCCTATTTTCTTATTGAATTCCCTCATCATCCTCATCATTTCCTGGAATTTCTCGTTTTCTGTTTGCACGTGTTTCTCAGGTGGGTTTTCTACTGTATCACCTGCTGTAACCTCCACTTCGGGCACTGGTTGGGCCTCCTTGTCTTCCATGTCGGATTCGGTGTCTGTGTTTTTGTTTCTTCTTTTTCTGGAACTCGATCTACTACTACTTATGGGAAGCATGGTTGTTTTATTGTAGTCGCCGAGCTAAAATAGGATTATTAAAATAATGTACTGGAATCCTGTACCCTCCTATCTACTTTAAGCCACACTAGTTGGTCGCCACTTTATAAGTTACCGCTCTCGCACCCCTTTGATTAAATTTTATTTAATCTTGTTATTAAATAATTTTATTTATTCGATATTATTTAATCTTGTTTCTCGTTTTAATTATTTTATATAATTGTTTAATTATTGTAATCTCTTTTAATTAATCTGGTTCACTTTGGAATCCTCTTGACGTTCCGACGCAGTTCCGTTGGTCTAAATTGTCGTTGTACAGTAATAATGTTGTTTTGACTAGTTTATAACGTAATTACAACTTGCACGTACCTTTGGTGTAGAACTGGTAGCTTATGTCTGTCTAAACTGGTTGTTCAAATTGTCTTGGTATGTTATAAAACAACTGATTCGTCAAAACAGTAGATTAGCACTGTTTAAAAGTAAGTGAGTTAAGTTTGTGTTATTTGGGCGCCATATGGAATCTATGTTGTTATTTCATAAAGTAATTTATTTAGCTGAATAAACGAAATAATTTTAATTAATATTGTTAAATTATTCACTTGACTGTATTATGAAATTAATTTAATTAAATAATTATTTTCTTGTTACTGGTTATAAATTTGAATGGTTGGCACTTCACACGGCCATGCCGCCAACTTAACCGTTTGAGTGGCTTGAATTTACAACTCTTAAATAAGACAAAATTACTAAAAATTACTTCAGTAAGTTTGTACAACGTTTGTTAATTAAGATATTACTGTTTTATTACTCACTGAGTGCTTTTTGAATTATTTACGTACAACTGAACAATGATTTATTGATTACAATTGACCTGGCTTATTTCTCTGATAACCCAGAAGGTTGGCAATGTTGACTAATTAAATATTTATTTATCTTCAAATTTCTTATATCTCAAGGGTGAATCCTTTCGAGCTACAGAATAAAACTAATATGCCTCGAGTTACGATGCTTCACAAATATTTAGTTTAGTAGGTTAGACACCTTTAGAAATTCAGACTTATTAACAAAATGTTCGTCTGACCTTTACGATTTTTGAGGTTAACTACGGTTAGCCTAAATCATTAATTCTTGTATTGGAATTGAGTAATTCCTTTTTTAAAAAAGTGTTTATAATGATTAATTCTTATAGTGTCAGTGTTTGGTGTTTAGTACATAAGTGAATTTACTCTGAATTATTTCTTATAATAATAATATAATACAGTGAAACTTGGTTAATTCGAACTTGGATAATTCGAATAAACTGGTATTCCCCTTGAAAAACGTATTTAAACTCTTATAAAAATGGCATGCCTAATTCGAAGTAAAAAATATTTCATTTGGATAAGTCGAAGCTTTTTTCAAAGACAAAGTTTAAAATGTTTGCTTAGCTCGGAGTGTTTGCTTTCGTTTTGGTTGAAAACAGACACAATACAGTCATACACAATAGGTGTAGGTACCATTATACCTAACTGTAATCGCATGAGGAATGTAGGGAATTCCAAACTTGCTCTGTACACAATACTGTATCCCCAGGGTAGTTTGGAATTTCCCCTACCAAAACAGAGTTAAGTCAGTAATGTTACAGTACAGTTGAATAGTGCGTAAGGTGTGCTGCTCGATTTAATTGCGTGCTGTCAAAATCGTGTTGTTCGATTTAATTTTAAAACTAAAGTAGTGTTTTGGCTACAATTACAGCTTACGCGTATTCTAGAGGTTATGTTCAGTTTAACAATGGCTAAGCGCGGCCCGTACAAGAGTTTAACTTTAGACGAAAAAGTTAAAGTGATACAAGACGTGGAACGGGGAGCAAAACGAAAATGTGACATTGCAAAAGAATATGGTATTTTACCGAACACTTTGTCGTCTTTCTTAAAAAATAAAAACACACTTATGGAAAACTGGAATAAAAAAAACGGGAAAAGTCGAAAGTGGGTAAGAACAGCAGATTATCCTGCAGTGGACGATTGTGTTTTAAAGTGGTTCAAACAAACTCGTGACCAAAACATTCCTTTAAGTGGACCAATAATCCGTGCAAAAGCAGAAGAATTCGCAGAGGCATTGGTCATTCGGGATTTTAAGGCAAGTACCGGTTGGTTTGCGGGTTTTAATGACAGAAATGCGATTTCTTTTCGAAATGTTTGTGGTGAGAGCGGATCAGTGAGCGGACATTTAGTAGGTGAGTGGCATGCTGAATTAGCGAAAACTATCAAAAATTACCAGCCAAAAAATATCTTTAATGTTGACGAAACAGGGCTATTTTTTTATGTGTTTACCAAACAAAACATTTTCATTTAAAAACGAAAATTGCAGTGGAGGAAAGAATAGTAAAGAAAGGTTGACAATTTTGATAGGGTCAATAATGGATGGGTCAGAAAAATTACCACTTTTAATGATTGGCAAAGCAGCAAAGCCGAGATGTTTTAAGTCTGCAAGAAGTTTACCGGTAACTTACGAAGCCAATAAAAAAGCTTGGATGACAGCTGCACTGTTTGAAAAATGACTTCTGAATCTTGACAAAGAACTTGGTCGGAAAAAGAGAAAAATTTTGTTGTTTATCGACAACTGCACGGCCCACAACAACCTTCCATCGCTAACGTGGATTAAAATTGAATACTTTCTGGCTAACATGACCTCAGTTGTTCAGCCTATGGACCAAGGGGTTATTAAGAATCTGAGACATTTTTATCGTCGACAGGTTGTTATGAAAATCTTAGGAGTACCAAACAAAAAATCAATTAACGTATTGGACGCTGCTCATATGATACATAATGCATGGAACAAAGTTAAGCCTAGTACGATAACACACTGTTTCAGGGTCGCTGGTTTCAAGATCAGAAATGATGAAGCAAATGAAGTTGCAAACTCTACAAATACTGATGGGAACCATCCTGAAGAAAATACACCAGATGGCTGGGAAGATTTAAATGTTGATGTAAGCTACGAAGCGTATTTAAATGTCGATGCTGACGTCGCCATCTGTGGAACTCTGACGGATAGGGAAATTATCGAAGAAGTGGTGAAAAATACGCAGGGATCTTCTGAAGCAGAAGAAGAAGACGAAGAAGACCTTCAACCAGAGAAAGCGATTCCATCCACTTCTGAGGCAGTTTCAATGATCAAAGACTTAAAACGATTCGTTGAAGCTCAGTCCAACGTTAATAACGAAATTTTTTGTGCTGTGAGTGAATTAGAATATTTTATTCAGTGTTTACAACTAAAAAAACAAAAACAAACGAAGATTACACATTTTTGGGGTACAGGTAATTCTCTTTTATAAATGTTGGTTCATGTAATACAATTTTTGAGTAATACCCTGTAAAATAACTCACTTTATTACTGAAATAAATTAGTTTCTTCTGTGCTATTAATGTACATTATTTCTGTTGCAGTACTTAACAAAAAATGTGAACTTACAGTATTGTTCCGTATGATGTTGGTTATTTCAAATTTTGGATAATTCGAGTTTTTTTCCTTTCTACTTGAAGTTCGAATTAACCAAGTTTCACTGTAATTGTACACTGTTACTTATATTTTGCACTGCACTCCCTGATTAATAATCTTTTTGATTATTATATATTCACTATGTGATCTCAATACACTGATGCACACTTTCACTTTCAAAAAACTTTCCGCGAAGAACGATTAATACTTCTTGTTGTTATTTACTTGGGTTAGGAAACACTTCTAACCTCGTTCTGATGGTTTCACACTACTAGTTAAAGAATACTGATTGTCGTAATTCACTTTACTATGTAGGTAACTTCTTATCTGTAGTTGGTTAATAATTCTTTTAATTGAAATTTTGATGTGGAGCTTCTGTTGTATTTGTCGAGATGGAATTCAAAAATGTGTTTTTCCTTCGAGCGTGCTGCTTATATAGTGTAAGTGAACGCGATTCGTCCCTTTTGAATCTCGCGTTAGAATCACCGATTTATTATTATTACGATTATTAATTATTTTTTATTTGTTATTTTATTTAAGTTCATTTAAGTTATATGGGTTCTGTTTTGCTTATTATAAAGTTGTTGATTTAAAATTTTCAAGATTAGGAGTAATTGTTTAAACTGTTCATCGTTCGTCAAATGTTGAGTATTGGACAGAGGTTGGTTCTTCTTCACTAGTAGATATAATTCGGTTGCGTTGGTTCTCACTGGAATCAAAGACAATTTTGGATAACTGTACTTACTTTGAGTGATGTCCTGGTTATCAGGTAGAGTGTATCAGCTTATCTAAAAAACAACATGAATTCAAAATCACTTGTGGCGCCGTCGTGTTGCCAACCGTTGCATGTCGTCTACCGAGCCTGTAAATGCCTATCTACATGAAATAATTGGGCCAACTCTAATTTGTTAGTTGAAACATGATTTATTTCTCGTTAAAGTCTGTGTATTAATTTCCTTGAACCATTAACATAAGAAAGTCAGACTTCACAAATACTTTTTCATTTCGTAAAACTCTTCTTAAAATCTGGGGGTAGTTAAGCTGCATACGTGGATACAACACTCCACGATGTTTTTGTTTACAATATTTTTAATCGACATGGGTTCTTTTAGCTGACAAGATACTAAACGGTAACACAACACAACAATTATAATTATTTAATAGAGTGGTCACCTCTGATAACTAAAATCTCAATTCATTAATAAAACTTCAACAGACGGCTTGCGTCAACTTCTAGGTTAGCCCTGGCGTGTCTGATATAATACCAGATAAGTTAATTAAAATTCTAAATGGTCAATCAACAAAGAAAATTCAAATTTACTAAAGTTATAAACATCTTCAGCATATCCAACTATTGTTAGACTACTAGATGGGATATCCTTTCTCAGGTATTTTTCTTAATTCTAACAACATATCAGTAGGTTATGAAATGGTGGTACACTGACTTAACCTATTAGGTTCAGTAAAGCATACTGTCCTTTTATAATTGGTTAACAATAATGTTATAATTAGAGTAAATAATATTCATTAACTCTTATCCCTAGTCTAATTGTTAATTGACTTTACGAGGGTTAATGCCTCTTCAAAGTTCATTATATATCCTTAACTCTATACATTGTCAGGTTATGGTCCACTTCTTAAGTTTATAATAATAATATTAATTCACCATACTCCCTTTTTATTTATAAGAGTGCGATTGCTGGGATTGTACACTAGCAATCGTATTCACACTTCAACTAGGCTTGATTAATTCGTTATATCACTTTATTAATGCTTTTAGACATATCGAGTTGTATTAACCCCAAATATGACGTTTACTACACGCACAGGTTAGGTTAATTTACTTTTCTGGTGTCGAGAACTCTCGTCTTGTTTCCTGAGTCGATCGTATAATAAGAATGACGCTTTGCTTGGCGTCCCTTGGTTGGCCAAACCTCGCTGTAATTAATTTGATTGGTGGAAAGCTCGATGACACCTCGCTGGCTTTTTCCGGTGGCGTTGGTCTTTGGTGTCGAGAGTATGAAAAATATTTTCTTCCAATTTACACAAATATATTAAATCCATTTAATTTCCTTATGGTGCTTGGGAGTTCTAATTTAATCATCTCAATCATTTGCAATTGTCCTTTAGATTAATTAGATACCCCTCAAGCCATAATTCTGTTCATGTTTGATAATTTCTTATTTTCACAACTTATGCCTATTACAATATTTTTATTTAAAACTATCTTACGTTTCTGGTATTTACAATTTAACTTAACTACTAATTATTTTTACTACTATTCAGTCTCTTTCTGCTTTTTAGTTAGATTATAATCAGTTATGTGTGAAAACAACTCTAAAATTGGGTGTAAACCCTGGTGTACAGATAGCATTATGGTTTAGATTTAGTTGATATAATTCATTGATGGTATTTTATGAGTTAGTTGTAATGGGGCAAATAAAGCTGAGGGTTTATTTTTCTATTTTTCATAATAATTGTAATAATCTGGGGCCAACTCGGCTGGGCAACATTTTTTATCACAAAAGCTTGATTTGTTTAACACCCTGTGGTTAGCTCGGTGTCAGGCCGAGCGAGGTATGAGAACAATTAAGAGTCTGGGAATGTGTACGAGCGCGCGAGTGTGCCGCCTTTTGCACAACGTGAGAATCATGTACATACATTCCATAGTCAGACATACGATGGAAAGAGCCAATCAGCGCTCAAATTTATGACCACGTGGCCAGCGAGACGGGCTGCCGAGCGGACCTGCGCTTCGCATGATGCTGGATTAGCGTTTATTTTAAAAATAAAAGGATAAAAATGATAGCGGGATTATTTTAAGTTTTTGTAAGGGCAAGAGTGTAAAGGTTTCGATATTAAACCATAAAATATCGTGGCGACCTGGGCAGTTTAAAAGGTAAGTTCAAAGTATTATGATGGTAAGTAATATTCTGGCAGCAGTGAGCGTTAGTATTATTATATTATTATTTTATAATGGGTAAAAGGATTATACCGTCACATAGTTACCTTTCACACGTATTCTTAAGTCTTCCCTTCAACTACTGGTCATCATTGTCTGACTTAATTGATGCCCTTTTTTGTGTATTTTTGTTATTGACATATTTAGTGTTTGGCACACCTAGGCCTTGTTTTTTATCCTGCTTTTAATCTTAGGATACATTGTTTATATTGATTACATTTTAATCACTATTTGGGGTCTTGTCTATCTTATGAGTTTACTACTGTTGGTTTAGTCTGATACTCTGTTTAACATAATATTTAGTATCAGTCTCTAGGCTCCTTTTAATCCTATTACCCCCCAAGTTAATCTTAACAGTGGTTTGTTCATTGCTATTGGATTAATTCTGAATATTGTTACTTATTTATCTAAATTAACTATTACAACTTCGGGTTATTGCATTTAGTGGTTTTGATACAATTATTCCCTTGAATTATACTCTTTACGCTACACTCACTTGTTGCACACACCACTAGTCACTGTGACACCGATTAGCGCTTTCGAACATACCCGTTCATCATCAGATCATAATTGCCACATGGCAGTTATGATCTGATGATGAACAGGTACGTTCGAAAGCGTTAATCGGTGTCACAGTGACTAGTGGTGTGTGCAACAAGTGAGTGTAGCGTAAATTATTTAACCACTAATAAAATTTGTAGTTTATACTCTTTACCTTCACCTATAGTTCAGGCACTATATGGTGTTACATCTTTTCTCTTAACTCTTAATTATTTTTAATTTAGTGAACATTCTCCTTTACAAAATAGTGATAGTAATTATTCTCAGGTGTTACAATCATTTGATTGGTAGTAGTATATCACCTTTTTCTGTTAATTCAGTAAAACTTCTTGCATCTGGTCTCAAGATACAAGTATGTCTATTTTACATTATCCTGATATATTTTTAAGCTAATTACATTTGTTTTACATTATATAAGTGACTGTGAACCTTGCTGGTTCTATTGACACTAATATCTCATCCCTTTTTTACCTTATTGTTAAAGTTTTTGAAAGATTTGTTAGGTAACTTTAGAATGTTTAATTTCTTGTTTGAATTTACACTAATTACAATACAATTATAATTCTTCTATACATTATTTTTGTGTTGGTATTACCCTTTTAATATTTAGGTTCATTACCCTCCAACAGAAATTGGATTATTAGTCATTTAATTACTTAATTCCTTTATTTGAGGTGCCTAATTCACATTGAGTGAGGTTATGGGTCCTATCTTGGTTTGACAACAATGTGTTTATTTTATTATGATTTCAATGTCTTTTATTTCACACTATTATAGTACTAATAAGGTTATTTATTATTTTAGGTTTATTATACACCCTTTTGTCTCTATCACCCTTCTTAAAACAGTATTCATTAATATCATTCTCTAAGTAATATCCCTACATTTGCTCTTGTTACAAGGCTGGTCTGCATGATTCATTTTAGTTATTCTTCCAGATACACAGTTAATTTATACTTTTACTAAATTTGCTTCACTCTCGTGACTCTTATTCATTATATCATTCATTTACTTTATAAGTTTTCTTTGCAGCATAGTTATTTATATTATTTCATTTTGTTTTGATGAACACAGAACACCTGCCCAAAAGTGATATCTCGAAAACTAGATCCAGTTACGCTCAGCATTTAATGCTGTATAATCATAAGTACTCAGACTTCCACACAAACTTTAAACTGCTTCATAATTGTAAAAAGGGTGCATACATGAACGCTGTGGAGGAATATGAGATATACAGGGCTTCTAAGTTACAAACGGACCATCTACTTAATGACAGAGTTTCGTTCCGATCGAATCTGCTGTACAACACGGCCATCGATATCGATGGGTCAGCGGGCAATGATAACGGTCATATAAGACAAAGTGCAACAGTTGGTCGTTGGCGGCGAGACGATGCGCATCGGACTGTGCCGTGACTGTGTCGGTGTTTAATTATGTGTGGTGTTTTTGTGTTTGTGTATTTTAAATAGTTGACGACCCCTTTTGGGTGAATTTGATGTTTTTATAATTTTTAAAAACCTGATGATGAGAATTTATTCTCGAAACGCGTTGTTTTAAGGAAAAAACTAAAGAAGTCACAAGACGGAAGTTAATACAGGTAATTGCCTAATATTAATTCTAAATATTTATATTAGTTTATCAGCCTTCATTATTACTCTGTTCTTTACTTTGGGCTTTCTTGTTATGTGTAGGGCATATCTTATTCTTCTTTCTGTTTTTGTATCTAGTTGGGTTTGGTAATGTTCTTCTTTACTCCACTTATAGATTCTTCTCTCTGTCTTTGGTTTCCTCATTCTTTACCTAATCTATTGGGTTATTTGTCAGTTAATTCTGTTTCGTCTAAGTCATTGTCATTATTCTTTGATCATCTTCATCAGTTTGTTAAAGATGTATTCTTTATTCTTTTAAAATTAATTTCTACTTATCTTTGTGGTTAACATTAAAGTTTGGATGTAGCATTTCTTATGATTTGTTATTGTTGGTTATTGTTTGTTTTGGACCCTGGTGGTCATGATATTATGTAAAATTACATATTGCCTCCTTGCAAAAAATGATTATTTCTGACAATATCTTCATGGTGTGGAAGAAATCATCATTACTTATGGTTATCATTCATCATAGTATTTCTTCAAAGATGCTTGGTTGAATGTCCCTTTGTTTTCTTATTTACTGGATCTGAAATTTCATATATGTTGTTATGTTTGTTCTTGATGATGGTATACGGACCTGTATACAGTAATAGTAGTTTTTTAGTGATACCCTCCATTGTACTGGGTAATTCCCGGTTTTTTATTAACACTATCTCCTACTTGGTACTGTATTATTTTCTATGGTGTTTTGTTCTGGTATTTTCTTCTTCTTTCTTCTGCCTTCTCCATAATCTTATTATGAAATTGAACTTTGTTGAACTGGTATTCCTGGCTTTGGGGAAATTTAATAATGTCAGTGATTTCTCGGGATGGCGGTTTTTCAAACATGGCATTATATGGTGTGGTTTCGATAGATGGGTAATGAGCTAAACTTATGAAGTCTTCTGCTGCCGATATGTATTCATTCCATTTCCGCTGTTGGTTGGAACAGTATGTCCTGAGGATTCCCCCACTTCTCTCAGCACTCTTTCCGCAGGGTTCTGCTGGGATGGTACACTGAAGTCTTATAAGTCTTCACACCATGATCTAGCAGTGTGTCTTTCCACTTCCTCCCCTTGAATTGTGTCCCATGATCAGTTATGATAGTCTTCGGATTTCCCACTTAAGGTATATAGTTTTGGATTATGACGTTGAGTATCTTCTTAGTGGTGGCACGATTTATTGGGTATAATTTTATGAATTTCGTGTAATGGTAAAATATTATAATGATGTATTTATATTGATGTCGACCCTCCACTGCGAGGGAGAGGACCGCAGATGTCTACAAGAACCTTTTCTAATTTATTAGATGAAGTTATGGATATCATTATCCCCTCCTTCTTCTCGTTGTTGCATTTTACCAATTGACATGTGGCAATTTCTAATATAATTATGCACCCTTCTGTTTACGTACAGGTGTTCCTCCAGTGCCTTTATTACTTTCAACGCTCCCATGTGTCCATAACGTATATGATAATCGATGATGATTTCCTTCTCAATCATTCTGGGTATTACCAGTTTCCAAGTATTATTGTGGTACCTCGTCTTGATGAATAAAAGATTATGATGTATACAATAGTAAGGTATTATCCTATTGTCCTGTGCACCCAATCTCTGTTGAATTTGCATTAATTTGATGTCTTTCTTCTGGTGTTGTTCGATTTCTTTAACTATTTCTTCCAAGTCTGATCGACCCTTAATGATGTGATCGATTTTTGCAATTGTTTCCTTCTCTCCTTCATAGGTTTGATTGGTTATATTGATATGTGACAATACGTCTGCTGCTATATTCTTCTTGCCTGGAATGTACTCCCAACTGATATTATATTCCTGCAAGACTAGGGTCCATCTTGTTAACCTCCCGTGGCTTAATTTACAGTTTTTTAAGAGTGATATGGACTTGTGGTCAGTCCGCATGGTTATTGAATATCTCAAAATATAGGTCCTGAATTTGCCGCATGCAAACACTATGCTTAACAATTCTTTTTCTGTCACATTGTAATTTCGCTCGCATTTGTTCAATGTTCTACTGGCAAATCTTATGACAAGGTAGTTCCCTTCCTCGTCCTCTTGGTACAATGCAGATCCTAAACTGATGTCGCTTGCATCATAATTCAAGTAGAACAGCTTATTGAAATCTGGGTGATGTAGCATTACAGTTTCCAGAAACTTGTTCTTAATTAATTGAAATATGGTGTCTTGGTTTGGTCCCCACGTCCATTTGTCTTTCGATGATAATTGTGGTGACAATTTTGTTGTTAACTCTGAATAACTACTCTGGAATTTACGATAATAGTTACACAGACCTAAGACAGACTGTAACTGTTTTTTGTTTTTCGGGGTTGGGAATTGTTGGATCGATTCTACCTTTTCTCTTGACGGAGTTATACCTTGCTCTGATAAATTGAAACCTAAAAACTGCACCTCCTTAGCTATAAATTTCGACTTCTCTAGTTTTAACGTTATGTTGTTTCCCGATAGCTTTCTTAATACGTGTTCTATTCTACAACAATGATCCTCCTAATTGGCAGAAGTTAGTAAGTCGTCTACATAGATGGTAGTGAACTGTAGCACTTCTTGACCTAATACCTGGTCCATACATTTAATAAACACCGCTACAGAGTTCACTAATCCGAATGGTAATTGCTTAAATTGGTAATTGGGTCCTTCAAATATGAACGCCACGTACCTCCGGCTATTTGGGTGTAGTTCCACCTGCCAGTACCCGCAAACTGTCCCAGGAGCTAATAAATTGTGTGCCATGAAATTTCTTCAATATCTCCTCTATTTCTCCTGGAGATGTCCTGTCATTAATTAAAGTTTTATTAATCTCTCTCGCATCCAAACAAAGTCTTACTTTACCGTTCTTCTTCTGGATAGCTACAATAGGGCTGGTGTAAGGTGACTGACTGCACTCAATTATGTCATCCTTCAATAGTCGGTTGATTTCTGTCCTGACTGCCTCCTTTAGCGAATACGCAATAGGGTAGGATTTCCTATTAAAATTTACCGGCTCTCTAAACTTCAGTTCACATTGATAATTCTTGACCTTACCCGGGGTGTCTGAGAATACATGTCTATATTTGTTATATATTTTTATCGACTTTTCTACTTGATTTTGATTTAGTGGATTGTCACGATTCGTCGACTTAAATTGGCGTATTTGTTCTATCTTCTCATTCCATAAACTGTTATTGTTTTCTTGATTGGGTGTCTGATTCCTAGAACTTTGTAATTCCCTAACGTGGAAAATGGTGCGGACCTGAGGGGCTTCGTTGCTTCCAATTAACTCAGCCGTCCACTCCAAATCTCCTGAGCTCAGAGTCATTCTTGCTCTGCTCATGTCAATAATTGCTGAGTATTTTCTCAGAATATCGCAGCCGATTAAACTGCAAAATGGTAAGCCATTGGCTACTAAAAATATCATAGGAATTTTAACCCCATTATTAGTCACTTCTACTCTGACCTGCTTCTTGGCTGTTTTATTTTGACGCCCTGTCGCTCCTACTAGTATTATGTTGTTGATTGGTAAAGTTGGTATTATTGATTTACATTCCCCTTGTATTCTGTTTATCTCAGTACTATCAATTAAAGATACGCTCGCACCAGTGTCGATCATCAATGTGGTGGTCACCCCGTTTATTTCAGCTGTTGCATATGCTATTTGATTATTACAGTTGACATTGCCGATCTCCCCCTTTTCAAGTAGCTCCTGTCTGATATTCTTTAAATAATGACTCCATATTATAGTTATCGTCTTGTCTTGTTTTCGTTTGTCATGTCCGTAAGTGTACCCAATAGATTGGTTCAGTGAGGGGTTTTGTTGGTTTCTCACTGCCGCTGTTCGTTTAAAGAGAGTTCATTCTCTTCTTCCCATCTGTCCGGCGTGTTTGATCGATTCATTTCGTTTATTTCTGGTCATACTCCAGGGTGATGGTTTAATTCGTCGGGGTTCCTCCTCCTGTTGTCTTCATTACTTCGGCTCCTTCGTGGTTCGCTCCTAGAATTTCCCCCATCATTGTGGTTGTACGTCCTATCATCATGTCCATTAAAACTCCGGCGTCTCTTGATAATTTCGCCTCCTCCCATAATCATTATTGGCTTGGACATAATTAACTCTTCTGTATGGTTGATTCTGATTATTCCCGCCTGGGTTGTTTGATCGGTTGTGGTTATAGTTGTTATATTGAGGCCGTCTCATGTTATTATTGTTATTGTCAGTGTTATTGTTACCCTGATTGTTCGGTCTGTTGTTTTCGTTATATCTGTTGACGTTGTCGTAGTTACTTCGGGTATTCCAGTAATTCGGGTTGTTATTACCATTCTGGTTATTCCTATCCAGGTAATAATTGTTCCTCCTACGACTTCTTCTGTAGTAGACCTTATGCTCATGGTTCTCGAGCAGTGCTGCCATGGATTGGATGGTTTTCATCTGTCCCCACTGCCGTGCTCGCGCTATTCCCTCCTCATAGTGATACGATAATTTTGTGATCAGGCATTCCTCCGGGATCTTAGGCTCGAGGTTCCTCCCCAAGCACACCTTACCGAGGAAATAAGCAGTTGGTGTCGTCCCTCGAGTGGCGTCATACTTGCCGTTGCATATGTCGTCCCATACAATATTCTGTGTGGACTCTGACCAATACTTTGCCCTGAAGAGTATCTTGAACTCCTTGTAATTTTGAATTTCATGTCGGGTCGCCATCCACCAGTTGTCGTGTATTTCTTTAAAATACTCATCGAGCATACTGCGTATCACGGTCCATCTATTTTCCCGATTTCTGCCCAAGTTCTCTTCTACTCTCTCTAGGAATTCGTTCCTTTTATAATTTTTAAAATTGATGTTGTCTCGATTGTCCACATTTTGTATATACTGACCCGGTGTTGGTCGATTCCAGATTATCTCGATTTCCTCTCGTATTTGTAGGATCTCCCATTGTCGCAACTCTTCAATTTTCTCCTTATTATTGATGGTCTGGCTTCGTACATTGTTTACTGTTGCATCTATTTCCTCGCATCTCTCCCCTAAGTCCGTTCGTACACGCGTTATTTCTTCTTGGTTCATCCTTTTCAGAGAGTCCATTCTAACTTCGTTATTTTCTTCGAGGTTATTTATTTGTATGCCTATCTCTTCTCTGGTTTGTTGTAACTCTTGATTGTACTGTTCACACCTCTCGTGGACTTCTGCAATCTCTCTTCTAACTCCCGTTATCTCCCCATCTATTTTCGTATTGATTTTTTCGTTGTTTTCTCTATTCTCTTACTGATGTCATCCATTTTCTTATTTAAATCTTCCTTTAATGTTTTACTATTGTCATCTATTTTTTCTTCCATTTTCTTATTGTTCTCGGCCATTTGTTGGCTTAATTTTCAGTTATCTCCTTTATTTGTCGATTGTTATCATCTATTTTTGTATTTAATGATTTTTGAATTGTTTTTTTTATTGAATTCCTCCTTAAAATCTTCTTTCAGTTCCCTTATCGCCCTCATTATTTCCAATAAGTTCGCGTCCCCTGTTTGTGTGGGCCTCTCGGGTTGTTCCTCTCGTTGTGCGGGTTGGTTCGGTTCCGCGGGAGGTAATACCATTTCGATATCTTCAACTGGCGTCACCTCCTTCTCGTCCATATTCAATTCTTTGTCGGCTTCCGCCGCGCGTATCTTTGAGGTGGCTCTCTGGTGCATCTTCCGTTTGTTCATATTGCAGCTGCTACTAGAAGTTAGGTTGTTTCAAGATTTTTTTTCGTTTATTTTGAATTAGAATCCACCTAATTCTAGCCTCTAACGTTGGTCGCCAATTTGTAAGTGAAAGCGATTCACCCCTTTTGAATCTCGCGTTAGAATCGCCAATTTATTATTACTACAATTATTAATTATTTTTTATTTGTTATTTTATTTAAGTTCATTTAAGTTATATGGGTTCTGTTTTGCTTATTATGAAGTCATTGATTTAAAATGTTCAAGATTAGGAGTAATTGTTTAAACTGTTCATCGTTCGTCGAATGTTGAGTATTGGACAGAGGTTGGTTCTTCTTCACTAGTAGAGATGATTCGGTTGCATTGGTTCTCACTGGAATAAAAGACAATTTAGGATAACGGTACTTACTTTGAGTGATGTCCTGGTTATCAGGTAGAGTGTATCAGCTTATCTAAAAAACAACATTAATTCAAAATCACTTGTGGCGCCGTCGTGTTGCCAACCGCTGCATGTCGTCTACCGAGCCTGTAGATGCCTATCTACATGAAATAATTGGGCCAACTCTAATTTGTTAGTTGAAACATGATTTATTTCTCGTTAAAGTCTGTGTATTAATTTCCTTGAACCATTAACATAAGAAAGTCAGACTTCACAATTACTTTTTCATTTCGTAAAACTCTTCAAAAAATCTCGGGGTGGTTAAGCTGCATACGTGGATACAACACTCCACGATGTTTTTGTTTACAATATTTTTAATCGACATGGGTTCTTTTAGCTGACAAGATACTAAATGTTAACACAACACAACAATTATAATTATTTAATAGTAGAGTGGTCACCTCGGATAACTAAAATCTCAATTCATTAATAAAACTTCAACAGATGGCTTGCGTCAACTTCTAGGTTAGACCTGGCATGTCTGATATAATGCCAGATAAGTTAATTAAAATTCTAAATGGTCAATCAACAAAGAAAATTCAAATTTACTAAAGTTATAAATATCTTCAGCATATCCAACTATCGTTAGACTACTAGATGGGATATCCTTTCTCAGGTATTTTTCTTAATTCTAACAACCAACATATCAGTAGGTTATGAAATGGTGGTACACTGACTTAACCTATTAGATTCAGTAAAGCATACTGTCCTTTTATAATTGGTTAACAATCATTTTATAATTAGAATGAATAATATTCGTTAACTCTTATCCCTAGTGTAATTGTTAATTGACTTTACGAGGGTTAATGCCTCTTCAAAGTTCATTATATATCCTTAACTCTATACATTGTCAGGTTATGGTTCACTTCTTAAGTTTATTATAATAATATTAATTCACCATACTCCCTTTTTATTTATAAGAGTGCGATTGCTGGGTTTGTACACTAGCAATCGTATTCGCACTTCCACTAGGCTTGATTAATTTGTTATATCACTTTATTAATGCTTTTAGACATATCGAGTTGTATTAACCCCAAATATGACGTTTACTACACGCACATGTTAGGTTAATTTACTTTTCTGCCATCGAGAACTCTCGTCTTGTTTCTTGAGTCGATCGTATAATAATAATCACGCTTAGCTCGGCGTCCCTTTGTTGGCCAAACCTCACTATAATTAATTTGATTGGTGGAAAGCTCGATGACACCTCGCTGGCTTTTTCTGGTGGCGTTGGTCTTTGGTGTCGAGTGTATGAAAAATATTTTCTTCCAATTTACACAAATATATTAAATGCGTTTAACTTCCTTATGGTGCTTGGGAGTTCTAATTTAATCATCTCAATCGTTTGCAATTGTCCTTTAGATTAATTAGATACCCCTCAAGCCATAATTCTGTTCATGTTTGATAATTTCTTATTTTCACAACTTATGCCTATTACAATATTTTTATTTAAAACTATCTTACGTTTCTGTTATTTACAATTTAACTTAACTACTAATTATTTTTACTACTATTCAGTCTCTTTCTGCTTTTTAGTTAGATTATAATCAGTTATGTGTGAAAACAACTCTAAAATTGGGTATAAACCCTGGTGTACAAATAGCATTATGGTTTAGATTTAGTTGATGTAATTCATTGATGGTATTTTATGAGTTAGTTGTAATCGGGCAAATAAAGCTCAGGGTTTATTTTTCTATTTTTCATAATAATTGTAATAATCTGGGGCCAACTCGGCTGGGCAACATTTTTTATCACAAAAGCTTGATTTGTTTAACACCCTGTGGTTAGCTCGGTGTCAGGCCGAGCGAGGTATGAGAACAATTAAGAGTCTGGGAATGTGTAAGAGCGCGCGAGTGTGCCGCCTTTTGCACAACATGAGAATCACGTACATACATTCCATAGTCAGACATACAATGGAAAGAGCCAATCAGCGCTCGAATTTATGACCACGTGGCCAGTGAGACGGGCTGCCGAGCGGACCCACGCTTCGCATGACGCTGGATTAGCGTTTACTTTAAAAATAAAAGGATAAAAATGATAGCGGGATTATTTTAATTTTTTGTAAGGGCAAGAGTGTAAAGGTTTCGATATTAAACCATAAAATATCGTGGCGACCTTGGCAGTTTAAAAGGTAAGTTCAAAGTATTATGACGGTAAGTAATATTCTGGCAGCAGTGAGTGTTAGTATTATTATATTATTATTTTATAATGGGTAAAAGGATTATACCATCACATAGTTACCTTTCACACGTATTCTTAAGTCTTTCCTTCAACTACTGGTCATCATTGTCTGACTTAATTGATGCCCTTTTTTGTGTATTTGTGTTATTGACATATTTAGTGTTTGGCACACCTAGGCCTTGTTTTTTATTCTGCTTTTAATCTTAGAATACATTGTTTATATTGATTACATTTTAATCACTATTTGGGGTCTTGTCTATCTTATGAGTTTACTACTGTTGGTTTAGTCTGATACTCTGTTTAACATAATATTTAGTATCAGTCTCTAGGCTCTTTTTAGGCCTATTACCCCTCAAGTTAATCTTAACAGTGGTTTGTTCATTGCTATTGGATTACTTCTGAATATTGTTACTTATTTATCTAAATTAACTATTACAACTTCGGGTTATTGCATTTAGTGGTTTTGATACAATTATTCCCTTGAATTATACTCTTTACGCTACACTCACTTGTTGCACACACCACTAGTCACTGTGACACCGATTAGCGCTTTCGAACGTACCTGTTCATCATCAGATCGTAACTGCCACGTGGCAATTACGATCTGATGATGAACGGGTATGTTCAAAAGCGCTAATCGGTGTCACAGTGACTAGTGGTGTGTGCAACAAGTGAGTGTAGCATAAATTATTTAACCACTAATAAAATTTGTAGATTATACTCTTTACCTTCACCTATAGTTCAGGCACTATATGGTGTTACATCTTTTCTCTTAACTCTTAATTATTTATAATTTAGTGATCATTCTCCTTTACAAAATAGTGATAGTAATTATTCTCAGGTGTTACAATCATTTGATTGGTAGTAGTATATCACCTTTTTCTGTTAATTCAGTAAAACTTCTTGCATCTGGTCTCAAGATACAAGTATGTCTATTTTACATTATCCTGATATATTTTTAAGCTAATTACATTTGTTTTACATTATATAAGTGACTGTGAACCTTGCTGGTTCTATCGACACTAATGTCTCATCCCTTTTTTACCTTATTGTTAAAGTTTTTGAAAGATTTGCTAGGTAACTTTAGAATGTCTAATTTCTTGTTTGAATTTACACTAATTACAGTACAATTCTAATTCTTCTACACATTATTTTTGTATTGGTATTACCCTTTTAATATTTAGGTTCATTACCCTCCAACAGAAATTGGATTATTAGTCATTTAATTACTTAATTCCTTTACTTGAGGTGCCTAATTCACATTGAGTGAGGTTATGGGTCCTATCTTGGTTTGACAACAATGTGTTTATTTTATTATGATTTCAATGTCTTTTATTTCACACTATTATAGTACTAATAAGGTTATTTATTATTTTAGGTTTATTATACACCCTTTTGTCTCTATCACCCTTCTTAAAACAGTATTCATTAATATCATTCTATAAGTAATATCCCTACATTTGCTCTTGTTACAAGGCTGGTCTACATGATTCATTTTAGTTATTCTTCCAGATACACAGTTAATTTATACTTTGACTAAATTTACTTCACTCTCCTGACTCTTATTCATTATATCATTCATTTACTTTATAAGTTTTCTTTGTCAGCATAGTTATTTATATTAGTTTATCAGGCTTCATTAGTACTTTGTTCTTTACTCTGGGCTTTCTTGTTATGTGTAGTGCATATCTTATTCTTCTTTCTGTTTTTGTATCTAGTTGTGTTTGGTAATGTTCTTCTTTACTCCACTTATAGATTCTTCTCTCTGTCTTTGGTTTCCTCATTCTTTACCTAATCTATTGGGTTATTTGGCAGTTAATTCCATTTCGTCTAAGTCATTGTCATTATTCTTTGATCATCTTCATCAGTTGAAGCTTGACTTGTTATTAAGTTATTAAATCTGTAAATTCATCCCTGTTTAGGGTGTCAACTGAAGGAGTTCAGGTTAATTAAAGATTGAAATATTTAAATCGTCCAGGTGCGGACGTTATCTGAAATATTACACGTTAATTAATTCTTAAATTATTGAAATTTGAAATGTTACCTACCTTTCGTAATTTACCAAGGTCCCATCTGGTGTACTGGCAGAGAAAAAACAGGTGAATGCAATGACAAATGCATGTTTATATTGTTAATTAACACCTTTTTATTTTTTCTGATTTTATCGTCAAATGATATAAAAACTCCCACCTCAACAATTTCTTTTACGTTACATCGATAATAACTGCTGGATAATAACTTTAATTTATGTATTACTCATTGTCTCCAAAAAACTACTATTTAACTACATATTTGATTTTACGTTATTTCTTTGTTATTTTCCCTTTTTCTCAGAAAACATTGTTATTTATCTATTATACATGAAATAAGACTTGTTGAATTACTTATTGCTAACAATCTTAAATTATAATCATACTCCTAATTGTAATCAGACGACCCAGCTTGCTACATTCACTCACTCATTCCTTATTCCCCCCTTTTTTGTATAAAATGATAATAAACTGGTGAAATATGGTTACATGGTCTGGCATCATAGTTCACGACCGCGTGGTGCGTCTCACATAATTCTCTTGTTCGATGTCCGAAAAGTTAGGTTATCACTTTTGACAAACTGTTATTCGTTCACTGTTACATATCTGTTTAGCTTTTTCTCTTTACACTACTTTGCACGTTCTGATTTATATTATAGGTGGTCGGCCGACCTTAAATTTGCGCGCACAAAGTTTTTTCTTGCCACGCGTGGCCTGTAGTTAAGTCGACTGATACCGGAACACAGTGCCCTGCTTCCCACCAATATTCTGTGAGGCAGCCGGAAACCACAGCCTTCATGTGACATTTTTTTGTCAGTGTACAGGGAACATGGGTTGTTAATGTTCCCAAGGTGTTGACGATATTCCAGTGCCACGAGTCACGAGACTCAGGTGGGCGGAGTCTTCACTGGACTTCCGTCATCTCCCAAACACGTTTTGAAATAATTTTACGTTTAGCCATTTTTTTGTAGGCTGCGTGCGTGCTATGTTGTGCGTATGAGTGCGTAACACCAAATCTTTATTTCCCAGAACCGTATTGCGTTGTATCGCCACACCTCGCTCTCATAGCTATGTCATTGTTCATTGTCCGAATATAACCGTATTACGTATAGGACTTTCTGCGTTGATCACATACGCATTAAAATACATTTAATACAAAATAAAATCTTCCTTTTTTGCCCCATTACAATAACCCCCAATGAGAGGTCTTCTGTCGCAACAGAAGAACTCATTGCTAACCCCTAAGAGGATCGGTGAGGATATGGCACCAACAACCCCGTTAATTTCTCAAACATGTCATGGGTAACGTACCCCCCTAGTTCGGCGACTGGCTGTACCTGAACGAGATTACTGGACTTCTCTGTACGAGATCCCAACACCATAATATCGGACAGATACTCACCATAGTACCCCTAACCTTCTATCATTCCGCCCAAAAATATCCAAACACTGGCCTTATACCATACCAGATCCTTGACCGATATGTTCCCCCTTACATGCACACTGGGTTGCCTTTAGCAAGTACTGGGTCCATACACATACTCATTATCATATTAAAAACAAATTCCTTATTTAAAATTCATAAAAGGTATTTTTCACATTTCATTTCTTTTCTCCATTTACTTAAATCCAATCAAGTTCAAATCCAAAATAAACTAAACAAATCAAATTGAAATCATTTAAATTTTTGTTTGCCTAGAGGAATGTAGCTAAGTTCATTATCAAAGATCCATTAATTTGATCATTTCTTTCCAACTTTCAAAATCTTTTAATTGAATTTGTAACTTCTCTTAATTATCTGCTAACCGTCATAACAACAAATAAAAATACACAACTTATTTCTACCATAAACTCAAAATTCGAATAACTGCACTTGAGTACAAAAGATAACATAAGATACACATTATAAATCAGCTGACACCTTCCCTACTTATAATGAACATTACAATTTACAATAACGTTCTTTAACAAAGAATAGAGCATTAAATTTTTTTTTCTAAAATATTTCTTTTACCAATATCAAGAGAAGATAAAATTACTTAATTTAATTACGTAACAAAAAATTCATGAGTTAATCCCTAGAAACCTATCCTGGCTCTAACATCAGCCATCAGCTTATCTCTCTGGGTCAGGTGAATGACCTTACCCTATATACACCATACAAAACTATATCATGAAAATTACACAACATCTGTTCATAATCCTTACAATCTAACATAATAACAATAATGACACAATAAAACATAATAAACAAAATCTGATAAACATCTTCTACACTTGAAATAGTCTTTCCAGAATCAGTAAAGTCCTTTATGAATTTATTACACAGAGTATAACACACTTCAATCACTTACGTCTAAACAGATTATCTACTACAGCATTACTTCTTGAATCAAAATAAAATCATTTAATTAGCTCGTCAGCTAGTCAGCATCATTACGTCTCAAGTTTTAGTTCGTTACTCCCCTGAGTAACCCTCCTTACCACACACTCTATGCCCCCCCTGGACTGTGGCATCCAGTTGCGTCCACAAGGACTGAATTTGAGGAGAAATTTTGACATCTCCTGTCCTTGCTTCAGCCTTACATGTTTAAAATTATCAGATATTATAATATCTGGAAGTTACATATTTAAAACCTTAATGCGGGTCTATCACCTTTTTTACTGTTCCTACGCGAACAGAGTGATAGCCGCTGTTCCATAGTTTGGTGATTTCCCTGAATTACCCCCCTGTCAATTTCTAAATTCACCTTTACAACGATAACAGCTATGGCCAGTTAATGCAGAATGTGATGCAATGAGCCCCGACCACAGCTGTCAAAGCTAAACTAATTCCACGGTCAGGGTTCGGTGAGGCCGTGACTGCCCAAAAAGTTGGGGAATCACAAGTAAGAGATACTCGTATGTTTGTTTATGACATGGTTATATTAATTGGTCATTTGATAAAAAGGATTCACTCTCTCACTCCATTAAAATAAACATTTACTTTGCATCTGAATAAAATTACAAACCTTTCAATTTTAGGTCTAGTCTCAAATTCCATAAACCTCTCATCCCGTTACATTTTATTATGAACTTCTATTCATCATTTTCACATTAATTTAATCACTGAAAATTACCTTGGAAAACTCACACCTACCTCAAATTAATTCCCTCATTTAATTCAGACCTTTAAAACCCATGTAAACGTTTTACTTTATTTAATTGTATTATAAAATTCATACTTACAGTACATCACTCATATACTGTCATAGACACAAAATATAAACATTTGCCAACACCAAACCATGTACACAACTCCATGTATCTTCTGAAACATTTTTCTGAAACATGTGCAATCATATGATTCCACAACTAAATACATTTTACATTTATTATTTATTATCAAGTTTAAATCATTTAAATTCATTATCAAAATTTATTACCACATTTAAATCAATTAATTCGTCTAAAATTCTTTAATTCAATCAATTGTTCAAAACACAAATTATTACTATATTTTAATTACTTTACTCCAAAACAATTACAATTCATTTATTGTAATCACCTCCATAATTATTCTCATTATTTATTTAGTCTGCCAAAATATTATTATTATTATTATTATTATTATTATTACATCAATTTCTCCTACATACACACATCGTTTACATAAAACATTTTACAACACAAACACAGTTAATTTGACTATAAATTTATTTACAATTCTTTGACATTATTTTTCTGTTTACCACACCTCGTTTTATAAAACAGTCAAATTTAAAACCATTAATTACATAGTTATATGCTCATAAACATTAATTGTTTTACCCCCCCCCCATCATCGTACAACAATCTGGCTTTACGTTTACACAGTTCATTTTTTATTAAACTCATTATATCATTTTTATTAACATAAAGACTATCCAAATTTTTATATACTTCCACAATGCCAACAGGATTATTCCATGTTATTAAATCATATAATTTATTATCATCGAGTATAGTCCAGTCACCCTTAGTATGATCTGTCATAGTCATGTCAATTACAGTTTCATTGTCATTATTATCTACTGCTGTATCAGTTTTGTCATAAAGTAAGTAATCAATATTATCACTTTTATCATCATTTGCTGTATTAACTATTTTGCAAGGTAAGTACTTATTATCACTAACTCCTTCAATATCTAACCTCTTTATCAATTCGTCATAACCTCTACTAACCTTAAATAACTCTATTTTCTTATCAACATAACTTTCACCATAACACCAATTCATACTTTTTCTGTCATTCCGTACAGAGGGTATTAAATCGTAAAAACGCCTACTAAAAATTAAAAAACTACTTAAAAACACATTGTTTTCCTGTAAGGGACTCTTGCCATTCAAAAACATTTGTAACCAGCTTGGCTTACCATAAAACTGGGGAAAATCTACCCTCTGCCCTATTTTCACAAAATCATTCTTTTCATACTCTCTAACTTACAAATACTGATCTCTACTCTCTCTCTCTCTCTCTCTCTCTCTCTCTCTCTCTCTCTCTCTCTCTCTCTCTCTCTCTCTCTCTCTCTCTCTCTCTCTCTTCTCTCTCTCTCTGTTTCTATATTATTATGATCGCTAATTATTTTCACGGTATTATTTTTATATATCTCATTTTCAACTATCTTACTACTATTAGTTGTTAATTCATTTTCGTAACTAACACCTACCTTGTTGATGATCCCTTCATAATTATTTGTTATTTTACTCTTACCCTGGTCGTCTGTTATTTTGTCACATTCACCTGTAACTGTGTCATTTTCTACCTCCTCCTTCAGCGTTCTACTTTCGTTTATTTCCTCTTGTATTTTATTTATATTTATCATTATCTCACCTTTCATGCCCGCAATAGTTTTATTCATACTTTCCAATCGGCTATTCATATTTACTTCACTCATTTTTAGTTCGCTTCTTATGTTCGCAAACTCGTTATTCATTTCTACTTTTACTGCATTTATCTCTGATTTGATTTCAGATTTGATTTCGATTTTAAATTCATTTAGGCTCGTTTTTAAATTATTATTATCTGATTTTAACTCATCTAAACTCATATTCAATTTACCATTATTTTTATCATTGTTCTTATTTTGTTGTTCGAATTTATTGTTTATCATTTCCATCATTAACGCTAATTGGTTGAATATATCTACATTATGGCTCTTACTACTACACTCAACTTCGACCGTTTCATCTACATTCGGTATTTCTAATTGTACACTCTCATCAATATTTTTGTTTGTTGAAATTAAATTATCTTGCGTAATATTTAAAATAGCATCCTCTACACTACTTTCACATAAATTTGCATTCTTTTTTTTCTCTGCCATTTTCGACCAGGTTGTAAATTAATTCAATTTATATTAACTTAAAAATTAATTTACGTCAACTGTTACGGGCGCCAACTGAAGCTTGACTTGTTATTAAGTTATTAAATCTGTAAATTCGTCCCTGTTTAGGGCGTCAACTGAAACAGTTCAGGTTAATTGAAGATTGAAATATTTAAATCGTCGCGGTACGGACGTTATCTGAAATATTACACGTTAATTAATTCTTAAATTATTGAAAATTGAAATGTTACCTACCGTTCGTAATATACCAAGGTCTCGTCTGGTGTACTGGCAGAGAAAAAACAGGTGAATGCAATGACAAATACCTGTTTATATTGTTAATTAACACCTTTTTATTTTATCTGATTTTATCGTCAAATGATATAAAAACTCCCACCTCAACAATTTCTTTTACGTTACATCGATAATAACTGCGGGATAATAACTTTAATTTATGTATTACTCATTGTCTCCAAAAAACTACTATTTATCTACATATTTGATTTTACGTTATTTCTTTGTTATTTTCCCTTTTTCTCAGAAAACATTGTTATTTATCTATTATACATGAAATAAGACTTGTTGAATTACTTATTGCTAACAATCTTAAATTATAATCATACTCCTAATTGTAATCAGACGACCCAGCTTGCTACATTCACTCACTCATTCCTTATTCCCCCTTTTTTGTATAAAATGATAATAATAAACTGGTGAAATACGGTTACATGGTCTGGCGTCGTAGTTCACGACCGCGTGGTGCGTCTCACATAATTCTCTTGTTCGATGTCCGAAAAGTTAGGTTATCACTTTTGACAAACTGTTATTCGTTCACTGTTACATATCTGTTTATCTTTTTCTCTTTACACTACTTTGCACGTTCTGATTTATACTATAGGTGGTCGGCCGACCTTACCTTTTTGCGTGCACAAAGTTTTTTCTAGCCACGCGTGGCCTGTAGGTAAGTTGACTGATACCGGCACACAGCGCCCCGCTTCCCACCAATATTCTGTGAGGCAGCCGGAAACCACAGCCTTCATGTGACAAAATTTTTTGTCAGTGTACAGGGAACATGGGTTGTTAATGTTCCCAAGGTGTTGACGATATTCCAGTGCCACGAGACTCAGGTGGGCGGAGTCTTCACTGGACTTCCGTCATCTCCCAAACACGTTTTGAAATAATTTTACGTTTAGCCATTTTTTGTAGCGTCCCTTAGGACTGATGCGCGTCACCTCTGCGTGCGTGCTCATGTTGCGCGTATGAGTCCGTAACACCAAATCTTGATTTCCCAGAACCGTATTGTGTTGTATCGCCACACCTTGCTCTCAAAGCTATGTCATTGTTCATTGTCCGAATATAACCGTATTACGTATAGGACTTACTGCGTTGATCACACGCATTAAAATACATTTAATAAAAAATAAAATCTTCCTTTTTTGCCCCATTACACAGTTTGTTAAAGATGTATTCTTTATTCTTTTAAAATTAATTTCTACTTATCTTTGTGATTAACATTAAAGTTTGGATGTAGCATTTCTTATGATTTGTTATTGTTGGTTATTGTTTGTTTTGGACCCTGGTGGTCGTGATATTATGTAACATTACATATTGCCTCCTTGCAAGAAATGATTATTTCTGACAATATCTTCATGGTGTGGAAGAAATCATCATTACTTATGGTTATCATTCATCATAGTATTTCTTCAAAGATGCTTGGTTGAATGTCCCTTTGTTTTCTTATTTACTGGATCTGAAATTTCATATGTGTTGTTATGGTTGTTCTTGATGATGGTATACGGACCTGTATACAGTAATAGTAGTTTTTTAGTGATACCCTCCATTGTACTGGGTAATTCCCGGTTTTTTATTAACACTATCTCCTACTTGGTACTGTATTATTTTCTGTGGTGTTTTGTTCTGGTATTTTCTTCTTCTTTCTTCTGCCTTCTCCATAATCTTATTATGAAATTGAACTTTGTTGAACTGGTATTCCTGGCTTTGGGGAAATTTAATAATGTCAGTGATTTCTCGGGGTGGCGGTTTTTCAAACATGGCATTATATGGTGTGGTTTCGATAGATTGGTAATGAGCTAGATTTATGAAGTCTTCTGCTGCCGATATGTATTCATTCCATTTCCGCTGTTGGTTGGAACAGTATGTCCTGAGGATTCTGCCTACTTCTCTGCTGGGATGGTACACTGAAGTCTTATAAGTCTTCACACCATGATCTAGCAGTGTGTCTTTCCACTTCCTCCCCTTGAATTGTGTCCCATGATCAGTTATGATAGTCTTCGGATTTCTCACTCAAGGTATATAGTTTTGGATTATGACGTTGAGTATCTTCTTAGTGGTGGCACGATTTATTGGGTATAATTTTATGATTTCGTGTAACGGTAAAATATTATAATGATGTATTTATAGTGATGTCGACCCTCCACTGCGAGGGAAAGGACGGCAGATGTCTACGAGAACCTTTTCTAATTTATTAGATGAAGTTATGGATATCATTATCCCCTCCTTCTTCTCGTTGTTGCATTTTACGAATTGACATATGTGGCAATTTCTAATATAATTACGCACCCTTCTGTTTACGTCCTTTACGTACAGGTGTTCCTCCAGTGCCTTTATTACTTTCAACGCTCCCATGTGTCCATAACGTATATGATAATCGATGATGATTTCCTTCTCAATCGTTCTGGGTATTACCAGTTTTCAAGTATTATTGTGGTACCTCGTCTTGATGAATAAAAGATTGTGATGTATACAATAGTAAGGTATTATCCTATTGTCCTGTGCACCCAATCTCTGTTGAATTTGCATTAATTTGATGTCTTGCTTCTGGTGTTGTTCGATTTCTTTAACTATTTCTTCCAAGTCTGATCTACCCTTAATGATGTGATAGATTTTTGCAATTGTTTCCTTCTCTCCTTCATAGGTTTGATTGGTTATATTGATACATGACAATACGTCTGCTGCTATATTCTTCTTGCCTGGAATGTACTCCCAACTGATATTATATTCCTGCAAGGCTAGGGTCCATCTTGTTAACCTCCCGGGGCTTAATTTACAGTTCTTTAAGAATGATATGGACTTGTGGTCAGTCCGCACGGTTATTGAATATCCCAAAATATAGGTCCTGAATTTGCCGCATGCAAACACTATGCTTAACAATTCTTTTTCTGTCACATTGTAATTTCGCTCGCATTTGTTCAATGTTCTACTGGCGAAGCTTACGACAAGGTGGTTCCCTTCCTCGTCCTCTTGGTACAATGCAGATCCTAAACTGATATCGCTTGCATCATAATTCAAGTAGAACAGCTTATTGAAATCTGGGTGATGTAGCATTACAGTTTCCAGAAACTTGTTCTTAATTAATTGAAATATGGTGTCTTGGTTTGGTCCCCACGTCCATTTGTCTTTTGATGGTAATTGTGGTGACAATTTTGTTGTTAACTCTGAATAATTACTCTGGAATTTACGATAATAGTTACACAGACCTAAGAAAGACTGTAACTGTTTTTTGTTTTTCGGGGTTGGGAATTGTTGGATCGATTCTACCTTTTCTCTTGACGGAGTTATACCTTGCTCTGATAAATTGAAACCTAAAAACTGCACCTCCTTAGCTTTAAATTTCGACTTCTCTAGTTTTAACGTTATGTTGTTTCCCGATAGCTTTCTTAATACGTGTTCTATTCTACAACAATGATCCTCCCAATTGGCAGAAGTTAGTAAATCGTCTACATAGATGGTAGTGAACTGTAGCACTTCTTGACCTAATACCTGGTCCATACATTTAATAAACACCGCTACAGAGTTCACTAATCCGAATGGTAATTGCTTAAATTGGTAATTGGGTCCTTCAAATATGAACGCCATGTACCTTCGGCTATTTGGGTGTAGTTCCACCTGCCAGTACCCGCAAACTCCCAGGAGCTAATAAATTGTGTGCCATGAAATTTCTTCAATATCTCCTCTATTTCTCCTGGAGATGTCCTGTCATTAATTAAAGTTTTATTAATCTCTCTCGCATCCAAACAAAGTCTTACTTTACCGTTCTTCTTCTGGATAGCTACAATAGGGCTGGTGTAAGGTGACTGACTGCACTCAATTATGTCATCCTTCAATAGTCGGTTGATTTCTGTCCTGACTGCCTCCTTTAGCGAATACGCAATAGGGTAGGATTTCCTATTAAAATTTACCGGCTCTCTAAACTTCAGTTCACAATCATAATTCTTTACCTTACCTGGGGTGTCTGAGAATACATGTCTATATTTGTTATATATTTTTATCAACTTTTCTACTTGATTTTGATTTAGTGGATTGTCACGATTCGTCGACTTAAATTGGCGTATTTGTTCTATCTTCTCATTCCATAAACTGTTATTGTTTTTTTGATATTTCATTTCCTCCTTGGGTGTCTGATTCCTAGAACTTTGTAATTCCCTAACGTGGAAAATGGTGCGGACCTGAGGGGCTTCGTTGCTTCCAATTAACTCAACCGTCCACTCCAAATCTCCTGAGCTCAGAGTCATTCTTTCTCTGCTCATGTCAATAATTGCTGAGTATTTTCTCAGAATATCGCAGCCGATTAAACTGCAAAAAGGTAAGCCATTGGCTACTAAAAATATCATAGGAATTTTGACCCCATTATTAGTCACTTCTACTCTGACCTGCTTCTTGACTGTTTTATTTTGACGCCCTGTCGCTCCCACTAGTATTATGTTGTTGATTGGTAAAGTTGGTATTATTGATTTACATTCCCCTTGTATTCTGTTTATCTCAGTACTATCAATTAAAGATAACGTTCGCACCAGTGTCGATCATCAATGTGGTGGTCACCCCGTTTATTTCAGCTGTCGCATATGCTATTTGATTATTACAGTTGACATTGCCGATCTCCCCCTCTTCAAGTAGCTCCTGTCTGATATTCTTTAAATAATGACTCCATATTATAGTTATCGTCTTGTCTTGTTTTCATTTGTCATGTCCGTAAGTGTGCCCAATAGATTGGTTCAGTGAGGGGCCTTGTTGGTTTCTCACTGCCGCTGTTCGTTTAAAGAGAGTTCATTCTCTTCTTCCCGTCTGTCCGGCGTGTTTGATCGATTCATTTCGTTTATTTCTGGCCGTACTCCAGGGTGATGGTGCTGGTCAGGAGACCTAGTCATTGTATTCATTAAGCCTTCACGAATCTTACAATGCCCTTGTCCTTCATTACCTTATCTGTCTCCTTGTAAGTGCATATTAGAGTATGTTTAGAATGATTAATATGTTGAAGACAAAATAAAGACTAGAAAAGCCTGTGTTATTTAAAATGTGAAGCTTGTACACAGGGGAGAATCATGAGGATCAACAATTGAATATCTTTTCTCACATTTCGAGACTAACTTGAATAAATTTGGGGGGTTTCTAAAAAACTTGGTATAGTTTATTTAGGAATTTAGCAGTATATTGTCTAGCACCCGCTACTTTTCTTTTCTGGGATGTGAACCAAGATTCCCATTAAAGTCAAAACGTATTGAATGGCCTTTGTCATGTACTGTACAGCAGTTTTAGAGTTACAACGAATATACATAACCTATACTGCCTAACCAATAATTGTCCTTTGTGCAAAGTCAGGTAATCACTGGTACATCAAAGCAAATTATCTCGATTACATGTAGTTAACTTTTTATGTGAATATTTCTTTCTACCCAAGTTTACTGGCCAAGTAAAGATGAATCAAGTGATGTTTTCCTAAATGGTTTTAAACAATTTCTTGTGGGTTATTACAGTAAAACCTCACAAACTTGATTTAATGTGGACTGAGGGGGTGTTGACTTGGCGAGTTATACAGAATTATTGGAGGTTATATCAATAAATGAAGCCTACTAATTGTAAATTAAAATAGTTTAATGCTCCCTCAACAGCTTCCACACATTCACTGTGGCTTAGTCATTGTTTTCTATCTCCTATCCTTTCGGGGCAGTAACTTTTGTATCATCTTCAAGTGCTTCACTGGCATCATCCTAATCCATCCATTCTTCAACATCTTCCGAAGCTTACTCACATTCTGGGATTTTTTCGTCAAATCGACCACCTCAGAACTGCTGTTGAATTATGGAGTTGCTGCCTCCTTATTTCCAGAAAATTTATTTGCTGAATGGTCTAAAAGTTTTTTCCAAGACGGCACAAGATTCATGGGCTCTACCTCATTAAAAAAATTGGTGACCCAGCCAACAACATCTAGCAAATCAATTTTCTTTAGTTTCCCCATCAAGTATTCCATTTATCCATCGTTAAGGCTAAAGATGACAAGCTTGTGTCTGTCATTTCTTCAACGAAGCTAAAGCTCACTGGTCCATAGGCGGCACAACGAAGTGACGTTCGGAGGGAGAAACATAGATTTTTATTTCTCCATCTTGTAGATGTTCAACAACAGGATGAGTCGAAGCATTGTCAAGAATAAGAACTGATTTCCTTGGGAGATTTTTAGACTCAAAATTTTCTCAACAATGGGACAAATTGTCAGTGAACCAATTTTTGAATATTGCCTCATCTGTCCATACATTAGGCTGATTTCGGTACCAAGCTGGCAGGTCTGTATCCATAAATTTTGCATTTTTGAAAGCTTTTGGCTTTTCTATGAGAGCGATTTTCAACTTTTGATCACCTGTTGCATTGCTACATGCCAAAATTATGAGTCTTTCCTTAGATCTCATATAGCCAGAAGCAGCTTTTTCATTGTTCAAAGCCAAGCTTCTAGTAGGGAGCATTTAAAAATTAAGGCCTGTCTCATTGTAGTTGTAAATTTGTAAAAGAAAACTTCCAATACCATAAATCCAGGGCCGCCAATACATTTTGAGTATGAAATGTATAAACCTTTTACACTTTTCCCAAAAGAAATAATTTAGATGATAATTCTTAATAAACAAAAAATATCAAAACTGTGTACGCAAACCAGTACTTTGCACGTTCTCTCTCTCTCTCTCCTTCTCTCCCTCCCTCCCTCCCTCCCTCTCTCTCTTTATAACCCACTAATATTGAGATCTCATTTGTATTTGTTGATTTTGAATTTAAAAGTTGATACTGAAATGTTATTGAAATTTGGCCAATTTATTATTTACTATTACTTATTCATTCTGTAGGCGTTTCCGAGAGTTGCACCACCACCTGACACTCACTTTATTGTTAACCACTTAACATAAATTGTTCCAAACTGTTCTATAATCATCACTGTTTTATTTGTCCATTTTAAAAAAGTTCTTTACTGCTGTATTACATTTATAAACACAATATATGGTAGGCCTACTATGACTGTAATTGCTTCAGCCTACCGAATGCCCAAGGCCACTGTATAACACATGTGTTCTCTAAGCTGGACGACCAAAGATTGGGGCGATCTGAGCGTCACCACGCCCGATTTTCATTGTATTTGCGCCTTTGAAAACTGGTTTTAGCCGGTTCCCGTACCTTGTCCCGTCCTAGATGCTGAATATCCCTGTTCTTATTCATCAACAGGCAACTGGGTACCAGTCATAAGAAGCACGTGGAGCTCTTATGACTCAGAGCTAACGTGACGATAACTAAGCACATACCTCGCCTTATGTGGTAATCGTCGTCTGGTACCATTCGGATTGCATTGCACATGTTATATACGCTTTATCGCACTACCCATGCTTCTAAATAAATGTTTTAAAAATGGTTAAGTAAATTTTGTCATACCAGTTTTGTACTGTTACAATTGTTTGATTTTTACACACCATACCAAAGTTATGTACAGTATTTTGGAAGAAACAGTTTGATATACATGTAAGAGGGCACTCCTAAACACGTCAACTTTATTTGACATAACCACCAAACTGAGTTAAGGGCAATAAGGGTTAGGTTGCAGGGATGATAGGCTAGGAATATGATCAATCATATGTTACAGCATGTGTGCAAACAGAGAAAGTGGACAGATGTGAGCTCACTGGCATTGGTTGAGTTTTTAATACTATCAACTAAAAATTGAGTCGTGTTAGTTATGCCACTTGTTTTACTTATCGCAATGTCACAACTGGCATCACAATTATTCTCACTAATTTCCATACTGAATCACCACACCACACCTACGATTTGTTTGGTGTCTATTAACCTTTCCATGTTATTTATATTATGTTACTAATATTAATATTATGTTATTTGTAGTCATCTTTCTGTGTTTGGTTTCTATGAGTGTTTATATTGAACATTGTTTTATCTGAAAATTTACCAAAACAATCAAAAGCGGATGATGTGTTATCAGTTGAGGTTAGGATGTGACTCTTTCTCAAACTCCATGAACTGTGGTTTATCTAACTTACGCTATGAATTAGATTTAGGTATACAAAATTCATTTGCGTTTCTATGTAGGCCTACATCGAGTGGGTTTTTAACACATTGAATTCCACAGCGGACACCGGTGTCCGCTGGCTGACTTTCCTGTAGGGCCATGGTGGACACCGATGTCCGCTATATGTAGAAAATGTTCTTTACATGCCATGTGTCTGCTAATACGCTATAGTTTACATACATAATGTGTCCGCTCAGCCTCAGAGGACATAGTGCTGTCATCAGTTTTTGATATTTACCTCGTATAAAAGCGTAGTGCAAAATTATAATTGTCGTGAATATTGTGTCCACTGTGGCCCCGGGGGGGACCAAAAATGTTTGCCGGTTTTTTTATGGAAAGCATCATTTTGGCTATATAAAATTCTGTAACTTTATGATAGAAATAAATAGGTTAGTACTAAATACAAATGTGTTTTGCTAGTAGAATTCGGAATATTTTGTGTGAACATAACCTCAGAATATTTTCATAGTCCCCCTAACACACTGTCTTTTCCTTTGAAATGTGTCCGCTCTGGCTTCTGAGGGTGTATTGCTGCCATCGGTTTTCGATATTTACCTCTTATGAAAGCGAAGTACTAAATTACATGTCACCCGAATCTTGTGTCCGCTGTGGCGGGGGAAGATAAACAATTTTTTGCTGTTTTTTTATGGAAAGCATCTTCTTCAGCTATACAAAATTGTGAAAACTTATGTATAGGTTAGTTATAAGTAGGTTAGCTATTTCGTAGGTTAGCTTACGAAATAAAAATCTGATCCGCTAGTAACAAATGACTTGTTTCTAATATACATATACATCTAATAAATTTATTTTTGTTTTTAGACAGTATAAACGTCCTATTTGTGCCTCTCATTGAAACATTCCAAGCAGTACCTTGGTTCTTTAGGACAATCCTTACAAAATGTTTTGACCTTTTTAATTTTGTTCTTTTCGATTTCTCTGCGAAGTTTTCTTTCACAGCAGCCAGCACATATCTGTGAACTTCTCTTGCAGAACCTTCTTTCTTGAAGAATACATTCTTCCTACCATTCATGTTTACAAAAATTTGATACTAAACAACTCACTTGAAAATATAAATAACTCAAACTAACATAACGCACTAACACACAATCAAGGAAACGATAACTTATACTCAGACGCACGATGTAAACACCACTGGCGGAAAGCTATGCACTACACTAAGTGGTGTCCGCTCTGGCCCCATACGACTTCATTTCCGGCTGGCGCCAGAGCGGACACCGGTGTCTGCTGTAGGTTTTTATAATAGAAGTTAAAAAATACAATCTGTTTTCATTTAAACCAAGACAGGAACGTTCCTTGTGTTACAAGTGACTGGAAAATCATATTGGCCCACAGAGAAAAATTAAAAAATTTGAATTGGCAGTCAATGTGTTAATACTATCAACTAAATATTTAGTCGTGTTAGTTATTTCACTCGTTTTACATATCACAATGTCCCAGCTGGCATCACAATTAATTATTCTCAGTAATATGATAAATCAATATCAGAACCCAAATTGTTTACGATTTCAGTAGGACCAAATTTCTTCTTCAATAGGATAATTTCTGGTATCCATTTTTAGTAAATAGGAAAATATAACAACACACAAATACCTCATGCACAAGCTGGAGGTAAACAACAAAAATAGCTGCACTTAACAGACACGTGTATATAGTGTAAAGAAATATTTTTTCCCAGGGTTGTTATTAGTGAATATGACATCTACATTTTAAACAGAAAACTAAAATATGCCTTTACATAAAAACCAAGCCTGTAGATGTACAGGAGCCGTGTAGTGTAATATATACTACGTCAGATTCGCATATGTACTTAGTACGTCCTTAGGATTATGATTATGGATCAGTGTCTATAAATTTATAGACAATAAAGTATTATTAATCTCAAAACTATTTCTCGTCCTTACCAGCAACTCGATAGGGGACATTCACACCTATATAAATAAGTATAATTGTAACATTCTGTTTAACTAGTCTGTTTCTTGTAAATTTTATTAAAAAGTTAATATGTTATGATATGTGCTACATTATTTTTTAAATTATGTATTATGTAAACTTTTCCTTTATATATGAATTTTCCTAGTATAATCTTTCGCAAATTTTTTCAGTTGTCTTCAGTTATAAGCAGCACTAAAGTTGAAAATGCTATTGAAGATGTTTGTTACACACCGTGTGTAGAAAAAGAATGAGAGCTAAGTTTACTGAGAGTGAACTGTAATTCTTCAGAAACATACAGATGTGGTCAAGTCATAAATTAAACTGTAATGGTATAAACAGAAATCATTGTGATATTTGTAAGAAAACGTTCACTAAAAAGAATTTGTCATCTCATATATAAGTTCTCATTGGAAAATGTCATGTGTTTCGTTTTATTGTCATTTGTTTTCAGTCCTCTCTCCATTGCCTCACTCTCTGTTAATTACAGTTTCATTCACAGTTGTTTCTACTTATATTAGCTACATTATCAGTATAAGCAAGAATTTGTGTGATTTGTATTTCTGTATGTCTCCTGATTTCGATCTTATTTATTACTGCTTCTTGAAGTAAATTGAACAGTAAAGAGGGCAGTGTATCTCCTTGTGTAGGCCTGTGGTAATGGGGAATGTGGATGTCAGCTGACTGCCAACTCATATTGTTGCTCTGGAACCAGCCACAGTCACTTCCATGAGTTGTACCAGTTTCTTGTAAATCTTCCAACATCATTCTTCTGTGAATACTGTTAAAGGCTTGTCTACAGTCTATATATAGGTTATGTAGATGTATGTTGTGTTCTTACGCCTTTTCTTGTATCTGTCTTATGGTGAATATTTGGTCATTTGTGAAGTGGCTCAATCGGAATCCACATTGGTATTCTCCTAATATTTCTTCTGCATATTCTACCTAGCCTATTGTATATTACTCCTGATATAAGTTTATATGTAATGTTAAGTAACATTATAGGGATGTAGTTGGAGCATTCTACTTGTTTCCCTTCTTACCTATCGGTTGTATAATTCCCATAGCCAGTCATTTGGTATTTTAAGTTGCCTCCACACTAATGTAATTAGACAATGCATTCTCTTCCCTCCCATACTTTAACAGTTCAGCCGTTACTTTGTCCGTTCCTAGAGCTTTGTGATGTTTCAAGTTCCTAATTACATGTGGCACCTCTTCAAGGGTAGGAGATATATCTTTAGGTTCTACCATGTAGTACGTATACCTGTTCATACCTGCTGTATTGCCTGACAATATGCCCTTAAGTATTTTATCATTTTTATCTTTACACACATATCTTGGCCTGAATTCTTGTGTTCTGTTCTGGATCATTGTAGAATTTTTTACATTTATGTTTGTGTAATTTTTGAAGGGGAAGAACAGTTCAGAATCATAGTTTCTAGCCTTCCAGATTAGGAGTTGAGCACAGGGCTGACAACCCTGTCTTATAAAAATTCTAACATTGCAAAAATTCAATGAATATACCCGGACTGCCCTTGTGAAAATGCACTTCATAGCACTTTCATTTGTGTACATGTATTGAACACTTTCAGCCTTTAGTCTAAGCATATGCTGATTATTTTATTTTTTATTTTATTTTTTATTTTATTTTTTTTTGAAACTGGTCTAAAAGACCAACCATCAATTTACATCTAATGTTGTTATAATTTTAAGTTACTTATACAGTCACCCACTGGTGTACTATATATTACTTTCTAGATTTCTGCACACACTGCACTACACTAATTCAAAAGTTTTAGTTCTCTTCAGCCTTCTCACTGTATTGGCAGTGTCAAGCAGTTGAATAGCTTCTACATTGATGTGCTGGTGTAGTCTAGATTTGTGCTTTGCAGCAAACCTTTTAATTTCACTGGAGACATCAGGGATCCTAAGGTCTCGATGTAGATCACTATTTCTGATGTACCATGGAGCACTTACCATGTTCCGTAGCACACTATTCTGGAAGGTTTGAATACATCTAATGTTCGTTTCTTTCGCACAACCCCACACTTGAATTCCATAAAGCCAAATTGGTTTCAGAATTTGGTTACATATCAGAATTTTGTTGTGTATTTACAACTGAGAATTTCGTCCCAAGAGCCAATACAGTTGTCTATATTTGAGACCAAGCTCCGTCCTTTTTTTTTATGTGCTCCTTCCATCGTAGCTTTGTATCTAGGGTCATCCCCAAATATTGGGCAGTGTTTGCATATGGTACTACAACACCATTTAAGGTAACTGGAAGACTGTCCTCTATTCTTTTGTTTGTAAAATTGATATGGACAGATTTCAGTTCATCAAGCTTAATTTTCCATCTCCTAGTCCACTGCTGTATCTGATCACTAGCATCTTGAAGCATGTTGGTAGCTTCACCTAAGGTCGAACCAATCGCCATTATAGCTGTGTCATCAGCGACAGTAGCAACAGACACATTCTATGGCTGCGGCAGATCACATGTAAACAACAAGTAGAGGATGGGCCCCAAAACACTCCCTTGGGGCACACCTGCCCTCACTTCTCTTAGCTGAGAATAGTCATCTTCCTGTTTGATTCTAAATAATCTTTCCGATATATATGATTTTAACACGTCAGCATATTGTTTTGGTAGCATTTTATTAAGTTTATGTATTAAACCTTTATGCTTAACTTTATCAAAGGCCTGAGCCACATCGAGGAATTTGTAATAGAATTTTCTATTTTTGTTGACATAGCTTTTTCCACACTCGTGACTGATTTTTCTACTTCAGCTATTTTATTATACATCAATTCTTCAACACTCGAGACAGATTTTTCTACTTCAGCTATTTTTAATGTCATTGATTCTTGTACCTCCGATATTTTAGTAACTTGTTTATTAAGCTCACCTCGTAGGAGACCCAATTCTGCGGTACTATGTTATTGCATCTGTTTCTGCTCCTGTAATAAATGCTTTGATGTCTTCTGTTTCACGCTTCCGTTCCTCTGCCTCCTGCAGGAGGGTTTTCTGTCTCACTTCCGCTATCTCGTCTTGTTGTCTTTCTGCTTCTTCCTGTGTCTGCCGCAGCAGTGTTTGGAAAGCTTCCATCATCTGACTGGCATCCATGTTTACCGGTTAATTATGAATTACCTCGTCTTGTTCAAACTGTCCACTGTTTCGACTGTTAACCGTTTTATCCCACTTCTGACACCACTGTTACGACGGTCTACTTTATCGTCGTAGGTACAGTGGAAACAAAATACAAGACACCAATTAAGTCAGTCGCTAATCAACAGCTTTAATTTTCACAGTTAAACAGTTCGTAATTAACAACACAGTCTCTTATAACAAATCAAATAGAAATCGTTCACACGCAATAAAATGTCCACTAATATTAAACACAATGGTACTACAATAATCCCGCTCGATTATTAAACACTTCACCGCACACAGTAATATATCGCGACTATAGCTCGAACCGCACTGTAAATATATTGCCTCTATATTGAAAACTAAGGCCGCTGCTACCATGTATTTATACCTGGACCTGGTACTCCGAGGCCTGACGTGGAAAAATTGCCTTGTTTACTTAGACAATGTCATAGTGATCGGGAAGACGTTCGAAGACCATTTGGAAAAACTTAAGGAAGTTCTAACTAGAATTCACGGTGCACAACTGAAGCTGAGCCCGAAGAAGTGTTCTCTATTCCAGAAGGAAGTACAGTATCTGGGCCATCTGGTTTCGGCATCAGATGTTAGTATGGATCCTAATAAAGTAGACACCGTAAGAGACTGGCCAGTTCCGAAAAGTAAACACGAAGTTTGGAGTTTCCTGGGGTTATGCTCATATTACCGACATTTTGTGAAAGGCTTCGCTACTATTGCTAAACCACTACATGAGCTAACGGAAAATAAACGAAACATCCAGTGATCGAGAGAGTGTGACCAAACATTTAGGACTTCGAAGATTGCATTATGTTTGCAGCCAATTCTCACTTTTCCAGCTTCCGAAGGGAAGTACATCGTAGACACAGACGCAAGCAATACTGGTCTAGGAGCAGTTTTGTCTCAAGTGAAGAACGAGTAATAGCGTACTACAGCAAGGTGCTTTCTAAACCAGAGAGAAAATTATTGTGTTACAAGGAGAAAGTTGTTGGCAATTGTCAGAGCTGTGGAGCACTTCCATAAATACCTCTATGGGAGAGAGTTTTCACTACGTACCGACCATGCCGCGCTTGCATGGCTCTTGAGATTTAGAAATCCGGAAGGACAGTTGGCAAGGTGGCTCGAACGTCCGCAAGAGTACAACTTCAAGGTACAACGTCAGTGGGGGCGCCTGCATGGTAATGCAGATGGCTTATCATGAAGACCGTCCCCGGAAGACTGCCAACATTGCCACAAAAAGAAAGAACAAAACTCAAGCGAACATGTTCAAGCCATCACAGTAGATTTCCTGGCAGATGGCTGGACAACACGAGACTGTCGACAAGAACAGGTGACTGATGAAGACATTGGACCGATCTTGACAGCAAAAGAGGAAGGTCGCCGTCCGGACTGGCAAGATATCTGCCATGGTTCCGAAGTGCTGAAGGGCTACTGGGCACATATGGAATCTCTCACCTGAGAAAACGGATTGCTGAAAAAGGCTTGGGAAAGTGCGGATGAACGAGATGTGGTCATGCAGTTGATAGTTCCCCGAAGTAAAGTGCAGTCTGTTTTGAAGGAGATGCATGATGGAACATCCGGAGGCCATCTTGGCATTAACAAACCCCTTGACAAAATACAGAAGCGATTCTATTGGCTTCATCTTCGCCACGACGTAGAGGAATGGGTTCGGATGTGTGAAATATGTGCTGCAAGCAAGGGCCTACAAACCAGAAGCAGGGGGAAAATGAGACAGTATAACGTTGGACTGCCTTTCGAGAGAATTGCCATAGACATTGCTGGACCATTCCCAGTTACTGATGATGGAAACCGGTACATCGTGGTTGTAGGTGACTACTTTACTAAGTGGGTGGAACCCTACGCAATTCCAAATTAGGAGGTTACCACTGTGGCAAAGCAGTTAGTTCACAACTTCTGTTGCCGTTATGGAGCCCCTATGGAAATCCATACGGATCAAGGGAGAAATTTCGAATCAGGAGTGTTTAGAAAATTATGCCGTCTACTCGGAATTCGAAAGACCAGGATAACGCCTCTGCATCCTCAGTCGGACGGGATGGTTGAGACATTCAATAGGACACTTGAGCAACACCTTTCGAAGGTTGTTGACGAGAACCAAACAGACTGAGACCAACATATACCACTATTCCTCATGGTGTATAGATCATCAGTGCACGACACAACCGGCATGACTCCAGAAAAATTGGTGTTTGGCCGGGAGATTCGTCTTCGTGGGGACTTAATGTTCAGATCACCTGAGACTCAGTCCCAAGAGCCGCAGAACTATTCTTCGCAATTAGAAAACCAAGTCCGAGAAATGAATCGCATGGTAAGAGGATGGCTGAAAATTGGCAGTGATAAAATGAAAACTCGGTATGACATTCGCAGCAATAGTGTGGTTTTCCAAGAAGGAGATCAGGTCTGGTTGTTCAATCCAAAGCGCCGTCGTGGTCGCTCACCTAAGCTTCAGTCTAACTGGGAAGGACCCTACACTGTAAAAAAAAAAAATCAACGATGTTGTTTATCGGATTCAACAGGAAGGGCACGAAAGTTCAAGGTCGTCCACCTAGATCGCCTGGCTAAGTACTACTTCAGAGACGGTTTGCCAGTTCGGGACGAACAGGCTTAAGGAGGGGAATGTTATGACATCCAGAACAATCTTCGTGTTTATCGAATGTTCCAGAGATCTCCAGAATGCAAGCGTGTGGCGTACGTGCTTGTAGACGCATTTGCGAGAGTCTTTTCCATGCTCCAGCCGTGCGGACTGTGTCAAGGCCGCCGTTAATTACGTAGTACATAAGAATGCCAAGACGCAATTAGGAATCGTCTAGATTTTCGGCGACTATAAATACAATTACTCAGGGACACTCAACAAGTCAGTATTAGTGCGATATATTACAGCATGTTCGAGAGTTATAGTAGCGATATTACTGTGCGCGTTCAAGTGGTTATTAGTTAAAGAGTGGTGTTTTGGACATTTTATTGCGTGTGAAGAATTTTCATTTGATTTGTTGTAGAGGCTGTGTTGTTAATTACGAACTGTTTAACAGTACAAATTAAAGGTGTTATTAGTGACTTAATTTGTACTTGTGTCTTGTACTTATTTTGTTTGCACTGTACCTACAATGATCGATTAGACCCTTGTAACAATATCATTAAATGGTCTTTTGACATCCCATATCCCTGCACTGATTTGGATTTCTCCTAGAAGCACTTATTTTCATTGACCGAAGTACCAATTTGTTTGTATATACTGTCAAACGTTAGGCTCAGCTTCCATCCACTCTATGTGCACAACAATTTTTTTCACAAACTATTTCCAGGGTGGCTTTTGTTTGTCTGTTGTAACACTTCTCAACCTTGTGAAACTGATGCTTGAGGAAGCACAAATAACTGCACACACCCATCTCTTCCCAGGCCAAGGTCATGTACGCAGTTAGGAGCTATCTTTAACCCGGGAAAATTCCAACAAAATGTACCATTACATAATGTTAAAGATTTCATCATACAGGGCATCTGGTTTTCTGAAATTTTTATATGGAGCATGTTTGGTGTGCGTTAGTAACTGAAATAAGTAACTACCCTGCATTTAACCTAGTCAAAACTGCTACTTCTTCCATATTTGTATCCCCACATTTTATCATAGTGCAGCTAACAGATGGTAATGGTATCAAGAAGTACCACATTGTATGGTGACTATGGTATTGAAACCATCAGGTGTCTTCCTCCTTTGCCATAAGTAGGACCATACTATTCCTGTTCAGATTCCCCTCCAAGGTTTCATCCCTTTTAAAGGATCTTTGCCTTCTCCATATGTCTCAAATCCTTTACAACATCCATAGCCAAGGACATGGTCTGATAAAGGCCTGCCTTGATGCAGAGCATAAGGGCCTTTACTCAGAGCATGGTTCAGCAAGGTGGCCTTCTTGGCCACACTTGTAACAAACCTTACTTCTATCCGGGTAAATACAGGTTTTCATTGCATGACCATAGCACAGGTAAGTAAGTACCACTGGACTATGTATGTCTCCCTCGCATCTTTAGTAGACATGCCCCTCCACCCAAACTTGCAAAGCTTTCCTGCCAATTGGTTAGCCAATTCAACAATGGTCATTCTCTGCATTCTAATATTTGGTGCAGTAAAGGTTACTTTGACATCATCAATGTCCAAAAATCCTTTGTTAGGATTACTTTAATGTCACCTTTCTCATTTAACTAGTCTGGATCTCTGATTTCTAAAGTTGTGTTAGGTACGAGGCTCTTGATAGTGCTAGAATCCCCTAGGGAAGGTATCTAAGTATCTAGAATCTGCACCACTAAGTTTTTCTGTTTCCTCATTTTGCTATCCAGTTCAAGAATATGATTCCTTCCCTGGTCTGTTTGATTATCTGTGCTAATGTTTTCAGGGACTACCTTACTTTAACGTTCCTTAAGGTTTAATAATAATTTTTCTTATCATTGCTGATAATAATAGTAATGTTTTATTGGCTTCTTGTAATTTACAAAGTTTTGTTCAACGTTTTACCAACACCGTAGTCCAAGAATCAATTTCTATAAGAGTAGTAACAGTTTTAAGTGATATGTGTCCCAGGAATAATTATACAAAGCTCTCCTGTGCATTGTCACATTCTCTACCATCTCGGCCATTATGACCGAATATTCGTCCTTATGTTTTATACCATGTATCATGCCATTGGTCACATGTTTAACGTTACCACTCATAACACATGACCGACAATACATGTGCGGTTGAATGCACATAATAAGTTTTTAATTTTATTTTCGTATATTTACTTTTTTCTATTTTTTGTTTACTTTTGTATTTTTCTTAGCTATGAAAACTTTATTCAAATATAATACAGACTAGTTAAATATAAAACAAAGTAGTAAACTATAAGTATGATAATAAAAAACTTCAAAATATTACAAATATTTAAATTATTCTATCTAAAGTATTAACACATGTTAAGCAGAGGAAAGGCTCTTTTCCTTCTCGTACAGCTTTTTTGTAACAGCCTTTACAGTGATTCCTCATATCCACTGCTCTTCCTTCCCTTTCGACCAACTCAAGGCAGCTTCTCCTTTGTCTTTCTTCTATTATTGTCGCTATTTGCTTTTCACTGTTTTCTTCCTTGCCCACAGTCAAATATCAGATAGCTTTATTCCTGAAGTTGATTATGCCAATGATTGTTTCCATTACATTCTTTGTACAGAGTGTGGGTATTGACTGTGGAAGTTAACAAATCTACAGCCAATTTTGTGTACCACTTCACAGTTTTCCTGAAGAGTGACGGATATGATGGCATTTGGTCAGAAGGTCTGTTTCCTTTGTTGTAGTCAATAACGACTGTAGGTTTTATGTACACAGAGCAGCTTTTAGTCAGAGCTGTACAAACCATGCAGCTGGGACTGAAATAACACTAGCATAGTGTGACAAAAATAACCACACCACACCACGTCAGTCACTTTGACCAGAAGCTCTTAATATTACAATATTTGCATTGTGGGTATGATAATACCAACGAATCTCAATTTAGTAGCCTAATAGACACAAAACTGATTAAAAAACGTTCTGGCCCAGGGGTACACAGCTAAATACGCCAGCAGACAACATGTTAACGAATATGTCAAGTCTCTGGAAAAAGAGAATGTTACCAGTGCTGTCTCTGTGACTGTGCTGAACAGTTCTAGAGAACCATATCATAATTAACCAGGGTGTAAACGTTTAATAGAAGAAAGAAATTTCCAACTGTATTGCAATTATTAGTGAAACTAAGAAGCATTTTGTAACCTTGGATCAATTAATGAATTTACCATGACAAGGGAAAATTATAATTGTTGGCCCTCTTCTGTTTTTTTGTGTAGTTTTCTTTTAAATTTTATTTAAAATGATAAAGTAGGGATAACAAATATAAACATTTATTATTATAAATACAACTGTAGTATAGCAAAATTGAAAGTTAAGGGCATGGAAATGTGTGAAACTCTTACGGTCAGAGGGGAAAGGCGATGTGGAGGGAGCCGCTGTGAGATGTGAGAAGAGAATTGTAGTTATCAGCGATGGTGTTGCCAACCTATGAATATCATTTCTAACAGTAACAAAAACTCATGACTGTTAATGTTTCTAATTGTGTCATCAAGAATCTGTGTGTGTGTGTGTGTGTGTGTGTGTGTGTGCCTACAGTCACACAGCTGTCTTTAAAAAAGAATTATACGTTTACTGTTTCCGACAAATCAAATAATAATAATAATATTGTAATTGTTTTACTATACAAATCAAGCAAATATATGTACTGTTCACACATATCAGAATGTTTTATAAACATATCTGAGTGTTGTGTGGCTCTGTCATTGTGTACTGCTGAGACGTAAAAAACTACAGCCTTTCTGACCGTTCTTATTGCAATGGAATTTGCAAACTTCCACTCCTTAATTACACACAACTATCTCTACAGTTTCTCATTACATAAAAGAATGCGTTCTTCATATTAATTTAATTGCAAGAATCTTTTTAATCCTGGACATCAAAAAATTGTCCCGTGCTTCCCATGCTTGACTATGAATAACTTTGTCTTTGCTAGTTGAAGGAAAAGTATCCATTTTATCAAATCTCATTACTGGATAACACAAATAATTACAATAATACATAATTACAGAATAAAAACTACCAATAGAAATTAACTAAAAAATTAAATAACTAATAAAAATGAGTGACTGTAAAACAACGATAAAATCTATACTAAATTGAAATAATAATAACAAATGCAAGACTGAGATAGTATGTTATACAGTAACTATCAATGTACGTGTAACTAAAACATCACACACAAGATGGCAATACCTTCACTTGCTTACCAGCTGATTCTCCGGTACCCTCTCCCGCCATTCACAATTTCAAAGTGGACTCGTCCATCCATAAATTGGTTTCTGCGCATATGCCCTTAACTTTCAATTTTACTGTAACATAGTGTAACACTCATTTTTGCAGGTGACGTGACAGGAGGACCATGTTTTTAAATTCCCTTTCTCTTATGTAGAAATACAACTAACAAAAGATGTATTTTTTACAGTTGTATGCTATTGTTTGTTCCAGTTACATGACTTGACAGCAGTGAATAGTGACATCCCCGAAGAAGTGGATTGTGCTAAGAAGCATGAATATACAAATAAATTATTTCTGAATCAGTCTGTTTCCTCCCTTTCACCTGCTTTAAAAAAACACTCCATACAAACTCACAAAAATAAAAAACACCAGTGTGATGTTTGTACAAAAACGTTTACTTCAGCAGGTAATTTGACAAAACATAAATTAATACATTCTGGTGTTAGGAAGTACCAATGTAACAGTTGTGCAAAATCATTTACTCAGAAAGGGAATTTGTCACAACATATATTAATACATGATGATGTTAAGAAGTACCAATGTAACATTTGTGCAAAATCATTTACGCAGGCAAGGACTTTGCGACAACATAAATTAATACATGCTGATGTTAAGAACTACCAATGTAACATTTGTGCAAAATCATTTACTTTGCCAGGGACTTTGACACAACATAAATTAATACATGATGATGTTAAGAAGTACCAATGTAACATTTGTGCAAAATCATTTACTCAGGCAACGGCTTTGCGACAACATAAATTAATACATGCTGATGTTAAGAACTACCAATGTAACATTTGTGCAAAATCATTTACTTTGCCAGGGACTTTGACAAAACATAAATTAATACATGATGATGTTAAGAAGTACCAATGTAACATTTGTGCAAAATCATTTACTCAGGCAACGACTTTGCGACAACATAAATTAATACATGCTGCTGTTAAGAACTACCAATGTAACATTTGTGCAAAATCATTTACTCAGAAATCGGATTTGACACAACATATATTAATACATGATGATGTTAAGAAGTACCAATGTAACATTTGTGCAAAATCATTTACTCAGGCAAGGACTTTGCGACAACATAAATTAATACATGCTGATGTTAAGAACTACCAATGTAATATTTGTGCAAAATCATTTACTTTGCCAGGGACTTTGACACAACATAAATTAATACATGATGATGTTAAGAAGTACCAATGTAACATTTGTGCAAAATCATTTACTCAGGCAACGACTTTGCGACAACATAAATTAATACATGCTGATGTTAAGAACTACCAATGTAACATTTGTGCAAAATCATTTACTAAGAAATGCAATTTGTCAACACATATTAATACATGGTGATGTTAAGAAGTACCAATGTAACATTTGTGCAAAATCATTTACTCAGACAAGGACTTTGTCACAACATAAATTAATACATGCTGCTGTTAAGAAGTAACATCTGTGCAAAAAATCATTTACTCAGGCAGTGACTTTGCAACAACATAAATTAATATATCCTGATGTGAAGAAGTATCAGTGTAATGGTTGTACAAAACATTTAATTTATTAGGAAAGGTGTTTGCGACAACATAAATTAATACATGCTGGTGTTAGGAAGTACCAATGTAACATTTGTGCAAAATCATTTACTCAGAAAGGGAATTTGTCAACATAATACATGATGTTAAGAAGTACCATTGTAACATTTGTGCAAAATCATTTACTCAGGTAGGGACTTTGTCACAACGTAAATTAATACATGCTGATGTGAAGAAGTACCATTGTAACATTTGTGCAAAATCATTTACTTAGGCTGGGAATTTGTCACGACATAAGTTAATACATACTGGTGTTAAGATGTAGCAGTGTGATGGTTGCACAAAAAAATATTTACTCTGTGAAGGTATTTGTCACAACATAAATTAATACATGCTGATGATAAGAAGTGACAATGTAAAATTTGTGCAAAATCATGTACTCAGGCAAATAGTTTGCACAACATAAATTAATGCATGCTGCTGTTAAGAAGCTCTAGTGTGATGTTTGTACAGAAACGTTTACTCATGGAAGTTTGTTGCAAAAACATAAATTAATACATTACAGAATTAAGATATACCAGTTTGAAGTTAAAAAAAATTTTCTTATGCATGTTTGCCACCACAAATTAATACATATGTTATTAAGATATATGGGATGAAGATATGCTGTTTATCTCAATGCATGTAGTATTGATTTTGATCGTTCTTTACTGTGAACATATAACAATTAGTGATGCAGCCACCAAAATACCCAACAACACTGTAATCAAGAAACATATTTTTTTGTTAGTGTTTCTTTACTTACATCTTGAATTACTTGAGAATATAATTAAATAACTATGTATACATAGGTATGGAGTAAGCAAGATTTATACTTACAGAATTGGTGTGTAAAAAAGTATTTTGTATAAGTGGTACTAGTACAGTTTATCCAATAAATGCTATTTCTGGTAATATGTGAATTAATTAAAGTTAAGTAATATTTACAGTGGTAAATGTTATAGATGTGTTTAGCTGTATTATCACTAACCATAATTATGATACAGAAAACTTTCCAGCATGTGAAGAAAAATAGTCAGTTTTCAATTGCCTATTTCTTGTATACAAAGATTCTTTTTCGTAGTTAATATAATGTTTTATGTTTACTATAGTGTATTAGGTACAAAATTTTCAAGACCTAATGTATAAATTAAATCTATTCAGAGTGCTTCCAAGAAGAAAATAAGATATGTGGGTTATTTTCAAACAAAAGCCTGTCATAATAATAATGCAGAACATTGATAAAGTCATGCAATTGACTGTCTTTTGTGTGAAATTGAAATGTAGGACTATATTAATATGGAACATAATACAATGAATAACACATTTCATGAAATTGTTAAGAGAAGTCAGCGTTCACTAATTATTATTAAATTATTAACAATAATTGTTTAACAAGAGCATTAATGATAGTTTCATTTGTGTACGTAGATGTGAACACTTTCAGTCTGCTGCCTAAGTATCTGCTGACAGCACAGCATGTATGTGGTCTGAGTGAGCAAATCTCAAACATGCCTCTGGCAATAATATTTCATACTGTGTACTTTCAGTGTAATATTCAGCTTTTCAGACTATCCCTTTAGTTAGTTTTGTATCAGTAATGTAATTGTATTACTCTTTATTAGTTATAATTGTAATTACAAGTCAAGATATATCTCTTCATAAGTTTGTTGAATCATTATGTCCAGGGTTTCAGGGATGTTTCCTGTTCATGTAGATGATAGTATCTAATATTGACATGTGGTGTATTTTTATTGATGGAAAGTATCAGGAGCTGGGAGTAGAAAGGGGGAATATGAAAATCATGGTGTCATGAAATCACATTTGAAGTTTGTGAATACTCTCAGGATAGAGAGTGCGAATTATTATTTCAGTATTTAAAAACATAGATGCTGATTAGTTTACACTTTTATTTTTAAATAATCAGTGATAAGTAAAAGAAAAAAATAGTAATATAAAATATATTTGCCCTTACTCCTCCAATATTACAGCACTAAGCTCTCAGATAGTTTTATGCAGTCTATATGTTTCAATGCTATTTACAAAATACTAAGGGCGAATATATGTGATAGTGGTATTACCATGTTCTTAACATGTTGGAAAATAGGACTCTGTAAAAAAAATGTAATTTTGTTTTATTCACCCTTTCTCCTCCAAGCTCCTGATGTTTAGAGTGTTAAAAAAGAAGTTAGCAACTGACAGTCATGTAGTTTTCTAGATTTTAAGATTAATTCAAAGGTGTGTAAATTTTGGGGGATTTACCATAAGATTTTTGTTTGTGTGTGCCTGTAATTTTTAACTTTATTTTGTGTTATTTAAAATAGTGTATATATGTCGTAGTGTTTAAATATATAGTGTATATATATATATATGTTATATAGTGTATATACTGTGCAGTATATCTGTTTTTGAAATCACTCCAATTTTTGAAACCTGTATTTAAAAACCACATTATTCTGCACTCGTAAGAGTAAATTAGCTCAATTGTGAACGTGTAAAAGGAATTTTAGTTGAATCAATTATTGTAATATAGAAGTAGTTATGAAATCTATTAATATTGCTTTTTCATGTGTGTCACTATTATATACCTGTTTTTTTAAGCTGTGTGTGTGTGTGTGTGTGTGTGTGTGTGTGTGTGTGTGTGTGTGTGTGTGTTAAAAAACTCAAATTTATTTAATGAAAATCAAAAATATCGGTATCGAGGAACCACACATGCCTTCCAGGTTCTAATAAATTATAAAATGACTTTTAATATGTACACTCAGAATTAAACCAAGTATATCACCATGTTTTTTGGTAAAAACGCTGAGAAAGATAATAAAACAACGAATTGTACCTAGTTATTGATTTTTTAAAAATAAAGAATTAATTTTATTACATTATATTTTATGTAAAACAACGCCAAAGAATGGGAATACTGCCCAGCGTTTTATCTGTGAATTTCTGAAAATGTAAATTTATTTTACTTAAGTATCCGTGGTTACATAGCATGGAACGATATCAATTGTCAATATATTATTGAAAGTTTTAAGTTTTCGGTCAAATAAATTTATAACCAATAAAACATTACCCCTCCCCCTACAACTACACTTTTCATTTATGGATATTTGATCTACCTTTCTACACTGGATTATTATGACCTTTTCAGGATACTTTTTTTATCAAAATTAAGTACTGTACTCTTGTTAAAACCTAAAATGTTCCAGGTAAACTACCCCTTCCCCTTAACCAATTTTCATCAAAATCAATGTGCCTTGAGGGGGCAGGAGATCAATTCCGTCTCAGAGCTCTTAAAATTTCATAATCACTGAACGTAGGCCTCGTTCTAAGCCAGTTGCGTATATGTTAAAATAAGGTTTACAGACAACTGTAGAAACAAAATAAATTACAATATTTACAAATTAATAAAATAACGTGAGAGGGTTCCAACCTTCAGGCTTAACCTTTCAACCTAATTTTATGCGTTCAAAATTTTGAAGAATTGGAACTGGACCCCCCCTCCACATTAAATACTCCCCTCAATAAGGAAATATTTATTTGGAAAGACTCGCATAATATTTGTAACATTAGAAATTATTCCACTTAATATGTTAATATGAATTCTAGTATTTTGTTGCCCGTGACATGTCCGGTATTATTAATAACTAATATTTCAATTCCGACGCGGACCCAGGTATTTTGATACAATTTTTAAAATTTTCATCAGAAGCATCTGATGAAATTCGCAATGAGCAAAAACTGGTTTAGGCAATATAGGTAAAAATTAAAAAAATTGTATCTAAACTATATACTTGTGTTTCACGTTGGAATTGTGTAAGTTGTTAGTATGAAATAAGACTCAGCTGATGGCATTTCTGTGCCTTCCTGATCTTTACGATCAGTATCTTCACAGTTACAGATACGTGACATACAATGTGAGATCCAGTTTTGCTGTGCCCCGTGATTTGAATTACTAATCTGACAAACCAGTTATTGTAATGCGTTTTCGTAATTTGCTATCGTAGGGAACACAGTAGTAGCATAACTGATCGACTGTGGGAAGTGAAAGCAAAAGACGTGTACAACATGAAGAAAACTAATGTTTTCTTTTGTCTTCTTTGTGTTGATGGTGACTGCTGTTGGTGATCACAGCCGTATTATTCTATCAATGCAGTAGTCGCGGTGCTGTTGTTGACCTGACTCAAGGCAGCCTTCATTCCTCTAGTATCACCTGGCCAACTCGTAAGTTTTTTTTTAATTGGTTTCAACACAAATGACATTAACATACTATGTCATCTCTTCTTTAGATTTGAGTGGCATGACATTGCAACATGAAGAACTGTTTCTTAATCTTCTTCTTTAGGCTGTCGACCTTACGATCCGTTGCGCACTCCTTGGTCCGACCATTTTTTTTTTTTGTCTTCTAATATTCCACCGTCCAATATTTTCATATTATTTATAAACCAACATTTCTTTCGGTATCCTATTCTTATGCATCCCTTCAACATGGTCTGGTCAATCCTGTCTGTATTGCTTTATCCTTTCGTTTAAGTTGTATATTCCAAGCATGTTCCTTATATCATCATTTCTTAGCCGGTCCCTCCGTGATACTCCTAGTATTGGTCGTAAAGATCTCATTTCACTAGCTTGTATCCGGCTTTGGGTCTTTGCATTCAGTGTCCAAGTCTCATTGCCATTAAGGCCGCATGGCATCATTTTATATAATGTCAAAAGAGAACTTTCCATTCAGTATTCTTCTTCTCATTCCACACATGTGATTAAACTTCTGTTTTTTTTTTTTTTTTTGTCCACATCTATCACCAAGATAAGACAAGTCACATCGAAGGAACCTGAATGAATGCACTTGCTCAATTAGTACTGACTAGTTTACACCTTCCAGGAAAGTAACCTTTAAAAGCCATGGACTTAGTCTCGATAACAGAAATTTCCAGACCACACATCGTGATTATCTGCTGCAATTCATAGAGGGCCCTCTGCAGGCTATTTTCATTGTCTGCTATTATGACCTGATCATCAGCAAACAGAGTTTTGATGAAATTACGTTCACTGAAACTCTCACTGAAGTTCAATATTTCTAGCCTCTGTTTCCACTCTCTAACAGAGAGTCCAAATATAAATGAAATAGTGTGTGTGAAATGCAACACCCTTGTCAGACCCCTTTATTTGTCACCTCATTAAGGACTTCACTAAATTCAGTTTTTACAATGATCTCTGTGTTCTTGTAAATGCTCCTGATGACATCTATTAGGTACTTTGGTACACCTCTTCTGCCCATGACAAGTGTTTCTTAGTTTCTAGAGTAACTATGTCATCTGTCACCAATCTACTGGATGTTAAAGTTATTACACACATGGACACATTGAGTTAAAGTTGTACTGTCTGGTTATACACATACTATGTGGTATATGTTAGATATCTGGTGGTCACTGAAACCTGTCTGTCTCACAAAAGGCTGTCGAGCCAGTGATGATGATGATGATGATGACATAATTGTAGAAACTGATACACAACTCTATGGTCTGAAGAATGAAGCAGTTAATATACAGGGGGAGCTAATTAGTCTCTCCGAGGTTAGGAGCATAAGAGCAGACGTAATTATAATGGAGTCCACAAACTGTCTATTCTATAAGGACCATGAGACCCATTACCATAAGCAGTAGAATTAATGAATTAGACATCGATCAATGGTTTACCGATGTTGTAGACAAAACAGCCCCTTTAAAATGAGACTATTCTGGCTGTTGGACCAGAATTTACGATATTCAATGGAGTAGTAGAATCATCAGATGGAAACCATGGAAAGGGATAAAAGGATGAGAAAGACAGATGATGGGAGATGCACAGGATAGAGGAAACTGGCCCAGTGGCATAACTAAACGTCTTCAGTCTTCGTTCGAAAGCAGCGATACGAAACATTGATTCTATGTAGCATCTAGGTATCAATGAATCTAGGTAGAATCGGTGAAGAAATGCCTTTTTTCTCCGCATGAGTTACAGCATACGAGGTTTCCTGCACTCTGCGATATTTTGTTCTATATATATATAGGCGAGGTTCCCACAGCTACTGCCGCATCCCGCATGTCAGTTTCCATATCAACTTATTCTGTGTATCTTCATTCTTCAGATTCTTTTCTTCCATACTCCGTTCGGTCCATTCTATCCATTTTAATCTAGGTGTGCCTCTTTTTCTTCTGTTGCTAGGTCTGTATTTGAACACACTAACAGGTATTCTTTCTTCACAGATTCTCATTAGGTGTCCATACCAGGAAAGCTGTTTACGTTTTATATATTCTATTAGTTTCTTTTCTGTTTGTTCTTTCCCTTATTACGTTATTCCTTACACGTTCCAGACGAGAAACTCTGGAAGCTCGTCTAAGATAGTCCATTTCTACAGCTTCAATCTTCCTGCGGTTCTTTTCGTTGTTTGTCCAACATTCTGACCCATAGGTGGTAATTGGTTCAACAATGGCTTTATAAATATCGATCTTTGTTAGTAGCCCAATTTTGGTGGACCATAAAAGTGAGTTTAATTGGCGTATGATGCTTTTTCCTAAAAGTAATTGATGTCTTATGTCTTCACCACATATTCCATCATCGCTAATTATACTTCCTGAATATTTATACTTTTCACATTTCTTTATGGAAGAATTATCTGATAACTGAAGATCTGATGTTCGACTTCCTGTGGCTAAGTACTCTGTTTTTTTTAAGTTTATGTTTAATCCCCATCGATCTAATAATAGTTTTCTCATAATATAAGTGATATCTTCTTCATCATTGGCTATCACCACTTGATCATCTGCGAATAAAAGAGTGTATAAACACTTCTCTTCTAATTCTATTCCCATTCTGCTGCACTTGTTTTTCCATGTCTCCAGTGCTCCTTGTGTATATACTTTAAATAAAGTGGGAGACAAACAACACCCTTGTTTCAGTCCCTTACTAATATTAAATGACTCGGACACTTCTTGTCATATTTTCACTCTGGCTTGAACGTTTTTGTAGATGTTATATACACTTCCTACGTATATGGGGTTAATACCACTAATTTCTAAAGCTTCAAATAATTTGACTAGTGGGACATTCTCATAAGCCTTTTTGAGGTCTATAAATACCAAATGCGTTTCCAAATTCCTTTCCGTTCGTTTCTCAATTATTTGTCACAACGAAAATATGTTGTCGACACAGGATCTTCCCGCTCTAAATCCACTCTGTTCTTCCACATTACCAATTTCTCCTTCAATTCTGTTTCTTAGGATTTGACCATACAGCTTTCCTATTGACTATTACTATACAGCTATTACAATCTTACTTATTCTCTTTTTTGTACATAGAACTAATCAAAGAGATGTTAAAATCTTGTGGTAATTCTTCTCCTTTAATCCTTTGTTTCTCCTTTAATATTTTGTTCTATCTTGGATAATTTTACTCTGTCAACTGGCTCAGTATATCTCTAAACCCCTAGTTACAAGATCTCCATCCTCTTTTTACCTCTTGCGACAGGCGTTTACTCGAATATTTTGTCGCCACCTTGAATCGTTAATTCTTTTATATGCCTCCATACTAGATACGTCCCCATACTGGGCCGCCTCATTACCCCTTCTCAAAGTTTGAGGAAATTTTTTTTTTGAAAAGGGGAAGGCGTCCCGTCATATTTAAAACTAGGCCAATGACCTAGACGAAGCCTAAAATGTACCAGCCCCATTGTGACAGGACTTGGAAATGAAACAGCCTGATTAACATGACAAAATTTATTAACGTTTGATTTCAGGTGGTGTAAAGCGTCTCACATACTAAATATACATGTACAATAAAACTAACAATAATCTCTCTTGGGCATCCTTGAGTTATCTTTTTTTTAACTTACATCTGCTCTTAAATTACATTGATGCACACAATTTTACAATAAATCTGAAATAATCTACGTAAAACACAACATTAATATCATGCAAATACATCATGGATTTCCCTCGCAATAATTAAATACATGTAGTGAGATATATACCTTAACCCATAGAAAGATAAATTTTTGTGTGCCCTTTCATAACAGCCTAACACACACACACACATATATATATATATAAACATATCTTCCCATCAGTTCACCATCATGTTACAGGAGGCATCAATTCCTGAAATTTTTTGACCCCACTGTATAAAAAGTACTAATTATCAGAGGCATTTTATTTTACCACTATCAGATTCAGTGATAAAAACCGCATAAGAAAAGTACCACATTTTTAGTTTATTCATTCATAACAATAACCTCCAATTCTAACACAACAGTTTTCTTCAGTTATACAAATCAATTGCGCAACAGAAGATTCTAAACCTTTAACAGGTCGCTCCAATTGTTACTCTGTATTCAGCTGTAAGAATTGATGAGCCAATGATGTAGAATTGGGCTGTATAATTATTTTATACATCTTTGGTCCCCCCCCACCACTGACTTATTCGTTCATTATTTTCAAGGACTTTCTCAGAAGCCACCTGCAGTAAACATCCTGTGTTTTGGCTATCGTACTATAAACGGTATTTCTTATCACACGATGTCTGTCTTTCTCTCTCACTCACTCTCTCTGCCTAAATGTAAACCAGAAAGTCTCAACAGCTTCATAAGTAACACGTTATACGACACATTACATGCAGAATCTTATACAACCTCAGTTATGCTCAACTATTCCAGTGTAACAGTGTCGTAGTTAACATTAATTCGCCATATTCCCACCAGATCCCAGTTCCATTGAATTTTTGCAATATAAGCACATTTGTTATCACAGTTAGCAGTGCGATCGCGGTCATTCAACGATGTTATATACACACGAGAATAATTGTGACAGATGGATGGCAGTGTACGAAATAAGATTGTCGCACGTAAATTGGATTACACAAGGGTACTTGGTCACAAAAATCGAAATTACTGTTTGATACAGTTAGGACTATAGTTGTTACCTACACTTATGTGCAGGGCCCGGGCTTAGGTTAATGGTGCCCTGGGCAAAACTTAACTCAGACGCCCCCACCCACACCAGATTTTAAGGAGAAAATAAAATCATCCAATTTTAATGACTAAAAATGTTTTATTTAATTCTATTAAATACATATTATTTCAATAGCCCAAAACAACTAACTGCCATATACCTTCAAAATATTTAAGAAATACAAAACTTTTAAATTAGGTTACAGATTTTTTCCTAGCATTCAGTTTAGCAAATCTATTTCATTTAATTAATTATGTAAAATTACAATAGTTGAAAAAAAACATAAAATACTAGTAACACATCTTCAAGATTTTTAGAAGCAAAAAAAATGTTAAATGATTGTTTTTTCCTAGCTTTCAGCTTAGCAAATCTATCAATGATTTCTGTAAAATTTGTTTTCAAGGTGATGTCTCTCTCACAGCACATTAAAACTGGAGTTGTGCTTTCTGTCTGAAAGGGTAGACCTTTTCGATTTCTTCACTCTTGTCAGTACAGAAAATCCTCTTTCAGCAGTACAGTTCGTGATTGGTAAGGTGAGGAAGATCCTTAAGGCTATTTCCAAGTTAGGAAATGTGATACCCAAGTTGTTCTGTTTAATGCGTGTAAACATTTGTGGTATCCGTTGTATCTGTTCCAAATCAATATTAGCTTTAAAGTGGCAACATTCATTTGGGAAATTACATTAATGTCATCATCATAAAACTGAGTCAACTTTGTAGCTGCTTTTATTATCGCTTCACTTAAAGTTTCTGATAATAGAAGTGTCAGTATTTCAATTCGATCCACCAAAGCATCATACGATTCTCTCCTCCTTGCTAAGTTTACTAATCTAACACCTCGTAGATTACAGTTCTGAATTATACAATAAAACCTCAATGATCGTTTTTGACAGGGATGGAAAATCAAAATGATTAATATAGGAAAATAATAACAAGCAGAAATCGAATAACAATTTAAAGTTAAGAATAATATAACAACGTTTACTGTAGAGCTGTATTCTTGCCTGTCGTGCGTATTACTTTTGACTGCTAACAACGCGGACTACAAATTTGGTTGAAATAACGAAATTTAAACAGGTATTTTAAAACATTAATTTTTTCGATGAAAATGTATTTTCGAAGTTTTAATTTAAAGCGTCTGGATAGCAGATAGTTGTGGAAAATAATTTACATCATAATATTCCTTCCCCTGTGACATTCAGCAAGAGAAGGAGGCGATGCTTTATCAGTTCCCACATTCATAACTTGTGCTGATACTTTGCTCTCAAACCAACCAAAATGTTTCCCCTTTTCACTTCTGACCTTCATTTTTGTGTTGGGAAGGAAGATATTTGGTGTAAATTGTCAATGAAAATCTCGATCTCTCTTCCCCTTCGTATAAATTTGACCACCATATAAAGCTCTTTATTGAGGAGCACTATATAGGGGTTTTACTGTATTGTACAATTGGTGATATCACCTGGTCAACTCACTGTTTAATTGACGCTATAACAAAGGAACACTGTTTATTGACAAGGCTACAGTATGGTTGTTTATGGAGTCCAAAGCAACGTGAACCCACCTATCAATTTGTTTGTGTTTGTAGTCATGGTTTTCTGTACTGCTTAATTATGCACGTGACTCTATAAGAGACACGTAGACAACGCTTCTTTGTTAACTTGTGTTGTGATCGAGTCCCCCTAGCATACTGTGCCAGCGATTGCAATCAAATACTGCAGAATTTAAGCTGACAAATTCCGTCAATTGATGGACAAGTAAACCTGTGAATTCAAGTTGTCCATATGAACAAATGCATTTGTGGCCAAAAACGTATTCACTTTAAAAAGTTACCAGGCGTTAGATTGAAGCTTGTACAGTCCCATACACATGCACGCGCCCACACACACCATTAAGAAGTGACCTGCCGATAAATCACTCGTTAACAGTTTAAGATAGCCTGTTCCTGAGATAGCATGTTTCAGGACGCCCTGTTAAAGTGAATAGGCCTTAAAATTGTTCGTTAATGGAGAGAATTTTGGTATGTGAAGTAACTAATGGCCATTAAAACAGCGATAAACTTAAAATTTTGTTAGCTGTTGGTTCGATGTATGTTGTTAATTACTCATTAAATAAAATATATATGCAAAAATTTGGTCACTTCCTATGTTCAGAAAATTTAGTTTGAATGTTCAGTGTTGTTTGAAAAAAAAATGCAAATACAAAGCCTAATATATACAAAAATATGTAAAATCTTATAAAGCATAAAAAATAGTCCAAACAGAAACTACAATAACCAAACGAAAAATAAAATAACTTTAAATACAGAAAATAATTACAAAATACACACAAAAAGAAAGAAAATTAAGAGAGGTTTGTGAAACGGTGAATTAAAAAGTCACTTTATATGCTTGATAATTTGTAATTATGAGCCTATTATAAACAGTATCTTATACAAACAGAAGCAGCATGACAAGTATGATAATCCGCCCAAGTATGATAATACGCCATTACATAATATTAACAGTTAAGATGAGCGTTAACATATTAACACTCAGCTGTCATATTTCCAACTCCAGAAACGAAAAAGATTTTACTTTTTTTTTTAGTCTTCACAATAATGTTAAGTTTAATTTATGTTTATAAATTTATTAATAAACTTTACTATTATTCACTTTCAGCTCTTGTAGCCGCCATGTTGTTTGCTACCAACTTTAAAATTTTACGTACCGGGTCCTGGTGCTCGTTGGACGAGCTGAAAAAACAAGATGGTTGTTTTGAAATGACTAATAATTCACTTTTCAATCAAATTTATCTTATTTATTTTCAATCCAAATTCATCTTTTCTATAAAATAAAATGCTAGGCAAACCATCATGAAATACAAAAAACCGAGCCTTTACTCCGCTCTCCTTTACACATTTATTTCTTGTGTTACTATATTCTCATTACTGGATTTACAAAACATAAAAAAATGGCTACTAACAAAATAAAATAGCTACAAACTTAAATGTATTGTTGTTCACAAACCAGCGCTCCTTATTTATTATTCTTTATTCATGCACCCATTCATACCCCTTTCCCTTATGTGAGGTCTCATTTTTAAATATAATCATAATGTTGAAATTTTGGTTTTAGCCCTTATTTAAAGATTGTTCTTCCCCCCATTTTGTTACTTATCTTGAAATTCAGTCCAGAAGACGTCATATTGCTCCACACGCACTACATAGATTATTTCATAATTTTCACTGACTTTACATGTTTTTAAACTGTTAATCCACTCTAATTAAGATTTATATTTTTTGTTACTTAACATTTTTTACAACTTTTATATGTGCGGGCAAGACGAAACACTGTGCTCAGCCGGCGGACGAGCAAATGGCTCACGTTCGTATTATTTAGATGTTCATGGCCGACTGCCTTTGTTCTCAATGCAGAACGCTGTCGATGCTGCATCCACGCCTTATATTGCAAGTAATTTTTGCACTGACATCATGGCGTGACCTCTGACTTACACACTTTACAGGTCACTTAGCTAAAAATAACTGTTCCTCATGTGTCTGGAGTTGACCTTGAGACAAATTCACTCGCTGCATATTACGTCATCCTAGTTTATGAATAAAATTTGTTTATTTTCCCTTAACTCAGAAAATTCACAGGTTTCGTTAGACGAATCGTCAATGCAGAACTCAGGTTATGGGTGTAACGTAATAATTAGGTTAACACATTTTTATGTTACTGAACAAATATGATTTACTTTAATCCAAAATTACTTTCCTACTTTCTCTTTTCTTTATATATGTTAATTCATTATTTCTATGTGATATAAGATTTCTCTATACTAATTTATCTTTGCAAACCAGTACTTTACAGTTGCTTTCTTTCTCTATATACACACACTCTCTCACTCGTCACAATGCGGAAAACCCCCCATTTATTTATAGACTGGAGATGGAAATTCTTTTCTTTTGCCACGTGGTCGATTCTCTGAAGTTCCATGGTGTATTTTTCTGCGAATTTATGTGATGGTACTAGCGTGTACCTAGCACCACTACAGGCTGTTCCCCAAAAGTTGTACATTGAGTGGTTAAAACGGGTTGCCTAATCTGACCCGTTACAATACCCCCCAATGAGAGGTTTTATGCCGAAGCATAAAAACTCTCATTGCCTAAACTGAAGAGGACCAGTTAGGATATGGCACCACGATCCCCCTTACTTCTTCACTAAAGTCATGGGTAACTTACTCCCCTAGTCCGGTGATTGCGGCCGCTATATCACCAGACTCTGAAACATTCAATAAAAACATCAATAACTGGCCTTTCACAATACCATATCCTCAACTGATTTGGTTCCCCTTAGTCGTACTGGTTTGTCTTTTGCAAAGTACTGATTTCTGATCTTACGTGTCTACCTATACAACATAGAAAAGTATTTACTATAAACATGTACTCCAATCTTAATTACACTATATAGGTTATATTTTTCACAACCCCTTCTGCTCAAAGTAAATATTCCCCATATTTCATTAAACAAACATTTCAAACTTAAGGTTGAACAACAATCACAAACATTATATAACTTCAGTCCTAACCTTGAATTTGCATCAAAATTACAAACGTTACCCCTTTAAATTTTCTTTACTTACTTTAACCACCAATTTTTTAATCCTAATTTCCTTTTATTTATTCACCATTTCTCATTCGATGTAAATCTCAACAAAAATTTAAATTTATCATCAAATTCATCTTTTACCATTTTGAATTAATTTAATAATTTCAAATTAATTTAATTACATTATTTAAAACATTTTAAATTACTTCACTTACATTATAAAAATTCCATAATGTCAATTACTCCATCAAACTAAAATATTATCGTTGTAAAAAAAATCACTCAGACCTGTAACTGGATTACATCAAATACAATGTACACCTACAAAGTGTATCTGCAGATACCTTATAATAACAAAGACATAACCTACTACACAAGTACATTTAAACACAATACACCTTTAATTTCAACTCTATTGAATCTTCCAATTGTTTCATCATAATTTCTATTCTGAATTTCTATTTCATATTTTCATCTATTCATTCAGGTGATTCCCAATCAGTAATACTAATCTGATTTACTTTACGGGCATCTAGACCTAACCTCACTCTCACCTTCTTCTTTATATCAACAACTAGTGGATTTGAAATAGGGTGACACCGTTCTCTCAATTATATTTCCCTCCACCATTTTCTCTAACTCTACTTGAACCTCTTCTTTTAGAATAAGGCACCGAATAACTTCTTTGTACAAAAGGTGTGTGTTCCCGTACTTTCCGCTACACTCATAGTTCCTGGCCCTTCCAGGTAACTGCGCCAACACCTCTTTAAAACCGTCCAAATCTGCCCTCTACTCCTCGCGTTGGGGTCTCCCTACAACTCCACCCTCATTAAAAAAATTATGTGCTCTATTCTCCCATATTCGCTGTTTACTTTCATCTCTCCCTTTCCCCCTGCCTACTTTCCCCGCTTCTGTGTCCCCATTACTGACCCATTTTTGTATAACTTTTATTCCCAAAATTCTTATTTTGTCTAATACCCGCTCAAAACTAAGTCTGACTGGCTTTATGTCTTACTAACAAATCATTACCCCAAAATCCATCTTTTACAACATTTTACATTATTTTAATCATTTCGAATTACATTATAAAAATTCATAATTACATACTGTCAATTGCTCCCTCAAATAAAAACATGATTACTGTCATAAACTCAAAACTACAAACACTAATCACACAACATACAATGTACATAACAATGTAATTACTTTGATTGCAATATCTTTACCATTTATTATACAATTCAATTCAAAATAAATTTCTCAAATTTATTACCAAAGTTTCACATCTTTTAAATTAATTTGCACATCTCAAATTAATTCAATGTAAGTTATATCTCAAAACACTAAGTTACTTTAATTACATTATTCAAAACAATTTCAATTCATAATTCCCTCATAAAATTCACAATTACATCCTGATAATTATTTAGTCAAATGAAATATTATTATTATAAAATCAATCCCTACTACAAACATTTGTTACATAAAATACTGTGTACAACATAACCTATTACACAAATACATTTAATAACAATACACATTTATATACAATCTGTTTTACATTAATAGTCATTGTTTACCAAAAAATCATTCCTTTATTCAGCCAATTTCCAAAAACCACTACACTCTCATAATTAAACGTTCATTAACAACAATTATCTAACCTCCATCATCAAAAATTAGTCTTATACCCAGATTACACATTTCGGTTTTGTTTACATACATTATATTCTCTTTTTTAATATAATGTCCATTTACATCTGCTTTATCCATTATACCATAGTAATATTCCCAGGGTTATCCCCATTATTATTTTATCATAAGATCTGTCAACATTAAATTTTTGGCCCCGTTTCCCTTGGTATTTTTATTTATTTATTTTTTTTTGACACAAGTATTTTCTCACTTCATCATTATTATCCTCATCTGCTACTAATACCCCCATTCTGTCCCCAGGTAAGTAATTTTTCCCAATGACAATCATTATTTACAACTGATCTAATTTCGTCACAAGGTAAGTCCTTAATTTTATCAACTCTCTCTATTTATAATGTCTTAACTCTTCATAATCTCTATTCACCTTAAATATTCCTCTCTCTCTCTCTCTCTCGCTCTCTCTCTCTCTCTCTCTCTCTCTCTCTCTCTCTCTCTCTCTCTCTCTCTCTCTCTCTCTCTCTCTCATAATACCTCTTCCAACCCAATTTCACATTTTCATTCCATACAGAGGGCAATACAACATTAAAATACCATCTGGCCTTACCAGATACACTAAAACAACTTATTGGACTATTTGCCAACCCATCGTCACCCAAATATCCTATTGAGAAAATCTTATCCTCTAACAACACTTGTGAAGCCTTTTCTTCACATATAACCAGGGAAAAATCTGCCCCCTGCCCACGAAATTCACTCTCTTCATACTCCCTCACTAATACTCCTCTAACCTCAACTCTCAATATATTCTCGTTATCACTACCATTACTTAATGTATCACTTTTTGATACCTCATTGTCAACTATATTACCCTTATTACTTGTTATTTCACTCTGATTTTCACTTGTATTAACCTTACTTACCTTGTCAACTTTTCCTCCATTTCATCAAAACGTTTATTCTTTTGATATACCTACTTTTGCCTCGGCCATTTTTACCAAATTATTTATTATAATACTCTTTATAGAAGTCGCTACAACCCTTCTACTCCACAATAATCATACACACTAACTCAAAATTCCCACTACATAAAATCATTATCAATGTAAAAGTAAACATCTAATATGATTGGATAAAACTTCCGGGCTGAAAAAAAATAAATAAATAAATAAACATCTAATAGTTTCACACATACGTTACACTTAACCACAGCATAACCTAGTCACACCCACGCAACGTAAATATATACGCTAATTTCACAAATACACAGTTACCCAAAACCTTTATTCTGCATCTCAAATAGGTCTATCTCGTATAGAATTTATACCAGGATCCTGGTGGGTTCGCCAATTGTAAATTAATTAACTTTTAATCATTTTATTACGCCAGAATCTTTACCTACCTTATCCGATCTGCCTTGATTCACTTACCTTTAAATAACATCAAAGAACTCACAGGGCCGCCACCTATATTTTTAAAAGGATGAATATGGAAACCTTAACACTCTTTCCCTTAATTAAAAACACTTGGACAATTTTGCTATCTGACCTCCCTTAACTCGGAAAATTCACAGGTTTCGTTAGACGAATCGTCGATGCAGAACTCAGGTTATGGGTGTAACATAATAATTAGGTTAACACATTTTTATGTTACTGAACAAATATGATTTATTTTAATCCAAAATTACTTTCTTACTTTCTCTTTTCTTTGTATATGTTAATTTATTATTTCTATATGATATAAGATTTCTCTATACTAATTTATCTTTACAAACCAGTACTTTATGGTTGCTTTCTTTCTCTATATACACACTCTCTCACTCATCACAATGCGGAAAAACCCCCGTTTATTTATAGAGCTCTTTAAATTTATTTGGCCATTTGTGTCACGATAGTTTTTTTTTTTTTTTTATATGGTACCTGTACAGGCATCCACAAAGTTCCGCCATACTTCGTAACACACTTTCGTAGCTACTGACACTGTTCTAATGCCTCACTTTCACTTACTCCGGTCACTTATATGGTTTCAACTATTTAATCTTCTTTTAACAAATTTTGGGGCAGGCCGCGCGTGATTACATATGCTGGCCTCCCGACACTTTTTCACTGGGACGGTGCCTGGAGTATCGACTGCACTGTTTAATGTCTGCTTTCCAACTGAGCGAGCCTTGTGCGCGTGGTTCCATAGATGCAAGGCGTTGGGCGTTGGCCACGCTACCCACCAACATATGTCGGTTTTATAATGCCTTCTCTGATTGGCTGGTCCATCGAATATTCCGGCAGACTGGAGATGGAAATTCGTTTCTTTCGCCACGTAGTCGATTCTCCGAATTTCCACGGTGTATTTTTCTGCAAATTTATGTGATGGTACTAGTGTGTACCTAGCACCACTACAGGCCATTCCCCCAAAAATTGTACATTGAGTGGTTAAAATGGGTTGCCTAATCTGCCCCGTTACAGTCATTTATTTAAAATATTTTCATTTTCATTTGTTACACAAGGGGTATAGTTTCTGAACAAAATGTAATGATGAAAAGATGTAATGTAAACACACACACACACACACACAATTCTACTCACCGTGGATGAGCGATGGTCTTCTGTTCAGCAGTATCGCTGTCTCAACTGCTTGCGTCAACAACACCCAAATCCAAACTATAGTTGGAAACAGTCGATCATAACTTGCCAAAAACTTTCTACAAGGACTAAATTTTGGTTTCAAATCTTTTCTTGGCTATTTTACTGTTATTTGACTGTCTTGAAAACTAATCAATACACTATCATCTTCAATCTCACCTAAAAAATAGAAAACAAAATTAATACTAAAAAATCTACTTTAAAAATTCATAAGCATTTCTCAAGTCAGATAATTTTGTTACTGCCTTAATTTGAATGTTTTCATTTTATTCTGCCAATACATCACACTAGACAAGGCCTTTCATCATAGCTGCCAGTTTCAAATGATTGTGTACAGGGTGTCCACATTCTGGAAAGTCAGGGAGAGTCAGGGAAAAAAATTGGTCAGGGAAATAAACAAAAAATCTGGAAAGTCAGGGAAATCTTCCCCGATGACAGACTTGAGGGTAATTTTTTACTCTAGTCTGCCGCAACCCGTAAAAAATCTGAAAAGTCAGGGAAATCTTCCCTGATGATGGATTTGAGGGGAATTTCGAATGCTCTAGTCTGCCGTAACCCAGACTATTGTAGCATTTTTTCCAGGTATTTTTCACAAGAAGTGCACAACAATTATATATTTTTTGTTGTGCCCTTGTGTCCTTTTTTCAACCGATTTAGCTAATTCTTTTTCTATTTTAAGTTTTTTTAGGCTGCTGACTTACACTCATTACAATGGCTAACAAGAAATGTTTGTTTAATAAACTTTGGCTGGACAGTAAAGTGTTTCCGGAATTTAGTGGTTGGTTGGACTTGGTGGTTAGTGATGCAAATTCGGCTTATTGTCAAGTGTGTCTCAAATCTTTTAAATTAAGCAATATGGGGAAACAAGCAATTGTTTCTCATGCTAAGGGACCAACTCATGTAAAAAACATGAGAGCAAAGGCTTCCCAGCCAGCAATTTCTTTTTTTACTACTCCATCTCCATTAAAAGATGTGCAGCCAACACCTTCAACTTCAGCTACAAAAGAATTATTAGTAGTGCCAGGAACAAGTCAAACAAGTTTAAAGAGTTTCAGTGTGAATGAAGATGATGTTACGTCAGCCGAAGCAATATGGGCTCTCCACGTCATCACTGGGAAAATGTCTCTCTACTCTTGTGATGAAACCAAAAATGAAGCCTTCAACAATATGTTTCCAGACAGTAAAATCACTCGGAGCTTTTCTATGGGCAAGACTAAGCCTTCCTATGTAATAAATCATGGGTTAGCCCCATATTTTCAAGAAATGTTGCAAAATAACATGAAACAGTGCTCTGACTATGTTGTTTGTTTTGATGAATCTCTGAACAAATTTGTTCAAAGAGGACAAATGGACTTGTGTGTAAGGTTTTGGGAAGTAAACCTTCAGAAAGTTTCAACACGATATTGGAATAGTGTATTTTTAGGCAGGGCAACTGCAGATCACTTGTTAGATGGGTTTATTCAAGGGCTCTCCTTACCTTTAGGAAATATTTTGCAAATCTCAATGGACGGGCCGAATGTTAACCTCAGTTTTATGAAAAAACTCGAGAGCCATTTGCAAGTCTTAAATCCAGAGGGAAAGTCCCTTCTTGATATTGGCATATGCAGTTTGCATACAGTTAATGGAGCCCTGAAGACTGGGATCTCCAAAACTGGTTGGGAACTTTTTCACTTTTTTAGATCTCTCTACAGTCTTTTCAAAGATAGCCCAGCTCGGCGAGCAAAATACTCAGATATTACAACCAGCACCTCTTTCCCTTCTAAGTTCACAGCAGTAAGATGGCTGGAAATTGGTCGCTGTGTAGATCAAGCTCTCAAAATATTTGATCATGTCGATAAATTTGTAAAAGAATACAATGACAAATACAACAAAAACCTGCAATACCTTAGAGAAGCTATGAAAAATCCATTTTTTAAGGCAAAACTAAGTGCTTTCAGAAGCATATTGTCAGACGTTGAGCCGTTCCTGAGAAGGTTCCAAAGTCAGAAGCCTATGGTCCCTTATCCCTTTACTTCACTTGAACAACTTATGAAAAACCTAATGATGAGATTTGTAAAATATGAAAAAATAGCTGAAGCAAGTACTACTAAAAAAATTAATGAACTTGGACTTGCAAGACAGTGCCAATCTGGTTTCAGTAGAAAAGGTGGACGTTGGTTATGCTGCAGAAAGCTTAATGAAACAAATTAAATGCTCAGAAAAAGAGAAACTTGTTTTTAAAAATGAGTTCAAAAATCTCCTTACCACCATGATAGAAAAACTCAGAGAGAAAAGTCCTTTGAAATCACATTTAGCACGAGGCCTCGCTGCCTTAGACCCTAAAATGACAATGCTCAAATCCAGTTTGGCAATAAAAAGGATTGATGTTGTTCTAGAAAACCTGCACAGCCATAGAAGAATATGTGATAAAAGTGCTGAAAAGGCCAAACGACAGTAATCTTTGCTAACTGAAGAAGCTAATGATTTCATTTCCAAAACATCTGATGACATGGGATTGGACGAATTTTACTACGGCCTTTTAGGAGAAGATAAGAAATATGAAGAGCTTTGGTCTGTAATGAAGCTGTGTTTCATTTTGTCCCATGGTAATGCATCAGTTGAATCTGGCTTTTCTGTCAATAAGCATTTACTAGTTGAAAATCTTCTTGAAGAATCCCTTGTGTCCCAAAGAGTTATTTGTGATAGCATAAAGCATCTAGGTGGTTTGAGGAATGTGACTATCAACAGAAGTATGCTTACCTTGGTCAGATCTTCAAGAAGAAGATATCAATCATATTTGGAAAAGAAAAAAGAAATGCAGTCAGAAGAGGAAAAAAAGAAAATAGAGAAAAGGAAAATTGAATTACAGTTGAAAGAGTTGGAAGAAAAAAGAAAAAAGTTGAAACTTGAAAGAGAAATGGAGGCTGTATAAATTGGGGAAAAGAAAAAACTGCTGGAGAACATGAGATCACACTAGGAGTGCATATTTTTCTTTTTCATTCTCATCCTGTCGGACTGGTTCATTTTCAATTTTGAAAGCTATAGCTGATTATTATAATTATTTGTTACCATGTAAGTTGTTCTATTAATTAGTCCATTTTATCTTGTTCATATATTATTTTATTAAGTTCTAGTGAAAATACTCTCATTCTTATGTTACCTAAGGTAATAATGGAAATATTTATTTTTAAAATGCCATCAATGTATTTGTATTTTTCAATAAATAAATAATAAAAAATAAATAAAATAAAAGAGGAAGAAAAAATAAAGTGGAGAGAGAATTAGGCCAGCTATGGGGAAGGTGGAGGCTGGGTTTTCTTTTTTCTTCCTTGTAAAATATAATGCTCAAAGAATTAACGTACTATGCATTTTAGTGAGTCAGGGAAAGTCAGGGAAAATTAAAACAGAATTTCTGTGGACACCCTGTGTGTATGACTTGAGAACAATAGAGGCCCTGTAAGACCTCATTAAGTACAGAGCAGTTAACCAAATAATATTCACAATGTATATACACACATAATGTGATTAGCGTTAATTTCTTGACATCCCAGGTATATAAAGTCATCTACCTGCTCCACATTGTTTTCAATTGTGGTTAGGCTAAGGACTGAATGACTAGCTTGCAACCTGTTAGTAGCACACGTTTCATTTTTATATTTTGATCTTCAATCTTACTTCCTGAAAGCATTCTCAAATGTATTAAAACTTGCTGGTGATCAGATCTCATAGTACTGGCTGGTACAGTTGTAACATTTCAGACTGTCTTAATGGCTGTGCTGTAATCACAGGATCGACTCAAGACTGCCCTCCCCCCCAACTGCTGGGAACAAATAATACAGTGGTTTTGTCTGGCATGCCTGGACCACACATACACACCTTCTCCACCATATGTAGTTACTTGATGGATGATTTATCCCTGGCAAAAGTGGAACGTAAGGTGTACATGGCATGGGGGGTGCAACAGGCCACAGATGAAATCCCTAAAGAAGGAAGAAAAAGAAATGATCAGCTCTACATAACTTATTAGATGGATACTTCTGTTAACGCTTTCAGTGATATGGGCTGATTGCATCGCCCCAAGTGGTATCTGCTAAAAGTTTCATGGGCTGATTTAATCGGCCATCAAAGTTCTCAATGTTGTAATTCAGTTATTTGGTAAGACATGTCATTGATTTCTAAAACATTAGAAAGATGCATTATTTGTTTATACACCATGAACAGTTTACTTTTTTGTCTTTTAGGATGGTTGAACATGAGATTGAATAGGCTGTGTTGATAATGTTTACGTGAGCTGTGTGTTGCTTAGCACTGTGTTTAGTAATTTCTGTAATATTTATTAAAAAATGAGTGTTTTTTTTTTTTTGAGAAGATGAAACGGAACAATTAGTTAACTCTAGTGTGAGTGAAAATGATTCAATGAGTGAAATGAGAGTGAGTGTTGTGACAACAAATTGCAAAACAGTACTGGTGATAATTATAACCTGTCAACATGCTGAGTAAAATTAAAATATTTACACAAAAATTGAGTTTGTGACTAATATTTATAACTTGTACATGGATTTATTAGGAAAATTACAGACTTGCAAATTTAGAATTTATTAGTGTACATCCACAGACTTTTTACAGATTTTCCGTCAAAATTACAAAACTTTAATTTGTGTGAAATAAAATTTATATAATTTTTTTGAATAAGTTTAATAAAATACAAGAAATAACTTTACCATATAGATTATACATTGTTTTAGTTAAGGTAATAATTTGAATCATTTATCTTTAATATTATATTTTAATTAAATTTTCTCCATCGATGAGTTTGTGCATTCTCTTGCATTCAAACTCTTCACATGAGCCTCTACATCATCCTACCCTCACATTTGCCGCCTTAGTACAGACGAAAGCCCACCTCCACGAAAATTCAAATGCCCCTCCCTGCTCAATGATTGCCCTTTTCTGCCCCTCACTGCCGTTCTCTTCCCTCTTCATCCAATAAAAAACCCCATTGCGAATCGCTCTGTGGTTCTGATCCACCTCAACGTCAGCCTCCTTCCCCCTCAAGGAGGGGGACACATTCCTAATCATTCAAGTTTCACTTGCATCAGGCAGTCTTCAGATTTACCTGTACATTGCAACCACTGGAGCACGTCCAGCTTAGCTGCCCCATATTGGTCTTGGTCTTGATCTGATTAAATTTTCAGTAAACACAATGTATAGTAAGAAATCAGCTTGGCATTTTAGGACTAGCCTATAGAAACCTGTTGACACTGAAAGGGTTAACAATTGTACCTTTTTTATAATACCAAATTAATCTAATCAATTTAAATATGTACTTTCTTGTAGAAAACAGGTAACAAAAAAATCCAACATACACTGACATCTAATTTAAAGCTGGTACCATCCTTTCACTTTGAGCTGTCAGCAAACTGTCCAAGCTTTGCATTATACTAACTCATATGCTAACATACAAAGATACTCACAGTTTACATAATATACTTTCATCATCTGTGCTGACCATTCCTTCAAAGTTTGGTACTCTCAAAACATTTCTGCATTCTTCTGGATGCTACAAAGCCACTCTGTAGACTAATTCAGATGCTTGTCGACGCAGTAAGAGGTCGTGTATTTCAATCTATACAGACAAATTGTTATTTGTATAGACAATAATAACAACATAATAATTAATTACTAATTAAATTTGTTTAGCACTGTTTAGTAATTTCTGTAATATTTATTAAAAAATCAGTTTTTTTTTTAGATGAAACAGAACAATTAGTTAACTCTAGTGTGAGTGAATAAGCTAACAATGGCAAAAAATACATGGTTTCTAAGTTTTATATACAAACAGAAAGTTGCAAGAAAAATGAAGATGAATTAGCATTACTTTCTGGGTAGAACTGTCTCACACATTTTATTTTGTTAATATGTATCCTATAATGTTTGCTTTGATTTCATTCCTGCTCCCTCTTATAATTAACACTTTAATATTCTCCACATTCCATGACAATTTGCCACTGCAATGATAAATTTCCGTTGCTTCAGAGTTCCATCTCTCTTTATAAGGTCTGTTGTGTCTAATATTAAACATAGGTGCAACACCTTTCATTAACATATAATCCCCCCCACTCTTCAAATAGCATTACATCAGTGTCATTGGTGTTTCCTGTTCTCCTGTACCCCTTCCTGTGGGCTCCATCGGATGATTCAACTATTCCATCAACTATCCTGAATTCTGGCAACACGAGGTGTGTAATGTTTATACTTTACCATTACTAACATTTGATCGGTATCTAATCCATTAAGTCTGTTTTGTGTCCCTTATGGAGGCAGGTCCTTTTCATTGTTTTCAATTTGTATAGTTTTTGTTTTGTAAAGGTCTATGTTTGTGTTCCATACATTATGATAAGCAATACAAAATTATAATATACTTTTGTTGTTCCCATGTTGGGCTGCTCTGCGGGTGTCCGAAGGCATGTTAATTTGTGTTTGCCCGGATGCTGTAGGAGCAGTATCAGTGTGGGGCCTAGCCACATTGCAACGTAGGACTTTTGCTCTGTGGTACTACTCCTAGGTGGGGTTTTCTATTTCCCTCAGGCGCCTCTCCAGGTGGTGGATAGGTAGAATCTCTCTGGCTCCTCATGGGGTGGGGGTGCCGGTGAAATAAAATAGCTACAGTGAACCAAAATTAGCAGTGGGAAAACCAGGCTCATCACCCGGTCTAGGGGCTGTGCGCCCCAAAATCAATGCAACTGGTCCTCCAGGTTGGGGTTGCGCGAGGGGCTGGTAACCCTTCCATGTAAAATTTAGTTTACTAGAATACTTCAACAGAGGGGAAAAAATGGCTGGATATACAGGAAAACGACTTGGCAATCCTATGGCTAAAGCATATGGAAATTTGGAAAAAGTAAAAGTAGGTACCTGGAATGTTAGAAGCCTTGCTAGATAGGAGACTGAATTGGCAAAAGAACTGGAGGAAAGGCATGCTAATATCTGCGTGTTGTTGGAGATGAAAAAGAAATTGAGGAGGGCACAGACAATAGGCAATTTTACAATGATATATGCTGGCATTGATATGAAGAGGAGAGCTAGTAGTGGTAATAATTTTGGATACACGGCTCTCACAAAGGCTAGAGTGTTGCACTTATGTAAGCAACCGAACAGTATCAATGAGGATTAAAATCAAGAGAGGTTATACTACTGTGATTGGAGCATATGCACTGGAAGAAGAAACAGAAAAATTTTATAACATGTTGCAGAAGGAAGTTGATAAATCTGTTAAAACAAATCATTTAATCATAGCAGCTGCTTTAAACACCAGAGTTGGCAATATACCTATTCCAGGTCTAATAGGCACACAGGGTGAAAGTACTATAAATGAAAAGAACATTTTGAGAACTTTTGTCAATTTCAATAAATTAAAAGTGACTAATAGTTTTTTCATAATGAGGGACAACAGTAACTATATATATAGAGTGCTAGAGGTTCTAAATCCATTATTGATTATATAATAGTAAATGAGAAACTGGCTGCAATAGTATAGGATACTCATGTTTATAGAGGATCAGATATATATTCCGAATATTATTTAGTACTTTCAAAAATCCGCTTGTTGGAGAGATGGAAGAAAGCTACTTTTTAAAAAAGATAAAAGTATTGATGAGGTTTACTAGGTGTAAACCTTGCAGGACACTGTATCAATCACGCCTTTCAAACTACTTAACATTCTCACCATATGGAGATGGAGCAGACTTAGAATCTGTGTGCTATACGATACAGACAACTGCCGTTTACATCATCAGACTCATAATTCCCTCATAAGAGATCATCAAACATTAAAATTTATTAATTAAAGTCAAACACATATCAACAATACAAACTGATGTGCATACACGCTACTTGAATGGTGTACACCGTATTGCGTATGAACGGACACCAACTTACAACAATGGCCTGCACAACGTGTGGTGTGGACCTACACGAACTCTCATTGCGGTACCATAATACAAAGCATTAAATTGGAACTGGGATTAGTCATTTAATATATATAATTTGAATTGGTTTAAAATGTCATATATTTCAAACTCTTCAACAGCATCCATATATCTACCTATTTTACATACGAGTGGCAGACTTTTGAGACAAGTAACTGGTAGAACTGCAAGAAACCAAATTAGAAATGTGACCAATAGAAATCCGATTTACTGGGAATCAGTTGTGGATATAGTAGAGAGTAATACCATAATGGTTTGGATATATGAAGAGGTTGGACGAAAGGAAACTGCAGCTCATAATACAAGCTCGCCACATGGAGGGAGAGGAAGAGACCAAGAACCAAGATTGTAATGAGGAGAATATACTGCAAAGTAAGACCTTATTATAACATTTCATTAGGTGGTTAAGCAAGGTGATGGGTTATCAACCAGTCTCTTCTTTCTTATTGCCCTACATTATGCCATCAAAGACAGACCAGTGAGGAACGATATTACATAAGATAAGCCAAATATGTGCTTATACTGATGAGGTGATAATAGCTAGATAAAGCCAATGGCTGGTTGAGGTTTACAAAAATCCACTGGAATGGGACTGAACATAAATACAGTAGAATTAATACACGCTAATTTCTCCATCAGAAAGGAGAAGAAATCTGTATAATTTAGCCATGTATTGCATACATGGTAATTCATTTGATGCAATTAATACATTCAGATACCTGGATAATACAACAGACAATGAGGATGCATAAACATGATGATACGTGACAGGATACGAAAAGGAAATAGGGCATACTATGCCAACAGACCTCCGGTTGTTGCTTACGAAGCTGAGACATGGATGTTAGCAAGAAAGGAACAAGAAACACAAAGACAATTTGAAAGAAAGATTGTACGAAGTGTTTATAGCCCAGTTAGGGAAGATGATGAATAAAGAATCATAAATAACCATGAGATAGATGAGCTACTGAACCATGAGGGCACTGTAAGATTCATTAAGGCTCAACAATACAATAGTTACATCACCTAGAGGGGACGTATGATCAATTTATCCCAAAGAAAATTCTGAGGGCACAGGTGTTTAAAAGCAGAATGAGGGATCGACCTAGAGTAAGATGGTTGGATGATGTGCTGGAAGATCTCAGAAGAATGGATGTAAGGGGTTATGCTAGATGGCAATGGAAAGAAGACATCAGAGCAGATTGGTATTGGAAGCCAGGGCTCACATTGGGCTGGAGTGCTAAAGAAGAAAAAGAAGAAGACCTTATTAGAAGTGAACGCGTTGCTCACAACACATGGGAGTATTGGAAGTGGTTGAAGGACCCTGGCACTTGACAACAAAAAGAGGATTACACAAAGAAGAAAAACAAATTAAGTGCTGCAAAACAAAGTGCTGTTCTATACAGTAAAAATGCAGCACAATTTTATTTATATGTTATTTATTTGAATTTATATAAAAAAATACAATTACAAAACTTCAAACTTACATTACCATTGTCTAACTGTACAGCAGCCAATCTGCCGCATACAGACAGCTCTATATTACATATCGCACCCTCACTGAAGACCTGCGTATACTCTGGTACTGTCTAGAGTGATGTGCAACAGATGGTATTTTGATAACGATTGCCAAACTAAAAACGATGCAGAATCTTGGCACCAACAAATACCACCAGGAATTATGTCTGAAATACCAATTTCCTGTAAATCAAAGTGTAATACAATTTATATAAACAACAACTTTATCATGTTTTCAAAATAAAATTAGATGGTATAGTGTAAAACTACTAGTGCGCAGGGTACATAATTTCAATGTGAGTGAGCTTATGGAATGGATTCTGATAGTCTGGCACACAAATCATGTGACAGGCAGCTGTTACAAGTTACTGTTTTATTTTTTTAACAAGATGTTACGTCAACACAACATCTTAAATACTGGACATGGCAAACACTGATTTTGAGGCCATTGTTAACTAAGATGTCAATGTCTCAAAACTGGATATGCCCTCCCATTCATTTTCTCAATGGTGTATTAGTAGCTTTATAATTTACTAAACTAAAGTGCACCATTGGCTTTGTGACTGCAGCCACATGCATCTGCTTCCTGCACCAGTCTGGGGTAATTACAGTGAACCTCACAGGTTTGTCGCAAACACCTGGCAGAAAAATGGAGGGCTCACAGCAAGCCAATCATGAGCCTGAAGGCCTCCTGAGGTTACCAATTTGAGGAATACGAAGAACGTGGTTAAGCCACAAAATTCACTCTGTTGGATGACATGAAAAAAGCAGGAATGAAGAAGTGTGAAATGGAAGAGAAAGAAGATGAAGTAAAGCCCACAGATTAGGACAGCAGCAATGGAATGAAGAGCACTGCAGCAAGAAACAGCAGTGAGGGCAGCTGCTGAATGTCACATTGTGGTCTGAGCATAACAGTTGCCGCAGCTGCAACTATCGTCCTCACCCAGTGGCATTTTTAAGGGTTACAAATGTGACAAGATACACGATTGGTGCCACTTGTCTTGCATCAACTTATATAATAATTTTAGAAGATTTTAGGTAAATGTTTGTATATTAGAGAATTAGAAAATTTTAAAGACAAATGAAAAATCATCTCAAAATCAAGACACTTGCCACTTCCAAGATTAAAACAACCAATATTACACAATAATAATACTGGTTAAATGTGGAGTCATAAAATAGGTCACACATGGGTATTAAAAATGCACTATGCGTCACAAGGTGGACTGTACTGCTACCTAATGACACTTTCAGAAACTACTCACTATATACCGCATACTAAGCCTGTTTACTAAATTTCCTTTATATCTGTAGAAGTGCTGCTAGGGTGCTTGCTGTGTGTGTGTGTGTGTGTGTGTGTGTGTGTGTGTGTGTGTGTGTGTGTGTGTGTGTGATTTTACCTTTGCACTCGTCTGAATACACTGTTCATATTCCTACATTGCTAAAACATTTAATGCTATTTTAATTAAAAACTGCTACAGCTCTAATAGTAAAATTGTCACACACAAAAATTTAGTGGCTAGGTACTTTTGTATGATAAAAGTATAAGACATGCTTCAAGAGATATTGAATACTTTTTCAAAAATAAAACACTTTATTCAAAACAGTCAACTTAAAGTCCTAATTGAGATTTATAGTTTTATAAAATATCCTAAAAGCACCATTTTTGTACAAACAAAACATAATAATTTCTTATTAGGTAGGTACTTTCTAAAATATAAGTAGACCAAAGTTATAAGTTAGACAAATATCACAGAACCATCCCTAAACTCTTTCCTGGTAATAAAAACAAGGGGTGGTGCCAACCTGATCATCTGGGCTCCCTGCCCTATTTTTAACTGCATAAAATAGTTGTTTTGATAGTTCATCTTCTTTTTTCACAGCACTAAATTAATATAAAATGCATAAAATAATTCGACATTCAACATATTTCATACTCAGTTGACTGCAGAAACATTTTTAATTAGTCAATAACAAAAAACGAATTTCTGTTTTGACAATAATACTACAATGATTCGTGATGAAGAATGGTAAACATGTAACGGTGACAGAGTGAGAAATGATGAAGTACTGATGAGAACATGAGAGGAAAGAAAACTGATGAAAGTAATAAGAAAGAAAAACATCTTGGCTCGTATATATACTGCACAGAAACTGTCTGCAGCTAACGATCATAGGAAGGCAAGAGATGACGGGGAAGAAGAAAGGTTGGAATGCTTGACGATACAAAAATACAGAAGTAGCTATTGTCAGATGAAGACAAATGCAGAAGACCAAGAAAAATGGAGAGCATCCAGTTCAAACCTGTCGACAGATTTATTGGAGTATGAGGAGGAGACATAAAATAATTTTCTCTATGAATATGCTGTCATATGTTCTAACAAACAGAGACAAATTCTTTATAACATCTAAGAGATGGGTGATTTATTACGGGTAAATCCTCTAGCCGGACTGCTTCCATTGTAATGTTTTTCTTCGCTTCACATTTCAATCCCTGGAATCTGGGATGGTCCTCAGAAGCTGTGAGTGGCGGTTTAAAGCCCCTGTTGAATGACCTAACAAACATAAGTCAAATTGTTTGCCACGGTGCAAATGTACCATTTTCACATGCTTTTAGGTTCATAAAAAGAAGACACAGTTTGTTATCTAATTCTGGCTCTAGTGGTAACAGACTATGGCTTCATAGTCTGGACGTTTTCAATATTACATTTTTGTTGAATCATACACATAACATTAGAATGTTATCTATCTACTTATCCATAGATAAGTCGATTGATGTCCAAGTTGCAAGTTCTTAATCTGATTTTGTTACAACTGAATTTGTTAAAGCTTCTAATATCTTAAACCTCTTGGAAATTTTGAGACATGGAGCTGGAGGTACATACAAATGGCTAAAATTGTCAACCAAGAGGTACATCAAAGAATCAGCATTATTAAAGATTCTGTAAAACAACAAAACAAACAAAACCCGTGAATATGCCATGAAAATAGAACCAATAAAGGGTACTCCCCATTAAGGTAGGTAAAATTCCCCTACAAAAAAATCCTTTGTTTAAGTTTATAAATGTATAGTACACCTCAAAATATTACACTGCAGATAGTTCTTACCCCTACCCCTCTTCCACAAGGGGTGGGGGTAAAATTGCCTTTTTTCTGTATTTATTTTTTTTCTCGATTTCTGTTAAGACATTTTGGAAACAAATGGATCGTATTTTTTAGGTTCAAATGAACATATTAAAAAATTACAATCTACCCTACTGAATATTTCCTTGCGTTATTCCATGTGAAAAGTACAAAACCGCTAATTTCTGACCGGTAGAGTGGTACAAAAAATGTTTTTGCATAGATAGTTGTATTTTGATACATATTTGATGCCCTAAATTTTTCAGAATTTTTGAAGTGGTGGGCCATAGCGAAAAATACAAAAAACTGAATTTTTATGTTAGTTTTCCAAGTTTTTGATGATTTAAATTTTTTTGTGACTATACCTACCTTAAAAAACACTTTAATTTTATATTTCTCTGAACATTATACCATATTTGATCGTCAGCAAGGGCAAAAATTACACTAAAGACTAAAAAAAGAACCTTTCTAGGCCATTTTTAGCAATGTTGGGTAATTTTTCAAAGTTTTTAATAATTTTACTTTTTTCTGGGACTCTAAACACCATAAAAAGTGCTTAAATTTTATATTTCTCTATAAAGTGTGTAATATTCAATCAATAGCAAGGGCAAAATATAAGAAAAACTGCATTTTCCAAACTATTTTATCATTTTTTTTTTAGCTTGTTTAATAGTTCCCAGAACATCAGAATTCAAAAAAATCTTTGTAAGACAACAATATTTAATCAGTTTTGCTAATATACACTATAAAACTGAATAATTCACATAAAGTAATGTTTCCTTTACCAGTGCATAATTTTATTATGCATTCTAAAGCATGACTTTTCTTAAAGTAATGTAAACACATTTGTGTGATAAAAAATATTAAATTTTTATAATTTAAATTTTTTGGGACTCTAAATCCCGTGTTGCGTGTGTGTGTATACACACAAACATACATATACATATTTTTCGTGTAAAAATATAACAAAATTACAGTTGTTCATGTTTTTATAGTAGTTAATCTTCCTCATCACTATCTTCTTGTGATTCAGAATCTCAAATTTTCTGAATGCTTTATCAGCTAGAGTAGATGCTGAGTTGCATGACAAAATTCGTGAATATTCAATTTCAGAAGAACGACTTTATGCACTTACTGGACACTCTTGGGAAAGTATTATTTTTCTTCTAAGTATTATGCCATCAATGAGAAAGTCAGAAAATCGTAGTATCACTCAGCCACTCATAACATTTCTATGTTAAAGTTACGAACTGGTCAGTCAGATAACGTACTTTCAGCTATACTTGGCATCAAAAATGAGAAAATTGTTTTTGGATTTATACACTCGGTTTTAAAATGTTTTAAAAATGAAGTATTGCCAAAACATTTTGGCTTTAAAACTAATACCAGAGAATCTCTTATTTCAGAGCATACTGCTGCAGCTGCAAATAAACTTTACAACTTAAATGGACGGCTAGCTATAATTTGCGATGGTACGTATTTATATCATCAAAAAAGTGCCAATAATTTATTCCAATGCAAGTCCTACTCAGTACAAAAGAAAGAATCCTTATGCAAACCATTTACTGTTTGCACTATGGATGAATTTATTGTAGATGTTGCTGGGCCGTTCCCTGCTATAAAAAATGATGCCCAAATTTTACAGAACCTACTCTTTATAGAAAATGGGTTAAAATGTATTTTAAGGCGAGGAGATATTTCTATATTAGACAGAGGGTTTAGAGATGTGAAAGAACTGCTGGAAGAAATGGGCTATATTGTTTACATGCCAGCTTTAAAAGGGAAAAGTAAACAATTAAGTACAGAAGATTCAAACCAATCAAGGTTATGTAACAAAAATTAGATGGGTTGTTGAAGCTGTGCATGGATTGTGACCGTTTTTATATCTGCCAAATGGGTAGACATTTTATCAAATGATTCCGTGAACACACACCACACAGCCACTTTACAGGGGTGATTTTTCCCTAGATAATATTAAATCTAATTTTACACGGCATAAATTTCAAGCAATCATTCATATACCAATTTCAACGTTAACCTTATACCTCTACATTATTGTAGTAAGAGCCATTACATGGATGCACTCAAAGAAATCGAGATATATAGAGGTCATAATAACCCCGATATATGTGACGACATACTCAATGATAAACTTAACTTCAGGTCCAACCCACTGTATGATACCGCGCTGCGATCGCTTAAATATAATACTAGATAACAGTGCCCATCGACACAGTCTTGACATGCTACACGCGGTGCACCGTGTCGGTTAATAGTACGCTTATAATATGTTCATTCATTGTATTTTATGTATTTGTTTATTATGTGTTTGTTTTAATATGGATTTTATTATATAACGAGCTCCTTTGGAGTGAAGGTCTGAAGATGGGTCATATGGCCTGAAACGCGTAACCCAGCACAAATTACGCTAGACGTCACTTGACGGAAATTATAAGGTAAATTATATAATTATCATACAGTGACTTGGACCGCATTAATTATGTTTAAATTGGAAGCTCATCAAGCGAGCGCGGTTTTCTAATACCAAAACACTAAAATCCAGCTTTTTAAAACTAACACACACATCAAGTTTAATGTTCTTTGTCTAAAATATAAAATCATTCCTAAATATGCCATCATACACATCAATTCCAATACTAAGGCAGCAATAAATACTAAGAAACACACTGAAATCTATCGTGTTAAACAAGAAATTAAATCATTATACGTCAAAAAAGCCATTCTTAACAAAACTTTGTTCAAATTGCATTTATTAATATATAACCAGATTCATCCTGCCATCATAGATAATATAATGAACAAAGTAAACACATACATTTCAGACACAATGCGTACGATATGACAAAAACAGACTATGAAACTTAAATGTTTAATCTCAACACAACGCTTGCATAATATTCCCGAATGTAAACATTCGTTTTACCCACGCATGGTTAACCTCACTGATATTACATTTGATAGCGATGAAATGAATCTACTTAATAAAGGTTTAGACTACAACTTTCCACCTGATAATAAACATAATATCATTGATGAAGTCATTAATGCCGAGACCGCTGTCAAAGCTATTAATGACTCGAAACTCCAAAATGAATCACGTCACATAATTAATCATAAATTTATTAAAATTTTAAATAACCGTAATACTGATGGTTGTACCATACAGAAACAGTTAAGAGCGCAGGCTGAACGCAAGACACTCAAAAAGATAAATACTAAGTTGCTTAATAGTAACGCACTTACTACTAAAACAGACAAAGGTCATACTTTGGTAATAATCCACAACGACACATACACACAGAAAGTACACAAATTCATTTCCGATAACAATATCGAGCTAATAAAATTCGATCCCACCGACTCATATGTAAAATCATTAAACAATACTATTAACAATTGTACCAATTTATTTGATGATCGCACTCGTCGTTTCTTAAAACCTATTAACGCGCGCGCCCCAAAACTTACCGGCTTACCCAAGATCCACAAAAGTGACATTCCTATGAGGCCATTAGTTAATTTTACCACAGCGCCGGGTTTCAAAACAGCCAAGAAACTTGTCACACTGATTAAGGACAACATCTTTCTAAAAAACAACCATATTATCGTTAACAATATTGATTTCATAAACAGGGTCAACGACATAAAATTACAACCCAGTTACAAACTAGCCTCTTTTGACACCGTCAATTTATACACAAATATACCCGTGAACCAAACTTTGGATATTTTGAACAACAATCTCCACGACACTAACAAACTGGACACACAACTCATTTAAGAACTAATTACCATACTAAGGCTCATCCTTCAACAAAACTATTTTACTTTCAACAGGAATTACTATATTCAAACAGATGGCCTGGCTATGGGTTCACTGTTATCCGGCCTGTTGGCTGATATATATCTTGATTTTTATGAAAACAACTACATCCTTAATAATAACATCTTCGCCAATAATATTATCTTTTATGGCCGATATGTTGACACTTTTCTGATTTTTAATGGTACCCTACACCAAATCAGTAATCTTTAAAACCATATGAATACTGTTACTCACAATATTCATTTTACTATGGAAACTGAAACCAACAATGAACTCAACTTTCTCGATCTTACTGTTACTAGGCGGCTTAACAACTTAAATTTTAAAATTTACAGAAAGCCTACCACCACAGATGTGACCATACATGCAGACTCACACCACCCTTTCTCTCAAAAATTAGCGGCCTACAACAGTTTCATTCACAGGCTTTTGATGATACCCTAAATAATGATGATTTCGAGTGTGAACTCAACATAATTAAGCACATAGCTATAGCCAACGGCTATGAGTGCCAAATGATTGACAACATCCTTAAAAAACACAAAGCCCATCGTTCCAGACAGACACAAGATAATACACCTAATAACAAATTCATTATATTTATATTATATTCAAATATTTATATTATCAATGTTTATTTATTTTTACATAAAATATAATTCACCTGACAGTCAAAGGAAACGAGGCAGTCAATCAAACTGGGGGGAAAGAGGATGTGAAATCGAAGAGGGGGAGGGAGAGGGTGGCGGGGGCATTATCTGCCATGCCTGAGGGTGGCAGTACAGCAAATCCGCCCATGCCTCTTGTTATAACAAATGATTTCTTGTTTGCAGCAATATCCAGAAGACAACAGATGAAATTCTTCCATATCTGTCACAGTAACAGCATAAGTTAACATTTAAAAAAATAACATGACTAGTTAAATTCACACACATAGAATATACATTATATTTAGATCTGTTCTGTACTGTTTATTTCCTTCTCTTTCTCTATCTCAAACACACACACACACACACACTTTAGACAATCAAAAGAATAGTTTAATTATCATTAATACAAACATGGGCATTATAATTATACAAGTTTTATTAGAGACAACCGAAACTATGTTTCACAAAAATGAAATAATTTTTATTCCATTTTCTTCTCTATGGAGTTTGAGCTGGTCTTATCCTGTCAATGTTAATTTAGTAATTTTCATGCAGCTTTTTTCTCAGGATCTGTACAAGCTAGGATCTAGTAACACTTTGCAAGAGATTTACAGTAGAATCCACACTACTATAACAGCTTTACAGTAGTGTAAATTTATGGCTGAAAGCTTTACAGCTTTTCTGCCACAGAATCCACACTTGTTACATATCAAATAAAACAAGAAAAAATGGAGAACTTATTTCAAAAGTAACAAATTTGGGTGTGCAAAGTCCCATAATTAGGCTTACAGTTGTTTTTCAATATCTGCACATAAAAATTCTTCACTATATAAAGAATTATATGAAAAAAATATTCACATTCAATTAAAAGAATAATAATCTCAAGTCTACCAGAAAACAGAATAAAAATAAAAATACAAACAAGTCTGAAGGAAACAAATACTGTAAAAAGTGAGAGGAGAAATTGTTTAACAACTACTACTACTCTCGAGCACTACAGCCCACGGTGAGCCCTGGCTTCTGCTACGATCCATCTCCACTCATCTCTGAATTGTTTAACAATATTCACCATATATAAACACTTGTGTAATATAATTTTTTATTTTCTTTAACTGTGAACTTTCAACAGTGCTGAATGTTTTCATTTACCAAAACACTACATTACTTATTTCATTAAACACTTCTTTAAACATGTTGTCGTTTCTATGGCCATATGGAAAGTTATTCCATAATGCTCCTCGTGTCCCAATAATGTTCTGCTAAATTCAACTTTTATTGACAGCCACGGTCGAGTCCAGTGCAGTGTATTCACTTGAATGGTAGAACTGCATGTACTGCAGGACCGGCCGGTTGTTAATCTGAAAGTTGTCACAGCTTCCTTCCTGACTTTTCTCATATCGATTTTCCACTACTTTCTGTAAAGGTTTTCCAATTGTTTATCTTCTGCCCGTTCTGCTGCTTCTTTTCTACAGATTTCATGAATTTGGTGCAATATTAGTTTCTTGACAAAGCTCACTTACAGAGGCTTCTTCCCCAGATAGATTTCAGTGGTTTATCAGTGAATTGATTTCCCTCAATGGGTCAGGATCCACTAGAAAGTAATAGTTTTGTTGACAGATTTTAAGTGTTTTAGAATTTATTGATGCTCTGTATTTTTATGACTGTGGTTGTTTTTTTGAAGATACCGCTTGAATGGAAGCCTAGGAAACCACCATAAGGACCATTTTTTGAAAGGTATTGGGACATTAGAGTAGTTGTCAGTTGTCGTATGTAGGTAATTTACATATCAAGAAATTTACTGTAGGAAGTGTTTGTGCATGCGCACGCACACACACATAAAAGCTTCATAAAATGTGAAGCACGGTTTACTTATAAAATAATACATTTTCACATTTATTACATTCAACATTCTCCCCTTCCCTTTCACAATACATTCCACTGGAATTTTCCCCTGTTCAAAGTACTGCTGCAGTTAATCATCTGTAAGTTCCTTTAGTAGAATGGCTGTTTTTTGCTTTAACGTCTTCCACAGATTGACAGTGGGTCCCTTTTAGCCTACTCTTGATCAGAGGTAGTTGACAAAGGTTAAAGGTGCCAAGTTAGATGAATACGGTGGGTGTTTCAGCACTGAAATACGTTTTGATGCCAAAAACATCCTTACAGAAATGGTGCTGTGAGCAGGAGCACTGTCTTGATGAAGGATCCAATTACCTTTTACCTCAAGAGTAGGCCTCTTATCCTCATCTGCTAACGGAGCTTAGTCAGCACTTCTAAGAAAATGTGGTTGATTATTTCATACAATTTCACTTTATTTTTTGTACATTTTCATCAATTCCAACCTGGATGCTCACTGCCTTCCACCTTGTCCCAACCTTCCCTAAATCTTTTGTACCACTCAAAAACTTGGGTATGTGACACACATCATTCATCCTTAAACACTTCTTTCAACAAACTAACTCGCAATGAGCGAATGCTACCTCAGGCAATAAGAGAAACATTTTTATCCAAATTACTTGTGTTACGCATTTGGAATACTGTTCATTAGTTCTTAGTCAAAGTAGATTTATGAAACTGTGGGATATTTCTGTTATACACCACGAAACTGAAGTTAAATTGTTTTTCACTTTTATCATTTATTTTTAATTCAGTTTAGTCAACATTACCACACAAAAATTTACTGTCACAAGATTATCCATCATATTTTAAAGTGTCACCTGACGATGACAGGTTTTCTAGTCAAACAGTTGAAGTTAATGGGAGTTTGGTGGTCAGGTCACGAAATTTGCAATTCATCTGCATGAAACTGATGAAAAAGACTGATCAGCATCTTTCCTCAGCAATAGACTTTTAGTAGGTACTGTATAAAAACAAAAGAAAGTTCTCTAATTACAGCTGAGAATACAAGTACTCCCCACTGATTCCTATTATTAATGATAGAATAGAATACTGTACTGTACAGTAATGTATTGGACACGTGTAGGCATATTGGATATTTATTGAAGATAAATAATTGTATACTGTAAATTACAGTACTGTACAGTAATAAATAAATGCTGTAACTCTACAGCTTTGCAATCAATAAACAAAGAATCGGCTAAAGGTAGATAAGGCCGATCCCGGCTTTCAGTTATTAACCAATAAAGAGATAGTTGAGTCATTGAATGAACGTAATGAAAACGAAGCAGATTGAGATGAAGACGGCGAGAATGCTACTAATACAAAACCACTGATAGCAGCAAAAGTTTTTGACATGCTTGAGACTATTCTAAAGTGGACCAAAACAGAAGATAAGATAGATTGTATTGAGCTTATGAAACTTAAACAACTTCAGTCTTTAGCAGCGAGAAAATGGGGTTATCAGTTTGAAGCAGACAGTGACAGATCAATTCTTCAAAAAAGTGTAAATTCATGGTAGACCTACTGTGTTTAGTTTTGTTTTTTAGTTTTTAGTTAATTTTATAGTACAGTATTTGTCATTAAACTCTCTAATATTGTTTAAATTAACTTTTAGTTTTTATTAATTACACTCGGTTTTAATTCAGTGATTAAATGATTAAAGCCTTAGTAATATACAGTGGAACCCTGCAGGTCCGAACCCCGCTAGTCCGAAAACCCGCTTAATCCGAACCAATAATTTGAAAAAAGGGTCTAAAAATTGGACAAAGAAATAAAAAAAAATACGACAAAATAACTGGAACATATCAATATAATTTGTACATAAAAAAAGCTTAGATAAATATACACTAATGCACTTTTAGTGAAATTTTTATTAAAACTAAGACTTTAGATTGTTTTAAATACATGGCAAAATAAAGTCTTGAATTACGTTATCAAGAAATTAGCGTCGTAAAATGAATGGAAAAACATATTGGTACTTACAGTTTAGTGCCAGTAAAAGTATATAAAACTCAAAAAACTACAATAAATACATACTATGTAACTAGGCACCACTTAAGGTGTTGCACAAAATCAGTCATTTTTCTCTTATGCAAAGCTGTAAATCCAGCATCAAAAAGTAGTACAGTACTTTGATTCTGGCCAAGAATGTGGTACTGTTTATACATGTTAACAATTTATATTTATAATATACAGTACTGTATAACCTGGTTAATCCGAATTTACGCAAATCCGAATAGGACTTGGTCCCAATTAGGTTCGGACTGCGGGGTTCCACTGTATTACAGTACAGTATACAGGTTGTTATAAATTATATAACAGTATGTTAGAAATGATTTTGTACTGAAAATCTTTGTTTTTGTTTTCAATTTACGATCTATTATCCAAAATATCGATAATCCGAACGGGCCATCGTCCCGAGAGGTTCGGATAATCGATGCTCTACTGTACTGGATTTTGTAGACATGCAAGGGTATCACACACCCAATCTACTGAAAGCATGTGTGGGCTAGTAAGCAATGCAACAAAATCCAGTATAGGACAAGTGGAGGAGTTCATGTCACAGTGTTAACACAATAACAAATCTTGACGGACACAGCCCAGAACAGGGGGAAGTTATTTTGTTATTACAACTCTGTTTCTTGGTGTATAATGGATAAGATACAAATTACATGAATTTTCTCAACACTTCTATTACTTACCTCATTTACCCATGGGTTAAATCTTGACTCGACAATTTTCTTGACAAGGGTGGTTGGTGCTTGGGATGTTCCACTCTCAACCCTTTTTACATGCGTTGGGCTTATTTCAACATCAACTGATTTACATTTCTTCCTCCTAAGGCATCTTTGCACACTGAAAAGTTTGTTTCAACATTCAATTAAAAAGTTTGAATTCTGTATAACACTACAGAATATATACTCAACAATTTTAGGCCTACATGTTATGGATACGAGATAATTCATTAGTTTAATTATGAAATATCAATTATTTTATTCCTAACCACTTGAAAACTATTGCTTTGAATATAACTATTTAAAGTTGTAAATAGCTCTAAAGCTGTAAAATTTAAAATAATAAAATCCTAGCAGAAAAGTTGATGTAACACACACACACATAGAGGTTTTGCATGAGCGTATGCTTACATTCTTTTCAGCTTCATCACTTTCTTCTTATTTGTTTTACATACATTTTGTATTTTCGCATCACAACTTTCTGGATCATTTACAGTAATTGCACCACTAGGCCTATTGTTGTTACCGACTTCATTTTTCTCAAAAGGTAGAAGTAAAACAGTGTAATTACAGCTTTTAAGTCTTTTTACAATTTCATCTAGAAATATTATTTTGTCTTCAAGTTTATAATTTGCTATTGTTAATTCATCAAAATGTGTTACGAACTTTTCAAAATACTTAATCCTTGACGGGTCTTCTTCCCGACTGCAGTCCGTTTCACAGACCAGACAGTCAAAATATATTTTGAAACTTCATGGTACCTACTAGTGAGATCATACAAATTTGCACAGCACTGCAAATAGATCAAGTTCTCATTTTCCACTTCTTGTTCTTGCGAATCACAGTTAGCTAAAACCCCATGAGAAATGATTTCACTAGCAATATTACTGTCTGCCATGGAATTTTTGTATTTATTTTTTAAGAGATACTGTTTTCTAAATATTCTTGAAGCCAATTCAAATGTAGGGAAAGAAATCAGAAGCATTATACTTTACACGGCTTCCTCCAAGGAGTATAATTTTTGTATAAACAATTGGTTTACTTTCAACTGTCGTATGAATTACCAGTGTTATTCTCTTCTTTCATTGACACACTAGCTTACAGGTTATGGTAACCTATATATAATAAATACAACATTTGACATGATACTTTAGATATATTACTACTTACAAATCATCATGGTGAATGTTCTCACTATGTATTTCTAAAATTTTAAGTTTAAATTAATTAGTATGGTACCTTAAATAAATCGCATTATCGATTGGCGATAAAGTTCAGAAATTAATCACAAAAAGGTAACTGTTTACTGTACAAAGAAAAGTTCACTGGTATGTAAAATAACACACCGTAGATTTAACAGTAATTTTGTTTTCATATATTAGTATACTTTGCTTTTGATATAATATATGAAGAGTACATGGGAAAAAGGAGGTAACTCCACCGAACAGCTGTTTTCAGTTAGAGATGGATTCCAGTAGGTAATTTCTGTCTCTACCTCATGGTGAAACGATATTGGGAAGAAGGGGGCTAGTATACAAGATATAGCCGTTTAAAGATTTACTGTACTCGGGAAGAAGGAGGTAACAGCGTTCAGTTGTCGGGAAGAAAGAGGCAAGTCTCGATTGTTCTGCCTCAGTCGGTGCCTTACTGAATTGGTGAACAGTTTATAGAGCGTGTACTGTGGATTTTTATTGTTATTTTTAAGTTTATTTGTTGTGTTGGTGTTCAAATCAAAGTATGGAAGACGGGGAAGGATCATCTGAAGGAGATGTTGGAGGTAAACCAACCACAAGTACCAAAAAACGAAAAAGTTGTGGTAGGTTATCAGATGCAACCAAAAAGATTAGAGCTCAATCTCATGAGTTAGGGCCTGACTGTTCATGTCAAAATAAATGTTGCGATCTTATCTCTGAGCAGGAAAAGAATGAATTGATAAGAAAGTTTAACGAACTCGGCGAGTGGTCAAAGCAAACCGATTATTTGACTGGTCTTATTAATATAAAATTAGTTAAGAAACGGAAGCCTAAGAAACCAGAGGCAGAAGCTAATTTGCGTATTTCCATGTTTTCCTATAAAGTCAGGATTGTGAAAGATAACAGTGCAGTAGAAAGAGATGTGTGTCAAATGGCTTTTCGTTCCTTGCACGGCATAACTAAAAAAAGGTTACAACACTTGCAAAAAGCATTGCAGAGTACCGGTATGCCAGCTACAGATTTACGGGGAAAACACTCCAATCGCCCACATAAGCTCATGGATGCAAATTTAGATTGTGTAGAAAAGCACATCAAATCTTTTAAAGGCCACATGTGCCATTACAGTCTAGAGAAAACACAAAAAAAACTACCTACCAGAATATTTAAATGTCAAAAAAAAGCACGCACTATATCAAGAGGCTTTTACAGAAAACCATGTCTCATACGAAAGTTATCATAAAGTGTTTATCACAAAGTTTAACATATCGTTTGGTTTTCCAAGAAGCGACACGTGTGCAAACTGTGACCAATTTACAGCAAAAGTAAAATCTTTGAAGCTCGAGCTACTAAACTCCTTAGGACAAAATGACAAAAAAAATGAAATTGAGAATGAAATAAGAAAATTAGAGATTGAAAACAAAGTTCACAAAACGAAAGCTGATACTTTCTACGAAAGGAAAAGAAAAGCTAAATATAGAAGCCAACAAAAGGAAAATTATGAATGTTTAACAATGGACTACCAAAAAAACCTTCCCACGCCAAACATCACAACGAGCATGGTATACTACAAAAGTATTCATTCAATATGCAAGATTATCAGATAATGACGTCATTTATGCCTATCCAGAAACTGTTGGATGTAAAGGTTCTAATGAAGTGGTGTCTTTCTTGAATCACTATGTACATAATGAACTGAGCCCTCAGGTGACAGAGCTAGAAATATTCTGTGATTCTTGTGGGGGCCAAAATAAGAATTACACACTGATAAGGTACTGCCACTATGTCGTTTGTGTTTTGAAGAAGTTGACAAGTATCAAGCTTACATTTCCTATTGTTGACCATTCGTATTTGGAATGTGACAAGGATGTTGGTTTGATAAACAGTAAAGCTTCAACTGAGGAACCAAGTGATTGGATTCAAAGAGGCCCATACCAAGCCAGCTCCTTTCAAAGTGATTGATGTAGACTCAAACTGGAAAGAGTTCTTAGAACCAGTGTATCTTGCAAAATGTGTCTTCCCAACTTGGCCCATCAGGGAAATTCGTGTAGAACAAGAACACTCGAGGTTGGTTTACCACAGGGACACGTTCAATGGCCTTTGGGTAAGTTCTGTCATCACCCCACGATTGGATAAAGGACCTACAAAAAGGATCAAGAAGAAAAAGACGCCCAAAACAGAAGATGAGAACAAACAACTGACAATTTGACCTCTAATGGAAGGAGAATTTTACTTCCCACCTCCTGCCTACACAGGTAAGAATTTTTATTGAATTTAGTAGTGACTAATATTGTTTATTGCAATGAACATACAATACTGAAAAGAAAGTGAAGTAATAAATTACATTAAACAAATTTTTCATTCTTAGTTTTGTAAAATAAGACAATGGGTCTAGTACAAAGGTTTTGTAAAATATTTAAAAACACTTGGTAAGTTTCACAAATTTTTTTTTTAATTAACTCTGACAGCTGTTTCGACTAACTTAAGCCATTGTCAAAGAGCGAGTGAATGAAATTACTGAACACAGGATGTTAGTAGAGTGTAGGTGGTGGACATCTGTTTAGGGCGTATCTGGAACATCTGTGTTGTGATGGCGAGGGGGAGGGAGTGTGTGCATGAGACAAGGGAAGGTCAGGTGTCTTTAAAAACTCCTCGCCATCACAACACAGATGTTCCAGATACGCCCTAAACAGATGTCCACCACCTACACTCTACTAACATCCTGTGTTCAGTAATTTCATTCACTCGCTCTTTGACAATGGCTTAAGTTAGTCGAAACAGCTGTCAGAGTTAATTAAAAAAAAAATTTGTGAAACTTACCAAGTGTTTTTATATATTTTACAAAACCTTTGTATTAATATGTTTCACCAAGTGCCCAATGAGTCATCAATTAATATCGTGAATGGGTCTAGTATTAGACTATTGTTTGTAGTATTGGTTGTTGCAATATTACAAACGATACTGACATAAAAAAGTGAATGGATAAATTAAATAAAACTCATTTTTCATTGTTAGTCCTGTACTTACCTCACATAATATCTTAAACTAACCAAACCTAATAATATTTAACGTACTCTAAACTTACTCTAAACAATTCGTTTCATGTTACACATGGTGTTCTACCGATTTCAAAAGAGAAATACCAAGACCTACAAGCTCTGGCCAGGTTTTGTAGTTCAAAGGCTCAAAAGTACTACAAACAACTTCCCATAAAGCCGGTTCCAGAGAAGCAGTATGCTCTGCATCGGTCAGTTAAGTTTTAAATTAAGGCTCTAGTTTTATTTGTACAACTCCTAGAACAATATTTTTCTGTTTTATTTTATTTTTCTTCACGCATCTAAATGTTTGATATTGGTTACAGATTTAATACAAGACACTCAAGAGCTCAAGAAAACAAAGATCCAAAACGGTTTTCGACCCATATTTCAGTTTTTATAAACAACATATACTTATATACTTTAATTATGTAAACCTTAAAACTAATGTTACATTAAATTGTCAATACTTATTACATGGTGTATTACATACTAAGTGTCTCAGTTACTGTTTTATTACACTTACCTCTTTTTTCCTGTGTTTGAGGTCGATTACCCCCTTTTTCCCGAAAAAAAGTGGTACTTAACATCTCTTTTCTTATTTTTTTAATGGAAAAAATTTTAAGTTTTTTAAAATATTACCAAAACATGTCCAAAAAGTCAATAAGCAACATTAAAAAATATATAATTGTTCGTATTGTCGAAACACTTCGAATTAAGTAGGTTTGAAACCTTAAAATGCTTGTCTTGAAAAATGAGGAAAAGTGGAGTTACTTCCTTTCTCCTCTGTACTCTTCATATTATTCGGTACTGTCCCGGCGTCCCAACCGTACCATCACTCATTTTCGATATTTCGATTATGCTATTATTGGCATCGATATGTACCGAATATCGCATACAATTTTAGTTAGATAATAGAAACCGTCAAAATTTATTTATGTTATAAAATAGTTTGTTGATTTATCTGTTGTTTTTGTTAAACATACGTTGTTATTTGTTTTTGACGTAGAATACGTCTTACCTTTCAGGCCAGCAATAGGCACCCCAACCAGAAAATCGAGCGTTACGTTTTCACGTCACGCTTGATATTGAAATATTATCTAAACGACAAAAGATTCACGCTTATATGAGGTACCATTCGACAGATAAAGGAACAAAGATAATAAATAGCACAATATAAGAGGGCTATTCCATCATCCAGCGCGGGGTGAGAAATAGAAATGTTTTTCGCCGCTCGGCGCGCACTAAAATTAGTATTTCTTCGGTTTCCGATGCGATAGAACGTTGAGTGAGGTGTCGTTAAAATTGTCTCATCGAGTACTAATCTACATAGTGTACCGTAATAGCGGTGATATTATTAAGAGGTTTGAATAATCGTAATTCAAGTTGTAAAAATCGTGTGTTCGGACAAAATGTCGCGGTATGGATGCTAAACGTGTTCAAAAGTATCGTAAACGCATAGGCCTACAGGAGAGTAGAGAAAATCATGGGGAATTCAAAAAACCCAAAATGACCAATGCCGAACGTCAGAGGATTTACCGACAACGCTTAAAAGACAAGGAAATAAATACTGAAGTCGAGTTGGACGAGGAAGAGCGCCCGACTTCGCAAGTGTATCAGCCGATCGAATTCAGCAAAACGTGGCAGTTAGCTACAAAACATTCTTTAATAATGAATTTGGACACGCGCGTGACAGACTGTGGTTCCAGATGGACGTAAAGATAGTGGCTGTTAAAGTGATACCGTTGCTTAAGCGCGAGTTTCCCAATGAAGATGTGGAGACATGTGTCTTGTGGACATCACGCTAAGTGGGAAATCGAGATTCGTACTCGGGTGCGTTTACATCCACCCGAACGTCACCCTTTCCAATTTCAAGATGTTTCTATTCGGTAATATGATTAAATATTCTGAAAGAACGAAGAAAATATTTGATGATGTGAGCGTAGACACCGAAGTGCCAATGGTGATAATGGGGACTTTCAACGTCGACGCACAGACTAATTTCCCTGCGCTGGACTTCATGAAAAAAAAAACAATTCAATTTAGACCACGTGCCGTCGCCACCGACTACGCTGGGTAACACCACCATCGATTTGGCTTTCACCAGAAACATCAGCGTTGATATTTTACCTTATATCTCCTATCATAGGCCCATTATAAATAAAGTCTTGCTTGAACCAACTAATTAACTTGTGTGATGATTTTGCAAATAAAATTTTGTACTTTGTAAAACGAAATATGTGTTTGTTCATTTTATTCATAATACATTAGCAACCCTAAAGCACACAGACGTATTCTACGCTCTGAACATTTGCGGCCGTGGCTTCGACACAGCCCCCGCCGATTTTTTTAATGTTTCTCTCTTTCAGGCATGGTGTAGACACATTGAACGTCATATATTTCCTAACTAGGCTTTTATTTCTTTAAACAGTAAGCTAAAAACCATTATTATCTTACCTCACAAATAAAACAATATACTTATTTTCACATCGTAGTATATCGATTGAATCGCATATTCAAAACGTCGAAAATGTAGTGCGTGTACGGTTACTGGGACAGTTCTATGTGTGATTTTTTTATTAACTACATTTTGACAATGGTTTAGCTTTATTTTAATGAGCGTAATTCTGACACTGTCAGATACATTTTCCAGTGTATGCTTTTAATGCATTTTTTTCCTGTAAAGTGACGAAACCATAACGTCACAATTTATAGTATTTAAAGTTTACTGGTCTACTCCCAGCTGAACAGTAAGACGTTTCGAGGTATCGAATTATTGGGTTACAGGTATTTGCCTGTTTCGGGTCTTGGGGAATAGTCAGCGGCAAAGTGTAACTTCCGTTGCCGCGCGTGTACTATATTTCGGTTCCGATGTGTACATCCAACTGTTTTCTTCACAAGTAACTAATGCCAGCTTATGGAGGTTATGTACGACAATGTAACTTAAATAAAATTTACTTTGTTCGTGTACATTAAAAGGGTGTATTTATTGGAAGTACAGAAATTAGTTTACATTTATCGCACATAATTACGGTATAGAGACGATTTTGGGATGTTGTTGGCTACGTTTAATTATTTAACTTAACCTTTTAGATTTTTAAAACTAATTAGACTCAACAGACATTTCCTTAGTAAGTGTACATTCAAAGGCTGTATTTATTGTATGGATAAAAGGCTGTATATAACATTAACGGCTGTATTTATTCGAAGTAAGTAATGCCAGCTTATGGAGGTTATGCACGACAACGTAACTTAAATAAAATTTACTTTGTTCGTGTACATTAAAAGGGTGTATTTATTGGAAGTACAGAAATTAGTTTACATTTATCGCACATAATTACGGTACAGAGACGATTTTGGGAGGTTGTGGCTACGTTTAATTATTTAACTTAACCTTTTAGTTTTTTAAAATTAATTAGACTTAACAGACATTTCCTTAGTTAGTGTACATTCAAAGGCTGTATATAACATTAAAGGCTGTATTTATTCAAAGTACCGGAATTAAAACGTACTTCCAATTTAGAACCTAGTACAATCTAATGTATAACCAAACAAGTACATTAAAATCCTTTTTTCAACATAATGCAATAAAAAGCAATGTGCAGTTTCTGTTAACATGCAAATGATTAAGTATTAATAATGGGTTACAGTGGAATTTAATGTTACTACGGTCTGAATTAATGCAAATAAAATTGGGAGAATCTCGTAAACATATTAAAGAATGCTTGTATATTACACACAAAATTATTACAGTACGGACCTTTGTTAATGAATAGAAACAAATTTGACTCTATACTTTAATATGTACCAATAAAATTCACCTTTTTTCAAATACCAATATCTGTTGTTTTTTTTCATACCCTTAAAAAAAGGCCATTAACAACATACATTATGAGAAAACGTGATTACAAATAACCAGCCATTAGTTACTTGTGAAGAAAATAGATATAACATTTACAAACATCAAATCTTCAATTCTCTCCCTATTTGTTTTATAAAAACTGGAGTTTCTACTGCAGGTTTTAAGTCCACTAACTACTTAATAAAATATACATAATTGTTCCTGTATCTTGTTGGGTAACATATTATATTAATACATCTGCTTCCTACTCATATGTGCAAACAATGTTTTTAATGTACGGTCCTAAAATCTTTATCAACACTTTATATCTTTAAAATTTAGACAAAGTCTAATGAGCAACTTGGCCTAACCTGAATTTACATGACCTGGCTCAGAACAACTTTATTTTGGCAAATACAAAGATGAAGACTGGTTGCAATTTCTTCAGGGCTCACACCTGCTGCCAGGCTTAGTTCTATAGCATGATAAGGAAGAAAGAAATCAGCCCAAACCTGCAACCGCTGTGGGAAGGCTTTTACACCATTAGCCTACCAATAAGATTAATGATGTCATCTAAGAATAACTCATTATTTTTTCTTTTACATTCATTATTTGTAAAACGTGCTTAAAATTAATATGTGTACTGTTACTATATTGAAATCCAATGTTCACTATCCAATAATTGCAAATTTTGTGGAATTGTGAAATTAGTAACACTATGTACTAATGTGTAATTATCAGTTGAATTTCTGAATTCCTTTGATTCACTAATAAATCTTACTAATTTGTTTCTTTATGTCTATAATGATTTCTTATTAGTTTTTAATCTTTGTGTTTTCATTATTCATTTGTAAATTTTTGCATTTTGTTGTCCACGACATGTTCATTGATTAACTAATTATCATTAAAACACACAGAGGACTGATCCTCTTTTGCAAGATCACAAGTATGTTTCAAGTATGTTTTTAATTTTTTTAATTGTATGCAATGTGGACACATACAGAGGAGTGTCAGTTTTTTTATGTTTTTTCCATAAATACAACGAGAGGGGGAGAGAGAGAGAGAGAGGGAGACCAAAAATAACATGTACAGAAATTACATTAGAACTTTTCCTGACAGTAAAAAAATAACTAAATAATGAATGGTAAAGACATTAACAAAATTAATGGAAATTATAGTTATTATTTGTTGTCTAATGAACAGGTACTAGTAAAGGCTTCATATACTTCACATCTAAAATTATAAACCTATTTGGTATATTCAGCTTGAAACAAACGTTCAGACCAATAAAAATGGTTTAAATTTTGCCATGCTGCATTATTAGTACTGTTGAAACAGCAGTTTGATTATAATTGTTTTTAGAACAGACTTCTGGAATGATGTGTGCAAAATGATTAAAACATACCTCTTTACAGCGTGCCTTAATAAGTTGTTGATTATTCTAACTGATACACTGTCATCCCATTATCATATGACAGTTCTCAGAGCTTCAGTAATAGTCATCTTTGCTGTTAACATGGACACAAGTCTCTTTTTTAAAGACTTTTCATTAGTAAAGTTACTTATAAATAGGCATACATTTGTACTCATAATATGAGGTTAAGAATTAAGAAAATTAAAGAATGATATTTACTTACTAACCGTTGAGTGTAACATTATTTACAGTAATTAATAATGTCCCAATTTATAAAAGTCATGTTTGGCTAACTAGGCATAACCCAACTTGTGTTCCTGACATCCTAATTCTCTTTCTTCTAATAATATTACTTAACTTTATTGTGATATAACTGATCACAATTGTTCCTTATAACTCCCTACAACTTTTACAACAATACTAATGACAAAAATCAATAATAATTTCTTACAATTAACGTACATAATTTGTCTAGGCATATTGGCCTATTATAGTTTGAACATTATTTTTTCATATTTTAACAATTCTTGTTTTTAATACAAGACAACTATTCTAAATTGTTCTTGATCCTTGGCTTTCACTTTTGTTACACTAATAATGACAATTATTAGCAATAATTGTTTACAAATAGTAGAAATAAGTTATTCAGGTATAGGGCCTACTGGCCCATTGTAGTGGACACCTTAGTTTCTTTCGTACGTTTAAAATAATTACTTTTGCTATCATACAATTACTTTACATTGTTCTTGATACCCTTATTCAACTTTCACTACAATAATAATGACATAACTTAACAATTATTTACTATGAATAACATACAAATGTTCTAGGCTCATTTGCCTATGATATTGACCCTTAATTTCATTCATACCTTTAAAATACATGTTTCTTCCTATTACATCATTATTCTAAAACATTCTTCACAATTTACTGAAGCCTTGATAACATAGTTTGTCCTTCAATATTGTTTTTCTTACTTATTCTAGTTGTTATTATCTTCAGTATCAGTATTCTGAAGGTTTAGTCCATGTATCTTGTTTCATTATTTACTTTGTTTATACTTACTGGTTAATCATTTCCTTACTAGAATATTATTCTAATAATAACGATTCTAGTATTATTTATACAGTATATAGTTTGTTTAATAAGTTTACATTAAAACTGTTCTTTTTACATACAATTTTTTACAAGTTTTAGTTTTTCATATTTCTTCTTCTTCATGTTATAATTCAAATTATAACCATTAATATCTAGCTATTATAAGCTTATTTACTACTTCATCAGTAGTTTTCACCTTCTGTTTACAATTCATGGATTTTACAATGCTTTTTTGTTCTTTCTGTTGTTTAAAACATTATAATGTTACATAACCTTACTTGTAGGCTTACATTTAGATGTATTGTTGTTTTATAATTACATTTTTGTAATACTCTTTTTGATTAACATTATTCTATTCATAATCATAAATAAAATTTGATTTCATTATTTTAGTACTTAGAAACTAATTATTGAATTAATAATTTTCTTTATTGAGTATCCAGTTTATTACTGCAGTATGTAGTATAGGTTTTATCTTTTTTAACAATTTTTAATGCAGTTTACTGGAGTAAAATCTTCTTATCGATAATGTTCTTATCAGTTTCATTACATTATTCTTATCTCTTTTTATTATCTCAGACAATATTTATAGTATACAGTTTAGTTAATGACTTAGTATTTTGTTCTTCATATATCATGGTCATGAAATGGTTTAAGTTGGGGCCTATTTTATGTAAGGGGAAAACATAACGTTACAATATTGTAATTACTTTTATTTCTATAATTATTTCTAAGTATTACTTGTACAAGCAAAACTGGCTTAGAAATGGGTCTACTTAGGAAATTATGGAATTCTGCTGAAATTTTGAATAGTTCTGGAGGGGAATTGATCCCCTGATAACCCCCCCTCCGCAAGTTACTCCACTGATCCCACTCTACACAGTTCCAAGAAATCCTGTATTTAGAAGTTTAAAAGAAAGTGATACAGACTCTAAAGATCTCATTGTAAAGATCTCATTCACTACTGGGACAGTTCATGATTTAGAGCTTCCCTTATGTGCCCGGTAAGTGAAGGAGAAGGGATCTATTTAACGTGCAAGTTGAAGAATATATTGAATTATTGCACTTAACTTGATATAAGTACTGATTACATTTCAGCATTATTGTTTTTAGAAATAATGTATATAAACCAGTTTTCCCCATATAAAGTTAATTAAAATTCTTTAATGCATAGCATTCCAGGCATTTACAGTAGTTGTAGCGGGTCAAATTTTGGGTGTTTTTATTTTTAACAGTATGGGATAATTATATTTTTATTCACATCATTTTGGGTCGGGAGCCTTATAAAATATGACGAAATAACCGTATTATTGTGCAACGTATTTGTCAGAGTAATAGACCAGAGTTGAGAAACAGCATTTGGAACAAAGGCAACGCGCAATTTCAGTGGTGTAACACGGCAAAGGAATTTGCATCTCCACAAAATTCGTAGAAATCTGTACTGGTGTGGCAGTGCACACACGTCACTACGCGCTCATGGGCGCATACCCAAGCGAGATTGGAAAACTCAAGATGGCCAGAGAGTGAAATTTTCATCGTTCCGTTGGATTCACTACGGAAGTGTCGTTTAGACCAAGCCCACTTCAATGACGTCAGCCAATGCCTGTAGAAGATCATATGCGACATTGACTCAAAAAACAACATGCATAGCATGGGCTGAAGCTTCGGCGACGCCGCCCAAGGCAGTGAGTTCCAGTGTTGAAAACTGTGGAGAGGGAACAGAGAACAACTTTCTGCCCAGTGCCTCTTACCTACCGACCGCATGCGGTTCATCAAAATTTCAGTAACAGTTTTTTTTTCTTTAGGTCGACCGACCTCACCGTTAACAGTTGTAATGTATCAACAATAGAATTTCATGGGACCACGGTCCATCCATCAAGGGGAACCGAGTAAAGTATTTTTCGGACACTGAGAAGTAAAACATTTACTAAAACGATGAGTGCGCGCGCGAACATGTGGCCGTGGGTTCAAGTTAAGGGTTGGAAATTTTATTCTAAATGTTAATGGGTTAAATAAATTTTGTGTGTGTTTGTATGGGTGAAATATTGCAGGCTGGGCAGTCTGAATGAAATAGATTAAGGTAAGATAGTAGAATAAGATAGAATAGTAATGGCACTAATGTAACGAATCACAAGATGAAGAAATTATTACAAAGTTATTTTATATACAGAAGTACGGTATGTAAATGAAATTTAAATGATTTAAAAAATAAAAGTAAAATGTAAATTCTCTTCAGTCAAAATGTGTCAGAATAATTATTTCGTAACCTCACACTGTTTCTGATCTCGCTTATAGAACTCTGGGGGGACCCTTAGGAATAACGGTGAGTACAAGTGAATTAAATTATATAAATAAGTGAGTTTTTGTACAAATGGCGCCCGAACAGGGACATTATATAAAATAATTATATAAATAAGCCAGAATTCAGAAACAGTGTGGGTATCAAAAAATGTATAATACGTAAAAATAAGGTTATGTTTGTGTTAGCAAGATATACAGTTGTGTTAGGTGTTCTGATTTTACAATAACTGGTTTTTTATATATAAAAAGTGGTATAGAAATAAATTTTAAATATGGGGGAAGTACGAGATAACGAAATAATAAAAATGATGCAAGCACTTTTTAATGAACAGAAAAATGATTGGAATGAATTGAAAAAAGAAATTCAAGAACAAGGCTGTATTTATGATAAGAAATTGAGTGATCTAGAGACGCGGTTAGGCGAAATAGAATTGGAAAATGAGAAAGTAATAAACAAACTAAAATCGAACAAAGATGACAGGGTAAGTAGTAGGGGAAATGATAATTTAAGTAATGAGTTTACGAGTAATAAAAACGACAATACAAATAAAAATACGGTATTAGGAAATGATTGTGTAGATGTTGAGAGTGATAACGTAATTGTAGAAAGAGTAGAAGTTAATAAGATGTTTGTGTGTGATGAATCAGAGAAAGAGAGTAGAAAGAATTTACAGGTAGAGTGGATGCAGGGGGTAGATTTTTCCCGTAATGTTGTAGTGGGGGGTGAAGAAATAGCTTCACGTGAGTATTTGGAAAAGTATAGGTCTACAGATAAAGTTCCCTTGGTTTTTTGTGCACTTCATAGTTGGTGCCATAGTGATGAATTAATGTCCCCTGAATATTTTGAGAGAGAGTGTGTAGTTTGGTATGATGGTGAGAAATGTTTTGAGAGAGAGAGAAAGAGAGAAGTAGAGATATTTAAAGTAAAAAGAAATTATGAAGAATTCGCAGAAAGGTTAGACATAGAGAGAAATAATAATAAAAAGAATGAATGCTTATCGTACAGTGAAACGGAGATAAAAGTAGATAAGGTTAACGATGATAATATAACTCACCTGATTTTAACAGAATATAATAACGGCGACAGGACCATACTCGAGCGCGACCAGGTATATGACGATATTGTAGAAGAATATGACAAGACAGGTAATCATTATGTTCATAATCATGAGATTATGTATGTAACTGTAAATGACTGGTATAATCATAAGATTAGACTATTATTTGACGATATGGGGTAATTGTGTATTGTTTATTGTTCATGAACATTTATTGATATGAATAATGTGGTATTGAAGTGCATTGTCTTATGGAACGATTTGTGGGTAATGATAACAAATAATCAATTGGACTGTATATTTTTTGTGTGGGTGTTAATGTCATTAGGTTAACTGTATGTATGTATTACATTATAGTGTACTATGTGTTATGTAAACAATGTGTATGTACAGTAGAAAGTGATAACGTTAATTATCAATTAAATTGAATTTGCAATTAACCAGTATAAATTAACAATAATTATAAAATTTGAAGACTAATTAAGCGATGAAAATAATTGTGAACTGTTAAATAATTGAATTAAATAATTGAAAAATAATTACTTAGTTAAGGTCGTATAAAAGAAAGTTTGAGAATAAGTTAAATGATTTTATGAAATTAAGATTCTATGAGGATTGGTAGAGGGTTAAACAGATAATACGTTCAAATTGAGGTATAGTATTGTAAGGAGAGAAGTGATGAATTTTCTAGTGTTATATCAAGGTAAAATGTGGAAAATAGATTTTGGGTGATAATGAAATAAGACAGGTGAGTTAAGTAGAATTAAAGGGAATTAGTGAGAATAAGAATTTTGAAATACAGGTAACACACAGAGATAGTGTTAGATATTTAGGGACACAGTGGTAGTGAGTATATGTAGAGATGAGTAATGTGAATGAGATTTAAACATATTTGTTGATGATATTTTGTAGTAAGGATGAGGTGGTAAGGTGTGATCAACGTGCGGCGTTGTGGCGAGAATAGAGTAGTTCGCGTGAGTGTTTGCCGATATTTTGGAGGGGCATTGGCTCGTATGGTTATAGCCAGGTAGGGAACACACATCCTAGTACAAAGATGAGCGGTGCCAGAGGTAAATTGAATTTAGAGTGTTTTGATAGATATTTTTATAGAGAGGGGTGTCATGTAGTAAAAGTTAATAGTAAAAGTTAATAGTAGAGTCAGAGGGAGAAAGATTATATAGGTATTCAGCTCAAGTAGTACAGTCAATGAGAATAAATAGTTCAAATCACCCAAAGTAGAATAAAGCAAGATTGTTACATAGAGAGAGTGATTTATGATAAAGATATAAAATTTGCATTTTTTTTGCCAGTGACAAAATTTGGATAGAATTGAAAATAATGTAAAATTAAGAATTGTTTATTTTATTAGTATGTAAAAGTCAATTTGATTATTATATTAATATTTTGTTCATTTTAAATATTATTTTATTATGTTTGTATTTCAAGTTAGGATATTACAGATGTTCAATGTGTTTTCAGAACTTATACATAACATATGTAGGTCAAGGGTTTTGGACTTGACCTAGTTTCGATCAGCTGATGAGGTCATACACCTACTAAGCTTGTATAGTAGGAATCCAATTTTAATTTGTTTGTTTGATTAATTCAAACCAATATTTGAATAATTTTAATAAATGTTGCTTAATAAATAAATTTAATAAAATTTTTTTAATGAATAAATTAAAATTTTTTTTTTGGAATTTTAAAATTTTGAAAATTTTAAATTTTTTTTGAAAAAAAAAAAACGATTTTTCGCCTGCCAGCGAATGACTATTTTAGATAATGATTTTTTATTGTGTATGCATGAACCATGTTTATTTTATTGTATTGCATTATATTGGTAGATTATAAGTGGTTCTCCTGTTAGAGTAATGATGTGTTTGTATTAATAGGAATGTTTAGGTTAAGTCATTTGAAACAAAAATTAGAAAAACCAGGAAGAGAATTTTTTTTTTGATAAAATAATATTTTGAATTTTTTAAATTTTTTATAAATTTTAAAAGAAATCTTATTTTTAATGTGTTATGGTAACATTAATATTAGTGTGTGGGAGCCCAGTATCTGCTAAAGGCAGCCCAGCTTGCAAAAAGGGGAAACATATCGGCGGAGGAGCTGGAATAATTTTAGCCAGGGATTGAGGATTTTCGGGGGTAGTATGTTAAAAGGCGAGGTGCGCTGTGGTACGAGTCTGTTTGATTTCTCGGTGTTGGGATCTCTTACAGAGAAGTCCAGTGATCTCATTCAGATGAGTCCATGGTCGCTGAGCCAGGGGGGTCGTGTACCCATGAGAGTAAGAACCAGGGGGTTGTTGGCACCAGTTCCTCACCGGTCCTCTTCGGGGTTTGTCGATGAGATTTCTTCTGTCGTGAACAGCAGAATTCTCATCGAGGGGGTATTGTAGCGGGTCAAATTTTGGGTGTTTTTATTTTTAACAGTATGGGATAATTATATTTTTATTCATTTCATTTTGGGTCGGGAGCCTTATAAAATATGACGAAATAACCGTATTATTGTGCAACGTATTTGTCAGAGTAATAGACCAGAGTTGAGAAACAGCGTTTGGAACAAAGGCGACGCGCAATTTCAGTGGTGTAACACGGCAAAGGAATTTGCATCTCCACAAAATTCGTAGAAATCTGTACTGGTGTGGCAGTGCACACACGTCACTACGCGCTCATGGGCGCATACCCAAGCGAGATTGGAAAACTCAAGATGGCCAGAGAGTGAAATTTTCATCGTTCCGTTGGATTCACTACGGAAGTGTCGTTTAGACCAAGCCCACTTCAATGACGTCAGCCAATGCCTGTAGAAGATCATATGCGACATTGACTCAAAAAACAACATGCATAGCATGGGCTGAAGCTTCGGCGACGCCGCCCAAGGCAGTGAGTTCCAGTGTTGAAAACTGTGGAGAGGGAACAGAGAACAACTTTCTGCCCAGTGCCTCTTACCTACCGACCGCATGCGGTTCATCAAAATTTCAGTAACAGTTTTTTTTTCTTTAGGTCGACCGACCTCACCGTTAACAGTTGTAATGTATCAACAATAGAATTTCATGGGACCACGGTCCATCCATCAAGGGGAACCGAGTAAAGTATTTTTCGGACACTGAGAAGTAAAACATTTACTAAAACGATGAGTGCGCGCGCGAACATGTGGCCGTGGGTTCAAGTTAAGGGTTGGAAATTTTATTCTAAATGTTAATGGGTTAAATAAATTTTGTGTGTGTTTGTATGGGTGAAATATTGCAGGCTGGGCAGTCTGAATAAAATAGATTAAGGTAAGATAGTAGAATAAGATAGAATAGTAATGGCACTAATGTAACGAATCACAAGATGAAGAAATTATTACAAAGTTATTTTATATACAGAAGTACGGTATGTAAATGAAATTTAAATGATTTAAAAAATAAAAGTAAAATGTAAATTCTCTTCAGTCAAAATGTGTCAGAATAATTATTTCGTAACCTCACACTGTTTCTGATCTCGCTTATAGAACTCTGGGGGGACCCTTAGGAATAACGGTGAGTACAAGTGAATTAAATTATATAAATAAGTGAGTTTTTGTACATAGTAGACTTGTATTACTAAATTTGAATTTACACAAATAATTCTCTTTGATTAACCAGAGTTACACACACAATCTAAATGAAATGTTGAGTGTCCTCCTAGTATATAAATTCAGCTAAAACAGTATTCCAAAAACTTACCTTGTTACTAGAATATGTGACATGATGAACTTTTCATCATGTGTTCAACTTTGTGTTGGGAGTTAAGCATTTTAATAATTTTTATTTATGCAGGCGTATAGCAAAATCTGATCATCATGGAAAAGGAATAAGGCATTTTGTAATAGCAATTAACTGATTAGTTCCTGCTGTATTACTGAATCATATTACAAGACCAATTTTTGTTTAATTGAAAAGATATATTTTAACTGTTTCTTTTGGTGCAATCTGTAAATTCCATGACACATGTCCATAAAGGTTTGAAAATATGCTTACTCCAGTTACACAGGAATAAATTCTCAAAAAACTAATACAAATTTGTTATGTCTGATGACACCAGCTTTCCTTTCTATTGGGAATGAGCCTTTTATACAAATTTATCATATAGTATTGTGCCAAGATATTACACTATATTTGTATACTGTAATACAGTATATTATTTGCAGACTGACAGGGTTATAAAAAATTCTGAAAGAATTGTTGCTTTTACAACACCATCCTTTATCAAGTGTCTACTCAAATCTGCCAGTTTTTCACAAAACTGAAGTTTGATGATTAGATCCATCATGACCTAGTGATGCTCCAAACATTTCAAGGATTCTCCTGGCCTTAAAAAACTGGACTGGCCTCATTGATTGACGTGACTAATGTAAAATTTACTTTGGGATACTTCCAAACATAATACAGTTTACAATAACAAAAAAAATATTATGCGTCTAATTTTTCCAGAACTGTATACACATAATTTGATCTGGATAGAACATTTATTAAACAATAATACTATTTGATGCAAATAATTAAAATATCGGTATGGAGAACCATACATGACTACCATTTTTAAGATTAATATTTGAAATCATTTTAGAAATGAAATATTTATACACAGAAACTACTTCTATCTTCAGCCTCAACCACAGAATTGTGATCACTAACATATACCACCTCATGTTAGCGCACTCGATTTTCACTGATGATGACAGTCGATGGCACTTCCGAAACGTCTGGTTTTGCAGAAATCAGAGGATCAATTCCCCTCCAGAACTATTCGAAATATCAGCAAAATTCCATAATTTCCTAAGTAGACCCATTTCTAAGCCAGTTTTGTTTGTACGAGTAATACTTAGAAATAATTATAGAAATAAAAGTAATTACAATATTGTAACGTTATGTTTTCCCCTTACATAAAATAGGCCCCAACTTAAACCATTTCATGACCATGATACATGAAGAACAAAATACTAAGTCATTAACTAAACTGTATACTATAAATATTGTCTGAGATAATAAAAAGAGATAAGAATAATGTAATGAAACTGATAAGAACATTATCAATAAGAAGATTTTACTCCAGTAAACTGCATTAAAAATTGTTAAAAAAGATAAAACCTATACTACATACTGCAGTAATAAACTGGATACTCAATAAAGAAAATTATTAATTCAATAATTAATTTCTAAGTACTAAAATAATGAAATCAAATTTTATTTATGATTATGAATAGAATAATGTTAATCAAAAAGAGTATTACAAAAATGTAATAATAAAACAACAATAGAGCTAAACGTAAGCCTACAAGTAAGGTTATGTAACATTATAATGTTTTAAACAACAGAAAGAACAAAAAAGCATTGTAAAATCCATGAATTGTAAACAGAAGGTGAAAACTACTGATGAAATAGTAAATAAGCTTATAATAGCTAGATATTAATGGTTATAATTTGAATTATAACATGAAGAAGAAGAAATATGAAAAACTAAAACTTGTAAAAAATTGTATGTAAAAAGAACAGTTTTAATGTAAACTTATTAAACAAACTATATACTGTATAAATAATACTAGAATCGTTATTATTAGAACAATATTCTAGTAAGGAAATGATTAACCAGTAAGTATAAACAAAGTAAATAATGAAACAAGATACATGGACTAAACCTTCAGAATACTGATACTGAAGATAATAACAACTAGAATAAGAAAGAAAAACAATATTAAAGGACAAACTATGTTGTCAAAGCTTCAGTAAAATGTGAAGAATGTTTTAGAATAATGATGTAATAGGAAGAAACATGTATTTTAAAGGTATGAATGAAATTAAGGGTCAATATCATAGGCAAATGAGCCTAGAACATTTGTATGTTATTCATAGTAAATAATTGTTAAGTTATGTCATTATTATTGTAGTGAAAGTTGAATAAGGGTATCAATAACAATGTAAAGTAATTGTATGATAGCAAAAGTAATTATTTTAAACGTACGAAAGAAACTAAGGTGTCCACTACAATGGGCCAGTAGGCCCTATACCTGAATAACTTATTTCTACTATTTGTAAACAATTATTGCTAATAATTGTCATTATTAGTGTAACAAAAGTGAAAGCCAAGGATCAAGAACAATTTAGAATAGTTGTCTTGTATTAAAAACAAGAATTGTTAAAATATGAAAAAATAATGTTCAAACTATAATAGGCCAATATGCCTAGACAAATTATGTATGTTAATTGTAAGAAATTATTATTGATTTTTGTCATTAGTATTGTTGTAAAAGTTGTAGGGAGTTATAAGGAACAATTGTGATCAGTTATATCACAATAAAGTTAAGTAATATTATTAGAAGAAAGAGAATTAGGATGTCAGGAACACAAGTTGGGTTATGCCTAGTTAGCCAAACATGACTTTTATAAATTGGGACATTATTAATTACTGTAAATAATGTTACACTCAACGGTTAGTAAGTAAATATCATTCTTTAATTTTCTTAATTCTTAACCTCATATTATGAGTACAAATGTATGCCTATTTATAAGTAACTTTACTAATGAAAAGTCTTTAAAAAAGAGACTTGTGTCCATGTTAACAGCAAAGATGACTATTACTGAAGCTCTGAGAACTGTCATATGATAATGGGATGACAGTGTATCAGTTAGAATAATCAACAACTTATTAAGGCACGCTGTAAAGAGGTATGTTTTAATCATTTTGCACACATCATTCCAGAAGTCTGTTCTAAAAACAATTATAATCAAACTGCTGTTTCAACAGTACTAATAATGCAGCATGGCAAAATTTAAACCATTTTTATTGGTCTGAACGTTTGTTTCAAGCTGAATATACCAAATAGGTTTATAATTTTAGATGTGAAGTATATGAAACCTTTACTAGTACCTGTTCATTAGACAACAAATAATAACTATAATTTCCATTAATTTTGTTAATGTCTTTACCATTCATTATTTAGTTATTTTTTTACTGTCAGGAAAAGTTCTGATGTAATTTCTGTACGTGTTATTTTTGGTCTCTCTCTCTCTCTCTCTCCCCCCTCTCGATGTATTTATAGAAAAAAACATAAAAAAACTGACACTCCTCTGTATGTGTCCACATTGCATACAATTAAAAAAAATTAAAAACATACTTGAAACATACTTGTGATCTTGCAAAAGAGGATCAGTCCTCTGTGTGTTTTAATGATAATTAGTTAATCAATGAACATGTCGTGGACAACAAAATGCAAAAATTTACAAATGAATAATGAAAACACAAAGATTAAAAACTAATAAGAAATCATTATAGACATAAAGAAACAAATTAGTAAGATTTATTAGTGAATCAAAGGAATTCAGAAATTCAACTGATAATCACACATTAGTACATAGTGTTACTAATTTCACAATTCCACAAAATTTGTAATTATTGGATAGTGAACATTGGATTTCAATATAGTAACAGTACACATATTAATTTTAAGCACGTTTTACAAATAATGAATGGAAAAGAAAAAAATACACGATTTCAACTTTCTTAAACTGAAAACAAGAAATTCTTTTGAGATAGTGTAATGTGTTGTGTGGTACTGTAAGACAGAGCAGTGCTGTTAGTGTACTAATTAAGATGCATTAAATGTATAAATAAAGCTAATGAGTTATTCTTAGATGACATCATTAATCTTATTGGTAGGCTAATGGTGTAAAAGCCTTCCCACAGCGGTTGCAGGTTTGGGCTGATTTCTTTCTTCCTTATCACGTTATAGAACTAAGCCTGGCAGCAGGTGTGAGCCCTGAAGAAATTGCAACCAGTCTTCATCTTTGTATTTGCCAAAATAAAGTTGTTCTGAGCCAGGTCATGTAAATTCAGGTTAGGCCAAGTTGCTCATTAGACTTTGTCTAAATTTTAAAGATATAAAGTGTTGATGAAGATTTTAGGACCGTACATTAAAAACATTGTTTGCACATATGAGTAGGAAGCAGATGTATTAGTATAATATGTTACCCAACAAGATACAGGAACAATTATGTATATTTTATTAAGTAGTTAGTGGACTTAAAACCTGCAGTAGAAACTCCAGTTTTTATAAAACAAATAGGGAGAGAATTGAAGATTTGATGTTTGTAAATGTTATATCTATTTTCTTCACAAGTAACTAATGGCTGGTTATTTGTAATCACGTTTTCTCATAATGTATGTTGTTAATGGCCTTTTTTTAAGGGTATGAAAAAAAACAACAGATATTGGTATTTGAAGAAAGGTGAATTTTATTGGTACATATTAAAGTATAGAGTCAAATTTGTTTCTATTCATTAACAAAGGTCCGTACTGTAATAATTTTGTGTGTAATATACAAGCATTCTTTAATATGTTTACGAGATTCTCCCAATTTTATTTGCATTAATTCAGACCGTAGTAACATTAAATTCCACTGTAACCCATTATTAATACTTAATCATTTGCATGTTAACAGAAACTGCACATTGCTTTTTATTGCATTATGTTGAAAAAAGGATTTTAATGTACTTGTTTGGTTATACATTAGATTGTACTAGGTTCTAAATTGGAAGTACGTTTTAATTCCGGTACTTTGAATAAATACAGCCTTTAATGTTATATACAGCCTTTGAATGTACACTAACTAAGGAAATGTCTGTTAAGTCTAAATTTAAAAATCTAAAAGGTTAAGTTAAATAATTAAACGTAGCCACAACCTCCCAAAATCGTCTCTGTACCGTAATTATGTGCGATAAATGTAAACTAATTTCTGTACTTCTAATAAATACACCCTTTTAATGTACACGAACAAAGTAAATTTTATTTAAGTTACGTTGTCGTACATAACCTCCATAAGCTGGCATTACTTACTTCGAATAAATACAGCCGTTAATGTTATATACAGCCTTTTATCCATACAATAAATACAGCCTTTGAATGTACACTAACTAAGGAAATGTCTGTTAAGTCTAATTAGTTTTAAAAATCTAAAAGGTTAAGTTAAATAATTAAATGTAGCCACAACCTCCCAAAATCGTCTCTGTACCGTAATTATGTGCGATAAATGTAAACTAATTTCTGTACTTCCAATAAATACACCCTTTTAATGTACACGAACAAAGTAAATTTTATTTAAGTTACATTGTCGTACATAACCTCCATAAGCTGGCATTAGTTACTTGTGAAGAAAACAGTTGGATGTACACATCGGACAACGAAATATAGTACACGCGCGGCGACGAAAGTTACATTTTGCGGCTGACTATTCCCTAAGACCCCCTGTTTCAGTTTCAGAAAATTTATAAACATGGGTAGAAAATTTTTGGTTGGTGGAAACTGGAAGAGAATGGAGACAAAAAAATCAATTAAGGATATTATCGCTTTTCAGAAAAAATGCCCGTTAGACCCAGATTATTGCGTGATGTATTTAAAACTCGAGTTATATTGCTTTCAATGTTTGGCATCCACAAGCGCATTTGAACTACCCACGCGACTGTAGTTAAAAACGAGAATAGAATATAGATACCACAGAGTACGAATATATATAGATACATTGAGCATTGTTTACTTCGTGCACGTGTTGGCTGAAAAGTTTTGTACACTTCAGTTGTGATCTGTTAAGCTATAAGTCTGAGTGTCTTTATTCATTGGAAAATACTCATTTTATTAGCGTTTGTGTTTTATTCAGTTTCATCGTGCGTGCAGTTTAATACGTAAGTATAATTGATTTTCAACGTTAAATGCTACTGTTCTCATGGCATCGTAAGAATGGTAGATTTTTATTTTGACGATACTCGTTTGTGGTATGATATTATGTTTTCAGATGTTTACACGAGGCCCTTAACATTCGTTCCCAAAAGCGTGTGAGCAACTCGAATTGAATAAAAGTCCTTTATGCAGTATGTAAAGTACTACTTTTATTAACGACTGCAGGCGTATATGTACGCCTATATGTATATGTACGGTTCTATAAAGTCTATCACTGTCAGATAAGTTAAGAAAACCCACAAATACCGAATTTACTTACCTATACAGTTTGAGAAAGTACACCACATTATTATTTATACGACCGTTTGTAGTAAAAATTAACCTAGCATGCACTGCTATTCTGAACATAACCTAAAACCTCAGCTTACGTTAAAAGTATAGGAAAATATTCATTTCATGTAGAACGTAATAGTGTAATAATTAAATTTGATAACACATTTTCGGTACTTTTACTTTACAAACCGCGAATAATTAATAAAGCAAAGTAAGACGACATTATATGATTTTTAGATGAATACGAAAAATAAAACTTGTATTTATTGTACAGTTCACAAATAATAGACAGCTCCACAAAGCAAAATGAGGTGGGCCCGGGATTACTACACTTGACACCCACTGTGTTACAGAACTTGTTTTTTAATACCCTTTATTTCTTATAACATGGCCTCTCAAAAACCAAGATGTTCAATTGAAAATGATGTTTTGGAACAAGCGTTAAGGACATAACTTTTGAAAACTAAATTGTTCAGAGAGAATAGTAAAAAAATTAAAAACAAAATGTGAGTCTCTTGGACAGTGGGAGACCAGCATAGTAAGGTGCCCTATGTACTCTGAGTTGTGCATTGCTTGTGGTTTTTAAATATATAGGGCCTAATTCTGATTATTCTTTTTGGTAATTATGACATTTCTCATCAATGCTGATATTGCGGTGAAATATTTCTTTTCCTATTCTTCTAAGTTATATAAACACGAGAAAAATAATTTTAAACGGCGGTCAAACCTATTTATGAAGAAAAAAAATAAAATAAATACCCCCATAAGTGCGCATGTAAAGTGAATGAGCGCCATATTAACTGAGTAGTTAGTGGGATCACCGCAGTGGAGCGACAGTGCACTAATGCACAGCGATGACGAGTTGTGATGTCATTACGTAGATTACCTACCACTGCAATTCATAAGTTTACGCGCCAAATAACATGCGCTTTTCTACTACTAAATAAAATTAAAAAATCTTTAAATGTCATTTGTCACAGTTAATATGGCGTTTTTTGGCGTCTTATGGGAGTAATTATTTTATTTTTTATTCGTAAATAGGTTTGACCGCCGTTTAAAATTATTTTTCCCGTGTTTATACAACATAGAAGAATAGAAAAAGAAATATTTCACACACACACACTTACCTTAATCCACTCCTAAATTATTTTGAGGAGAGTAGCGGAATCCCGGCGCTCAACCGGTATCAAAAAACACTTGCCAGAACCGTGTTCCACTCCCCCAAACACCCAGTGTCCTTCAATGAACCTGCCCCGATTATATTTCCGACGGCCAAATTTGGCTTTGTCGACTTCTACAGTCTTTCCAGGGCCCCCCAGCTTAGCTGAAGTGCGCTGGGCGTCGAAAATAAAAACTTCTCGACAAAAACTGTACCAGTCGACGACGAGGACCCACACGAAGGACAATTTATTGACCCTTTAATAACCTCGTGGGAAATTAAAAAGTCAATAATCTCAGACTCAGTCATTCGAATGCATTCGTCTGACGTCCCAGCGCACTGAGTATCATGGCAGGCCATTTCAGTGTAAAATGTTAAATAAATAATATGTGGTATATTATAATAATAACCCTAAACAACATAAATAATAATTAATAATAACACCACACAATAACACAACACAATAACACAAACGAAACCACTGAATTCACAAAATAATTAAATACACGATAACTGTACCTTACGAGGTTTGTTACAACAACGGAACTGGTAATACACTACTGTTGCCGCCGATTACTGACACGCACACACATTACCAACCAATCAGAATTGAGAATATGCAAAATTTTAAAATTAACGGTGTACGAACGCGCTTTTTTTTTGTATGCACCAATCAGGCATCAGCTTTATAAAGCGGTTTTGATAAATTCGCGGGTTATTTGCATCAGACCTATGCCATTGGTTACGTCGTCCTGACGTTGCCGCGGCGTTTTTTGAAATTTTTACTATCGATGGTTCAGTTGCGATTTTCATACTATCGATAACTACCACAAAGTTTTAGATAAATTAGTTTTAGAAAAGTATTAACAATGTTACTTTACACTGTGATTTTCAGCTTTTACTGTTTAAAAGAAAATAGAGTTTATAGGTCTATCTCTCTTTGGGAATACTAATTTAATGTTGAACAAAGTACGCGAGTCAAATTCGAAAGACAAAGTACAAGCGAAGTTTGGCACTGAGGAGTTTTGTATCAAAATTACAATTTGGTAATTCTCACTAAATGCTTTGAAGGACTACCGTTTGACAAACACAAACTTATACTTTGAGCATTACGCTCTGGTTATTTTTGCTTGTCTCTATTTCGGCTTCAGTTCGCCTCTTCAGCTAAGGAAGTTGTGATAGCAGTTTTCACTGCCGACCACTACCTTAGGACAGAGTGGAGAAGGTAAAATTTCTCTTTTGTGAATTACCAAACTAACTTAAACTTTCACTAGGAGTAAACAAACCTGACATAGATTTAAAGAGGTTTCTGTTTTTGTTAAAGTAGGTGGTTTTATGTATTGCTACGACAGCCCAGAACAATCTACGCGTTTATCAAATGTGCCAGAAGGATCTCAATGTAACGCGTGTGGGGTACGTGCTACTATACGCATTTTGCGAGAATCTTCTCGACTGTGCCGGGCTTCGCTCGGGCGTTCGACCTGTGTCAAGGCCATAGTTAATTACGTAGTTCACGAGAGATAAGACGCAGTTTGGAAGCTTCTGGTGTGTGAGCGTGACTATAAATACTTGGGGTAGCGGCCTTAGTTTTCAGTTCAATGCGAGATATTGGATAATGCGGTTCGAGAGTTATAGTAGCGATTTACTGTACGCGTTCAAGTAGTTATTAGTGAAGTGTTGCGTTTTATAATCAGACGGTATAATTGTAATACAATTGAGTTTTAATATTTGTGGACATTTTATTGCGTGTGAACAATTTTCATTTGATTTGTTGTAGAGACTGTGTTGTTATTTTGTTTCCACTGTACCTACGACGATCGAGTAGACCGTTGTAACAGTATGTTTGTTCACTATATAATCAAACACTTTATAATCATTATAATAATAAATAATAATGAACAGATTTAGTTAATTATGAATATGAGTTAAATTATTTTAACGTCACCTCGCCTTTACCTAAGTGTTGAGGTTTCCACTTTCAGAATCTTCTGATAAGGTAAGTGAGTAAAGTATAGGGGTATATTATTCTTCTCTTTAATTATTTTTACTTATTTACCAATTATTTTTATTTATTATTCATCCCCAATTATTTGTAATATTACAAACATGTAAAAAGCATAATTTTTTTATGTGAATTGCAACATTGGCATAAAAAAATCGATGTTTTAATACCGATATTTTTTTTAACATCGATGTACTCTTCACGATGATAAACATCGATAGTTTTACATCGCGTCACAACAGATGTACCTTCTCTGCGTGAATATGTTCAAAAGTAAAAGGTTAGTGGTGCTATTGTGAATTGTGATGTTCGTGATCCAAAACTATAGTGAAACAATTCGAAAAATAGTATACAGTGATATCAGTGAAGCCATTATCGCAATATTTTTTGTGGACGTGGGTGACCCGGACTCGTGGGTGGCCGGCTCATCAGTTTCCTACAGTATCCACCGCTGAGAGTGATTTTGGGTAGCCTCCGAGGTTACTAATAATAAACTCACGGTGGGCTCAACGCGAAGCTTTAAACCGCCGTTTGGGCTCAACGCAATTCTGAACATGTAAGAATCATGTAAATTTTGTTTTTAAAAAGCATCAACATGATTTCCAGTCAAATTCGGATCTACTGGTTTTGTACACACGGTGACGTCACGCGTCAACAACAGCTGGACCTGTCATTCTCAGTCAATATAGCGCTTATTCGCAATTGTATGCGTTCTTATGGGAGTAATAATTAATTTTTTTTCTCCGTAAATAGGTTCAACCGCCGTTTAAAATTATTTTTCTCGTGTTTATATAACATAGAAGAATAGAAATAGAAATATTTCACAGCAATATCAGCATTGATTATAAAATTCATAAATACCGCATGCAACGAATCATCTCTTGTCAACTTAACCTAAAACTCAGTTTTAAGTTAAAAATGTATCATATTTTATAAAGTGTTGTTTTCCAAGCATAACAAACGAAAATTTGATACTTTCCCATTATCTGTGGCTACACTATATTTATTGTATTTCGACTATGCGGTAATGTAGTAACGATTTTGACACCAAAACTCAAACACAGATTTGAAATAGTGATAGGAATTGTAAGACTTGCCCGTAATTTTAGTCAGACGTTAACGTTTTATGTAGTATAAAAGTACAATGACAAAAAAACATTATTTACTTAAGTAATGCATTCACTTTTATTTTTCAAAACACGCACAATACTCAACTCACAGTAAGACAACTAAATATGACTAGGATAATACTCAAAATATAAAACATATTTTTATTCTACAATGCACAAATAATAGTATTTGTGCAATACACAAATAGAGTGTGTATTTGTGCAAGGGTGTAATCCTGTTTGTGTGTTAACTTTATCAACAGTGATGACAGTTTATCCAATAATACTGCTAAAACACTTTATATTTAGCCTAATAATGAAATGACATTAAGCTTTTAGTCTCACTGAGCTGGGCATTTTATTTATTGTTTTTCAATCTACACATCTAAAACACTTGGTTATCTGTTTTCATTTTGTTTTTGGTATATTTACACATTTATATGTAATACTACTTGTTTTATATTTCTATTAGACCTACTATTTATACGTCTTGCACTGTAAGTTTCAGACGATTTTTCTCCATTCAACCCTGTTATTACACAATTTTCTCCAGTTCTTCCTGGCTCCTACCTACTGGTTTCCATTATAGAATTTTTCTGTGAATTCTGTATTGTTCGATCCACATTATGTTGCCCCAGCCAGGCTATCCTTCTAGTCTTTATAAACTTTACTGTGTCAGCTTTGAATATCAGATTATTTATTTCTTGATTCCTTTGTATTCTCCATGAGCCATGTTATTTTGCACTAGTCCAAAAAAATTTCTCAGTATCTTTCGTTCAGATATTCTGAGATACTGTTTGTCTTCTTACCCATGTTTCACAAGCATAGTTCACTGGTCTAATTATGGTTGTGTATGTGTTTAATTTTAAAGATTCGTTCAGTACTTTCGACTTCATTAATTTTAAGTAGGCATAGTAACATCACTTACCACTAAGTATTCTAGATTGGATATCATTGTTCGTATTGTTAGTGTAATTCATTTGTGAGCCTAGGTAGGAAAATTCTCTTGCGTGCTCAAATTCATGATTTTCAAATTGTAGAGATTGTCTATTACATAATGTTCTTGTTATTTCATTATGTATTTGGTTTTATTGTCATTTGTTTTCAGTCCTCTCTCCATTGCTTCACTATCTATGTTAGTTACAGTTTCATTCACAGAGTTTTTGTTTCTACTTATAATGGCTACATTATCAGTATAAGCAAGAATTTGTGTGATTTGTATTTCTATATGTCTCCTGATTTCAATCTTGTTGATTACTGACTCTAAAACTAAATTGAACAGTAAAGAGGGCAGTACATCTCCTTGTCTAGGCCTGTGGTAATGGGGAATGTGGATGTGAACTGACTGCCAAGTCGTATTGTTGCTCTGGAACCAGCCACAGTCACTTCCTCGAGTTGTACCAGTTTCTTGCAAATACCAAGTGACAGTAAATCTTCTAACATCGTTCTTCTGTGAATACTGTCAAAGGCTTGTCTAAAGTCTATATATAGGTTATATAGATGTATCTTGTGTTCTTGCGTCTTTTCTTGAATCTGTCTTATGGTGAATATTTGATCATTTGTGAAGTGGCTCAAACGGAATCCACATTGGTATTCTCCTAATATTTCTTCTGCATATTCTACCTAGCCTGTTGTATATTATTGTATATTACACCTGATATAAGTTTACATGTAACGTTAAGTAACATTATAGGGATGTAGTTGGAGCATTCTACTTGTCTCCCTTCTTGCCTATAGGTTGTATAATTCCTATAACCAGTCATTTGGTATTTTAAGTTGCCTCCACACTAATGTAATTAGACAATGCATTCTCTTCCCTCCCATACTTTAACAGTTCAGCCATTATTTTGTCCGTTCCTAGAGCTTTGTGATGTTTCAAGTTCCTAATTACATGTGACACCTCTTCAAGGGTAGGAGAAATATCTTCAGGTTCTGCCATTTAGTATGTATTCCTGTTCATACCTGCTGTATTGTATTGCCTGACAATATGTCCTTAAGTATTTTATCTTTACACATATATAATCTTGGGGTGAATTTTTGTGTTGTCTGGATCTTTGTAGAGTTTTCTACATTCGTGGTTGAATTCTTTTGAAAGCAACTCCCTAGGTGAAGAACAGCTCAAAATCAAAAGTTCCTAGTCTTCCAGATTGGGAGTTGAGCACAGGGCTGACAACCCTGTCTTGTAAAAAATTCTAACATTGCGAAAATTCAATGAATATACCCGTACTGCCTTTGTGAATATGTACTTCATAGCACTTTCATTTGTGTACATGTATTGAACACTTTCACCCCTTAGTCGAAGTATATGCTGATATATATGTGAGTGTATTTGTGTTTTTTTATATTTATATATTTTTTAAAAAGAGAGAGTGTGTGTGTGTGTGTGTGTGTGTGTGTGTGTGTGTGTGTGTGTGTGTGTGTGTGTGTGTGTGTTTATGCAAAACAGATTTGCCAGTTGGCTTGGCATAGAATGAAAATGCAATAGAAATCATGTTGTCTCTTCTGGACTTACAAGTGTGTAAGGAGAGAGGCATACATGAGCTGGCACAGTAGATCATGTTTGGCTTTATCTAAATCATTATTATTTGAATTGCTCATGTTAAGAGTGCTGGTATCATAAACTATTGTGTTTTTATATAGATGGTGTGATTTAAGGGAATGTCTAGTGAGTGTTATAGGAAGGGGCACTTTATCTACCTGAGTTGTGTTTGCCTTTCTCCCATTCACATACGAACAGTCTATTGAAGTTATTTTAGAGTAGAGATGAGTGCAACTTGTTGCAGTGTTATAAATGTCGTGTCTTTTTAGAATGTTTTGAAGCATTTATATACTTTAAACAAATTTGTAACTTTATGCAAGTGGTTCCCAAGCTTTTGTACATATCAGTGGGCCAGAATGGATCATACAACATCGCAGCAACCTACATTCTTTACAAAAGGGAAGTGGACATATTTTTTAAATACAAACCCTAATAAAATTTCATTAAACAAAGACAGTAGAATAAGTAATAAATTAAACTATTTGTAATCGCAAGAGACAAAAGAACTTTAAAAATTGTAATTTATATAGATTATTAAATAACATTCACTTGTCTTGGTGAATATGTTTTTCCTTCAATAGCATAGTAACGGTTAGTAATAAAGTTTAAGTTGAAGCTACACTCAACATTGAAAACAAGTGCCTGCTGCAGTGACTAAAGTAACATCAAGGTACGTGAACTAATTAATGATAACAAGGCTAATCATTATAACTACGACAGTTAAATTGAATATAAATATATTTAAGTTTGAATTAGTAGAAAAACGTGCTTTGTTAACAAAAAATGAAAAATGAGAGGAATTGTATATTTCTGTATCAACAGAATGGTAGCTGCATTTGTGAATACAGTAATTAGGTGAATGAAATTCAATGTACACAGCTTTTTAAAACAAAAATATCCTATAGTTGTGTATTTTTTTTTTTACTTTACTAAACAAAGTTTACATCTTTATTGTTATTTAAATTTATTTTGTTATTTAACTTTATTTTTCTATCTAAAATCGATACCTACTATTTCTAGACAGAGGAGTAACCCAATCAAAGTAAATACAAGAATCAGAATTTACCTGACTTATAAAATAGTTATTACCATGATCAAAAGGGCAAGGAAGCCTGCTTGTCAAAAGCTTGGGAACCACATAAAGTTACCTTCTACGTTTCTTGAATGTCGGAAAATGTTTGCACAATTACTTTGTTACTTTGTAACGACTTGTTAAGGATATTTAGCTTTTCAAAATACCAGAATGACCAACTAAGTTAAAAAATCTTGATCAGTAAATTTATCAGCAAGTAGGCCCTAAATGACTTTTGTCAAGCAGGTGAGAATATACATAGATTGTTTCAGAGTTCCCAAACTCATAGCAAAGAATTGCTAATGGAGAACCATGAGACACTACTGTAAAACAAAAGACATGAGTGTTCAGCACCCATATTGTTACTCATTTTAGCAAAAAAAGTGTTTTTTTTTTATCTTGTTTTAATGACACTTACTGTTCCTCGATTACTGATAAAAAAATATTATTCTGAATTTTTCTATTGCCAAAGCATTATATTGTATATTCCAAATAGCATGAAGATCCTTGAACTTAACATGAGTTTGAAAGTGTTGGTATCTTCCTGCCATCGATTGACCTCTGTAAGTAAAACTCCAACATGTTTTATCCAGTTTTTCTTAATTTTTTTATTCCAGCTGTACAATGTTTACACATTTTCATTACAGAAGTGATTGAATTTTCATCTTCCACTGTTGCTTGTACTTACTTACTTCTTACTTCTTGGAGCGGACTTCCAGGGTCATTATTAACCCTCAATATAGTCTGAATTTCTTCTATCCATGTGATAGGTGGTCTTCCTCTTTTCCTTCTTCCTGGTGTGATCCATTCCATAACTCTCCTTGACAATCTTTCCTGTGCCATCCTTTTCGTGTGTCCATACCATTTTAATTTTTTTGTATGGATAAACTCAACAATTGAATATTTCACATTCATTCTATCCTTACTGACTTCATTTCTAATTTTCTCATCTCTGGATACTCTTGCTGAGCATCTCCAAAAGTCCGTCTCTGCTGTCATTAATTTTGTTCTTGTGTGTTTATTAGTAGTTCAAACTTCTGAGCCGTAAGTCATAATACTTCTAATAACAGTTGTAAGTATTTTGGTTTTAGTTTCTTCTGTATTTTGCCTATCCCACAGGATTCTATTTTATGTAGATATAGCCATCTTTCCCAAATTAATTCTGGATTGTATTTCTTTGTCTTGCTTCCCACTGGACATAATTTTCACCCCTAAATACTTGTATTCCTCTGTATATGAAATCTTCCTCATGTCTTCCTCCAATATCAAATTCTGATGAAGGTCATCTATTGCCATGTATTTTGTTTTATTCATATTTACCTTTAGTCCCCATTTCTGATATTCCTGTATCAATTTTCTTGTCATTTAGTCTGTCTTCGAAATCTTGAGCCAAAAGTAATTGGTCATCAGCAAACTATAATAAATAAACTGTTTCACTATCAAGTGGAATTCCCTTATTCCTGCACATTTTTTTCCCAGTCTCTATTGCTTCCTCCGTATAACTTTTGAAAAGCATGGGTGATAGACAACATCCCTGGCATAAACCTTTGGTCATATGAAACACATAAACTTATTGTTTATGATAAAACTAATAACATACTAACTAAAAGATAATTCTTCGTATTGTTTAAATTAGCAGCCATCCTTACTAAAAGATAAATAAAATTTATAATAATACAGAAATAAAAGATAATTTACTGACTGTAACAAACTATGGCTGACAATGACCAAAATACCAAGAAGTTAAAGATCCCAGGACAAAAGATGTAAATAAATAAGATGTAAAGATGTAATTAATCGCACTGTTGAGTACATTTACATATATTTTTATTTGTGTTAATCTGATAATAGAAACACTGGTGACAAATTGTTTCCTATTTTTATTCACGATATTGAATTGTTATAGAAATTTTGTATAGCTCTTATGATAATGGGGTTGACACTAGTTGATCTTAAAACTGTCCACAGATGAGCCAACGGTACTTTATCATAGACTTTTTCAATGTCAATAAAACTAAATGAAGAGGTTGTGTTCGAACTGTTTTCTTTTCAGTTATTTTCTGTAAGGAGAAAATGTGATCTATAGTTGATCTACCAACTCTGAAACCTGCTTGTTCTTCAGCCTCCATTTCCTTATGAGAAGCTGAGTAGCTTCTAAAAAATGTTTAAGTACTCTTCCATAAAGCCTACTTAGTGTGCTTGTAACTATTATGCCTCTATAAATTTTGCAGTCATCTTTGCTTCCCTTCTTGTGTATTGTAGAAATGTATCCCATCTTCCAATCTGATGGTGGCTCTTCTCCATTCAGAATTTATCAAAAAGATTTCTTAATAATTTATATAATTTATTTGTACCATTTTTCAATAACTCTGCGGGAACATCTCCAATTCCAGCTGATATTCCATTCTTTAGAAAGTTTTTTACAGCTTTTACAATACAGCTTCTTTTACAATATTTATATCCACGTGGATGTAATAATATGATATTTCTCCTAAATTCCCTTCAGTGTCTTCCAAATATTCTTCTCTACTTCTGTCTGAGACTTTCATGGCCGGCTTCAATGTTATGAGAACTTTGGCTTGCCGGGCTGTAAGGCCGTGGTCCATGGTTATTTTGTGCAGACGTTTCAGCCATGCCTTTGACAGCCATCTTTACTGCAGAAGGCTGCAGAACACTGACAAAGGTTTCGTAGTCAGCGACCACTGAACTGTTAATGCCATTGGCTGTGAGTAGGATACCCATACGCCACCAACCAATCAGAAGAAAGACAAATATTGGTTCGTCACAACTTGTGTTGAAAGAGCACTCAATGAGAGAGACTCACTCCACCGATTCTTTGCAATAGATGCATGTTTCTGAATCTGGACAGACTCAATATGCAGGCGAGGGAAATGCGCTTTCACCAATGATTTTGTGCAATTTTTGTGCACAGCTTTGTCTCTTCAATGTGTATGGAAATAAGTATATTGATGAACAAAGCCGGTACTGTCGTTTGAGGCAGCCGGAAAAGTCTTCTATAGCCAAGCAAGCACTCGCCAATGCCGACCATCGCATACTCTTTGAAGAGAGGAGTATCTGTGCTTATAAAAAAACAAACTGAAGAGATATGTAGCTAACTGGGAACCCATTAATGAAACTTATCCTCCATGGATAAAAAAGTACAATACTAAGTGTATATATAATTAGTGAAGGTGAAATATTGCATACAAATGATGCCTTATTCAGTAAACTGAGTGATATAATAGAGGAAAGTGGAAGCACAAGAGAAGTGGTCATATGTGGAGATTTTAATGGTAGAATGGGAAAACAAATGGACAGTCAAATCTTAGGACCTTTTGAGATGTTATAAATGACAATGGAGACAGTTTTTCTTATTAACTGCTACAGAAAATCTACAACCTCAAACAAATCTTCCCCTCTTGTTCCATTCTTAGTTTCTTTACAAAACAACAAATGTGTAGTCAACTGTTTTCATCAATAAACCTGATACAGTAAATGTAGTCTGTATCTTTGTGATTGTCTGTTGACCCTTTTAACTTGTTGTCCTTCAAACTGTTTAAAACCCAATCTCTTAACATCTGTAGATGTATATTCTTTATTATTTTTCTGATTGTATTATTAGAAAGAAGTATTTTGAGAAGCTGATTACTCGCGTCCTCTCCAAGCGTGATTTTGGCCATCTATACAGTAACAGACAAAATTAACTGTTCTGCTATTGAATGAGGCTATTTTCTTAGAGTAATTCAAAGATCACGTTATAAGAAGGCTGAAGGGCACTATTGTGCACGTTAGAGTGCATAGGAAATATACTTTTGCCGACTATCTTCCGTTAGTTTTCTTGCAAGATGGCAAGATAGTCTCCAGTTTTGAAGTTACATTTGTATGAAGAGCTTCCGTGTGCCATTTTAGTTAACTAGGTAGCATAGATTCAAGAGGTGACACTTTCATTTAGGGTGCCCTTCATTATTAATTTCGACACAGGTAAAGTCTAAACACATGTTATCATATTTTCTGTACTTAATAGACTTATATGTCCCCATTGCAGCTTGTTTGTTCCCAGAAGAACCTGATGCATCATATCCTTGTGTAATCAGAATGAATGTTAAAATTCTTTCCATCATACCAATGCTAATTATCCAAAATAGTTGCACAGAAAAGTCTGTCAGTAACGCACATAATTTTCATCAACAAACAACACAGGGATTTGACACAATCTGCCCATTAATATAAACTAGTGCAGAATGTACACAAGAATCCCAGAATGTACCAGTAGAAGTCAAGGTGTTGATTGGGCATGCAGAATGTGGGTAGATGAGTGTTTAACAATAAATATATAATGAATTTGACTGAACAACACTGAACAGCAGTATTGGAGAATTTATTTTGAATTCTACATATATAAATATTGTAATGAAAAGCCTATCGAACAAGCCAGAACATTCTCCCCTCCCCCCAGTCAAGGCCGATCTTAAGTAGGTTCTAATGCACCGCTTCCTTGGACGTCCCACACCTCTCCGTCCCCTTGGCTTATAGTTCCATAGTTGTTTGGGGATGTGGCAGTCATCCATTCGGCAAAGATGTTCCCACCAATTCAGCTGATACTGGGCGCTCCTGTTGAGTTTACTTATAATATTCAGTTCCTGCTATATATCTGTGTTTCTTCTATGATCCTGAAGAGTATACCCTGCCACGTGCCTGAGAAATCTCATTTCAGCCGCTTGGATGCGACTGACCTGGCCTTTTGTTAAAGTCCAATTCTCAGACCCATAAAGTGTGGGGAGAGCCATCACCTTGTAGAATTTTAGGCGTGTTCCTTTACTTGCTGACTTAAGGGTTTGCCTGATGGTCCTGCACATAAGGTTGAACTTATGCACCACATCATTGGGTGCATTATAGGACACTGCAGCCGAGGTATTCAAAACTGCTAACTTGTTCCAGGACAGTACCACCTATAACAATTTTTGCCCATACAGGATCAGTTCCACAAAAAGCCATCACCTTGGTTTTAATTGTGGATATCTGCAATCCAGAGTCTTTGCAGATTCCATTTAACAAATGTATTTGATATTATTAATATTATAATTCTGCAAGTTAAGAGAATTTTGATTTTAATGCATTTTAAGTAAAATAAAAGAGTTTGTATCATATTTACTGTTTGTTTTATTTCAGAACTCAGAGTCCCTGAAATTTTTTATTTTGGGGGGGGGGTCAATGGAACCACTGGTGTAGTGTATTCAAGACCACTTGAGATATGCATTAAGCCAGTGTGCAGGAAGGAGAGAAAGCTATACTGAACCTCTGCACGACCTATATAAAGCCATAGCAGCTGGCTTGTTCCGTGGTGTTGAGGAATTTCTTTAGCGCAGATCGAGTGTTTGTAGCGAAGTGTTGTTGTGCGGAGTTCTTTGTTATTGAGTGTGGACAATTTTTACTTGAATTATTGTAAGAGACTGTCTTGTTGATTACAAATTATTAAATGTGATAATAATTAAAGCTGATTATTAATAACTTCATTGGTGTCTTATTTTGTTTTCCATTGAACCATTGACCAGTGTACATCAATTATACTGTACTAACAATATTTTTCTGTTTTAGTTTTAGAAAGTTTTCAAATAATGGAAATGTGTAAAACACTTTTAATAAAATATATTATAAATGTAATGCAAAAAACATTAATTATAACAATTCAGTATAAACTGGACAGACAAAAATTTGACATTTAACTGGGATATAAAACAGGGGTCTCTGCCAGATGTAGGTTATTGTATCATTTATTAAAAATTTGTGTTTAAAAACCCTGTTGTTTCTCCATAAGTTATTTGAATATAATGTTAATTTCTCATCCAAATGTCTCTTCATATAAATACATTTATCTCATGTGCCTTTGTTTCAGGACAATGGTGAGAAGAAGTAGCAGACAAAAGAAGAAAGCTGCTACTGTAAACAGGAAAATAAAAGTTGAGGTTAGTGAGTTTCCATTAATATGGTAACATTTAAAAATAAATTTGTATCTTCTGTATTGCTGTTGAGATGGTACAAACATCTAATGAGTTTTGCTCTGGTGACAGGCTGGTCCTGTACAGATTGCTGTGTAATGCAAAATGTTTGTTGTGAAAATTTACGTGTAAATTGTAGTTGACTGTATGCAGTTAGTTATTGATATTTGTACTTTCAATTTCATACATTTGAATAAGCTTAAATTTTTCAATGTAACAGGTTTTGTATGGTTTATCTGTAAGAAATATTAATGGATTGGAAGTTATATTGATTACTGGTTCCAAGTTTTGTTGTAAGAAAATGGCCATGAAATTTTGCAACTTTGAATACACATTTGTTATGACAGCTGTTAATTAAATAACTATCAAGAAGGCAGTTAAGATATTTGTTTCAATTAGAAATGCCTTGTGTATTCCAACAGTTGAGTTATACACTTTTTATAGTCATAAATAATAGGTTGATCTGCACCCAGAACAGTGACTAGTTTATGTATGGTTTACGTGGTATCCATCCAACTTGTTCCTGAGTCATTACTTACATAGGAAATCATTACATAGTCTTGCATCACATTTTTTTAACAAAATCTGTGTGTACAGAAACTTGAATATAAAATATGCACTGAATTAGTACAGATAAAGATACACAATTGAAAAAGACAATTTACAAGAACTGCAATAGTCTGGCCTTTGTTTTATATAAAGTTTAAGGTGTCTTATTTAAGAAAACTAAAATTAAAGTCTGAAATTATGAAAAATGTGATATTTTGTATTTAAATTATAGTGTATATGTAAGATATAAAACTGTTCATCTTAACAAGTTTAGAAGTGTGAAGAGAGTTAGTCTGTAATTTTTTTTAGACTGACAGAAGTGTCAGTGGACAAAGGAGATGAAAAAATCTGAAACTTTCAGAAAATCAAGTTTTGAGTCAAAGAAAGGAAAAATGTGAATACCGTTTAGGCTTTACCATACAGCATTTTAGTCTTAGAACTTAAAACATCGCTAGCGTTGTGTAAACAAGGTGCACTGTGATACTCTGAAGTAATACCAGTAAAATTAGTCAACTCTCATTGGATACACATACATCGTTTTGCTTTATATCAGAGATTGCGTACTAGTATTTCAAACTATTTTACTATTTGAATGTAGAAATTCTAATTGAAAACTGATGATTTATGATGTTACTATTTGTTCTCTGTTATAGTCATCTCTGCTATCATACCCTAATAGTGTAATTAAAGAAGAGGTTGATGTAGATGATACTCACAGGTTTTCTATTAATGAGGTAAGCAAAATAATCAACAGTCTTGATTTGTATTTTCACTTACATTTAAATTTGTAATCAGTATTTGATTGTTGAGTAAAATTCAAATTTTTCATGTGTTTTGTAATGTAATATTATATGGTGTTTTTAATTTTATTTTTAAAGTTATGTTTTGTGTATGATAATTATAGTATTTCCATTAACTTAAGAAATTTTGAAACTATGAAGATTTATTTTGTCATAAGAATTTTGTTTACATGTTTATTAGGCACCTTCAGCATCTCATTTGAATCATGTAGTTAAGAATGAAGTGGCTTCGGATGTAGAGGACAATGACTTTCTTGGGATTTCTACAGTTAAGAATGAAATTACTTTGGATAGAGCTGATAATGGTTTTCTCGGGATTTCTACAGAGGAGGTATGTTTTTATGACTAGTAATGCCCAATTTTGTATTACAATGCGGACATTCTAAATAAGTAAGTTATATTGTAGATAAGGTAACAAAGTATTGTCATCCAAAACTGCCAGTATAAATAATTCCGTATAGAGTGCATAAGGCAGTGTAATATACTTTACTATGTTGGTAACTTCTTCTCTGTAGTTGGTTAATAATTCTTTTAATTGAAATTTTGATGCGCTTCTGTTGTATTTGCCGAGATGGAATTCAAAAATGTGTCGTTTTTCCTTCGAGCGTGCTGCTTATATAGTTCACCTTTCTGATTGGTTCAAAATGACGTCATGATGCGGTCATTCTAAAAATAACTTTTACATAATCACTCTAAACGTGGGTTTCGTTATTGTTAGTATTACTCGTACTCTTCCAAAATTCACAAATTTTTATCTTATTTATGTTTGTTTCTCATTTATTCTAGTTACAAATTTTGATCTATTACTAGAATCATATTGCTCGCTCCTTGCTGGTTATTTTGAGATGAATAGCGGCCATTTTGGATACATTTTTAATTAATAAATTACATTTTATTGATTAGCCTATCTTAAACATTTTTCAAACGTCTTCTGCTACAATTTGCAGATTCTATTGCTGTATCTTTTAATATTTAATAAACAATTATTTTTTACTACATTGAACACAATTATAATATTTAAATTAACATATTATTCTATAAACTTGCTGTATCCAGCTGAACATTAATAATGCTTATAACATAATTCCTTATTACCATTAAATGGCTTGTTTCTTTTATTATTAATTATTCAAAATTACCCTTACTTCCTATAATTATTTTAATTGAACTTGTCTGGTGATATTACACCTTTTCCTTAATGGTTATTCATATTTTTCTATACTCTGTATAGTATGGTCTCTTTATTATATATGATTTTATTTTCATAATCTCAATTATTATTTTGTATTTGTCTAATCATTTCATGTTTCTTTTTATAACTACAATATTTCCTTCATTATGCACTAGGCGTAGTTTGTTGTGAGTTATCTTAATGGTTGTCTTTATTTCTGTATCTATTAAAGACCTTTTGCCATTGTTTTGATTTTCTTATAAATCATGTGCTCTAGTTATTGCACAATATTATTGTTACTTGGCATATTGGCCCTAGTCATTATTCTGATCTTTTATTATATTATTTATTATTCATTAAGTTACTTTAACTCATCTTAGGTCATTCTCTTATACTTCACAATTCATAATAAGGTTTTGTTCACCTTACCTTATAATACATCTTATTACAAAATTAACAGACTTATAACATTTTTAAATACATAAAGTTCTTTACATTGTTGATTACATTTGACATCATTTATATTTAGAACATGTACAATTTGTTCTTTCATTAATTTTTCTTCAATCATTATCTATTATGCCTTAGCATACCTTTCTTTCAAGGTTGATTTAACATTGTGATTATACTGTTAATCTTATTTTAATTGTTCATTTATCATAATTCATCTACAGTTTATTATTATCAACAAGATATTTCATTTTATTTCTTTTGCTAGTTATTTCCTTTTAATTGTTCAGCTACTGTGCGGTTTACTTTACTCTAATACATTTTTTAAAAATATAAGTTATTTCACCTTTCATTTATTTATGGTGTTTTTTTTTGTCTAATTGTTTTATACTCACTTAACTAATCTATTGGGGAACTAGTCTTCATCAATGTCTCAGTCTATTCGTGAGTTTATTTTGTATTGTCATTGAATGCTGTTTGTAGATTTACTACTTGTTATCATCACTTCTTGTTGGTCAGCTAGTTTATTTCTATGGAACAGTTTGTACTGTTACATATGCCTCCTCTCCAAAGTTGATTATTTTGGAAAACAGATTTTATTTGGTTGATAAAATTATCAATTTATTTTTTGTGTAGATTCTTCATGATATTCCTGCTTTCTTATTGAGTTCAATGGGTTCTTTGAGATTTATTTCCTCTTGATGATTCTTTAAACTTCTTATTTGCACCGGAAAACCGTGTTGATACTCATAGTATATTTTGTTATTAAAATTCTCTACTTGTACCTTACTTAATGGTATGCCTGTCTTTTCTTCTCTGGAACTTTTTTAACTTCTTCCGACTTATTACGCCTTCATTTCTTATAGTTATATTAATATTTAATTCCCTCGCTTGGTGTATCATCCCAAAAATACTATATTTCCTTAACATTTTTCCCTAACATTATAGTTGGTTCGGTTCGAAGAGGCTCTATTGGCATCCATTAACTCCGCCGTCCATCCTATATCTTCTGAGACCAGAGGAACTTTATCTCTGCTCAGGCAAATGATTGTTGGATTTAGTCACAACATATCACAAGTAATTACTCAATTAAAAGGTAGCCCTATCGCTACTAAACATACTCTGGGGATGCTTATTCTATTACTTTCGAGGTTTCATAATATTTCTTTCTTAACTTATTTATATGGGCGTCCTGTAGTTCCATTTATTTTCATATTATTCACAGGTAAAGTAGGTAAACTTGTTCAACATTTATTTTAAATTCTTCTTAGTTCTGTGCTGTCAATTAATTATACATTATTATCCATATTGTATTATTTTTTATCCTCCCATTTACTTCTGCAGTTAAACACTGAATTTCATCATTATCAATATGTTGTATTGGCATTCTTCCTTCATCTAACTCATTTCTCACCTTTCTTAAATAGTAACTAGTCTTAATTGTTCTTCTCATTGTTATCATCCTGATTAATATTGTTATCCACATATTTATTATAGTCATTCTTTTTATCGTCTAGTCTTTGTCTGTACCCCGAAATTAGTTTATTCCATTTCATAGTTAGTTGAAAGTTGAAATGTGGGTTTCCATCATTGTCCCGGTTATCCGGTGGATTTTGCGGTTGGTTAGATGGCTGTTCCTGTCTCGTTCCAGGATGTTGTCGACGTGTTCATCGTTACTTCTATCTTGATCGTCCTCCCTACTTCTGCTATGTCCTTGGTATGGGTCGCTGTCTAATCTTCTATTCGATTGATAGTATGGCCTTCGGTATCCTCAATTATGACTGTGGATATAGTTGACACGAGGTCGGTAGTTTCTATTTGGATTATTATTACCCCAATAGTTCGGCCGATTATTATTATTATTTCCAGTGTTATCCTGGTTAGTATTATTAACTGGGTGGCCTTGTTGGAATTGTTCTGGTTTGTATTATTATTATTATTGTTACCAGATTCATTGTTATTTGTGTTATATTGATTATATCGGGTGTCAGTATTTCTAATGTAAGGAGTATCCCTTGGTTGATCTTGTTGATAGTATTTTTGCTGTGCCGCCCTGTCTAGTAGTTTTTCCATCTCTGGGATAGTGTGAACCTGACCACCCCATCTTGCTTGTTCGATGTCTTCTCTATAATGGTTTGCCAGTCTTGTTACTGAACACTCCTCAGGAATCCTGGGTTCCAGGTTTCTGGCTAGACATACCTTTCCAAGGAAGTACGCCGATGGTGTTTGTCCATAATTTGGTTCATATTTTCCATGACAGGTTGTCTCTTACTATGTTTTGCGTTGTTTCCGACCAATACTTGTTCTTGAATTGTTTCTTAAATTCTGGGAAATTCTGGATGTCATGTCTATTCGCCATCCACCAGTTGTTGTTTGTGTCCTTAAACATTTCGTCCAACATGCTTTTGATTGCAGTCCAGCCAGTTTCCCTGTTTCTGGCTATGTATGCCTCCACTCTCTCAAGGAACTCTATCGGGTTGCGTTAACAATTTTTAAAGTTGATAATTTCTCGTTCTGTAATTGGGCTATGCGATGCATGGCATGGTCGACTCTGATTAGATTCAAATTCTTCCTGGGTGATCAACTCTCGTCGATTGAGTTCTTCGATTTTTTCTTGATTTTTTATCACCTGACTCCGGACTGTATTAATGTTGGTGCCTACTTCTTCAAATCTCGCTTCTACCCTTACACCTTCTTCTTGAACCTCTTTCTGCAGTGATTTGTGTAGGGCTGTACTGTTATCTTTTGCATTCTCGATTCTTACCTGGAGGTCTTCCTGGATATGCTGTACCTCCTGATGCGTCGGGTGAGTCTCGGATATACTCGTTCGAAATTCAGCAATCTGTTCTTTGACATTTCTACTCAATTCCTCCCTCATTGCCTTATTGTTATCCTCCATTTTCTGGTTTAAGGCTTCGACGTTATTATCTAAAGTTTCTTTTAATGAAGCTATGTTTTTATTTAAAGTTTCTGTGGCTTTATTCTGGTTTTCCTTCAATTCTTTATTATTATCGTCTATTTTCTTATTTAACGTTTCCATGTTCTTGTTATTATTTTTATCGGTCTCGTTTATTTTATTATTTAGCGTTTCCATGTTTTTATTATTATCGTGTATTTTGTTACCCAATTCTTCCTTTAATGATTCTATGTTTTTATTATTATTTTTACCGGTTTCGTCTATTTTCTTATTGAATTCCCTCATCATCCTCATCATTTCCTGGAATTTCTCGTTTTCTGTTTGCACGTGTTTCTCAGGTGGGTTTTCTACTGTATCACCTGCTGTAACCTCCACTTCGGGCACTGGTTGGGCCTCCTTGTCTTCCATGTCGGATTCGGTGTCTGTGTTTTTGTTTCTTCTTTTTCTGGAACTCGATCTACTACTACTTATGGGAAGCATGGTTGTTTTATTGTAGTCGCCGAGCTAAAGTAGGATTATTAAAATAATGTACTGGAATCCTGTACCCTCCTATCTACTTTAAGCCACACTAATTGGTTGCCACTTTATAAGTTACCGCTCTCGCACCCCTTTGATTAAATTTTATTTAATCTTGTTATTAAATAATTTTATTTATTCGATATTATTTAATCTTGTTTCTCGTTTTAATTATTTTATATAATTGTTTAATTATTGTAATCTCTTTTAATTAATCTGGTTCACTTTGGAATCCTCTTGACGTTCCGACGCAGTTCCGTTGGTCTAAATTGTCGTTGTACAGTAATAATGTTGTTTTGACTAGTTTATAACGTAATTACAACTTGCCTTTGGTATAGAACTGGTAGCTTATGTCTGTCTAAACTGGTTGTTCAAATTGTCTTGGTATGTTATAAAACAACTGATTCGTCAAAACAGTAGATTAGCACTGTTTAAAAGTAAGTGAGTTAAGTTTGTGTTATTTGGGCGCCATATGGAATCTATGTTGTTATTTCATAAAGTAATTTATTAGCTGAATAAACGAAATAATTTTAATTAATATTGTTAAATTATTCACTTGACTGTATTATGAAATTAATTTAATTAAATAATTATTTTCTTGTTACTGGTTATAAATTTGAATGGTTGGCTCTTCACACGGCCATGCCGCCAACTTAACTGTTTGAGTGGCTTGAATTTACAACTCTTAAATAAGACAAAATTACTAAAAATTACTTCAATAAGTTTGTACAACGTTTGTTAATTAAGATATTACTGTTTTATTACTCACTGAGTGCTTTTTGAATTATTTACATACAACTGAACAATGATTTATTGATTACAATTGACCTGGCTTATTCCTCTGGTAACCCAGAAGGTTGGCAATGTTGACTAATTAAATATTTATTTATCTTCAAATTTCTTATATCTCAAGGGTGAATCCTTTCGAGCTACAGAATAAAAATAATATGCCTCGAGTTACGATGCTTCACAAATATTTAGTTTAGTAGGTTAGACACCTTTAGAAATTCAGACTTATTAACAAAATGTTCATCTGACCTTTACGATTTTTGAGGTTAACTACGGTTAGCCTAAATCATTAATTCTTGTATTGGAATTGAGTAATTCCTTTTTTAAAAAAGTGTTTATAATGATTAATTCTTATAGTGTCAGTGTTTGGTGTTTAGTACATAAGTGTATTTACTCTGAATTATTTCTTATAATAATAATATAATACAGTGAAACTTGGTTAATTCGAACTTGGATAATTCGAATAAACTGGTATTCCCCTTGAAAAACGTATTTAAACTCTTATAAAAATGGCATGCCTAATTCGAAGTAAAAAATATTTCATTTGGATAAGTCGAAGTTTTTTTCAAAGACAAAGTTTAAAATGTTTGCTTAGCTCGGAGTGTTTGCTTTCGTTTTGGTTGAAAACAGACACAATACAGTCATACACAATTGGTGTAGGTACCGTTATACCTAACTGTAATCGCATGAGGAATGTAGGGAATTCCAAACTTGCTCTGTACACAATACTGTATCCCCAGGGTAGTTTGGAATTTCCCCTACCAAAACAGAGTTAAGTCAGTAATGTTACAGTACAGTTGAATAGTTCGTAAGGTGTGCTGCTCGATTTAATTGTGTGCTGTCAAAATCGTGTTGTTCGATTTAATTTTAAAACTGCAGTAGTGTTTTGGCTACAATTAGAGTTTACGTGCATTCTAGAGGTTATGTTCAGTTTAACAATGGCTAAGCGCGGCCCGTACAAGAGTTTAACTTTAGACGAAAAAGTTAAAGTGATACAAGACGTGGAACGGGGAGCAAAACAAAAATGTGACATTGCAAAAGAATACGGAATTTTACCGAACACTTTGTCGTCTTTCTTAAAAAATAAAAACACACTTATGGAAAACTGGAATAAAAAAAACGGGAAAAGTTGAAAGCGGGTAAGAACAGCAGATTATCCTGCAGTGGACGATTGTGTTTTAAAGTGGTTCAAACAAACTCGTGACCAAAATATTCCTTTAAGTGGACCAATAATCCGTGCAAAAGCAGAAGAATTCGCAGAGGGATTGGGCATTCGGGATTTTAAGGCAAGTACCGGTTGGTTTGCGGGTTTTAATGACAGAAATGCGATTTCTTTTCGAAATGTTTGTGGTGAGAGCGGATCAGTGAGCGGACATTTAGTAGATGAGTGGCATGCTGAATTAGCGAAAACTATCAAAAATTACCAGCCAAAAAATATCTTTAATGTCGACGAAACAGGGCTATTTTTTTATGTGTTTACCAAACAAAACATTTTCATTTAAAAACGAAAAGTGCAGTGGAGGAAAGAATAGTAAAGAAAGGTTGACAATTTTGATAGGGTCAAATATGGATGGGTCAGAAAAATTACCACTTTTAATGATTGGCAAAGCAGCAAAGCCGAGATGTTTTAAGTCTGCAAGAAGTTTACCGGTAACTTATGAAGCCAATAAAAAAGCTTGGATGACAGCTGCATTGTTTGAAAAATGGCTTCTGAATCTTGACAAAGAACTTGGTCGGAAAAAGAGAAAAATTTTGTTGTTTATCGACAACTGCACAGCCCACAACAACCTTCCATCGCTAACGTGGATTAAAATTGAATACTTTCTGGCTAACATGACCTCAGTTGTTCAGCCTATGGACCAAGGGGTTATTAAGAATCTGAGACATTTTTATCGTCGACAGGTTGTTATGAAAATCTTAGGAGTACCAAACAAAAAATCAATTAACGTATTGGACGCTGCTCATATGATACATAATGCATGGAACAAAGTTAAGCCTAGTACGATAACACACTGTTTCAGGGTTGCTGGTTTCAAGATCAGAAATGATGAAGCAAATGAAGTTGCAAACTCTACAAATACTGATTGGAACCATCCTGAAGAAAATACACCAGATGGCTGGGAAGATTTAAATGTTGATGTAAGCTACGAAGCGTATTTAAATGCCGATGCTGACATCGCCATCTGTGGAACTCTGATGGATAGCGAAATTCTCGAAGAAGCGATGAAAAATACGCAGGGATCTTCTGAAGCAGAAGAAGAAGACGAAGAAGACCTTCAACCAGAGAAACCGATTCCATCCACTTCTGAGGCAGTTTCAATGATCGTGGACTTAAAAGATTCGTCGAAGCTCAGTACAACGTTAATAACGAAATTTTTTGTGCTGTGAGTGAATTAGAATATTTTATTCAGTGTTTACAACTAAAAAAACAAAAACAAACGAGGATTACACATTTTTGGGGTACAGGTAATTCTCTTTTATAAATGTTGGTTCATGTAATACAATTTTTGAGTAATACCCTGTAAAATAACTCGCTTTATTACTGAAATAAATTAGTTTCTTCTGTGCAATTAACGTACAGTATTTCTGTTGCAGTACTTAACAAAAAATGTGAACTTACAGTATTGCTCCGTATGATGTTGGTTATTTCGAATTTTGGATAATTCGAATTTTTTTCCTTTCCACTTGAAGTTCGAATTAACCAAGTTTCACTGTAATTGTACACTGTTACTTATATTTTGCACTGTACTCCCTGATTAATAATCTTTTTGGATTATTATGTATTCACTATATGATCTCAATACACTGATGTACACTTTCACTTTCAAAAAACTTTCCCCGAAGAACGATTAATACTTGTTGTTGTTATTTACTTGGGTTAGGAAACACTTCTAACCTCGTTCTGATGGTTTCACACTACTAGTTAAAGAATACTGATTGTCGTAATTCACTTTACTATGTAGGTAACTTCTTATCTGTAGTTGGTTAATAATTCTTTTAATTGAAATTTTGATGTGGAGCTTGTGTTGTATTTGTCGAGATGGAATTCAAAAATGTGTCTTTTTCCTTCGAGCGTGCTGCTTATATAGTGTAAGTGAACGCAATTCGTCCCTTTTGAATCTCGCGTTAGAATCGCCGATTTATTATTACGATTATTAATTATTTTTTTATTTGTTATTTTATTTAAGTTCATTTAAGTTATATGGGTTCTGTTTTGCTTATTATAAAGTTGTTGATTTAAAATGTTCAAGATTAGGAGTAATTGTTTAAACTGTTCATCGTTCGCCGAATGTTGAGTATTGGACAGAGGTTGGTTCTTCTTCACTAGTAGATATAATTCGGTTGCGTTGGTTCTCACTGGAATCAAAGACAATTTAGGATAACGGTACTTACTTTGAGTGACATCCTGGTTATCAGGTAGAGTGTATCAGCTTATCTAAAAAACAACATTAATTCAAAATCACTTGTGGCGCCGTCGTGTTGCCAACCGTTGCATGTCGTCTACCGAGCCTGTAAATGCCTATCTACATAAAATAATTGGGCCAACTCTAATTTGTTAGTTGAAACATGATTTATTTCTCATTAAAGTCTGTGTATTAATTTCCTTGAACCATTAACATAAGAAAGTCAGACTTCACAATTACTTTTTAATTTCGTAAAACTCTTCGTAAAATCTGGGGGTGGTTAAGCTGCATACGTGGATACAACACTCCACGATGTTTTTGTTTGCAATATTTTTAATCAACATGGGTTCTTTTAGCTGACAAGATACTAAACGTTAACACAACACAACAATTATAATTATTTAATAGGAGAGTGGTCACCTCTGATAACTAAAATTTCAATTCATTAATAAAACTTCAACAGACGGCTTGCGTCAACTTCTAGGTTAGCCCTGGCGTGTCTGATATAATGCCAGTTAAGTTAATTAAAATTCTAAATGGTCAATCAACAAAGAAAATTTAAATTTACTAAAGTTATAAACATCTTCAGCATATCCAACTATCGTTAGACTACTAGATGGGATATCCTTTCTCAGGTATTTTTCTTAATTCTAACAATATATCAGTAGGTTATGAAATGGTGGTACACTGACAACCTGTTAGATTCAGTAAAGCATACTGTCCTTTTATAATTGGTTAACAATCATTTTATAATTAGAGTGAATAATATTCGTTAACTCTTATCCCTAGTGTAATTGTTAATTGACTTTACGAGGGTTAATGCCTCTTCAAAGTTCATTATATATCCTTAACTCTATACATTGTCAGGTTATGGTTCACTTCTTAAGTTTATAATAATAATATTAATTCACCATACTCCCTTTTTATTTATAAGAGTGCGATTGTTGGGATTGCACACTAGCAATCGTATTCGCACTTTCACTAGGCTTGATTAATTAGTTATATCACTTTATTAATGCTTTTAGACATATCGAGTTGTATTAACCCAAAATATGACGTTTACTACACGCACAGGTTAGGTTAATTTACTTTTCTGGCGTCGAAAACTCTCGTCTTGTTTCCTGAGTCTATCATATAATAAGAATGACGCTTAGCTCGGCGTCCCTTTGTTGGCCAAACCTCGCCATAATTAATTTGATTGGTGGAAAGCTTGATGACACCTCGCTGGCTTTTTCCGGTGGCGTTGGTCTTTGGTGTCGAGAGTATGAAAAATATTTTCTTCCAATTTACACAAATATATTAAATGCGTTTAACTTCCTTATGGTGCTTGGGAGTTCTAATTTAATCATCTCAATCGTTTGCAATTGTCCTTTAGATTAATTAGATACCCCTCAAGCCATAATTCTGTTCATGTTTGATAATTTCTTATTTTCACAACTAATGCCTATTACAATATTTTTATTTGAAACTATCTTAAGTTTCTGTTATTTACAATTTAACTTCACTACTGATTATTTCTACTACTATTCAGTCTCTTTCTGCTTTTTAGTTAGATTATAATCAGTTATGTGTGAAAGCAACTTTAAAATTGGGTATAAACCCTGGTGTACAGATAGCATTATGGTTTACATTTAGTTGATATAACTCATTGATGGTATTTTATGAGTTAGTTACCTTTTACACTTATTCTTAAGTCTTCCCTTCAACTACTGGTGGTCATCATTGTCTGACTTAATTGATGCGCTTTTTTGTGTCTTTTTGTTATTGACATATTTAGTGTTTGGCACACGTAGGCCTTGTTTTTTTATTCTGTTTTTAATCTTAGAATACATTGCTTATATTGATTACATTTTAATCACTATTTGGGGTCTTGTCTATCTTATGAGTTTACTACTGTTGGTTTAGTCTGATACTCTGTTTAACATAATATTTAGTATCAGTCTCTAGACTCCTTTTAGGCCTATTACCCCCCCCCCCAAGTTAATCTTAACAGTGGTTTGTTCATTGCTATTGGATTACTTCTGAATATTGTTACTTATTTATCTAAATTAACTATTACAACTTCGGGTTATTGCATTTAGTGGTTTTGATACAATTATTCCCTTTAATGAAGAAATTCGTGTTAGTGGTTGAAACCACAAGCAGAATGATCACTGTTGCACACCACTATATAAAAATTATCCCGATTAGCGCTTTCAAGCTTCACAGCTCATCGTCAGATCGGAATTGACAGAAATTATGTGAAAACAAACACCCTTCACCCCTCTCACCCCACCCAGCTCACACACAACAAGCTATAATATAAATGTCCCTTCCCCACCCCCTAAACCCTGTCCCACCATCTGTACAGTTACATATTTTTCTAGCAAATTCCTTGTGTTTCAGTGTTGTGTGTGTGTGTGTGTGTGTGTGTGTGTATCCTTTTAAACTTACCCTCTTCCTGTCCACACACATGGGTCAGTCACACACCCTTATTTTAAAACATCCAATTAGTACTATGCAATATAATTCTTAATCTTATCTATCTGTCCTCTATAATTTACTTCTTAATTATGTTATAAAAGATTTCCTCATTATTAAATTTAATTTTAATATTAATTAAATTGTCTAACCCTTTTTCTCTTTCTTTCAATATTTCTAACTCCTCTCTAAGCTTCCTTTCAACTGTGTTATTTACTACTTTTACAATGTCGTATTCTTCCAAAGGATTAACAAACTTATGATTGTCTTCTATGAAATGTCTTGCATATAACGAATTGGTTGTTCTGTTACCTTCTCCACGTTTGTGGTCAGACAACCTGCATACGAATTTTCGTCCTGTCTCACCTAGGTACACTTTGTTGCAGTCTTTACATTTTAATTTATAAATTCTGCTTTTCTGTAATACTGTAATTTTTTCTATATTCTTATTCCTTATCTTATCAAATACCGTTTCACATTTTTTAATAGCTATATCTACTCCGTATTTATTAAAACATTTTATAATTTTTCTAATATGTGAACCTATGTATGTCAATGACCCTGCATAATTCTTTTGTTCTGGTTCTATTTTAGCTTTTTGTATGTTAACCCTTTTCATAACTTTATCCACTATGTTGGTGTTATAATTATTATTCCTTACTATTCCCTTTATCGTTTTTAACTCACTATCTTTTGATTCAGTCTCTTTTAAACACTTCTGAGCTCTGTAACAATATGAATTGATTGCCGCCATTTTATATGTATAAGGGTGGTAAGACTCTCTTGGTATAATTATATCAGAATACGAGTCTTTCCTAAATATCCCAAACTGTAGTTTCTCATTATTTTTAATTTCTATGTTTAAATCTAAGTAATTTATTTTCTTACCTCCTATCTCTTCTTTAAATTGTAAGTTTTTATCCTTATTATTTACCTCATTTATAAACTCATGCACTTCTTCTATGCTTCCTTCCCAAATTACTAATACATCATCAACGTATCTAGACCATAATTTTATATTGTCTTTATACTTAGTGGAACTTATTAATTGCTTTTCAAAATCATTCATGTATATTTCAGCAAGAATAGGGGATAATGAAGACCCCATAGGTAAACCATTTTTCTGTATATAAAACTTGTTATTCAACCTAAAATAGTTCTGATTTACACATTCTTTAATTACTTTAATCAACTGCTTTTTATACCTGTATTCTCCCATATTATTATCGTTTATTAACTTAATAACTTTATTTACTGTGATATTGGTAAACATGTCCTTAACATCCAGTGATATCAATTTTGTATTTACATTAATTCTAATATTTTCTAATTTTTCAATCAATTTTATATTATTCTCTATATTGTATTTTGTCCCAAATTCATATTTCTCTTTCAGTACTCTGCTAACTTCCTTTGATAATTTATAAATAGGTGCATTAATAAAAGAAACAATCGGTCTAATTGGTTTTCCTTCTTTATGTATCTTAACCTGACTTTTAAAAGTTGGTGCTGTTGGATTACTTTCCAATAAATACTTTTTCTTATTTTCTTCTACAAATGTTATCTGTTTCATCATTTGTTTTATCCTTGACTGGTACTCACTTGTATAATCATACTTTATTTCCTCATATGGTCCTTCCCTGATAAATTCTTCCGTTTTCTTTATGTATTCGTCCTTTCTCAGTAGTACCATTGTATTTCCTTTGTCCGCCTTCGTAACTATAATATCATTCTTTTTTATTTTATTCTTTAGTTTAGTTACAGTTGATTTGATTTTTTGTTCATTTTTTGAATTATACAAACTTTTCTTAAATATTTTACTACTACATTCCCTACTTCCCACCCCTTATTCTTTTTTTATCATTTTCATTTCCTAGTTTTTGTATTATGCTTTCGCATTCAATAATCGTTTTTTCTTGATTTAATTCTGGTGGCGGCGCGTATTTTAAGCCTTTTGCTAACATTTCTTTTTCTTCTCTATTGAAATTTACCTCTGTGAGGTTTATTACTCTTTCTTCATAGTTATTCTTAGAGAGGTGTTCATTTTTTACTTCGTCCTTTCTTATTAATTTATTTAACTTATCTACCATTTTTTTATTTTTCTTTTCCAATTTATTTTCTACGTACCCCAAACCAAAATTATATAATATTTCTTCTAACTCTACATACGAGTATATTCTTAACAATTCTATGTGTCTGTCGTATAATTCCCTATTATATCTATTGATTAAGCCATAGAGTGACCTTATTTCTAGTTTTATCCACAACTTCTCGCTTTGTTCTTTTACTTTTTCGGCTACACTGTTCTTATTTTTAATTTTAACTTGAGCGTACTTTGGGATGACATTATTATCCAGACATTGTTTATTAAACCATATTTTACTTAAAACCCTCTTCAATTCAACTTTTAACTTAAGATATTTAAAAACTTTACTTATTGTTGTCGTTTATTACCTCATTGTTGTTGTCCATTACCTGTCATCGATTGCACATCTTAACAGACGTTTAATGAAGAAATTCGTGTTAGTGGTTGAAATCACAAGCAGAATGATCACTGTTGCACACACTATATAAAAAAGTGGTGCACAACTTTTGTATAGTGGTGTGCAACAGTGATCATTCTGCTTGTAATTATTCCCTTGAATTATACTCTTTACCTTCACCTATAGTTCAGGCACTATATGGTGTTACATCTTTTCTCTTAACTCTTAATTATTTTTAATTTAGTGATCATTCTCCTTTACAAAATAGTGATAGTAATTATTCTCAGGTGTTACAATCATTTGATTGTTAGTAGTGTATCACCTTTTTCTGTTAATTCAGTAAAACTTCTTGCATCTGGTCTCAAGATACAAGTATGTCTATTTTACATTAGCCTGATATATTTTTAAGCTAATTACAATTGTTTTACATTATATAAGTGACTGTGAACCTTGCTGGTTCTACTGACACTAATGTCTCATCCCTTTTTTACCTTATTGTTAAAAGTTTTTGAAAGATTTGTTAGGTAACTTCAGAATGTCTAATTTCTTGTTTGAATTTACACTAATTACAATACAATTCTAATTCTTCTATACATTATTTTTGTGTTGGTATTACCCTTTTAATATTTAGGTTCATTACACTCCAACAGAAATTGGATTATTAGTCATTTAATTACTTAGTTCCTTTATTTGAGGTGCCTAATTCACATTGAGTGAGGTTATGGGTCCTATCTTGGTTTGACAACAATGTGTTTATTTTATTATGATATAAATGTCTTTTATTTCACACTATTATAATACTAATAAGGTTATTTATTATTTTAGGTTTATTATACACCCTTTTGTCTCTATCACCCTTCTTAAAACAGTATTCATTAATATCATTCTATAAGTAATATCCCTACATTTGCTCTTGTTACAAGGCTGGTCTACATGATTCATTTTAGTTATTCTTCCAGATACACAGTTAATTTATACTTTGACTAAATTTACTTCACTCTCGTGACTCTTGTTCATTATATCATTCATTTACTTTATAAGTTTTCTTTGTCAGCATAGTTATTTATATTACAGTGGAAATCGGTTAACACGAAATGACGGGGACCAGTTATTTTTTTCGTGTAAACCGAATTTCGCGTTAAGCGAACAAAAAGTGAAACAAAATGAAGTGAACAAATAGTGTACTGTAGATTATTTATTGTACTGTCTAGTAAAATGCAACAAATAGGCCTACAACCTTTTATTTATCCTCATGGTTTATTATTGTTAATTTTTCTTAAAATTATTATTAGCTGTTCTAAATTTAGTCCCATGATTTAGGTTTTCTTATAGACTACTGTATGTCTTTCAACTTTACCGTAGTTTCCGTGTTTATCTTTATTTAAAATAATCCGTTATTTTCTTGTGCACACAATTTTGCACTATTTTATTTTCAACAAATTGTTCTAATTTATCAACGTGTTCAAACATTTCACCTTCCGAGTTGGCTTCAAAATATCGACGAACACGGCTCAGCAATGAAAGCATATCGGTAGCGGTAGGAACATTTTCACTATCATTTTCCGTGTCAAGTTTTCTGTGTCAATTGTGGATAACGTCGAGTTTGGTATACCGAATGTTTTACAGATTTCTGTTGTAGTTCGAATACCCTCATTAACAGCTTGGAGGAGTTCAACTTTTTTTCCTAAAGAGAGGGCACTTTGTTTACGCACTTTCTTCTCCATTTTACTTCCGGACTGCAAAAACGTAATTTATGAAAGCGTAACTTCACTTAACACGTACACGTCACACGCTTAACGTCACTTAACTGGCTGTAAAAGACTAAGAAGTTTGTACAGTAAAAAAGTAAACAGTTAATCCTCGCAACTGAGTAAATTTTTTACAATAAAATGTTATCGGTACCGTACCGCAAACTTTACCACCGCTGTAGGCTACACGCACAGAATACAACTGAACTGAACTCACCACACCCTATAGAGTAGGTAGTTAATGTAAGCGATAACGGTTTATTTGCGGTCAATGAACAACACATTTGGTGCTGAAGGAGAGGCTATGGTTTCTCGTAAATAACGATACACTGTATACAGTACGTACTGTAAATAGAACTTGGTACTGAAGACAAAACAAAACAGGTAGACAAAACAAACTATGGTCACTACCTGCTCTTTCTCTTTGAGAGATGAAGAATGGATTCCGTTACATCGAAAACAAGCTTTTGGGCGTACTTGTGTGGCTTTATTTTGTATGCAGTTACTTAAAAGCCAGCCAAAAAAAATTATTTTTAACAAAAATTTTTCGTGTTAACCGATATTTTTCAGGTAAACCTTTCGTGTTAACCGTACAAATAATACACTGTACATAACAAACGGCGATCGGTACCCGAGTGGTATTTCGTGTTAACCGATATTTTTTGGTAACCGTTTTCGCGTTAAACGATTTCCACTGTAGTTTATCAGGCTTCATTATTACTCTGTTCTTTACTCTGGGCTTTCTTGTTATGTGTAGGGCATATCTTATTCTTCTTTTTGTTTTTGTATCTAGTTGGGTTTGGTAATGTTCTTCTTTACTCCACTTATAGATTCTTCTCTTTGTCTTTGGTTTCCTCATTCTTTACCTAATCTATTGGGTTATTTGTCAGTTCATCTAAGTCATTGTCATTATTCTTTGGCCATCTTCATCAGTTTGTTAAAGATGTATTCTTTATTCTTTTAAAATTAATTTCTACTTATCTTTGTGATTAACATTAAGTTTGGATGTAGCATTTCTTATGATTTGTTATTGTTGGTTATTGTTTGTGTTGGACCCTGGTGGTCGTGATATTATGTAACATTACATATTGCCTCCTTGCAAAAAATGATTATTTCTGACAATATCTTCATGGTGTGGAAGAAATCATCATTACTTATGGTTATCATTCATCATAGTATTTCTTCAAAGATGCTTGGTTGAATGTCCCTTTGTTTTCTTATTTACTGGATCTGAAATTTCATATGTGTTGTTATGGTTGTTCTTGATGATGGTATACGGACCTGTATACAGTAATAGTAGTTTTTTAGTGATACGCTCCATTGTACTGGGTAATTCCTGGTTTTTTATTAACACTCTATCTCCTACTTGGTACTGTATTATTTTCTGTGGTGTTTTGTTCTGGTATTTTCTTCTTCTTTCTTCTGCCTTCTCCATAATCTTATTATGAAATTGAACTTTGTTGAACTGGTATTCCTGGCTTTAGGGAAATTTAATAATGTCAGCGATTTCTCGGGGTGGCGGTTTTTCAAACATGGCATTATATGGTGTGGTTTCGATAGATTGGTAATGAGCTAGACTTATGAAGTCTTCTGCTGCCGATATGTATTCATTCCATTTCCGCTGTTGGTTGGAACAGTATGTCCTGAGGATTCTCCCCACTTCTCTGCTGGGATGGTACACTGAAGTCTTATAAGTCTTCACACCATGATCTAGCAGTGTGTCTTTCCACTTCCTCCCCTTGAATTGTGTCCCATGATCAGTTATGATAGTCTTCGGATTTCCTACGTAAGGTATATAGTTTTGGATTATGACGTTGAGTATCTTCTTAGTGGTGGCACGATTTATTGGGTATAATTTTATGGTTTCGTGTAATGGTAAAATATAATGATGTATTTATATTGATGTCGACCCTCCACTGCGAGGGAAAGGACCGCAGATGTCTACGAGAACCTTTTCTAATTTATTAGATGAAGTTATGGATATCATTATCCCCTCCTTCTTCTCGTTGTTGCATTTTACCAATTGACATGTGGCAATTTCTAATATAATTACGCACCCTTCTGTTTACGTCCTTTACGTACAGGTGTTCCTCCAGTGCCTTTATTACTTTCAACGCTCCCATGTGTCCATAACGTATATGATAATCGATGATGATTTCCTTCTCAATCGTTCTGGGTATTACCAGTTTCCAAGTATTATTGTGGTACCTTGTCTTGATGAATAAAAGATTGTGATGTATACAATAGTAAGGTATTATCCTATTGTCCTGTGCACCCAATCTCTGTTGAATTTGCATTAATTTGATGTCTTGCTTCTGGTGTTGTTCGGTTTCTTTAACTGCTTCTTCCAAGTCTGATCGACCCTTAATGATGTGATAGATTTTTGCAATTGTTTCCTTCTCTCCTTCATAGGTTTGATTGGTTATATTGATACGTGACAATACGTCAGCTGCTATATTCTTCTTGCCTGGAATGTACTCCCAACTGATATTATATTCCTGCAAGACTAGGGTCCATCTTGTTAACCTCCCGTGGCTTAATTTACAGTTCTTTAAGAATGATATGGACTTGTGGTCAGTCCGCACGGTTATTGAATATCCCAAAATATAGGTCCTGAATTTGCCGCATGCAAACACTATGCTTAACAATTCTTTTTCTGTCACATTGTAATTTCGCTCGCATTTGTTCAATGTTCTACTGGCGAAGCTTATGACAAGGTGGTTCCCTTCCTCGTCCTCTTGGTACAATGCAGATCTAAACTGATGTCGCTTGCGTCATAATTCAAGTAGAACAGCTTATTGAAATCTGGGTGATGTAGCATTACAGTTTCCAGAAACTTGTTCTTAATTAATTGAAATATGGTGTCTTGGTCCCCACGTCCATTTGTTTTTTGATGATAATTGTGGTGACAATTTTGTTGTTAACTCTGAATAATTACTCTGCAATTTACGATAATAGTTACACAGACCTAAGAAAGACTAACTGTTTTTTGTTTTTCGGGGTTGGGAATTGTTGGATCGATTCTACCTTTTCTCTTGACGGAGTTATACCTTGCTCTGATAAATTGAAACCTAAAAACTGCACCTCCTTAGCTATAAATTTCGACTTCTCTAGTTTTAACTTTATGTTGTTTCCCGATAGCTTTCTTAATACGTGTTCTATTCTACAACAATGATCCTCCCAATTGGCAGAAGTTATGAGTAAATCGTCTACATAGATGGTGGTGAATCGTAGCACTTCTTGACCTAATACCTGGTCCATACATTTAATAAACACCGCTACAGAGTTGACTAATCCGAATGGTAATTCCTTAAATTGGTAATTGGGTCCTTCAAATATGAACGCCATGTACCTCCGGCTATTTGGGTGTAGTTCCACCTGCCAGTACCCGCAAACTGTGTCCCAGGAGCTAATAAATTGTGTGCCATGAAATTTCTTCAATATCTCCTCTATTTCTTCTGGAGATGTCCTGTCATTAATTAAAGTTTTATTAATCTCTCTCGCATCCAAACAAAGTCTTACTTTACCGTTCTTCTTCCAGATAGCTACAATAGGGCTGGTGTAAGGTGACTGACTGCACTCAATTATGTCATCCTTCAATAGTCGGTTGATTTCTGTTCTGACTGCCTCCTTTAGCAAATACGCAATAGGGTAGGATTTCCTATTAAAATTTACCGGCTCTCTAAACTTCAGTTCACATTGATAATTCTTGACCTTACCCGGGGTGTCTGAGAATACATGTCTATATTTGTTATATATTTTTATCAACTTTTCTACTTGATTTTGATTTAGTGGATTGTCACGATTCGTCGACTTAAATTGGCGTATTTGTTCTATCTTCTCATTCCATAAACTGTTATTGTTTTCTTGATATTTCATTTCCTCCTTGGGTGTCTGATTCCTGGAACTTTGTAATTCCCTAACGTGGAAAATGGTGCGGTCCTGAGGGGCTTCGTTGCTTCCAATTAACTCAGCCGTCCACTCCAAATCTCCTGAGCTCAGTCATTCTTGCTCTGCTCATGTCAATAATTGCTGAGTATTTTCTCAGAATATCGCAGCCGATTAAACTGCAAAAAGGTAAGCCATTGGCTACTAAAAATATCATAGGAATTTTGACCCCATTATTAGTCACTTCTACTCTGACCTGCTTCTTGACTGTTTTATTTTGACGCCCTGTCGCTCCCACTAGTATTATGTTGTTGATTGGTAAAGTTGGTATTATTGATTTACATTCCCCTTGTATTCTGTTTATCTCAGTACTATCAATTAAAGATACGTTCGCACCAGTGTCGATCATCAATGTGGTGGTCACCCCGTTTATTTCAGCTGTTGCATATGCTATTTGATTATTACAGTTGACATTGCCGATCTCCCCCTCTTCAAGTAGCTCCTGTCTGATATTCTTTAAATAATGACTCCATATTATAGTTATCGTCTTGTCTTGTTTTCATTTGTCATGTCCGTAAGTGTACCCAATAGATTGGTTCAGTGAGGGGTCTTGTTGGTTTCTCACTGCCGCTGTTCATTTAAAGAGAGTTCATTCTCTTTTTCCCGTCTGTCCGGCGTGTTTGATCGATTCATTTCGTTTATTTCTGGTCATACTCCAGGGTGATGGTTTAATTTGTCGGAGTTCCTCCTCCTGTTGTCTTCATTACTACGGCTCCTTTGTGGTTCGCTCCTAGAATTTCCCCCATCATTGTGGTTGTACGTCCTATCATCATGTCCATTAAAACTCCGGCGTCTCTGATAATATCGCCTCCTCCCATAATCATTATTGGCTTGGACATAATTAACTCTTCTGTATGGTTGATTCTGATTATTCCCGCCTGGGTTGTTTGATCGGTTGTGGTTATAGTTGTTATATTGAGGCCGTCTCATGTTATTATTGTTATTGTCAGTGTTATTGTTACCCTGATTGTTCGGTCTGTTGTTTTCGTTATATCTGTTGACATTGTTGTCATAGTTACTTCGGGTATTCCAGTAATTCGGGTTGTTATTACCATTCTGGTTATTCCTATCCAGGCAATAATCGTTCCTCCTACGACTTCTTCTGTAGTAGACCTTATGCTCATGGTTCTCGAGCAGTGCCACCATGGATTGGATGGTTTTTATGTGTCCCCACTGCCGTGCTCGCGCTATTCCCTCCTCATAGTGATACGATAATTTTGTGATCAGGCATTCCTCCGGGATCTTAGGCTCGAGGTTCCTCGCCAAGCGTACCTTACAGAGGAAATAAGCATTTCGTGTCGTCCCTTGAGTGGCGTCATACTTGCCATTGCATATGTCGTCCCATACAATATTCTGTGTGGACTCTGACCAATACTTTGCCCTGAAGAGTATCTTGAACTCCTTGTAATTTTGAATTTCATGTCGGGTCGCCATCCACCAGTTGTCGTGTATTTCTTTAAAATACTCATCGAGCATACTGCGTATCACGGTCCATCTATTTTCCCGATTTCTGCCCAAGTTCTCTTCTACTCTCTCTAGGAATTCGTTCCTTTTATAATTTCTAAAATTGATGTTGTCTCGATTGTCCACATTTTGTATATACTGACCCGGTGTTGGTCGATTCCAGATTATCTCGATTTCCTCTCGTATTTGTAGGATCTCCCGTTGTCGCAACTCTTCAATTTTCTCCTTATTATTGATGGTCTGGCTTCATACATTGTTTACTGTTGCATCTATTTCCTCGCATCTCTCCCCTAAGTCCGTTCGTACACGCGTTATTTCTTCTTGGTTCATCCTTTCCAGAGAGTCCATTCTAACTTCGTTATTTTCTTCGAGGTTGTTTATTTGTATGCCTATCTCTTCTCTGGTTTGTTGTAACTCTTGATTGTACTGTTCACACCTCTCATGGACTTCTGCAATCTCTCTTCTAACTCCCGTTATCTCCCCATCTATTTTCGTATTGATTTTTTCGTTGTTTTCTTCTATTCTCTTACTGATGTCATCCATTTTCTTATTTAAATCTTCCTTTAATGTTTTACTATTGTCATCTATTTTTTCTTCCATTTTCTTATTATTCTCGGCCATTTGTTGGCTTAATTTTCAATTATCTCCTTTATTTGTCGATTGTTATCATCTATTTTTGTATTTAATGATTTTTGAATTGTTTTTTTATTGAATTCCTCCTTAGAATCTTCTTTCAGTTCCCTTATCGCCCTCATTATTTCCAATAAGTTCGCGTCCCCTGTTTGTGTGGGCCTCTCGGGTTGTTCCTCTCGTTGTGCGGGTTGGTTCGGTTCCGCGGGAGGTAATAGCATTTCGATATCTTCAACTGGCGTCACCTCCTTCACGTCCATATTCAATTCTTTGTCGGCTTCCGCCGCACGTTTCTTTGAGGTGGCTCTCCGGTGCATCTTCCGTTTGTTCATATTGCAGCTGCTACTAGAAGTTAGGTTGTTTCACGATTTTTTTTTCGTTTATTTTGAATTAGAATCCACCTAATTCTAGCCTCTAACGTTGGTCGCCAATTTATAAGTGAACGTGATTCACCCCTTTTGAATCTCGCGTTAGAATCGCCAATTTATTATTATTACAATTATTAATTATTTTTTATTTGTTATTTTATTTAAGTTCATTTAAGTTATATGGGTTCTGTTTTGCTTATTATGAAGTCGTTGATTTAAAATGTTCAAGATTAGGAGTAATTGTTTAAACTATTCATCGTTCGTCGAATGTTGAGTGTTGGACAGAGGTTGGTTCTTCTTCACTAGTAGAGACAATTTGGTTGCGTTGGTTCTCACTGGAATAAAAGACAATTTAGGATAACGGTACTTACTTTGAGTGATGTCCTGGTTATCAGGTAGAGTGTATCAGCTTATCTAAAAAACAACATTAATTCAAAATCACTTGTGGCACCGTCATGTTGCCAACCGTTGCATGTCGTCTACCGAGCCTGTAGATGCCTATCTACGTGAAATAATTGGGCCAACTCTAATTTGTTAGTTGAAACATGATTTATTTCTCGTTAAAGTCTGTGTATTAATTTCCTTGAACCATTAACATAAGAAAGTCAGACTTCACAATTACTTTTTCATTTCGTAAAACTCTTCAAAAAATCTCGGGGTGGTTAAGCTGCACACGTGGATACAACACTCCACGATGTTTTTGTTTACAATATTTTTAATCGGCATGGGTTCTTTTAGCTGACAAGATACTAAATGTTAACACAACACAACAATTATAATTATTTAATAGGAGAGTGGTCACCTCGGATAACTAAAATCTCAATTCATTAATAAAACTTCAACAGACGGCTTGCGTCAACTTCTAGGTTAGACCTGGCATGTCTGATATAATGCCAGATAAGTTAATTGAAATTCTAAATTGTCAATCAACAAAGAAAATTCAAATTTACTAAAGTTATAAACATCTTCAGCATATCCAACTATTGTTAGACTACTAGATGGGATATCCTTTCTCAGGTATTTTTCTTAATTCTAACAACCAACATATCAGTAGGTTATGAAATGGTGGTACACTGACTTAACCTATTAGATTCAGTAAAGCATACTGTCCTTTTATAATTGGTTAACAATCATTTTATAATTAGAATGAATAATATTCGTTAACTCTTATCCCTAGTGTAATTGTTAATTGACTTTACGAGGGTTAATGCCTCTTCAAAGTTCATTATACATCCTTACCTCTATACAGTGTCAGGTTATGGTTCACTTCTTAAGTTTATAATAATAATATTAATTCACCATACTCCCTTTTTATTTATAAGAGTGCGATTGCTGGGATTGTACACTAGCAATCGTATTCGCACTTCCACTAGGCTTGATTAATTTGTTATATCACTTTATTAATGCTTTTAGACATATCGAATTGTATTAACCCCAAATATGACATTTATTACATGCACAGGTTAGGTTAATTTACTTTTCTGCCATCGAGAACTCTCGTCTTGTTTCCTGAGTCGATCGTATAATAAGAATGACGCTTAGCTCGGCGTCCCTTTGTTGGCCAAACCTCGCTATAATTAATTTGATTGGTGGAAAGCTCGAAGACACCTTGCTGGCTTTATCCGGTGGCGTTGGTCTTTGGTGTCGAGAGTATGAAAAATATTTTCTTCCAATTTACACAAATATATTAAATGCGTTTAACTTCCTTATGGTGCTTGGGAGTTCTAATTTAACCATCTCAATCATTTGCAATTGTCCTTTAGATTAATTAGATACCCCTCAAGCCATAATTCTGTTCATGTTTGATAATTTCTTATTTTCACAACTTATGCCTATTACAATATTTTTATTTAAAACTATCTTAAGTTTCGGTTATTTACAATTTAAATTAACTACTAATTATTTTTACTACTATTCAGTCTCTTTCTGCTTTTTAGTTAGATTATAATTAGTTATGTGTGAAAACAACTCTAAAATTGGGTATAAACCCTGGTGTACAGATAGCTTTATGGTTTAGATTTAGTTGATATAATTCATTGATGGTATTTTATGAGTTAGTTGTAATGGGGCAAATAAAGCTGAGGGTTTATTTTTCTATTTTTCATAATAATTGTAATAATCTGGGGCCAACTTGGCTGGGCAACATTTTTATCACAAAAGCATGATTTGTTTAACACCCTGTGGTTAGCTCGGGTGTCAGGCCGAGCGAGGTATGAGAACAATTAAGAGTCTGGGAATGTGTACGAGCGTGCGAGTGTGCCGCCTGTTGCACAATGTGAGAATCACGTACATACATTCCATAGTCAGACATACAATGGAAAGAGCCAATCAGCACCTGAATTTATGACCATGTGGCCAGCGAGACGGGCTGCCGAGCAGACCCAAGCTTCACATGACACTGGATTAGCGTTTATTTTAAAAATAAAAGGATAAAAATGATAGCGGGATTATTTTAATTTTTTGTAAGGGCAAGAGTGTAAAGGTTTCGATATTAAACCATAAAATATCGTGGCGACCTGGGCAGTTTAAAAGGTAAGTTCAAAGTATTATGACGGTAAGTAATATTCTGGCAGCAGTGAGTGTTAGTATTATTATATTATTATTTTATAATGGGTAAAGGGATTATACCGTCACATAGTTACCTTTCACACTTATTCTTAAGTCTTCCCTTCAACTACTGGTCATCATTGTCTGACTTAATTGATGCCCTTTTTTGTGTATTTTTGTTATTGACATATTTAGTGTTTGGCACACCTAGGCCTTGTTTTTTATTCTGCTTTTAATCTTAGAATACATTGTTTATATTGATTACTTTGTAATCACTATATGGTGTCTTGTCTATCTTATGAGTTTACTACTGTTGGTTTAGTCTGATACTCTGTTTAACATAATATTTAGTATCAGTCTCTAGGCTCCTTTTAGGCCTATTACCCCTCAAGTTAATCTTAACTGTGGTTTGTTCATTGCTATTGGATTACTTCTGAATATTGTTACTTATTTATCTAAATTAACTATTACAACTTCGGGTTATTGCATTTAGTGGTTTTGATACAATTATTCCCTTGAATTATACTCTTTATGCTACACTCACTTATTGCACACACCACTAGACACTGTGTCACCGATTAGCGCTTTCGAACATACCCGTTCATCATCAGATCGTAATTGTCACGTGGCAGTTACGATCTGATGATGAACAGGTACGTTCGAAAGCACAAATCTGTGTTAAAGTGACTAGTGGTGTGTGCAACAAGTGAGTGTAGCATAAATTATTTAACCACTAATAAAATTTTGTAACGGGACAAAAAGAGGGATTTTTATTTTATAAAAAACGGGGTTTTATTTTATTAAAATTTCAACATTTCATTTCATATGTGTGGCCAGTACACGGTTGAATCTAAAGTAGTTACTAACAAAGGAACCGGGTGATGAAATAACAATGGAATGTGCGTGTCGCATACAACTGTTTGAATTCTCGGAACTGCAATACTGTGTTACGCGCAACCACGACCATGTGCGCGGACGGGGACGCTAAGCAGATCAAGCGACGCTATCGAAAATGGCGCAGAGACGAAGTTTTGTGAAACCTACAATCCGAGCTGAAGGAAATGTGGCTAAGTCACGCCTACTCCAGTGAAGTAAACCAGTGGCAGTGTAATTTCGTCAACGTCCGACTCACGGGAATTGCATGTAGTGCCATGAGCAGTGACTATGATTTCGAACCAGCAGGCAGTGAGTTCCCGTATTGAAAAATTGTGGAGAGGGAACCGAGAAAAAACTTCTGCCCAGTGCCTCTTACCAACAGACCGCATGCGGTCCATCTAAATTTTGTTAAAAGTTTTCTTTTCAAGGTCGGCCGACCTCACCAGAAAAAAAATGTGTAATATTAGAAAGGTGCATTAGTGAGAGCATAACCGTTATAAGTGATTCGAAATGAAGAAGATGAACTCATAGTTTTTTTTGTTTTTGGACGTGAATGAGGACTTGGTGCGGGCCATGCTACTAGATCGCAGGAGACGCCGTTACCGAAGTAAACGTATTTTTTACCTAACAATTTAATGGGGCCAAAAAATTAATAAATGAAATAACCTGGAGTTTTTAAAATTGGTATGTGAGTTGAGCGTGGGCATAGCTGGAACGCCTTAATAAATTAAAATAATATTGTAGGATAACTTAGTTGAAATGTTTATTTTTTGTTATTGTGTAAGCGTAGGTTTAACATGAGAAAAAGTAACGCTATCGAACGACTATTTTAAAAGAATTAAAATCAAGATAACTTTACCAGAAATTTTTTATTAAGAGTTGCATGAGAATTATAATGGGAGGAGAAAGTAAAGCCGAAATTAATGTTAATAAAATGAATTAATAGCGTAACGATGTGTTAGGCTAATTATTATGCCACATTACCAGCACCTATCCTGTATGGAAGATTTCACCTAACGAACCTGGCAGAAAGTGTAATTTGAAGGTTTCGATTTTTGGTACCATAAAAAATCGTGGCGACCGATTAACAAGTTGGGGGATCTTCTGTGAGCGGTAAGACAGATTAGCGTGAGTATAAGGTAAGTACAAAAGAGTAGACGACAACAATTTGTAGTTTATACTCTTTACCTTCACCTATAGTTCAGTCACTAAATGGTGTTACATCTTTTCTCTTAACTCTTAATTATTTATAATTTAGTGATCATTCTCCTTTACAAAATAGTGATAGTAATTATTCTCAGGTGTTACAATCATTTGATTGGTAGTAGTATATCACCTTTTTCCGTTAATTCAGTAAAACTTCTTGCATCTGGTCTCAAGATACAAGTATGTCTATTTTACATTATCCTGATATATTTTTAAGCTAATTACATTTGTTTTACATTATATAAGTTACTGTGAACCATGCTGGTTCTATTGACACTAATGTCTCATCCCTTTTTTACCTTATTGTTAAAGTTTTTGAAAGATTTGTTAGGTAACTTTAGAATGTCTAATTTCTTGTTTGAATTTACACTAATTACAGTACAATTCTAATTCTTCTACACATTATTTTTGTATTGGTATTACCCTTTTAATATTTAGGTTCATTACATCCAACAGAAATTGGATTATTAGTCATTTAATTACTTAATTCCTTTATTTGAGGTGCCTAATTCACATTGAGTGAGGTTATGGGTCCTATCTTGGTTTGACAACAATGTGTTTATTTTATTATGATTTCAATGTCTTTTATTTCACACTATTATAGTACTAATAAGGTTATTTATTATTTTAGGTTTATTATACACCCTTTTGTCTCTGTCACCCTTCTTAAAACAGTATTCATTAATATCATTCTATAAGTAATATCCCTACATTTGCTCTTGTTACAAGGCTGGTCTACATGATTCATTTTAGTTATTCTTCCAGATACACAGTTAATTTATACTTTGACTAAATTTACTTCATTCTCCTGACTCTTATTCATTATATCATTCATTTACTTTATAAGTTTTCTTTGTCAGCATAGTTATTTATATTAGTTTATCAGGCTTCATTAGTACTCTGTTCTTTACTCTGGGCTTTCTTGTTATGTGTAGGGCATACTTTTACTTATTTCGGTTTTTGTATCTAGTTGGGTTTGGTAATGATCTTCTTTACTCCACTTATAGATTCTTCTCTCTGTCTTTGGTTTCCTCATTCTTTACCTAATCTATTGGGTTATTTGGCAGTTAATTCCGTTTCGTCTAAGTCAATGTCATTATTCTTTGATCATCTTCATCAGTTGAAGCTTGACTTGTTATTAAGTTATTAAATCTGTAAATTCGTCCCTGTTTAGGGCGTCAACTGAAGGAGTTCAGGTTAATTAAAGATTGAAATATTTAAATCGTCAAGTGCGGACGTTATCTGAAATATTACATGTTAATTAATTCTTAAATTATTGAAATTTGAAATGTTACCTACCTTTCGTAATTTACCAAGGTCTCGTCTGATGTACTGGCAGAGAAAAAAACAGGTGAATGCAATGCCAAATGCATGTTTATATTGTTAATTAACACCTTTTTATTTTATCTGATTTTATCGTCAAATGATATCAAAACTCCCACCTTAACAATTTCTTTTACATTACATCGATAATAACTGCTGGATAATAACTTTAATGTATGTATTACTCATTGTCTCCAAAAACTACTATTTATCTACATATTCGATTTTACGTTATTTCTTTGTTATTTTCCCTTTTTCTCAAAAAACATTGTTATTTATCTATTATACATGAAATAAGACTTGTTGAATTACTTATTGCTAACAATCTTAAATGATAATCATACTCCTAATTGTAATCAGACGACCCAGCTTGCTACATTCACTCACTCATTCCTTATTCCCCCTTTTTTGTGTAAAATGATAATAATAAACTGGTGAAATACGGTTACATGGTCTGGCATCGTAGTTCACGACTGCGTGGTGCGTCTCACATAATTCTCTTGTTCGATGTCCGAAAAGTTAGGTTATCACTTTTGACAAGCTGTTATTCGTTCACTGTTACATATCTGTTTAGCTTTTTCTCTTTACACTACTTTGCACGTTCTGATTTATACTATAGGTGGTCGGCCGACCTTAAATTTGCGCGCACAAAGTTTTTTCTTGCCACGTGTGGCCTGTAGTTAAGTCGACTGATACCGGCACAAAGTGCCCCGCTTCCCACCAATATTCTGTGAGGCAGCCGGAAACCACAGCCTTCATGTGACAATTTTTTGTCAGTGTACAGGGAACATGGGTTGTTAATGTTCCCAAGGTGTTGACGATATTCCAGTGCCACGAGTCACGAGACTCAGGTGGGCGGAGTCTTCACTGGACTTCCGTCATCTCCCAAACACGTTTTGAAATAATTTTATGTTTAGCCATTTTTTGTAGCGTCCCTTAGGACTGATGCGCGTCACCTCTGCGCGCGTGCTCATGTTGCGCGTATGAGTGCGTAACACCAAATCTTTATTTCCCAGAACCGTATTGCGTTGTATCGCCACACCTCACTCTCAAAGCTGTCATTGTTCATTGTCCGAATATAACCGTATTACGTATAGGACTTTCTGCGTTGATCACATACGCATTAAAATACATTTAATAAAAAATAAAATCTTCCTTTTTTGCCCCATTACAATAACCCCCCAATGAGAGGTCTTCTGTCGCAACAGAAAAACTCTCATTGCTAACCCCTAAGAAGATCGGTGAGGATATGGCGCCAACAACCCCGTTAATTTCTCAAACATGTCATGGGTAACCTACCCCCCTAGATCGGCGACTATGGCTATACCTGAACGAGATTACTGGACTTCTCTGTACGAAATCCCAACACCATAAAATCGGACAGATACTCACCATAGTACCCCTAACCTTCTATCATTCTGCCCAAAAATATCAAAACACTGGCATTATACCATACCAGATCCTCGACCGATATGTTCCCCCTTACATGCACACTGGGTTGCGTTTAGCAAGTACTGGGTCCATACACATACTCATTATCGTATTAAAAACAAACTCCTTATTTAAAATTCATAAAAGGTATTTTTCACATTTCATTTCTTTTCTGCATTTACTTAAATCCAATCAAGTTCAAATCTAAAATAAACTAAACAAATCAAATTGAAATCATTTAAATTTTTGTTTGCCTAGAGGAGTGTAGCTAAGTTCATTATCAAAGATCCATTAATTTGATCATTTCTTTCCAACTTTCAAAATCTTTTAATTGAATTTTAACTTCTCTTAATTATCTGCTAACCATCATAACAACAAATAAAAATACACAACTTATTTCTACCATAAACTCAAAATTCGAATAACTGCACTTGAGTACAAAAGATAACATAAGATACACATTATAAATCAGCTGACACCTTCCCTACTTATAATGAACATTACAATTTACAATAACATTCTTTAACACAAAGAATAGAGCATTAAATTTTTTTTTTTTTAATTTCCCAAAATATTTCTTTTATCAATATCAAGAGAAGATAAAATTACTTAATTTAATTACGTAACAAAAAATTCATGAGTTAATCCCTAGAAACCTATCCTGGCTCTAACATCAGCCATCAGCTGATCTCTCTGGGTCAGGTGAATGACCTTACCCTATATACACCATACAAAACTATATCATGAAAATTACACAACATCTGTTCATAATCCTTATAATCTAACATAATAACAATAATGACACAATAAAACATAATAAACAAAATCTGATGAACATCTACACTTGAAATAGTCTTTCCAGAATCAGTAATGTCCTTTATGAATTTATTACACAGAGTATAACACACTTCAATCACTTACGTCTAAACAGATTATCTACTACAGTATTACTTCTTGAATCAAAATAAAATCATTTAATTAGCTCGTCAGCTAGTCAGCATCATTACGTCTCAAGTTTTAGTTCGTTACTCCCCTGAGTAACCCTCCTTACCACACACTCTATGGCCCCCCCTGGACTGTGGCGTCCAGTTGCATCCACAAGGACTGAATTTGAGGAGGAATTTTGACATCTCCTGTCCTTGTTTCAGCCTTACATGTTTAAATTATCAGATATAATATCTGGAAGTCACATATTTAAAACCGTAATGCGGGTCTATCACCTTTTTTACTGTTCCTACGCGAACAGAGTGATATCCACTGTTCCATAGTTTGGTGATTCCCCTGAATTACCCCCTGTCAATTTCTAAATTCACCTTTACAACGATAACAGCTATGGCCAGTTAAGGCAGAACGTGATGCAATGAGCCCCGACCACAGCTGTCAAAGCTAAACCAATTCCACGGTCAGGGTTCGGTGAGGCCGTGACTGCCCAAAAAGTTGGGGAATCACAAGTAAGAGATATGTTTGTTTATGACATGGTTACATTAATTGATCATTTGATAAAAAGGATTCACTCTCTCACTCCATTAAAATAAACATTTACTTTGCATCTGAATAAAATTACAAACATTTCAATTTTAGGTCTAGTCTCAAATTTCATAAACCTCTCATCCCGTTACATTTTATTATGAACTTCTATTCATCATTTTCACATTAATTTAATCACTGAAAATTACCTTGGAAAACTCACACCTACCTCAAATTAATTCCCTCATTTAATTCAGACCTTTAAAACTCATGTAAACGTTTTACTTTATTTAATTGTATTATAAAATTCATACTTACATCACAATACATCACTCATATACTGTCATAGACACAAAATATAAACATTTGCCAACACCAAACCATGTACACAACTCCATGTATCTTCTGAAACATGTGCAATCATATGATTCCACAACTAAATACAGTTTACATTTATTATTTATTATCAAGTTTAAATCATTTAAATTCATTATCAAAATTTATTACCACATTTAAATCAATTAATTCGTCTAAAATTCTTTAATTCAATCAATTGTTCAAAACACAGATTATTACTATATTTTAATTACTTTACTCCAAAACAATTATAATTCATTTATTGTAATCACCTCCATAATTATTCTCATTATTTATTTAGTCTGCCAAAATATTATGATTATGTTTATTACATCAATTTCTCCTACATACACACATCGTTTACATAAAACATTTTACAACACAAACACAGTTAATTTGACTATAAATTTATTTACAATTCTTTGACATTATTGTTCTGTTTACCACACCTCATTTTATAAAACAGTCCAATTTAAAACCATTAATTACATAGTTATATGCTCATAAACATTAATTGTTTTACCCCCCATCATCGTACAACAATCTGGCTTTACATTTACACAGTTCATTTTTTATTAAACTCATTATATCATTTTTATTAACATAAAGACTATCCAAATTTTTATATACTTTCACAATACCAACAGGATTATTCCATGTTATTAAATCATATAATTTATTATCATCGAGTATAGTCCAGTCACCCTTAGTATGATCTGTCATAGTCATGTCAATTACAGTTTCATTGTCATTATTATCTACTGCTGTATCAGTTTTGTCATAAAGTAAGTAATCAATATTATCACTTTTATCATCATTTGCTGTATTAACTATTTTGCAAGGTAAGTACTTATTATCACTAACTCCTTCAATATCTAACCTCTTTATCAATTCGTCATAACCTCTACTAACCTTAAATAACTCTATTTTCTTATCAACATAACTTTCACCATAACACCAATTCATACTTTTTCTGTCATTCCGTACAGAGGGTATTAAATCGTAAAAACGCCTACTAAAAATTAAAAAACTACTTAAAGACACATTGTTTTCCTGTAAGGGACTCTTGCCATTCAAAAACATTTGTAACCACCTTGGTTTACCATAAAACTGGGGAAATCTACCCTCTGCCCTATATTCACAAAATCATTCTTTTCATACTCTCTCTCAAACTTACAAATACTGATCTCTACTCTCTCTCTCTCTCTCTCTCTCTCTCTCTCTCTCTCTCTCTCTCTCTCTCTCTCTCTCTCACTGTTTCTATATTATTATGATCGCTAATTATTTTCACGGTATTATTTTTATATATCTCATTTTCAACTATCTTACTACTATTGGTTGTTAATTCATTTTCGTAACTAACACCTACCTTGTTGATGATCCCTTCGTAATTATTTGTTATTTTACTCTTACCCTGGTCGTCTGTTATTTCGTCACATTCAACTGTAACTGTGTCATTTTCTACCTCCTCCTTCAGCGTTCTACTTTCGTTGATTTCCTCTTGTATTTTATTTATATTTATCATTATCTCACCTTTCATGCCCGCAATAGTTTTATTCATACTTTCCAATCGGCTATTCATATTTACTTCACTCATTTTTAGTTCGCTTCTTATGTTCGCAAACTCGTTATTCATTTCTACTTTTACTGCATTTATCTCTGATTTGATTTCGATTTTAAATTCATTTAGGCTCGTTTTTAAATTATTATTATCTGATTTTAACTCATCTAAACTCATATTCAATTTATCATTATTTTTATCATTGTTCTTATTTTGTTGTTCGAAATTCTTGTTTATCATTTCCATCATTAACGCTAATTGGTTGAATATATCTACATTATGGCTCTTACTACTACACTCTCATCAATATTTTTGTTTGTTGAAATTAAATTATCTTGCGTAATGTTTAAAATAGCTTCCTCTATACTACTTTCACATAAATTTACATTCTTGTTTTTCTCTGCCATTTTCGACCAGGTTGTAAATTAATTCAATTTATATTAACTTAAAAATTAATTTACGTCAACTGTTACGGGCGCCAACTGAAGCTTGACTTGTTATTAAGTTATTAAAATCTGTAAATTCGTCCCTGTTTAGGGCGTCAACTGAAGCAGTTCAGGTTAATTAAAGATTGAAATATTTAAATCGTCCCGGTGCGGACGTTATCTGAAATATTACACGTTAATGATTCTTAAATTATTGAAATTTGAAATGTTACCTTGTGAAGCTTCTTACACATTACATAAATATAAATACATAATTTTATTTATTTGTTCCACTCACCTGCTGAGAATTATCTGGGTCCAGAATTCGATCGCACGTACGTAGGATGCAAACGTGTTTTAGAGGTTAATGGAATAATTGACTCGACTCATTGTTTGAAGAGAATTAATGAATTTTATTATTAACTTGTTTGAAAAAACTTTATAAGAGCTTTACTTAAAAATTTAGACAGTGAAATCATAGCCTAATCATTTCTTATTTGGTTATTTACTCCATGGCCAAAATTACTATGTTTAACTTAAACTAACATCTTACCTTATTCTAGTGTACACAAACATCAGACCGCCCAGTCTGCATTTTCTCTCTCACTCACACACACACACACACACACACTATCTAACATATTACCCCTTATTTTTATTTTACAAGTCCATTTTCGTTGTAAACAGTTCACTACCGAGATTACGGCCGGACACGTGTTTTAGTCCCCCGATTCGATGCCCGTTAATTCACTTGTCTTTTGTCAACTCCACATCACCAGTTATAAAATGTGGTACGTCTATTAATTATTTGGGTCCCGGTCGGTATGAAAGCGGTGTTATATTGAATTGTTCACATTTTATAAAGTTCGGCCGACCGGGCCCACACAATACTATCTGTGTCTGTAAGCAGACTGCCAAGAGCGGCTTAGCGTTCACTGCTAACTAGATTGCGTCTTTTTTAGGTGGAACACAAAGCCTTGTAGTTCTTTGTCGCTGTTGTGTTCCATTTAACCCATGCAGTTGATTGTGTGTTGGTTGTAGATGATATTTGTTCCGCACTGGCTGACGTCACAAAAGGGTTGGACTTAGGACTTACATCCGTCAACTTGGTCAAGGAAGCGAACAGCGATTCTTCTCTTAGCCATTTTTTGTTTTACAGTTCAGCGTCGGTTCGCGCACCTGGTTGTCGGGTGCGATCGGGCGCACGACCACACACTCGCAAAGTTCTAGGAAATGACGCTTAGTACATTCTTTCGTACAGATTGCACAACAGCGAAGGTGTATTGTTCCTTTGTTAGAACACTGTTTCAATTCAACACGTGGCCTGGTCACAAATGGAAATTAAGTTTATAAATATTTTTAACAAACCCCAAAAAATTAATAAAATGAAAATTCCTCCCCATTTGTGAGATACTCCCCATTTATACAATACCCCCCAATGAGAGATCTTCTGCCGAAACAGAAGAAATCTCATTGCTAAAACCCCTAAGAGGACCGGTGAGGAACTGGTGCCAACAAACGCCTTTTGCTCTTATACCTCATGGGTAAACGACCCCCCTGGCTAGGCGACTATGGACGCACCTGGACGAGATCACTGGACTTCTCTGTATGAGATCCCAACACCGAAAACTCGAACAGATACGCACCACAGCGCACCTCACCTTCTAACATGCCACCCCCAAAAATCCAAATCCCTGGCTTACTTCATGCCAGATCCTCAACCGATATGTTCCCCCTTATCATGCACACTGGGCTGCCTTTAGCAGTTACGGGGCTTGCACACACACTTATACTACATCATATAAACATTGAAACATTCTTCAAAAATTTATTTAAGTTAAAAATCACCAGCTATCTTCTTTAATATCAAAATACAAATCTTTTGTCTAAATTGAATAATTCTCTTCATTATTTTTTTTTATTATTTTTTTTCATTAGAAAACAAATAAGTTGAACATTTCTTAAAATATGAACATCCTTATCCTAACATGTGATTATACATATATTCTAAGCAATACAATTCAATAAAAAAAAAAACACGATTAGTACACAAACAATAACATAATCAGAGCTCAAAAACATCAATTAGATTGCAGGCACAAAATCAAGAAATTTTTTTTTCACAAAATTTTAAATTCAAAAAATTTAAATTTATTAAAATGTATATATTTTTTTTCAATATTGAAATTATTTAAAATTATTCAAATTAATTACAAGCAAAATTGGCTTTACTTACTTGCTAAACGTGTCTAGTTATAGGACCTCACCTATCAGCTGATCAAAACTGGGTCAAGTCAAGAACCTTGACCTACATAAGTTATACACAAGTTACATCTGAAAATAAATTGAACATCTTTAAACTTCTATCTTTAAACACAATAACACAAAAAAATAAAACATTTAAATGAACAAAATATTATTATAATTAACAATCAAATTGATATTTAAATTACTCAAATAAACACTTTATAGCTTTACATTTTCTAATTCTACTAAAATTGTCACTGGTTTCAATCAAAATTTTATATTCTTACTATGAACCTCTTTTCTTTAATAATCGCATTCTCCATTACTTTGGGTGATTTAATTATTTATACTAGCTTGATTTGCCGCTTGGCACTTATACATATATAATATTTCTCACTCTTTGATTCTAATACCCCTAACAACTTTAACTATCAGGACACCCATCTCTATCAGAACCTCTATCAAACAATCTCTAAACCCAACTTACTATTAAACTCAATTCGCCACATTCTCTCGATATATAAAAAAATATTCTCTAACCCTTTGTACTTAGGATGTGTCCCCCCCCCAAAAGCTCATTTCCTTAATCTGGTTCCTGGATTCTACCTAAGGCAACCCCTTCCCGCCAAATCGATCCCTTCCCGTCCCAACCCTTTTGTTGCGGACTCCTACACTGCACTATCCCCTATTACAAAATTACCATCCCCAAATTAACACTCTTATTACCTCACTTCAACTACAACAAAATAACATCATCATTTATAAACATCAATATATCAATCATTACTCTACATATATTCCCCATCACTACTGTGTCAACATCAATACTTCTCAAATTCTATTACATTAACTCACAACAACATTACATTAATTCAAAACAATATTATTCTCTCTACTACCACTTTAACTTTAACTTGGACTGATCTATATGTCCCACAAAATATTAATCACCCAAAATCTATCTTTCATTGTCTTTCACAAATTATTTAAAATCTTAACTTTATCAAATTACTTTTCTCATTATTTGAAATAGTGTCTTTAACACATTAAAACTTTATCTTTAACATTAATTACCTTGGAAATTAATAAACAATTTATCAGTGACATTCTACTACTGATCAGCTGACATTTCTAGCAAGGTGAATGACCTCACTGCAAACACATTTCAAAATTATGCAAATTACATGAAATACATCTTTTTATCAATCCTTATATCTAACCTACTACAATAAAATACTACACTTATAAAACAGAATAAGCACAGTATACTGAATGTATGAACACCTATTTATCAAGGCAGAATACAAGCGTTTAATTAGTGCAAAATTGATTTATCATTTTTTAATTTATGAAATTTAAATTCGTTGCTCGCCGGAGGAACCCCCAATCCACACACACTATTGTATTTTCTGTTTAAAATAATTATCTCAAATTATTCTCATTATTATAAATTTTATACTTACAGTACATAATTCACATACTGACATACACAAAATATATACACCATACACACCAATAACTCCACGTTACCTCTGAAACATTTAACAACCGTGTTATTTTAAATCACACAATTTAACAATTAATTACCAAATTCACATCTCGTAAAATAATTTAAATTCATTAGGAAATTCAATTATATAACATTCAAATCAATCGGAATATTTAAAACATTTCCAATTATTTTAATTAAATTAATTATTGAAAATACAAGTTCAATTGCTATCAAAACAATTACAATTCGCTAATTACTGTCTTCAAAATTAATTTTGTTATTTATTTAGATTGCAAAATATTAATATTATTATTATCACAACCATGAGATACTAATAAAACTCATTAAACCTATTAAAACACATAAATTACTTTGACCTACCTGTAGAGCTTCTATCCGGGCCAGGTTTCTCGTACGAACGTAAAATGTTAGCGTGATTTACAGGTCACTGAAATAAGTACCTTGACTCATTTTTTAATGAAGAGAATTACCTTTTACTTTAATTTTGAATCATTTACAATTTCTTTATACACTTTACCGCATCTGATATAATGTTGTGAGAACCTATTGCTTGGTTACATAATAAGCGTTCTTAATCTAACTTATACTACTGCTTACCTTAATTTTTTACACACACACACACACACTCAAAACTGCCCAGCCTGCAATTTTTTACGCACCCAAACACAAAATTTATTTAACCCTTAACATTTTTTTTATAATAATAAAATTCCCCCACGCCAGCCACGCGGTCTTCGTGCACTCTCATTGTTCGGTCATACTTCTTTTTGGTGTCCGATAAAAGTCTCAGGATATGTTCCGCACTCTCACCTAACCGCGGTCAGACAGATCTTTGTTGTTCTAGCACTTTCTTACTGGAAAAAATAAAATAAAATTTGTAGAGAGCCTACTTGGCCCCGTGCCGGCCGACACGTATAGAGTAACTGCCTGCATCCTGTGCTGAGCGGGAGGAACTGTGCATTCACTGCCAACAGATTTTCGTCGCTGTTCAAGCTGAATTGCTGTGGTTTATTCACTCTATGCATGGCACATAATGTGTTTTTTGTGAGGTAACCGTGGACGATATTTGTCGCTGCTAGAATGATGTCACTAGCAGTGGGCGGTGCTTAACGATATTTCCTGTAGTTCGTCTTGCTGATATCACAAACTGTTCGTTCATGCGCCATTTTTTACCGCGCCGTTGGAGTTTTACGGCGTCACTACAGCGCACCTGCTTGAGATGTTAAGTGCGCGCATCGTCACACATATACCGAGTTCTGAGAAAATTAGGGTGGCGCGAATTCCTTGCCGAGTTACACCACAGAAATTGCGCCTTGCCTTTGTTTCAAACTGTTTCTTGCCACGTGGTCAGTTATAATGGAAATAACGTTTACACAATATTTTTTGCAAAACCCCAAAAATGAAATAAATAAAATACAAATGCCCCATACCCGCAATGAATGAAATTACCCAATTTTTGACACGTTACAATACCCCCATTACAAAGAAATCTCATTGATAAAACCCTTAAGAGGACCGGTGAGGAACTGGTGCCAACAACCCCCTCTTGTTCTTACTCCTCATGGGTACACGACCCCCCTGGCTTGGTGACTATGGACGCATCTGAACGAGATCCCTGGACTTCTCCGTAAGAGATCCCAACACCGAAAACTCGATCAGACAAGTACCACAGCACACCTCACCTTCTAACATGCTACCCCCCAAAATCCTCCATCCCTGGCTTAGATTATGCCAGATCCTCCACCGATATGTTTCCCCTTTTATGCAAGCTGGGCTTCCTTTAGCAGATACTGGGCTCACACACACTCACATTACATATTATACATTGAAAAATTCTTTAAAATTTACTATTTCATCTAAGAAAAAAATTCAGAATTCAAAATAAAATATTGTATCAAAAATTCTCTTCCTTATTTTCTGTTTTATTTAAAATGAGTTAATTTAAACATTTCTCCTAATTAAACATATCCTTACCCTAACATGTGAATACTTAGGAGTCTAACAATACAGGCTAATACAATAAATCAATAAAATTAAACATGGTTAATACACAAACGATAAAATAATCAATACTTAAAATATTCATTAGCTGGCAGGCGACAAATCAAGATTTTTTTTTTTTTTTTTTTTTTTCAAAAAATATTTTCCAAAAAATTTTAAAATTCACAGAAAAAAATTCAAATTTATTAAAATGTTTCCTTTACATATAAAATTATTTAAAACTTGTTTAAATTGATTAAATAAACAAATTGAATTGATTTCCTACCATTAACTTACATGACCTCACTGTCAGCTGATCGAAACTAGGTCAAGTCCCAGATCCTTGACCTACATACGTTATGTACAAGTATGTCTGAAAATACACTTAACATCTGCAACATCCTAACTTGAAACTCAACACATAATAAAATAAAATATTTAAAATAACAAAATATTATTAATAATAATCAAATTGACATTTAAATTATTCAAAATAAACAATTCTTGATTTTACATTTCCAAATGCTATCAAAATTTGTCACTGGTTTTAAATTAAAATTTTATATTCTTATAAATCCCTTTCTGTATTTGACAATCTTACTCTACATTACTTTGGGTGATTTAAACATTTATCTCATTTAATTTACTACTTGATCTGTATACATATAGAATCTTTCTCCCCTTGACTCTACTCTCTAACAACTGTAACTCACATGACACCCATCTCTATCAAAATCTCTATCAAAACACTCTCTAAACCCCAACTTATCATTAAACTCAATTCGCCACCTTCTCTCGATATAAAAAAAAATATACTCTCTAATCCTTTGTACATAGGGTACGTGTTTCCCCCCCAAAAACTCATTTCCCTTATCAGGCCCCTGGATTCTACCTAAGGCGGCCCCGTCCTACTAAATCGGTCCCATTCCCGTCCCAACTTATCATTATGTTGCGGACTCCCACATTACACTACCCCCTACTACAAAATTGCCATCCCCAAAATCTCAATCTCATTACCTTGCTACAACTACAACAAAACAACATCATTAATTATAAACAACAATATATCCCTCAAAACTCTACATAGATTCTCCATTACTACTGTGTCGACATCAATACTTCTCAAAATTCTATAACATTACATTAACTCAAAACAACATTACATTATTTCAAAACAATATTTCGATCTTTACTTCAACTCTAACTTCAACTTGGACAGATCTATATGTCCCACAAAATATTTATCACCCACACACTATCTTTTATTAACTGGCATAAATCATTACTGTACTTCTCACTTTATCAAATTATTTTTATCATTACCTTAAAACATCTGTAATACATTAAAACATTACATTGAACATTAATTACTTGGAACATTTATAACCATTTTACCAGTGACCTGTTATTGCTGATCAGCTGATCTTACTAACACTGTGAAAACACATCTCATACTTGAACAAATTACATGAAATAGATATATTTTTATTTATCATTACTTCTCACCTCATTGTTTCCCCTTTTTCTGATTTTGATCATTTATGTTGACCGCCTGCCAGACGGCTTAATTATCTACTTAGGTTCAAAATACACACAGAATGAAAACACATATTTTTATCAATACCTATATCTAACGTACAACAATAAAATAATACATTTAAAAGCATGCAATGAACACCTTATATTGAATGTCTGAGCAGCTAGTTATTTAACAGAGCACAAGCATTTTTATAGGATCAAATTTGAATTAGCAAATTTTTTATGTTGTAAAATTTAAATTCGTGACTCATCTGAGCAACCTCCCATCCACACACAAAAATTTCCACATTTATTATTAAGAATTATTATATCTCATCTTTTAATTATTATAAAAATTTTTTAATTATCATTTTTATTGAACACTATTATTTCCAATAATCTCACTATTGAATTAAAATCTTAGTTACACCAGTAAACATTTTTATTATACATGATTCATATTGTAAAAGTTCTATACTTACAGTCCATTTAACATGGTATACACATAACATCTACCCCCTACACCCCAATACTTTCACCTCACCTCTGAAACATTTAACACAAATATCAGTTTACATCAAACAATTTAGCCATCTATTATCAAATTCCAAATCTCGTAAAATAAATTGAATTCATTTAAAGAATTTAATTAATTAGCATTTACATAATCACTCAAAATATTTAAAACATATCAAACTGGTTTGCTTAAATTAATTACTGAAAATACAAATTCCATTATTATTGTTTGCCATTATACAAATTAGCCAATTACTGTTTCCAAAATTAATGTTACTATTTATTTAAATTGCAAAATATTATTATTATTCTTATCACTTACCTATATACATACATTGTTTAGCTGACCTTCTACAATACACATAAATAAATGCACTACAATTATTTACAAACTTTAGGTATCAACTGTTCCGTTTTTCCGCACTTCATTGTCCACATCTGCCATGTCAGAACTATAAAACATAATGTTTATCACTGTCTTTTACTGTTTTATCATTTAGCCTCCATCGTCATGGATTAACCTTGGTGTTATATAACATTTTTCAATCTCATTAACATACAAATCACTGTTTTGTGTGTTATAACCATAAAGACTAAATTCATTCATCTTACTCAAATACTCATTAAACCAGTCGACGTTAGGTATTTTTGTTAAGTCTCCGTCATTAAATTCATTCACTATTGGGTTAAATACTTTTGTCAAATCATTATAGTCATTATTATTCAAATATACTTTTAAACTTTCTTTCCATTCATCATACTTTCTGTTCAAATTATACAATTCTGTTACTTTCTCCACATACAATTCTCTGTTTAACTCTCTCTCTTCATAACACCACATCACACTCTCACAATTATTCCGGACAGAGGGTACACAATTACACAACAAAAATAAATACTTCAATTCATCTATCAATACGGGACTCTTGCCCTTCAACAATAACCCTTGTGAACTCATTAAATCATCATAAACATTATAAACAATAAGGGGAAAATTTATCCTCTGTCCCCACTCTAACACAACATCATTTTTCCTCTCTCTCTCTAACTCACTAACACACCTTAACATCTCATAATCACATTCTAAAAATTCCTCAGTATTTTCATTACTTATTTTCACCGTATCGACCTCCGATACTAATTCTTCAAATACATTATTATACTCAATATTACTATTCTCATTATTTTCAACATTGTTACCACTTGTTATTTTACTCTCTACTACTACGTTTTTACCCATATCATTATAATTATCCTCTGTTTTACATTCAAAATTTTCAATTACCTTTTGTCTCTGTTTATCAAATTTTTCCACCACATTACTCTCTATTTTGTCAATTTTATTATTCATACTATTCAATGAGTGACTCAACGTTTCTTTTAATTCATTTGTCAATTTGATAAAGTTACTCTCACATTTGATTTGTACTTTATTAATTTCAGTTTTAAGTTCATCCAATTTTACGCTAATACTCTGCTGCAACTGAATATTCTGTTGTTCGAATTTGATATTAAAATTGTTATTCTGAACGTCAAAACGACGGTCAAATTTTTCGTCACTAGAGTTAAAACGACTCTCAAATTTTTTGTCAATTGCATCAAACTTGTCATTCTGTATATCAAATTTTTTATTAAAATTACTGTTTTGCACGTCAAATTTTACGTTAATATCACTAGACATGGTTCTCATGAAATTAAATAGATCGTCCAATGACAACTCTTTTGCTTTACTTGTTACAGGAGTAGATACTGCTTGTGCTCCACTCATTATTACCGATTGTGTCAGATTATTCTCGTCTGTCAGGTTTGGAGTTGTCTCCAATCCTGAATCATTTATATTATTTGATTCATTGGAAACGCTTTCTTTGACCACCTTAGGGTCTGAATTAATTTCTCCCTCCCCCGTGATAGTTACATCACTCATACTAACTTTATCTCCGTCTTCCATTTTTCTTATTTATGAGATTTCGTTCTATATAAAATTTCAATTTTAAATATTTCTGTATTATTCAGTATAATATAATTTAAGTATCGCTTAACTACATCTTAACATCATTTACATATAATCGGTTCTCACTTCTACTTAACCTCTGAATCACGCTAACATCCTATTTGTAGGTACGGTTTTTTACTTTATTTTTCTTTACTCATAAAAACTGTCCCTGTCGGCTGCGCCATTGAGATACTAATAAAACTCATTAAATCTATTAAAACACAAATTACTTTGACCTACCTGTAGAGCTTCTATCCAGGCCAGGTTTCTCGTACGAACGTAAAATGTTAGCGTGATTTACAGGTCACTGAAATAAGTACCTTGACTCATTTTTTAATGAAGAGAATTACCTTTTACTTTAATTTTGAATCATTTACAATTTCTTTATACACTTTACCGCATCTGATATAATGTTGTGAGAACCTATTGCTTGGTTACATAATAAGCGTTCTTAATCTAACTTATACTACTGCTTACCTTAATTTTTTACACACACACACACACACACACTCAAAACTGCCCAGCCTGCAATTTTTTACGCACCCAAACACACAAAATTTATTTAACCCTTAACATTTTTTTTTATAATAATAAAATTCCCCCACGCCGGCCACGCGGTCTTCGCGCACTCTCATTGTTCGGTCATACTTCTTTTTGGTGTCCGATAAAAGTCTCAGGATATGTTCCGCACTCTCACCTAACCGTGGTCAGACAGATCTTTGTTGTTCTAGCACTTTCTTACTGGAAAAAATAAAATTTGTAGAGAGTATACTTGGCCCCGTGCCGGCCGACACGTATAGAGTAACTGCCTGCGTCCTGTGCTGAGCGGGAGGAACTGTGTATTCACTGCCAACAGATTTTCGTCGCTGTTCAAGCTGAATTGCTGTGGTTTATTCACTCTATGCATGGCACATAATGTGTTTTTTGTGAGGTAACCGTGGACGATATTTGTCGCTGCTAGAATGATGTCACTAGCAGTGGGCGGGGCTTAACGATATTTCCTGTAGTTCGTCTTGCTGATATCACAAACGGTTCGTTCATGCGCCATTTTTTACCGTGTCACGGCGTCACTACAGCGCACCTGCTTGAGATGTTAAGTGCGCGCATCGTCACACATATACCGAGTTCTGAGAAAATTAGAGTGGCGCGAATTCCTTGCCGAGTTACACCACAGAAATTGCGCCTTGCCTTTGTTTCAAACTGTTTCTTGCCACGTGGTCAGTTATAATGGAAATAACGTTTACACAATATTTTTTGCAAAACCCCAAAAATGAAATAAATAAAATACAAATGCCCCATACCCGCAATAAATGAAATTACCCAATTTTTGACACGTTACAACCATTGCTACTACATATACACATTGTTTACATGACATCCTACCATACACACCATTAAATTCACTACACTTATTTACAATTCTTCATCATTGACTACTCAGTTATATCACACTTCAATGTCCAAGGTTGCGAGGTCAAAAACCATAAAATAAAATATTTAAAATTGTCCATTTATTGTTTTATGGTTTACCCTCCATCGTCAAAAATTAGTCTTTGTTTCAAATAACAATTTTCAATTTTAGTTACACACATATTGCTATTTTGTGTGTCATAACCATACAAATCAAATTCATTCGTTTTATCACAATAATCATGAACCAAGTCAACATTAAGTATTTCTGTCAAGTCTCCCTTAGTAATAATATTCAATATCGGGTTAGTTATTTTTTCATCATCAATTAAATTATTTTCATCATAATTAAATTATTCTTGTTTAAATACACTTCTAACATTTCTTTCCACTCACCATAATCTCTCTTTAATTCATACAATTCTGTCTCTCTCGCTACACACCATTCTCTATCTAAATTTCTCTCATCATAACACCATCTCATACTTATAAAATCATTCCACACAGAGGGTATAAACTTATACAAAACTGGGAAACAAAAATCATCTATTAACACGGGACTCTTGCCCTTCAAAAACAACACTTGTGAACACCCTGGTTCATCACAAATCTGGGGAAAATTTACCCTCTGCCCCCATTCTACCACTATACTATCTTTCCACTTTCTCTCTGACTCATAAACACACATTAACATTCCATCACTATATTCTATAACTTCCTCAGTACTCTCACTATTTATTTTCAATGCATCACTCTCTGATACTACATTTTCAGTTACATTACTATTTTCTCAATATTATTTTCATTATTTTCGACATCATCATCATCATTTGTTAACTCTTTATCTAGTACCACATTTTTACACATGTCATTATAATTTTCATTTGTTTTACTTTTGTCTGTGTTCATCACACTCCCTCCCATTCTCTCAATACTCTGTTCTAATTTATTCAAACTATTTCTTATTATTTCATTAGTATTTTCAAGACGTTTATTCCTTTCTTGTATATCATTTTTTAATTCATCAAATTTTACACTCATACTCTGCTGAAACTGAATATTCTGTTCTTTAATTTCTTTAAAATTAATATCATTTTTAATATTTTGCTGTTCACATTTTATTCTCTGTTCTTTAAGGTCATTACTCAATTGGTTAAATTTGGTATCGAACTTTTCGTCATTACTATCAAAACGTTTATTTAATTCGTTAAATTGGTTATTCTGTATGTCAAATTTGTTGTCAAAAACATTGCTTAATTTAATCTGTTCATCCAATTTCTCATTGAAACTACTTTTAAATTCTTGCATTTCGTTTTTCTGTTCTTTATTTTGTTCTAAGATTAATTGCAACATATTCATTACGTCACTATTGAATTGGATGTTACCTTTTGTTGAAGTCGGGGTCAATTGCACGCCCGAATCTTCAGTTACATTGCTTTGATTGGTTACATTTAACTCTACTTTATCTTGACTCACACTTGGAGTCGAATGTATCTCAAAATTACTCATGTTTGACTCATCAAAATTGTCGACACTAGTCGTTTCATTTATGTTGCTTTCGTTATCTGCCATCTCTTATTTTTTATACTTGATACTTATTAATTTACTCGAATTAATTTCCTTTATCATAATATAATTTTGATCTTGTCAATTGTGCGTAAATGACGTACTTTTATTTCATTACACTAACCTTAAAAACACGCTTGCATCTTTTGTAGGTGTGGAATAGTCATTTTTAATTTAATCAATTCGTCCCTGTATCGGATGCGCTATTGTGAAGCTGCTTACACATTACATAAATATAAATACATAATTTTATTTATTTGTTCCACTCACCTGCTGAGAATTATCTGGGTCCAGAATTCGATCGCACGAACGTAGGATGCAAACGTGTTTTAGAGGTTAATGGAATAATTGACTCGACTCATTGTTTGAAGAGAATTAATGAATTTTATTATTAACTTGTTTGAAAAAACTTTATCAGAGCTTTACTTAAAAATTTAGACAGTGAAATCATAGCCTAATCATTTCTTATTTGGTTATTTACTCCATGGCCAAAATTACTATGTTTAACTTAAACTAACATCTTACCTTATTCTAGTGTACACAAACATCAGACCACCCAGTGTGCATTTTCTCTCTCTCTCTCTCTCTCTCTCTCTCTCTCTCTCTCTCTCTCTCTCTCTCTCTCTCTCTCTCTCTCTCTCTCTCTCTCTCTCTCTCTCTCTCTCTCTCTCTCTCTCTCTCTCTCTCTCTCTCTCTCACACACACACACACACACACACACACATACACACACAATCTAACATATTACCCCTTATTTTTATTTTACAAGTCCATTTTCGTTGTAAACAGTTCACTACCGAGATTCCGGCCGGACACGTGTTTTAGTCCCCCGATTCGATGCCCGTTAATTCACTTGTCTTTTGTCAACTCCACGTCACCAGTTATAAAATGTGGTACGTCTATTAATTCTTTGGGTCACGGTCGGTATGAAAGCGATGTTATATTGAATTGTTCACATTTTATAAAGTTCGGCTGACCGGGCCCACACAACACTATCTGTGTCTGTAAGCGGACTGCCAAGAGCGGCTTAGCGTACACTGCTAACTAGATTGCGTCTTTTTTAGGTGGAACACAAAGCCTTGTAGTTCTTCGTCGCTTGTTGTGTTCCATTTAACCCATGCAGTTGATTGTGTGTTGGTTGTAGATGATATTTGTTCCGCACTGGCTGACATCACAAAAGGGTTGGACTTAGGACTTACATCCGTCAACTTGGTCAAGGAAGCGAACAGCGATTCTTCTCTTAGCCATTTTTTGTTTTACAGTTCAGCGTCGGTCCGCGCACCTGGTTGTCAGGTGCGATCGGGCGCACGACCACACACTCGCAAAGTTCTAGGAAATGACGCTTAGTACATTCTTTCGTACAGATTGCACAGCAGCGAAGGCGTATTTTGTTCCTTTGTTAGAACACTGTTTCAATTCAACACGTGGCCTGGTCACAAATGGAAATTAAGTTTATAAATATTTTTAACAAACCCCAAAAAATTAATAAAATGAAAATTCCTCCACATTTGTCACGTTACAACCTTCCTTTTCTTAATTTACCAAGGTCTCGTCTGGTGTACTGGCAGAGAAAAAAACAGGTGACTGCAATGACAAATACATGTTTATATTGTTAATTAACACCTTTTTATTTTATCTGATTTTATCGTCAAATGATATCAAAACTCCCACCTCAACAAATTCTTTTACGTTACATCAATAATAACTGCTGGATAATAACTTTAATTTATGTATTACTCATTGTCTCCAAAAAACTACTATTTATCTACATATTTGATTTTACGTTATTTCTTTGTTATTTTCCCTTTTTCTCAGAAAACATTGTTATTTATCTATTATACATGAAATAAGACTTGTTGAATTACTTATTGCTAACAATCTTAAATTATAATCATACTCCTAATTGTAATCAGACGACCCAGCTTGCTACATTCACTCACTCATTCCTTATTCCCCCCTTTTTTGTATAAAGTGATAATAATAAACTGGTGAAATACGGTTACATGGTCTGGCATCGTAGTTCACGAACGCGTGGTGCGTCTCACATAATTCTCTTGTTCGATGTCCGAAAAGTTAGGTTTTCACTTTTGACAAACTGTTATTCGTTCACTGTTACATATCTGTTTAGCTTTTTCTCTTTACACTACTTTGCATGTTCTGATTTATACTATAGGTGGTCGGCCGACCTTAAATTTGCGCGCACAAAGTTTTTTCTTGCCACGTGTGGCCTGTAGTTAAGTCGACTGATACCGGCACAAAGTGCCCCACTTCCCACCAATATTCTGTGAGGCAGCCGGAAACCACACCTTCATGTGACAAAATTTTTTGTCAGTGTACAGGGAACATGGGTTGTTAATGTTTCCAAGGTGTTGACGATATTCCAGTGCCACGAGACTCAGGTGGACGGAGTCTTCACTGGACTTCCGTCATTTCCCAAACACGTTTTGAAATAATTTTACGTTTAGCTATTTTTTGTAGCATCCCTTAGGACTGATGCGCGTCACCTCTGCGCGCGTGCTCATGTTGCACTATGAGTCCGTAACACCAAATCTTTATTTCCCAGAACCGTATTGTGTTGTATCGCCACACCTTGCTCTCAAAGCTATGTCATTGTTCATTGTCCGAATATAACCGTATTACGTATAGGACTTTCTGCGTTGATCACACGCATTAAAATACATTTAATAAAAAATAAAATCTTCCTTTTTTGCCCCATTACACAGTTTGTTAAAGATGTATTCTTTATTCTTTTGAAATTAATTTCTACTTATCTTTGTGATTAACATTAAAGTTTGGATGTAGCATTTCTTATGATTCGTTATTGTTGGTTATTGTTTGTTTTGGACCCTGGTGGTCGTGATATGTAACATTACATATTGCCTCCTTGCCTCCTTGCAAAAAATGATTATTTCTGACAATATCTTCATGGTGTGGAAGAAATCATCATTACTTATGGTTATCATTCATCATAGTATTTCTTCAAAGATGCTTGGTTGAATGTCCCTTTGTTTTCTTATTTATTGGATCTGAAATTTCATATGTGTTGTTATGGTTGTTCGAGATGATGGTATACGGACCTGTATACAGTAATAGTAGTTTTTTTAGTGATACCCTCCATTGTACTGGGTAATTCCCGGTTTTTTATTAACACTATCTCCTACTTGGTACTGTATTATTTTCTGTGGTGTTTTGTTCTGGTATTTTCTTCTTCTTTCTTCTGCCTTCTCCATAATCTTATTATGAAATTGAACTTTGTTGAACTGGTATTCCTGGCTTTGGGGAAATTTAATAATGTCAGTGATTTCTCGGGGTGGCGGTTTTTCAAACATGGCATTATATGGTGTGGTTTCAATAGATTGGTAATGAGCTAGATTTATGAAGTCTTCTGCTGCCGATATGTATTCATTCCATTTCCGCTGTTGGTTGGAACAATATGTCCTGAGGATTCTCCCCACTTCTCTACTGGGATGGTACACTGAAGTCTTATAAGTCTTCACACCATGATCTAGCAGTGTGTCTTTCCACTTCCTCCCCTTGAATTGTGTCCCATGATCAGTTATGATAGTCTTTGGATTTCCCACTTAAGGTATATAGTTTTGGATTATGACGTTGAGTATCTTCTTAGTGGTGGCACGATTTATTGGGTATAATTTTATGATTTCGTGTAATGGTAAAATATTATAATGATGTATTTATATTGATGTCGACCCTCCACTGCGAGGGAAAGGACCGCAGATGTCTACGAGAACCTTTTCTAATTTATTAGATGAAATTATGGATATCATTATCCCCTCCTTCTTCTCGTTGTTGCATTTTACGAATTGACATATGTGACAATTTCTAATATAATTACGCACCCTTCTGTTTACGTCCTTTACGTACAGGTGTTCCTCCAGTGCCTTTATTACTTTCAACGCTCCCATGTGTCCATAACGTATATGATAATCGATGATGATTTCCTTCTCAATCGTTCTGGGTATTACCAGTTTCCAAGTATTATTGTGGTACCTTGTCTTGATGAATAAAAGATTGTGATGTATACAATAGTAAGGTATTATCCTATTGTCCTGTGCACCCAATCTCTGTTGAATTTGCATTAATTTGATGTCTTGCTTCTGATGTTGTTCGATTTCTTTAACTATTTCTTCCAAGTCTGATCGACCCTTAATGATGTGATAGACTTTTTCAATTGTTTCCTTCTCTCCTTCATAGGTTTGATTAGTTATATTGATACGTGACAATACGTCTGCTGCTATATTCTTCTTGCCTGGAATGTACTCCCAACTGATATTATATTCCTGCAAGACTAGGGTCCATCTTGTTAACCTCCCGTGGCTTAATTTACAGTTCCTTAAGAATGATATGGACTTGTGGTCAGTCCGCATGGTTATTGAATATCCCAAAATATAGGTCCTGAATTTGCCGCATGCAAACATTATGCTTAACAATTCTTTTTCTGTCACATTGTAATTTCACTTGCATTTGTTCAATGTTCTACTGGCGAAGCTTACGACAAGGTGGTTCCCTTCCTCGTCCTCTTGGTACAATGCAGATCCTAAACTGATGTCGCTTGCATCATAAGTCAAGTAGAACAGCTTATTGAAATCTGGGTGATGTAGCATTACAGTTTCCAGAAACTTGTTCTTAATTAATTGAAATATGGTGTCTTGGTTTGGTCCCCACGTCCATTTGTCTTTTGATGATAATTGTGGTGATAATTTTGTTGTTAACTCTGAATAATTACTGTGGAATTTACGATAATAGTTACACAGACCTAAGAAAGACTGTAACTGTTTTTTGTTTTTCGGGGTTGGGAATTGTTGGATCGATTCTACCTTTTCTCTTGACGGAGTTATACCTTGCTCTGATAAATTGAAACCTAAAAACTGCACCTCCTTAGCTATAAATTTCGACTTCTCTAGTTTTAACGTTATGTTGTTTCCTGATAGCTTTCTTAATACGTGTTCTATTCTACAACAATGATCCTCCCAATTGGCAGAAGTTATGAGTAAATCGTCTACATAGATGGTAGTGAACTGTAGCACTTCTTGACCTAATACCTGGTCCATACATTTAATAAACACTGCTACAGAGTTCACTAATCCGAATGGTAATTCCTTAAATTGGTAATTGGGTCCTTCAAATATGAACGCCATGTACCTCCGGCTATTTGGGTGTAGTTCTACCTGCCAGTACCCGCAAACTGTGTCCCAGGAGCTAATAAATTGTGTGCCATGAAATTTCTTCAATATCTCCTCTATTTCTCCTGGAGAGGTCCTGTCATTAATTAAAGTTTTATTAATCTCTCTCGCATCCAAACAAAGTCTTACTTTACCGTTCTTCTTCCGGATAGCTACAATAGGGCTGGTGTAAGGTGACTGACTGCACTCAATTATGTCATCCTTCAATAGTCGGTTGATTTCTGTCCTGACTGCCTCCTTTAGCAAATACGCAATAGGGTAGGATTTCCTATTAAAATTTACCGGCTCTCTAAACTTCAGTTCACATTGATAATTCTTGACCTTACCCGGGGTGTCTGAGAATACATGTCTATATTTGTTATATATTTTTATCAACTTTTCTACTTGATTTTGATTTAGTGGATTGTCACAATTCGTCGACTTAAATTGGCATATTTGTTCTATCTTCTCATTCCATAAACTGTTATTGTTTTCTTGATATTTCATTTCCTCCTTGGGTGTCTGATTCCTAGAACTTTGTAATTACCTAACGTGGAAAATGGTGCGGTCCTGAGGGGCTTCGTTGCTTCCAATTAACTCAGCCGTCCACTCCAAATCTCCTGAGCTCAGAGTCATTCTTGCTCTGCTCATGTCAATAATTGCTGAGTATTTTCTCAGAATATCGCAGCCGATTAAACTGCAAAAAGGTAAGCCATTGGCTACTAAAAATATCATAGGAATTTTGACCCCATTATTAGTCACTTCTACTCTGACCTGCTTCTTGACTGTTTTATTTTGACGCCCTGTCGCTCCCACTAGTATTATGTTGTTGATTGGTAAAGTTGGTATTATTGATTTACATTCCCCTTGTATTCTGTTTATCTCAGTACTATCAATTAAAGATACGTTCGCACCAGTGTCGATCATCAATGTGGTGGTCACCCCGTTTATTTCAGCTGTCGCATATGCTATTTGATTATTACAGTTGACATTGCCGATCTCCCCCTCTTCAAGTAGCTCCTGTCTGATATTCTTTAAATAAAGACTCCATATTATAGTTATCGTCTTGTCTTGTTTTCATTTGTCATGTCCGTAAGTGTACCCAATAGATTGGTTCAGTGAGGGGTCTTGTTGGTTTCTCACTGCCGCTGTTCGTTTAAAGAGAGTTCATTCTCTTCTTCCCGTCTGTCCGGCGTGTTTGATCGATTCATTTCGTTTATTTCTGGTCAGGAGACCTAGTCATTGTATTCATTAAGCCTTCACGAATCTTACAATGCCCTTGTCCTTCATTACCTTATCTGTCTCCTTGTAAGTGCATATTAGAGTATGTTTAGAATGATTAATATGTTGAAGACAAGATAAAGACTAGAAAAGCCTGTGTTATTTAAAATGTGAAGCTTGTACACAGGGGAGAATCATGAGGAACAACAATTGAATATCTTTTCTCACATTTCGAGACTAACTTGAATAAATTTGGGGGGTTTCTAAAAAAACTTGGTATATTTTATTTAGGAATTTAGCAGTATATTGTCTAGCACCCGCTACTTTTCTTTTCTGGGATGTGCACCAAGATTCCCATTAAAGTCAAAACGTATTGAATAGCCTTTGTCATGTACTGTACAGCAGTTTTAGAGTTACAACGAATATACATGACCTATACTACCTAACCAATAATTGTCCTTTGTGCAAAGTCAGGTAATCACTGGTACATCAAAGCAAATTATCTCGATTACATGTAGTTAACTTTTTATGTGAATATTTCTTTGTACCTAAGTTTACTGGCCAAGTAAAGATGAATCAAGTGATGTTTTCCTAAATGGTTTTAAACAATTTCTTGTGGGTTGTTACAGTAAAACCTCACAAACTTGATTTAATGTGGACTGAGGGGGTATTGACTTGGCGAGTTATACAGAATTATTGGAGGTTATGTCAATAAATGAAGCCTACTAATTGTAAATTAAAATAGTTTAATGCTCCCTCAACAGCTTCCACACATTCACTGTGGCTTAGTCATTGTTTTCTATCTCCTATCCTTTCGGGGCAGTAACTTTGTATCATCTTCAAGTGCTTCACTGGCATCATCCTAATCCATCCATTCTTCAACATCTTCCGAAGCTTACTCACATTCTGGGATTTTTTCGTCAAATCGACCACCTCAGAACTGCTGTTGAATTATGGAGTTGCTGCCTCCTTATTTCCAGAAAATTTATTTGCTGAATGGTCTAAATGTTTTCTCCAAGACGGCACAAGATTCATGGGCTCTACCTCGTTAAAAAAATTGGTGACCCAGCCAACAACATCTAGCAAATCAATTTTCTTTAGTTTCCCCATCAAGTATTCCATTTATCCATCATTAAGGCTAAAGATGACAAGCTTGTGTCTGTCATTTCTTCAACGAAGCTAAAGCTCACTGGTCCATAGGCGGCACAACGAAGTGACGTTCGGAGGGAGAAACATAGATTTTTATTTCTCCATCTTGTAGATGTTCAACAACAGGATGAGTCGAAGCATTGTCAAGAATAAGAACTGATTTCCTTGGGAGGTTTTTGGACTCAAAATTTTCTCAACAATGGGACAAATAAAGACCAATGCGACAGTGAACCAATTTTTGAATATTGCCTCATTTGTCCATGCATTAGGCTGATTTCGGTACCAAGCTGGCAGGTCTGTATCCATAAATCTTGCATTTTTGAAAGCTTTTGGCTTTTCTATGAGAGCGACTTATGACTCTTTCCTTAGATCTCATATAGCCAGAAGCAGCTTTTTCATTGCTCAAAGCCAAGCTTCTAGTAGGGAGCATTTAAAAATTAAGGCCTGTCTCATTATAGTTGTAAATTTGTAAAAGAAAACTTCCAATACCATAAATCCAGGGCCGCCAATACATTTTGAGGATGAAATGTATAAACCTTTTACACTTTTCCCAAAAGAAATAATTTAGATGATAATTCTTAATAGACAAAAAATATCAAAACTGTGTACGCAAACCAGTACTTTGCACGTTCTCTCTCTCTCTCTCTCTCTCTCTCTCTCCCCCCCCTCCCTCCCTCCCTCCCCCTCCCTCCCTCCCTCCCTCCCTCCCTACCTCCCCCTCTCTCTCTCTCTCTCTCTCTCTCTCTCTCTCTTTATAACCCACTAATATTGAGATCTCATTTGTATTTGTTGATTTTGAATTTAAAAGTTGATACTGAAATGTTATTGAAATTTGGCCAATTTATTATTTACTATTACTTATCCATTCTGTAGGCGTTTCCGAGAGTTGCACCACCACCTGACACTCACTTTATTGTTAGACACTTAACACAAACTGTTCTATAATCATCACTGTTTTATTTGTCCATTTTAAAAAAGTTCTTTACTGCTGTATTACATTTATACACACAATATTCGGTAGGCCTACTATGACTGTAATTGCTTCAGCCTACCGACTGCCCAAGGCCACTGTATAACACGTGTGTTCTCTAAGCTGGACGACCAAAGACTGGGGCGATCTGAGCGTCACCACGCCAGATTTTCATTGTATGTGCGCCTTTGGAAACTGGTTTTAGCCGGTTCCCGTACCTTGTCCCGTCCTAGATGCTGAATATCCCTGTTCTTATTCGTCAACAGGCAACTGGGTACCAGTCATAAGAAGCACGTGGAGCTCTTATGACTCGGAGCTAACGTGACGATAACTAAGCACATACCTCGCCTTATGTGGTAATCGTCATCTGGTACCATTCGGATTGCATTGCACGTGTTATATACGCTTTATCGCACTACCCATGCTTCTACATAAATGTTTTAAAAATGGTTAAGTAAATTTTGTCATACCAGTTTTGTACTGTTACAATTGTTTGATTTAGTATTGCTGTTTCTATCTGTTTAGCCAGCCATTACTTGCCATAAATCCAGGTCCTCCCTCTTCTTTTAATTCTTTATACAACTTGAGAGCTTTTTGTTGTAAAATAAGTCCTGAGACGGGCGTTTCATTTTCCCTTTGTAGTCTAAACCATTGAAAAAGGGCCTCACTAAGTTTTGTGTAATCGGCACTTTCATTGTTTTCCTTTCTTTTAGCGATTCCATGCAGAGGCTTTTTTGCACACCATGAGTCAATCTCTGATCTCTTCTTCCTCCACCTGATTACTGTAGCCTGTCTGACATTTAAATACGGTGCCATTTTGTTCATACTTTCACATCTATGAACTCTTTTCTAATTTCATTTCCATTGTCATGTTGATTTGTTTTCTTTTTACACTAGCTGACATTTTCAAAACACTACAGCAACACACTTTCATAACACCATACCAAAGTTATGTACAGTATTTTGGAAGAAACAGTTTGATATACATGTAAGAGGACACTCCTAAACACGTCAACTTTATTTGAATAACCACCAAACTGAGTTAAGGGCACTACGGGTTAGGTAGCAGGGATGAGAGGCTAGGAATATGATCAGTCATATGTTACAGCATGTGTGCAAACAGAGAAAGTGGACAGATGTGCGCTCGCTGGCATTGGTTGAGTTTTTAATACTATCAACTAAAAATTGGGTCGTGTTAGTTACGCCACTTGTTTTACTTATCGCAATGTCACAAATGGCATCACAATTATTCTCACTAATTTCCATACTGAATCACCACACCACACCAATGATTTGTTTGGTGTCTATTAACCTTTCCATGTTATTTATATTATGTTACTAATATTAATATTATGTTATTTGTAGTCATCTTTCTGTGTTTCTATGAGTGTTTCTATTGAACATTGTTTTATCTGAAAATTTACCAAAACAATCGAAAGCGGATGATGTGTTATCAGTTGAGGTTAGGATGTGACTCTTTCTCAAACTCCATGAACTGTGGTTTATCTAACTCACGCTATGAATTAGATTTAGGTATACAAAATTCATTTGCGTTTCTATGTAGGCCTACATCGTGTGGGTTTTTAACACATTGAATTCCACAGCGGACACCGGTGTCCGCTGGCTGACTTTCCTGTAGGGCCATGGTGGACACCAATGTCCGCTATATGTAGAAAATGTTCTTTACATGCCATGTGTCTGCTAATACGCTATAGTTTACATACATAATGTGTCCGCTCAGCCTCAGAGGACATAGTGCTGTCATCAGTTTTTGATATTTACCTCGTATAAAAGCGTAGTGCAAAATTATAATTGTCGTGAATATTGTGTCCACTGTGGCCCCAGGGGGACCAAAAATGTTTGCCGGTTTTTTTATGGAAAGCATCATTTTGGCTATATAAAATTCTGTAACTTTATGATAGAAATAAATAGGTTAGTACTAAATACAAATGTGTTTTGCTAGTAGAATTCGTAATATTTTGTGTGAACATAACCTCAGAATATTTTCATATTCCCGTTAACACACTGTCTTTTCCTTTGAAATGTGTCCGCTCTGGCTTCAGAGGGTGTATTGCTGCCATTGGTTTTCGATATTTACCTCTTATGAAAGCGAAGTACTAAATTACATGTCACCCGAATCTTGTGTCCACTGTGGCGGGGGAAGATAAACAATTTTTTGCTGTTTTTTTATGGAAAGCATCTTCAGCTATACAAAATTGTGAAAACTTATGTATAGGTTAGTTATAAGTAGGTTAGCTATTTCGTAGGTTAGCTTACGAAATAAAAATCTGATCCGCTAGTAACAAATGACTTGTTTCTAATATGCACATACATCTAATAAATTTATTTTTGTTTGTAGACAGTATAAACATCCTATTTGTGCCTCTCATTGAAACATTCCAAGCAGTACCTTGGTTCTTTAGGGCAATCCTTACAAAATGTTTTGACCTTTTTAATTTTGTTCTTTTCGATTTCTCTGCGAAGTTTTCTTACACAGCAGCCAGCACATATCTGTGAACTTCTCTTGCAGAACCTTCTTTCTTGAAGAATACATTCTTCCTATCATTCGTGTTTAAAAAAATTTGATACTAAACAACTCACTTGAAAATATAAATAACTCAAACTAACATAACGCACTAACACACAATCAAAGAAACGATAACTTATACTCAGACGCACGATGTAAACACCACTGGCGGAAAGCTATGCACTACACTAAGTGGTGTCCGCTCTGGCCCCATACGACTTCATTTCCGGCTGGCGCCAGAGCGGACACCGGTGTCTGCTGTAGGTTTTTATAATAGAAGTTAAAAAATAAAATCTGTTTTCATTTAAACCAAGACAGGAACGTTCCTTGTGTTACAAGTGACTGGAAAATCATATTGGCCCACAGAGAAAAATGAAAAAAATTTGAATTGGCAGTCAGTGTGTTAATACTATCAACTAAATATTGAGTCGTGTTAGTTATGTCACTCGTTTTACATATCACAATGTCCCAGCTGGCATCACAATTAATTATTCTCAGTAATCTGATAAATCAATATCAGAACCCAAATTGTTTACCATTTCAGTAGGACCAAATTTCTTCTTCAATAGGATAATTTCTGGTATCCATTTTTAGTAAATAGTAAAATATAACAACACACAAATACCTCATGCACAAGCTGGAGGTAAACAACAAAAATAGCTGCACTTACCAGACACGTGTATGTAGTGTAAAGAAATATTTTTTCCCAGGGTTGTTATTAAGTGAATATGACATCTACATTTTAAACAGAAAACTAAAATATGCCTTTACATAAAAACCAAGCCTGTGGATGTACAGGAGCCGTGTAGTGTAATATATACTACGTCAGATTCGCATATGTACTTAGTACGTCCTTAGGATTATGATTATGGATCAGTGTCTATAAATTTATAGACAATAAAGTATTATTAATCTCAAAACTATTTCTCGTCCTTACCAGCAACTCGATAGGGGACATTCACACCTATATAAATAAGTATAATTGTAACATTCTGTTTAACTAGTCTGTTTCTTGTAAATTTTATTAAAAAGTTAATATGTTAATGATATGTGCTACATTATTTTTTAAATTATGTAATATGTAAACTTTTCCTTTATATATGAATTTTCCTAGTATAATCTTTTGCAAATTTTTTCAGTTGTCTTCAGTTATAAGCAGCACTAAAGTTGAAAATGCTATTGAAGATGTTTGTTACACACCGTGTGTAGAAAAAGAACGAGAGCTAAGTTTACTGAGAGTGAACTGTAATTCTTCAGAAACATACAGATGTGGTCAAGTCATAAATTAAACTGTAATGGTATAAACAGAAATCATTGTGATATTTGTAAGAAAACGTTCACTAAAAAGAATTTGTCATCTCATATATCAGTTCTCATTGGAAAATGTCATGTGTTTCGTTTTATTGCCATTTGTTTTCAGTCTTCTCTCCATTGCCTCACTCTCTGTTAATTACAGTTTCATTCACAGTTGTTTCTACTTATATTAGCTACATTATCAGTATAAGCAAGAATTTGTGTGATTTGTATTTCTGCATGTCTCCTGATTTCGATCTTATTTATTACTGCTTCTTGAAGTAAATTGAACAGTAAAGAGGGCAGTGTATCTCCTTGTGTAGGCCTGTGGTAATGGGGAATGTGGATGTCAGCTGACTGCCAACTCGTATTGTTGCTCTGGAACCAGCCACAGTCACTTCCATGAGTTGTACCAGTTTCTTGTAAATCTTCTAACATCATTCTTCTGTGAATACTGTTAAAGGCTTGTCTACAGTCTATATATAGGTTATGTAGATGTATGTTGTGTTCTTACGCCTTTTCTTGTATCTGTCTTATGGAAAATATTTGGTCATTTGTGAAGTGGCTCAATTGGAATCCACATTGATATTCTCCTAATATTTCTTCTGCATATTCTACCTAGCCTATTGTATATTACTCCTGATATAAGTTTATATGTAATGTTAAGTAACATTATAGGGATGTAGTTGGAGCATTCTACTTGTTTCCCTTCTTACCTATAGGTTGTATAATTCCCATAGCCAGTCATTTGGTATTTTAAGTTGCCTCCACACTAATGTAATTAGACAATGCATTCTCTTCCCTCCCATACTTTAACAGTTCAGCCGTTAGTTTGTCCGTTCCTAGAGCTTTGTGATGTTTCAAGTTCCTAATTACATGTGACACCTCTTCAAGGGTAGGAGATATATCTTTAGGTTCTACCATGTAGTACGTATACCTGTTCATACCTGCTGTATTGCCTGACAATATGCCCTTAAGTATTTTATCATTTTTATCTTTACACACATATCTTGGCCTGAATTCTTGTGTTCTGTTCTGGATCATTGTAGAATTTTTTACATTTATGTTTGTGAAATTTTTGAAGGGGAAGAACAGTTCAGAATCAAAGTTTCTAGCCTTCCAGATTAGGAGTTGAGCACAGGGCTGACAACCCTGTTATAAAAATTCTAACATTGCAAAAATTCAATGAATATACCCGGACTGCCCTTGTGAAAATGCACTTCATAGCAATGAACACTTTCAGCCTTTAGTCTAAGCATATGCTGATTTTTTTTTTTTTTTTGAAACTGGTCTAAAAGACCAACCATCAATTTACATCTAATGTTGTTATAATTTTAAGTTACTTATACAGTCACCCACTGGTGTACTATATATTACTTTCAAGATTTCTGCACACACTGCACTACACTAATTCAAAAGTTTTATTCTTCGTATTGTTTAAATTAGCAGCCATCCTTACTATTTCTTTTATGAATTTGCTAACTGCTATAATTTTTTATTGTTCGACTAAGCTTTTCGTCATTACTGACATCTTCAGGTCTTAAACAACCTAAAGATGTTGTTTAAGACCTGAAGATGTCAGTAATGACGAAAAGCTTAGTCGAACAATAAAAAATTATAGCAGTTAGCAAATTCATAAAAGAAATAGTCAAAAGTTTTAGTTCTCTTCAGCCTTCTCACTGTATTGGCATTGTCAAGCAGTTGAATAGCTTCTACATTGATGTGCTGGTGTAGTCTAGATTCATGCTTTGCAGCAAACCTTTTAATTTCACTGGCGACATCAGGGATCCTAAGGTCTCGATGTAGATCACTATTTCTGATGTACAATGGAGCACTTACCATGTTCCGTAGCACACTATTCTGGAAGGTTTGAATACATCTAATGTTCGTTTCTTTCGCACAACCCCACAGTTGAATTCCATAAAGCCAAATTGGTTTCAGAATTTGGTTATATATCAGAATTTTGTTGTGTATTGACAACTGAGAATTTCATCCCAAGAGCCAATACAGTTATCTATATTTGAGACCAAGCTCCGTCCTTTTTTTTTATGTGCTTCCATCGTAGCTTTGTATCTAGGGTCATCCCCAAATATTTGGCAGTGTTTGCATATGGTACTACAACACCATTTAAGGTAACTGGAAGACTGTTCTCTATTCTTTTGTTTGTAAAATTGATATGGACAGATTTCAATTCATTAAGCTTAATTTTCCATCTCCTAGTCCACTGCTGTATCTGATCACTAGCATCTTGAAGCATGTTGGTAGCTTCACCTAAGGTCGAACCAATCGCCATTATAGCTGTGTCATCAGCGACAGTAGCAACAGACACATTCTATGGCTGCGGCAGATCACATGTAAACAACAAGTAGAGGATGGGCCCCAAAACACTCCCTTGGGGCACACCTGCCCTTACTTCTCTTAGCTCAGAATAGTCATCTTCCTGTATGACTCTAAATAATCTTTCCGATATATATGATTTTAACACGTCAGCGTATTGTTTTGGTAGCATTTTATTAAGTTTATGTATTAAACCTTTATGCCAAACTTTATCAAAGGCCTGAGCCACATCGAGGAAGATTGTCGAGCAGATTAGCTTTTTTTCTAGTGCTTTCTCTATTGTGTCTGTTATTCTATGTACTTGGTCTATTGTGGAATGTTTTTGTCTGAACCCGAATTGATGATTTGGTATCAGCTGTTTTCTCTCTATTACTCGATTTAGCCTTTGCAACAGAAGTTTTTCAAAAAGCTTAGATATAGTTGCAACAGTGATATGGGCCGATATGATTTCGCCTCATTTGGCGGTTTGCCTGGTTTACGTAGCATAATAACTTCTGCCACCTTCCAGGCACTAGGAACATGCTTTAGCCTAAGTGCTGCATTGAATAAATATGTAAGCATAACAATCCCTTTCTTAGGTAACTGCTTTAAGATCTCACCTGTAATGAGGTCAAAGCCAGGTGATTTTCGGGGGTTCAAGTTTATCTTGATCTCCTTAGCTACCTCTTTTGGGGTGACGAGTTGAATGTCCTCCTCTTCATGATTTGTATCTTCATCTAGCTCTGTATCAGACTGGGTATTATTTGGCTTAAAAATGTCAGCTAGATGTTCAGCAAACGCTTCAGCTTTTTCTTTATTATCTCTAGCCCATGTACCGTCGCTTTTTCTAATAGGTGGTACTTAGTGATCGACCTTTTAAGCTTCCTCGTTGCTTTGCATAACGAGTACTCTGTATCTGCATCTGCTGTTAGATTTTCCAAATAGGAAGCTATTGATGCTTCTTTTAACTTCTGTATTACACGCGTTAGTTGTTGCGATTTGTTGTTAAGTACAGTTTTATCATTTGGGTCACGAGTCTGTTGCCATTTTCTTCTAGCTCACCTCTTTTCTTTGACAAGTTCCCTGATCTCTCTAGGATAGTTGTTACCAACAATTCCATGGGTGATTTCTCTCGTATTGTTCCAGGCTGTAGTTTGAATATTATAATTAAACTTCTCGGCTTCTATTTCTAATTGCTGCTTAGTTCTCAACTGGACATTTAGATCTTGCCTGCAAGTTCTAATTTGAAGCTTTCCCAATCAGTAGTTTTGTTAACTAGGCTTGGTTTGTTTACTTTATTATCCTTTCACTCAGTGTCAGGATTACTGCTGAATGATCAGAGTCAAGATCAAAATTCTCCTCGATATCAATAAAGTTCTGTGAGACCCTCCTTGATATGAAGAAATCTAATAGATCTGGAATTTTATTAGGATCTGTGGGCCAGTAAGTAGGTTTGCCTGTACTGTGGAAGCTACAACCTATGCTGAAATATGTGAGTATGTATTTGTGTGTTTTTTATATTTATATATATTTTTTTTTACATTTTTTAAATGTTTTTTCAAAACGTGTGAGTGTGTGTATGTGTGTGTGTTTTATGTAAAACAGATTTTCCAGTTGGCATAGCGCAGAATGTAAATACAATGGAAATCATGTTGTCTCTTTTGGACTTATAAGCACAGTAGACCATGTTCGTTTTTATCTAAATTATTATTATTCGAATTGCTCATGTTAAGAGTGCTGATATCATAAACTACTGTATCTTTATATAGATGATATCCGTTCATCTGCCTCCTGCAGGAGGGTTTTCTGTCTCACTCCCGCTTTCTCGTCTTGTCGTCTTTCTGCTTCTTCCTGTGTCTACCGGAGCAGCGTTTGGAAAGCTTCCATCATCTGACTGGCATCCATGTTTACCGGTTCATTACGAATTACCGCGTCTTGTACAAACTGTCCACTGTTTCCACTATGAACCGTACTATCCCACTTCTGACACCACTGTTACGACGGTCTACTTGATCGTCGTAAGTACAGTGGAAAGAAAATACAAGACACCAATTAAGTCAGTCGATCAACAGCTTTAATTTTCACAGTTAAACAGTTCGTAGTTAACAACACAGTCTCTACAACAAATCAAATAAAAATTGTTCACACGCAATAAAATGTCCACTAAAATTAAACAATTGTATTACAATTACCATCCGATAATAATATACATTAACCACTTGAACGCGCACAGTAATTTCGCCCGACAATAACTCTCAAACCGCACTGTAAATATATCTCCACTATACTGAAAACTAAGGCCGCTGCTGCCGTGTATTTATACCTCCGCTCACAGACAAGAATGTTCGTAATTGCGTCTTAGCGCCCGTGTGAACTACGTAATTAACTGCGGCCTTGACACAGTCCGCGCGGCTGGTGGCTTCGAGACAAATCTCGAGTATGCGTTGACAGTCACGTATGCCACACACATTAGAGCGAGATTCTTCTGGCACATTCGACAAACACGTAGATTGTTCTGGGATGTCGTAACACAGCCCCCTCCCTGCCTTGCCATTCGTAACACTTGCTGAAGTTCACAATCTCCGATGCCATAATAAAATCTGCACCGCAAACGTTATACGAAAATCTTCTGGCGCTTCAGGGTAGGCCAATCTAATAAATCTGTCGATACTTGCTTCAAACTCTTGAAGACTCCCGGAACGTTGTCGTCTTGTTCTCAACTGAGCATAGTACACATCTCGCAAATGTTTATTACCATAGCGTAATTCTAGAGCTTTTATAAGTTCGGCATAGATGTTCTGGCTGCCAGGAGGCACTTTCTGTAGTAGTTCTGCTGTGGGTCATTTTAATGCGAGAACGAGTGAGAATGCCTTGTCTTTCTCTGTCCAATTATTTGCGCATGCAGCAGCTTCAAATTGGCGGAGGTACGTTGCCCAGTGACTACCAACATCAAAGATTGGAGCTTTGACTAGAACTGTCCCTACTGCAGGCAAAGTGACTTTCTTTATTAACTTATTTTCTGCGTCTTGTTGTTCTTTATCATTGGTACAGTCTGTTCACAAAGTTGTTTTGGTTGTAACTTCAGGCACTGCTCAACTTCATTTTTAATCTGCTATTTTATATTTGTAATAGAATCTTTTATTTTTGTTGACATAGCTTTTTCCATACTCGTGACTGATTTTTCTACTTCAGCTATTTTATTATACATCGATTCTTCAACACTCGAGACAGATTTTTCTACTTCAGCTATTTTTAATGTCATTGATTCTTGTACCTCCGATATTTTAGTAACTTGTTTATAAGCTCACCTCGTAGGAGACCCAATTCTACGGTACTATGTTATTGCATCTGTTTCTGCTCCTGTAATAAATGCTTTGATGTCTTCTGTTTCACGCTTCCGTTCCTCTGCCTCCTGCAGGAGGGTTTTCTGTCTCACTTCCGCTATCTCGTCTTGTCGTCTTTCTGCTTCTTCCTGTGTCTGCCGCAGCAGTGTTTGGAAAGCTTCCATCATCTGACTGGCATCCATGTTTACCGGTTAATTATGAATTACCTCGTCTTGTTCAAACTGTCCACTGTTTCGACTGTTAATCGTTTTATCCCACTTCTGATACCACTGTTACGACGGTCTACTTGATCGTCGTAGGTACAGTGAAAACAAAATACAAGACACCAATTAAGTCAGTCGCTAATCAACAGCTTTAATTTTCACAGTTAAACAGTTCGTAATTAACAACTCAGTCTCTTATAACAAATCAAATAGAAATCGTTCACACGCAATAAAATGTCCACTAATATTAAACACAATGGTATTACAATAATCCCGCTCGATTATTAAACACTTCACCGCACACAGTAATATATCGCGACTATAACTCGAACCGCACTGTAAATATATTGCCTCTATATTGAAAACTAAGGCCGCTGCTGCCATGTATTTATACCTCAGCTCACAGACCAGAATGTTCGTAATTGCGTCTTAGCACCAGTGTGAACTACATAATTAACTGCGGCCTTGACAAAGTCCGCGCGGTTGGAGGCTTCGAGAAAACTCTCGCGAATGCGTTGACAGTCACGTATGCCACACACATTAGAGCGAGATTCTTCTGGCACATTCGACAAACACGTAGATTGTTCTGGGATGTCGTAACACAGCCCCCTCCTTAAGCCTGTTCGTCCCGAATTGGCAAACCGTCCCTGAAGTAGTACTTGATATCCCAAGATCCAGTGCTTGGGATAATTCCAAATTACCAGAGTAACTGCAAGAATTATTGAACAGATCTTCTAACGACCTCTCAAGTGGTGAGGTAAAAGTTGTCGGACATTTTTTACACGAATTCAAAGATTGTTTTGCAGTTCGGGGACAGTCACTGGGAAGAACCTTTCTTGTGCAATATCGCATCAATACCGGGACACAACACCGATACGCCAACCTCCTCGAAGGCCTCCATTATCTAAACAAGAGGAAATGTCTCGGTTAGTACAGGATATGTTGACAGAGGGAGTAATCGAACCTTTGTCAAGTGCTTGGCCTTCTCCCCTGTAGTGCTGGTAGCGAAGCAGGATGGTGGATCGCGTTTCTGTGTAGACTGCCGGAGGTTAAATGACATTACAAAGAAAGACTGCTATCCATTACATCACGTTGATGATACACTCAACACGTTGTCCGGAGCACAGTGGTTTTCCACATTGGACCTGAAGAGTGGATATTGGCAAGTGGGTCTTCATCAAGAAGACAAGGAAAAGACAGCTTTCTCGACCCCAAGTGGCTTATTCCAATTTAACGTCATGCCATTTGGACTCTGTAATGCACCGGCAACATTTGAGATATTGATGGACCTGGTACTCCGAGGCCTGATGTGGAAAAATTGCCTTGTTTACTTAGACAATGTCATAGTGATCGGGAAGACTTTCGAAGACCATTTGGAAAAACTTAAGGAAGTTCTAACTAGAATTCACGGTGCACAACTGAAGCTGAGCCCGAAGAAGTGTTCTCTATTCCAGAAGGAAGTACAGTATCTGGGCCATCTGGTTTCGGCATCAGGTGTTAGGATGGATCCTAATAAAATAGACACCGTAAGAGACTGGCCAGTTCCGAAAAGTAAACACGAAGTTTGGAGTTTCCTGGGGTTATGCTCATATTACCGACGTTTTGTGAAAGGCTTCGCTACTATTGCTAAACCACTACATGAGCTAACGGAAAATAAATGAAACATCCAGTGGTCGAGAGAGTGTGGCCAAGCATTTAGGACTTTGAAGATTGCATTATGTTTGCAGCCAATTCTCGCTTTTCCAGCTTCCGAAGGGAAGTACATCGTAGACACAGACGCAAGCAATACTGGTCTAGGAGCAGTTTTGTCTCAAGTGCAGAACGGTGAAGAACGAGTAATAGCGTACTACAGCAAGGCGCTTTCTTAACCAGAGAGAAATTATTGTGTTACAAGGAGAGAGAGTTGTTGGCAATTGTCAGAGCTGTGGAGCACTTCCATAAATACCTATATGGGAGAGAGTTTTCACTACGTACCGACCATGCCGCGCTTGCATGGCTCTGAGATTTAGAAATCCGGAAGGACAGTTGGCAAGGTGGCTCGAACGTCCTCAAGAGTACAACTTCAAGGTACAACGTCAGCGGGGGCGCCTGCATGGTAATGCAGATGGCTTATCATGAAGACCGTCCCCGGAAGACTGCCGACATTGCCACAAAAAGAAAGAACAAAACTCAAACGAACATGTTCAAGCCATCACAGTAGATTTCCTGGCAGACGGCTGGACAACACGAGACTGTCGACAAGGACAGGTGACTGATGAAGACATTGGACCGATCTTGACAGCAAAAGAGGAAGGTTGCGACCCGGACTGGCAAGATATCTGCCATGGTTCCGAAGTGCTGAAGGGCTACTGGGCACATATGGTATCTCTCACCTTAGAAAACGGATTGCTGAAAAGGGTTTGGGAAAGTGCGGATGGACGAGACGTGGTCATGCAGTTGATAGTTCCCCGAAGTAAAGTGCAGTCTGTTTTGAAGGAGATGTATGATGGAACATCCGGAGGCCATCTTGGCATTAACAAACCCCTTGACAAAATACAGAAGCGATTCTATTGGCTTCATCTTCGCCACGACGTAGAGGAATGGGTTCGGATGTGTGAAATATGTGCTGCAAGCAAGGGCCTACAAACCAGAAGCAGGGGGAAAATGAGACAGTATAACGTTGGACTGCCTTTCGAGAGAATTGCCATACACTTTGCTGGACCATTCCCAGTTACTGATGATGGAAATCGGTACATCATGGTTGTAGGTGACTACTTTACTAAGTGGGTGGAACCCTACGCAATTCCAAATTAGGAGGTTACCACTGTGGCAAAGCAGTTAGTTCACAACTTCTGTTGCCGTTATGGAGCCCCTATGGAAATCCATACGGATCAAGGGAGAAATTTTGTATCAGGGGTGTTTAGAAAATTATGCCGTCTACTCGGAATTCGAAAGACCAGGATAACGCCTCTGCATCCTCAGTCGGACGGGATGGTTGAGAGATTCAATAGGACACTTGAGCAACATCTTTCGAAGGTTGTTGACGAGAACCAAACAGACTGAGACCAACATATACCACTATTCCTCATGGCGTATAGATCATCATTGCACGACACAACCGGCATGACTCCAGCAAAATTGGTGTTTGGCTGGGAGATTCGTCTTCGTGGGGACTTAATGTTCGGATCACCTGAGACTCAGTCCCAAGAGCCACAGAACTATTCTTCGCAATTAGAAAACCAACTCCGAGAAATGAATCGCATGGTAAGAGGATGGCTGAAAATTGGCAGTGATAAAATGAAAACTCGGTATGACATTCGCAGCAATAGTGTGGTTTTCCAAGAAGGAGATCAGGTCTGGTTGTTCAATCCAAAGCGCTGTCGTGGTCGCTCACTTAAGCTTCAGTCTAACTGGGAAGGACCGTACACTGTAAAAAAAAAATCAACGATGTTGTTTATCGGATTCAACAGGAAGGGCACGAAAGTTCAAGGTCGTCCACCTAGATCGTCTGGCTAAGTACTACTTCAGAGACGGTTTGCCAGTTCGGGACGAACTGGCTTAAGGAGGGGGAATGTTACGTCATTCCGAACAATCTTCGTGTTTATCGAACGTTCCAGAGAGCTCCAGAATGCAAGCGTGTGGCGTACGTACTTGTAGACCCATTTGCAAGTCTTCTCCATGCCGCCAGCCATGCGGACTGTGTCAAGGCCGCAGTTAATTACGTAGTACATAAGAACGCCAAGACGCAATTAGGAATTGTCTAGATTTTCGGCGACTATAAATACAATTACTCAGGGATGCTCAAGAAGTCAGTATTAGTGCGATATATTGACAGCACGTTCGAGAGTTATAGTAGCGATATTACTGTGCGCGTTCAAGTGGTTATTAGTTAAAGAGTGGTGTTTTGGACATTTTATTGCGTGTGAAGAATTTTCATTTGATTTGTTGTAAAGGCTGTGTTGTTAATTACGAACTGTTTAACAGTACAAATTAAAGGTGTTATTAGTGACTTAATTTGTACTTGTGTCTTGTACTTATTTTGTTTGCACTGTACCTACGATGATCGATTAGACCATTGTAACAATATCATTAAATGGTCTTTTGACATCCCATATCCCTGCACTGATTTGGATTTCTCCTAGAAGCATTTATTTTCATTGACCAAAGTACCAATTTGTTTGTATATACTGTCAAACGTTAGGCTCAGCTTCCATCCACTCTACTGTGCACAAAAATTTTTTTCACAAACTATTTCCAGGGTGGCTTTTGTTTGTCTGTTGTAACACTTCTCAACCTTGTGAAACTGATGCTTGAGGAAGCACAAATAACTGCACACACCCATCTCTTCCCAGGCCAAGGTCATGTACGCAGTTAGGAGCTATCTCTAACCCGGAAAAATTCCAACAAAATGTACCATTACATAATGTTAAAGATTTCTTCATACAGGGCATCTGGTTTTCTGAAATTTTTATATGGAGCATGTTTGGTGTGCGTTAGTAACTGAAATAAGTAACTACCCTGCATTTAACCTAGTCAAAACTGCTACTTCTTCCATATTTGTATCCCCACATTTTATCATAGTGCAGCTAACAGATGGTAATGGTATCAAGAAGTACCACATTGTATGGTGACTATGGTATTGAAACCATCAGGTGTCTTTCTCCTTTGGCATGCTAACTAAGTAGGACCATACTATTCCTGTTCAGATTCCCCTCCAAGGTTCCATCCCTTTTAAAGGATCTTTGCCTTCTCCATATGTCTCAAATCCTTTACAACATCCATAGCCAAGGACATGGTCTGATAAAGGCCTGCCTTGATGCAGAGCATAAGGGCTTTACTCAGAGCATGGTTCAGCAAGGTGGCCTTCTTGGCCACACTTGTAACAAACCTTACTTCTATCCGGGTAAATACAGGTTTTCATTGCATGACCATAGCACAGGTAAGTAAGTACCACTGGACTATGTATGTCTCCCTCGCATCTTTAGTAGACATGCCCCTCCACCCAAACTTGCAAAGCTTTCCTGCCAGTTGGTTAGCCAATTCAACAATGGTCATTCTCTGCATTCTAATATTTGGTGCAGTAAAGGTTACATTGACATCATCAATGTCCAAAAATCCTTTGTTAGGATTACTTTAATGTCACCTTTCTCATTTAACTAATCTGGATCTCTGATTTCTAAAGTTGTGTTAGGTACGAGGCTCTTGATAGTGTTAGAATCCCCTAGGGAAGGTATCTAAGTATCTAGAATCTGCACCACTAAGTTTTTCTGTTTCCTCATTTTGCTATCCAGTTCAAGAATATGATTCCTTCCCTGGTCTGTTTGATTATCTGTGCTAATGTTTTCAGGGACTACCTTACTTTAACGTTCCTTAAGGTTTAATAATAATTTTTATTATCATTGCTGATAATAATAGTAATGTTTTATTGGCTTCTTGTAATTTACAAAGTTTTGTTCAACGTTTTACCAACACCGTAGTCCAAGAATCAATTTCTATAAGAGTAGTAACAGTTTTAAGTGATATGTGTCCACAGAATAATTATACAAAGCTCCCCTGCGCATTGTCACGTTCTCTACCATCTTGGCCATTATGACCGAATATTCGTCCTTATGTTTTATACCATGTATCATGCCATTGGTCACATGTTTAACGTTACCACTCATAACACATGACCGACAATACGTGTGCGGTTGAATGCACATAATAAGTTTTTAATTTTATTTTCGTATATTTACATTTTTCTATTTTTTGTTTGTTTTTGTATTTTTCTTAGCCATGAAAACTTTATTTCAAATATAATACAGACTAGTTAAACATAAAACAAAGTAGTAAACTATAAGTATGATAATAAAAAACTTTTCTCAAAATATTACAAATATTTAAATTATTCTATCTAAAGTATTAACACATGTTAAGCAGAGGAAAGGCTCTTTTCCTTCTCGTACAGCTTTTTTGTAACAGCCTTTACAGTGATTCCTTATATCCACTGCTCTTCCTTCCCTTTTAACCAACTCAAGGCAGCTTCTCCTTTGTCTTTCTTCTATTATTGTCGCTATTTGCTTTTCACTGTTTTCTTCCTTGGCCGCAGTCAAATATCAGATAGCTTTATTCCTGAAGTTGATTATGCCAATGATTTTTTCCATTACATTCTTTGTACAGAGTGTGGGTATTAACTGTGGAAGTTAACATAAATGTACAGCCAATTTTGTGTACCACTTCACAGTTTTCCTGAAGAGTGACGGATATGATGGCATTTTGTCAGAAGGTCTGTTTCCTTTGTTGTAGTCAATAACGACTGTAGGTTTTATGTACACAGAGCAGCTTTTAGTCAGAGCTGTACAAACCATGCAGCTGGGACTGAAATAACACTAGCATAGTGTGACAAAAATAACCACACCACACCACGTCAGTCACTTTGACCAAAAGCTCTTAAGATTACAATATTTGCATTGTGGGTATGATAATACCAACGAATCTCAATTTAGTAGCCTAATAGACACAAAACTGATTAAAAAACGTTCTGGCCCAGGGGTACACAGCTAAATACGCCAGCAGATAACATGTTAACGAATATGTCAAGTCTCTGGTAAAAGAGAATGTTACCAGTGCTGTCTCTGTGACTGTGCTGAACAGTTCTAGAGAACCATATCATAATTAACCAGGGTGTAAACGTTTAATAGAAGAAAGAAATTTCCAACTGTATTGCAATTATTAGTGAAACTAAGAAGCATTTTGTAACCTTGGATCAATTAATGAATTTACCATGACAAGGGAAAAATATAATTGTTGGCCCTCTTCTGTTTTTTGTGTAGTTTTCTTTTAAATTTTATTTAAAATGATAAAGTAGGGATAACAAATATAAACATTTATTATTATAAATACAACTGTAGTATAGCAAAATTGAAAGTTAAGAGCATGGAAATGTGTGAAACTCTTATGGTCAGAGGGGAAAGGCGATGTGGAGGGAGTCGCTGTGAGATGTGAGAAGAGAATTGTAGTTATCAGCGATGGTGTTGCCAACCTATGAATATCATTTATAACAGTAACAAAAACTCGTGACTGTTAAGGTTTGTAATTGTGTCACCGCGAATCTCTGTGTGTGTGTGTGTGTGTGTGTGTGTGTGTGTGTGTGTGTGTGTGTGTGTGCCTACAGTCACACAGCTGTCTTTAAAAAAGAATTATACGTTTACTGTTTCCGACAAATCAAATAATAATAATAATAATAATATTGTAATTGTTTTACTATACAAATCAAGCAAATAATATGTACTGTTCACACATATCAGAATTTATTGCTGTTACATATCAGAATGTTTTATAAACATATCTGAGTGTTGTCTGGCTCTGTCATTGTGTACTGCTGAGACGTAAAAACTACAGCCTTTCTGACCGTTCTTATTGCAATGGAATTTGCAAACTTCCACTCCTTAATTACACGCAACTATCTCTACAGTTTCTCATTACATAAAAGAATGCGTTCTTCATATTAATTTAATTGCAAGAATCTTTTTAATCCTGGACATCAAAAAATTGTCCTGTGCTTCCCATGCTTGACTATGAATAACTTTGTCTTTGCTAGTTGAAGGAAAAGTATACATTTTATCAAATCTCATTACTGGATAACACAAATAATTACAATAATACATAATTACAGAATAAAAACTACCAATAGAAATAAACTAAAAAATTAAATAACTAATAAAAATGAGGGACTGTAAAACAACGATAAAATTTATACTAAATTGAAATAATAATAACAAATGCAAGACTGAGATAGTACGTCACACAGTAACTATCAATGTACGTGTAACTAAAACATCACACACAAGATGGCAATACCTTCACTTGCTTACCAGCTGATTCTCCGGTACCCTCTCCCGCCATTCACAATTTCAAAGTGGACTCGTCCATCCATAAATTGGTTTCTGCGCATATGCCCTTAACTTTCAATTTTACTATAACATAGTGTAACACTCATTTTTGCAGGTGACCTGACAGGAGGACCATGTTTTTAAATTCACTTTTTCTTATGTAGAAATACAACTAACCAAAGATGTATTCTTTACAGTTGTATGCTATTGTTTGTTCCAGTTACATGACTTGACAGCAGTGAATAGTGACATCCCCGAAGAAGTGGATTCTGCTAAGAAGCATGAATATACAAATAAATTATTTCTGAATCAGTCTGTTTCCTCCCTTTCACCTGCTTAAAAAAAACACTCCATAAAAACTCACAAAAATAAAAAACACCAGTGTGATGTTTGTACAAAAACGTTTACTTCAGCAGGTTATTTGACAAAACATAAATTAATACATTCTGGTGTTAGGAAGTACCAATGTAACATTTGTTCAAAATCATTTACTCAGAAAGGGAATTTGTCACAACATATATTAATACATGATGATGTTAAGAAGTACCAATGTAACATTTGTGCAAAATCATTTACTCAGGCAAGGACTTTGCGACAACATAAATTAATACATGCTGATGTTAAGAAATACCAATGTAACATTTGTGCAAAATCATTTACTTGGCCAGGGACTTTGACACAACATAAATTAATACATGCTGCTGTTAAGAAGCACAATTGTAACATTTGTGCAAAATCATTTACTCAGGCAGTGACTTTGCGACAACATAAATTAATACATACTGATGTTAAGAAGTACCAATGTAACATTTGTGCAAAATCATTTACTCACAAACGGAATTTGTCAAGACATATATTAATACATGATGATTTTTTGAAGTACCAATGTAACATTTGTGCAAAATCATTTACTCAGAAATGGAATTTGTCAACACATATATTAATACATGATGATGTTAAGAAGTACCAATGTAACATTTGTGCAAAATCATTTACTCAGAAAGGGAATTGGTCACGACATAAATTAATACATGCTGCTGTTAAGAAGTAACATCTGTGCAAAAAATCATTTACTCAGGCAGTGACTTTGCAACAATATAAATTAATATATCCTGATGTGAAGAAGTATCAGTGTGATGGTTGTACAAAACATTTAATTTATTAGGAAAGGTGTTTGCGACAACATAAATTAATACATGCTGGTGTTAGGAAGTACCAATGTAACATTTGTGCAAAATCATTTACTCAGAAAGGGAATTTGTCAACATATTAATACATGATGTTAAGAAGTACCATTGTAACATTTGTGCAAAATCATTTACTCAGGTAGGGACTTTGTCACAACGTAAATTAATACATGCTGATGTGAAGAAGTACCATTGTAACATTTGTGCAAAATCATTTACTTAGGCTGGGAATTTGTCACGACATAAGTTAATACATGCTGGTGTTAAGATGTAGCAGTGTGATGGTTGCACAAAAAAATATTTACTCTGTCAAGGTATTTGCCACAACATAAATTAATACATGCTGATGATAAGAAGTGACAATGTAAAATTTGTGCAAAATCATGTACTCAGGCAAATAGTTTGCACAACATAAATTAATGCATGCTGCTGTTAAGAAGCTCTAGTGTGATGTTTGTACAGAAACGTTTACTCATGGAAGTTTGTTGCAAAAACATAAATTAATACATTACAGAATTAAGATATACCAGTTTGAAGTTAAAAAAATTTTCTTATGCATGTTTTGCCACCACAAATTAATACATATGTTATTAAGATATATGGGATGAAGATATGCTATTTATCTCAATGCATGTAGTATTGATTTTGATCGTTCTTTACTGTGAACATATAACAATTAGTGATGCAGCCACCAAAATACCCAACAACACTGTAATCAAGAAACATATGTATATTCTTTATTTTTTTGTTAGTGTTTCTTTACTTACATCTTGAATTACTTGAGAATATAATGAAATAACTATGTATACATAGGTATGGAGTAAGCAAGATTTATACTTACAGAATTGGTGTGTAAAAAAGTATTTTGTATAATAATTGGTACTAGTACAGTTTATCCAATAAATGCTATTTCTGGTCATATGTGAATTAATTAAAGTTAAGTAATATTTACAGTGGTAAATGTTATAGATGTGTTTAGCTGTATTATCACTGACCATAATTATGATACAGAAAACTTTCCAGCATGTGAAGAAAAATAGTCAGTTTTCTATTGCCTATTTCTTGTATACAAAGATTCTTTTTCTTAGTTAATATAATGTTTTATGTTTACTATAGTGTGTTATGTACAAAATTTTCAAGACCTAATGTATAAATTAAATCTATTCAGAGTGCTTCCAAGAAGAAAATAAGATATGTGGGTTATTTTCAAACAAAAGCCTGTCATAATAATAATGCAGAACATTGATAATGGCCATGCAATTGACTGTCTTTTGTGTGAAATTGAAATGTAGGACTATATTAATATGGAACATTATACAACGAATAACACATTTCATGAAATTGTTGAGAGAAGTCAGCGTTCACTAATTATTATTAAATTATTAACAATAATTGTTTAACAAAAGCATTAATGATATTTTCATTTGTGTACATAAATGTGAACACTTTCAGTCTGCTGCCTAAGTATGTGCTGACAGGACAGCATGTATGTGGTCTGAGTGAGCAAATCTCAAACATGCCTCTGGCAATAGTATTTCATATGGTGTACTTTCAGTGTAATATTCAGCTTTTCAGACTATCCCTTTAGTTAGTTTTGTATCAGTAATGTAATTGTATTACTCTTTACTAGTTATAATTGTAATTACAAGTCAAGATATATCTCTTCATAAGTTTGTTGAATCATTATGTCCAGGGTTTCAGGGATGTTTCCTGTTCATGTAGATGATAGTATCTAATATTGACATGTGGTGTATTTTTATTGATGGAAAATATCAGGAGCTGGGAGTAGAAAGGGGGAATATGAAAATCATGGTGTCATGAAATCGCATTTAAAGTTTGTGAAACTCTCAGGATAGAGAGTGTGAATTATTATTTCAGTATTTAAAAACAGATTCTGATTAGTTTACACTTTTATTTTTAAATAATTAGTGATAAGTAAAAGAAAAAATAGTAATATAAAATATATTTGCCCTTACTCCTCCAATATTACAGCACTAAGCTCTCAGATAGTTTTATGCAGTCTTTATATTTCAATGCTATTTACAAAATACTAAGGGCGAATATATGTGATAGTGGTATTACCATGTTCTTAACATGTTGGAAAATAGGACTCTGTAAAAAAATGTAATTTTTTTTATTCACCCTTTCTCCTCCAAGCTCCTGATGTTTAGAGTGTTAAAAAAGAAGTTAGCAACTGACAGTCATGTAGATTTCTAGATTTTAAGATTAATTCAAAGGTGTGTATATTTTGGGGGATTTACCATAAGATTTTTGTTTGTGTGTGCCTGTAATTTTTAACTTTATTTTGTGTTATTTAAAATAGTGTGTATATGTCGTAGTGTTTAAATATATAGTGTGTATATATATATATGTTATATAGTGTATATACTGCAATATATCTGTTTTTGAAATCACTCCAATTTTTGAAACCTGTATTTAAAAACCACATTATTCTGCACTCATAAGAGTAAACTAGCTCAATTATGAGCATTTAAAAGGAATTTTAGTTGAATGAATTATTGTAATATAGAAGTAGTTATGAAATCTATTAATATTGCTTTTTCATGTTTGTCACTATTATATACCTGTTTTTTTCAAAGCAGTGTGTGTGTCAAAAAACTCAAATTTATTTAATGAAAATAAACATATCGGTATCGAGGAACCACACATGCCTTCCAGGTTCTAATAAATTATAAAATGACTTTTAATATGTACATTCAGAATTAAACCAAGTATATCACCATGTTTTTTGGTAAAAACACTGAGAAAGATAATCAAACAACGAATTGTACCTAGTTATTAATTTTTTAAAAATAAAGAATTAATTTTATTAAATTATATTTTATGTAAACAACGCCAAAGAATGGGAATACCGCCCAGCGTTTTATCTGTGAATTTCTGAAAATGTAAATTTATTTTACTTAAGTATCCGTGGTTACATAGCATGGAACAATATCAATTGTCAATATATTATTGAAAGTTTTAAGTTTTCGGTCAAATCAATTTATAACACCAATAAAAATTACCCCCTCCCCCTACAACTACCCTTTTCATTTATGAATATGTGATCTACCTTTCTACAGTGGATTATTATGACCTTTTCAGGATACTTTATTTATCAAAATTAAGTACTGTACTCTTGTAAAAACATAAAATGTTCCAGGTAAACTACCCCTTCCCCTTAAACAATTTTCACCAAAATCAATATGCCTTGAGGGGGGCAGGAGATCAATTCCGTCTCAGAGCTCTTAAAATTTCATAATCACTGAACGTAGGCCTCGTTCTAAGCCAGTTGCGTATGTGTTAAAATAAGGTTTACAGACAACTGTAGAAACAAAATAAATTACAATATTTACAAATTAATAAAATAACGTGAGAGGGTTCCAACCTTCAGGCTTAACCTTTCAACCTAATTTTATGCGTTTTTCAAAATTTTGAAGAATTGGAACTGGACCCCCTCCACATTAAATACTCCCCCTCAATAAGGAAATATTTATTTGGAAAGACTCACATAATATTTGTAACATTAGAAATTATTCCACTTAATATGTTAATATGAATTCTAGTATTTTGTTGCCCATGACGTGTCCGGTATTATTAATAATTAATATTTCAATTCCAACGCGGACTCAGGTATTTTAGATACAATTTTTAAAATTTTCATCAGAAGCGTCTGATGACTTTCGCAATGAGCAAAAACTGGTTTAGGCAATATAGGTAAAAATTAAAAAAATTGTATCTAAACTATATACTTGTGTTTCACGTTGGAATTGTGTAAGTTGTTAGTATGAAATAAGACTCAGCTGATGGCATTTCTGTGTCATCCCTTCCTTAAAAACACAGTAGTAGCATAACTGATCGACTGTGGGAAGTGGAAGCAAAAGACGTGGGCATGTAAAAGACGTGTACAACATGAAGCAAACTAATATTTTCTTTTGTCTTCTTTGTGTTGATGGCGACTGCTGTTGGTGATCACAGCCATATTATTCTATCAATGCAGTAGTCGCGGTGCTGTTGCTGACCTGACTCAAGGCAGCCTTCATTCCTCTAGTATCACCTGGCCTACTCGTAAGTTTTTTTTTAATTGGTTTCAACACAAATGACATTAACGTACTATCCAATGTCATTTGACCCTCAACTGTTGACAACAAGCTCCTTGGGGATTAAAAAAAAAAAACTCGATTAATTTTTTCTAAAAGTTAAGTTGACTTCTTTTTTATGTGAAAGAACGGTTTTTCCGCTTATTTACTACCGGTTAAAAAAAACAGTTTTATATGAGGTAATCTGATGACTCATTTCAGTGTAATAACACATTATTTCAAACTTTACATGCTTTACTTAAAATTTATGTGCTGTCTGTTGGTTTGGTTTTTTTTTTTAATTCCAAGTTATGAGGTTTTTGTCATCTCTTCTTTAGATTTGAGTGGCATGACATTGCAACATGAAGAAGTGTTTCTTAATCTTCTTCTTTAGGCTGTTGACCTTACGATCCGTTGCGCACTCCTTGGTCCGACCATTTTTTTTTGTCTTCTAATATTCCACCGTCCAATATTTTCATATTATTTATAAACCAACATTTCTTTCGGCATCCTATTCTTATGCATCCCATCAACATGGTCTGGTCAATCCTGTCTGTATTGCTTTATCCTTTCGTTTAAGTTGTACATTCCAAGCATGTTCCTTACATAATCATTTCTTAGCCGGTCCCTCCGTGATACTCCTAGTATTGGTCGTAAAGATCTCATTTCACTAGCTTGTATCCGGCTTTGGGTCTTTGCATTCAGTGTCCAAGTCTCAGTGCCATTAAGGCCGCATGGCATCATTTTATAAAACGTCAAAAGAGAACTTTCCATTCAGTATTCTTCTTCTCATTCCACACGTGATTAAACTTCTGTTTTTTTTCCACATCTATCTCACCAAGATAAGACAAGTCACATAGAAGGAACCTGAATGAATGCACTTGCTCAATTAGTACTGACTAGTTTACACCTTCCAGGAAAGTAACCTTTAAAAGCCATGGACTTAGTCTCGATAACAGAAATTTCCAGACCACACATCGCGATTATCTGCTGCAATTCATAGAGGGCCCTCTGCAGGCTATTTTCATTGCCTGCTATTATGACCTGATCATCAGCAAACATCAGAGTTTTGACGAAATTACGTTCACTGAAACTGTCACTGAAGTTCAATATTTCTAGCCTCTGTTTTCATTCTCTAACAGAGAGTCCAAATATAAATGAAATAGTGTGGGTGAAATGCAACACCCTTGTCTGACCCCTTTATTTGTCACCTCATTAAGGACTTCACTAAATTCAGTTTTTACAATGATCTCTGTGTTCTTGTAAATGCTCCCGATGACATCTATTAGGTACTTTGGTACACCTCTTCTGCCCATGACAAGTGTTTCTTAGTTTCTAGAGTAACTACGTCATCTGTCACCAATCTACTGGATGTTAAAGTTATTACACACATGGACACATTGAGTTAAAGTTGTACTGTCTGGTTATACACATACTATGTGGTATATGTTAGATATCTGGTGGTCACTGAAACCTGTCTGTCTCACAAAAGGCTGTCGAGCCAGTGATGATGATGGTGACATAATTGTAGAAACTGATACACAACTCTATGGTATGAAGAATGAAGCAGTTAATATACAGGGGGAGCTAATTAGTCTCTCCGAGGTTAGGAGCATAAGAGCAGACGTAATTATAATGGAGTCCACAAACTGTCTATTCTATAAGGACCATGAGACCCATTACCATAAGCAGTAGAATGAATGAATTAGACATCGATCAATGGTTTACCGATGTTGTAGACAAAACAGCCCCTTTAAAATGAGACTATTCTGGCTGTTGCACCAGAATTTACGATATTCAGTGGAGTAGTAGAATCATCAGATGGAAGCCATGGAAAGGGATAAAAGGATGAGAAAGACAGATGATGGGAGATGCACAGGATAGAGGAAACTGGCCCAGTGGCGTAACTAAACGTCTTCAGTCTTCGTTCGAAAGCAGCGATACAAAACATTGATTCTATGTAGCATCTAGGTATCAATGAATCTAGGTAGAATTGGTGAAGAAAGGCCTTTTTTCTCCGCATGAGTTACAGCATACGAGGTTTACTGCAGTCTGCGATATTTTGTTCTATATATATATATATATATATAGGCGGGGTTCCCACAGCTACTGCCGCATCCCGCATGTCAGTTTCCCTATCAAATTATTCTGTGTATCTTCATTCTTCAGATTCTTTTCTTCCATACTCCGTTCGATCCCTTCTATCCATTTTAATCTAGGTCTGCCTCTTTTTCTTCTGTTGCTAGGTCTGTATTTGAACACACTAACAGGTATTCTTTCTTCACTGATTCTCATTAGGTGTCCATACCAGGAAAGCTGTTTACGTTTTATATATTCTATTAGTTTCTTTTCTATTTGTTCTTTCCCTTATTACGTTATTTCTTACACGTTCCAGACGAGAAACTCTGGAAGCTCGTCTAAGATAGTACATTTCTACAGCTTCAATCTTCCTGCGGTTCTTTTCGTTGTTTGTCCAACATTCTGACCCATAGGTGGTAATTGGTTCAACAATGGCTTTATAAATATCGATCTTTGTTGGTAGGCCAATTTTGGTGGACCATAAAAGTGAGTTTAATTGGCGTATGATGCTTTTTCCTAAAAGTAATTGATGTCTTATGTCTTCACCACATATTCCATCATCGCTAGTTATACTTCCTGAATATTTATACTTTTCACATTTCTTTATGGAAGTATTATCTGATAACTGAAGATCTGATATTCGACTTCCTGTGGCTAAGTACTCTGTTTTTTTTTAAGTTTATGTTTAATCCCCATCCATCTAATAATACTTTTCTCATAATATAAGTGATATCTTCATCATTGGCTATCACCACTTGATCATCTGCGAATAAAAGAGTGTATAAACACTTCTCTTCTAATTCTATTCCCATTCTGCTGCACTTGTTTTTCCATGTCTCCAGTGCTCCTTGTATATATACTTTAAATATAGTGGGAGACAAACAACATCCTTGTTTCAGTCCCTTACTAATATTAAACGACTCGGACACTTCTTGTCATATTTTCACTCTGGCTTGAACGTTTTTGTAGATGTTATATACACTTCCTACGTATATGGGGTTAATACCACTAATTTCTAAAGCTTCAAATAATTTGACTAGTGGGACGTTCTCATAAGCCTTTTCGAGGTCTATAAATACCAAATGTGTTTCTAAATTCCTTTCCATTCGTTTCTCAATTATTTGTCACAACGAAAATATGTTGTCGACACAGGATCTTCCCGCTCTAAATCCACTCTGTTCTTCCACATTACCAATTTCTCCTTCAATTCTGTTTCTTAGGATTTTACCAGACAGCTTTCCTATTGAACTAGTTGCACTAATCCCCTTGTAGTTATTACAATCTTACTTATTCTCTTTTTTTATACATAGAACTAATCAAAGAGATGTTAAAATCTTGTGGTAATTCTTCTCCTTTAATCCTGTGTTTCTCCTTTAATATTTTGTTCTATCTTGGATAATTTTACTCTGTCAACTGGCTCAGTATATCTTTAAACCCCTAGTTACAAGATCTCCATCCTCTTTTTACCTCTTGCGACAGGCGTTTACTCGAATATTTTCAATCGCCACCTTGAATCGTTAATTCTTTTATATGCCTCCATACTAGATACGTCCCCATACTGGGCCACCTCATTACCCCTTCTCAAAGTTTTGAGGAAAATTTTTTTTTTTTGAAAAGGGGAAGGCGTCCCGTAATATTTAAAACTAGGCCAATGACCTAGACGAAGTCTAAAATGTACCAGCCCCATTGTGACAGGACTTGGAAATGAAACAGCCTGATTAACATGACAAAATTTATTAACGTTTGATTTCAAGTGGTGTAAAGCGTCTCACATACTAAATATACATGTACAATAAAACTCTAACAATAATTTCTCTTGGGCATCCTTGAGTTTTTTTAACTTACATCTGCTCTTAAATTACATGGATGCACACAATTTTACAATAAATCTGAAATAATCTACGTAAAACACAACATTAATATCATGCAAATACATCATGGATTTCCCTCGCAATAATTAAATACATGTAGTGAGATATATATACCTTAACCCATAGAAAGATAAATTTTTGTGTGCCCTTTTCATAACAGCCTAACACACACACACACACATATATATATAAACATATCTTCCCATCAGTTCACCATCATGTTACAGGAGGCATCAATTCCTGAAATTTTTTGACCCCACTGTATAAAAAGTACTAATTATCAGAGGCATTTTATTTTACCACTAGCAGATTCAGTGATAAAAACCGCATAAGAAAAGTACCACATTTTTTGTTTATACATTCATAACAATAACCTCCAATTCTAACACAACAGTTTTCTTCAGTTATACAAATCAATTGCGCAACAGAAGATTCTAAACCTTTAACAGGTCGCTCCAATTGTTACTCTGTATTCAGCTGTAAGAATTGATGAGCCAATGATGTAGAATTGGGCTGTATAATTATTTTATACATCTTTGGTCCCCCCCACCACTGACTTATTCATTCATTATTTTCAAGGACTTTCTCAGAAGCCACCTGCAGTAAATATCCTGTGTTTTGGCTATCGTACTATAAACGGTATTTCTTATCACACGATGTCTGTCTTTCTCTCTCACTCACTCTCTCTGCCTAAATGTAAACCAGAAAGTCTCAACAGCTTCATAAGTAACATGTTATACAACACATTACATGCAGAATTTTATACAACCTCAGTTATGTTCAACTATTCCAGTGTAACCGTGTCGTAGTTAACATTAATTCGCCATATTCCCAACAGATCCCAGTTCCATTGAATTTTTGCAAAATAAGCACATTCGTTATCACAATTAGCAGTGCGATCGCGGTCATTCAACGATGTTATATACACACGAGAATAATTGTGACAGATGGATGGCAGTGTATGAAATAAGATTGTCGCATGTAAATTGCATTACACAAGGGTACTTGGTCACAAAAATCGAAATTACTGTTTGATACAGTTAGGACTATAGTTTTTACCTACACTTATGTGCAGGGCCCGGGCTTAGGTTAATGGTGCCCTGGGCAAAACTTAACTCAGACGCCCCCACCCACACTAGATTTTAAGGAGAAAATAAAATCATCAATTTTAATGACTAAAAATGTTTTATTTAATTCTATTAAATACATATTATTTCAATAGCCCAAAACAACTAACTGTCATATACCTTCAAAATATTTAAGAAATACAAAACTTTTAAATTAGGTTACAGATTTTTTCCTAGCATTCAGTTTAGCAAATCTATTTCATTTAATTAATTATGTAAAATTACAATAGTTGGAAAAAAACACAAAATAGTAGTAACACATCTTCAAAATTTTTATAAGCAAAAAAAATGTTAAATGATTGTTTTTTCCTAGCTTTCAGCTTAGCAAATCTATCAATGATTTCTGTAAAATTTGTTTTCAAGGTGATGTCTCTCTCACAGCACATTAATACTAGAGTTGAGCTTTCTGTCTGAAAGGGTAGACCTTTTCGATTTCTTCACTCTTGTCAGTACAGAAAATCCTCTTTCAGCAGTACAGTTCGCGATTGGTAAGGTGAGGAAGATCCTTAAGGCTATTTCCAAGTTAGGAAATGTGATACCCAAGTTGTTCTGTTTAATGCGTGTAAACATTTGTGGTATCCGTTGTATCTGTTCCAAATCAATATTAGCTTTAAAGTGGCAACATTCATTTGGGAAATTACATTAATGTTATCATCATAAAACTGAGTCAACTTTGTAGCTGCTTTTATTATCGCTTCATTTAAAGTTTCTGATAATAAAAGTGTCAATATTTCAAATCGATCCACCAAAGCATCATACGATTCTCTCCTCCTTGCTAAGTTTACTAATCTAACACCTCTTAGATTACAGTTCTGAATGATACAATAAAACCTCAATGATCGTTTTTGACAGGGATGGAAAATCAAAATGATTAATATAGGAAAATAATAATAAGCAGAAATCGAATAACAATTTAAAGTTAAGAATAATATAACAACGTTTACTGTAGAGCTGTATTCTTGCCTGTCATGCGTATTACTTTTGACTGCTAACAACGCGGACTACAAATTTGGTTGAAATAACGAAATTTAAACAGGTATTTTAAAACATTAATTTTTTCGATGAAAATGTATTTTTGAAGTTTTAATTTAAAGCGTCTGGATAGCAGATAGTTGTGGAAAATAATTTACATCATAATATTCCTTCCCCTGTGACATTCAGCAAGAGAAGGAGGCGATGCTTTATCAGTTCCCACATTCATAACTTGTGCTGATACTTTGCTCTCAAACCAACCAAAATGTTTCCCCTTTTCACTTCTGACCTTCATTTTTGTGTTGGGAAGGAAGATATTTGGTGTAAATTGTCAATGAAAATCTCGATCTCTCTTCCCCTTCGTATAAATTTGACCACCATATAAAGCTCTTTATTGAGGAGCACTATATAGGGGTTTTACTGTATTGTACAATTGGTGATATCACCTGGTCAACTCACTGTTTAATTGACGCTATAACAAAGGAACACTGTTTATTGACAAGGCTACAGTATGGTTGTTTATGGAGTCCAAAGCAACGTGAACCCACCTATCAATTTGTTTGTGTTTGTAGTCATGGTTTTCTGTACTGCTTAATTATGCACGTGACTCTATAAGAGACACGTAGACAACGCTTCTTTGTTAACTTGTGTTGTGATCGAGTCCCCCTAGCATACTGTGCCAGCGATTGCAATCAAATACTGCAGAATTTAAGCTGACAAATTCCATCAATTGATGGACAAGTAAACCTGTGAATTCAAGTTGTCCATATGAACAAATGCATTTGTGGCCAAAAACGTATTCACTTTAAAAGTTACCAGGCGTTAGATTGAAGCTTGTACAGTCCCATACATGTGCACGCGCCCACACACACCATTAAGAAGTGACCTGCCGATAAATCACTCGTTAACAGTTTAAGATAGCCTGTTCCTGAGATAGCATGTTTCAGGACGCCCTGTTAAAGTGAATAGGCCTTAAAATTGTTCGTTAATGGAGATAATTTTGGTATGTGAAGTAACTAATGGCCATTAAAACAGCGATAAACTTAAAATTTTGTTAGCTGTTGGTTCGATGTGTGTTGTTAATTACTCATTAAATAAAATATATATGCAAAAATTTGGTCACTTCCTATGTTCAGAAAATTTAGTTTGAATGTTCAGTGTTGTTTGAAAAAAAAAATGCAAATATAAAGCCTAATATATACGAAAATATGTAAAATCTTATAAAGCATAAAAAATAGTCCAAACAGAAACTACAATAACCAAACGAAAAATAAAATAACTTTAAATACAGAAAATAATTACAAAATACACACAAAAAGAAAGAAAATTAAGAGAGGTTTGTGAAACGGTGAATTAAAAAGTCACTTTATATGCTTGATAATTTGTAATTATGAGCCTATTATAAACAGTATCTTATACAAACAGAAGCAGCATGACAAGTATGATAATCCGCCCAAGTATGATAATACGCCATTAGGTAATATTAACAGTAAGATGAGCGTTAACATATTAACATAGAGCTGTCATATTTCCAACTCCAGAAACGAAAAAGTTTTTACTTTTTTTTTTAGTCTTCACAATAATGTTAAGTTTAATTAATGTTTATAAATTTATTAATACACTGCTTAGGAGTATAGAGGTGAGGAAGATTAAGTTGATAGGGCATGTGATCAGACATAGTGCTTTTTTAACTAACATCTTGGAGGGCAAAGTAGTGGGGAAGAAGCCCAAAGGAAGACCAAGAACTGCATACTTCTGCAGCACAATGAGTGTCGTGAATAGTGGGTCCTATGGAGAAATGAAGAATATCGCAAGGGATAGAGTGACGTGGCTACAGCGACAAGGCATTGCCTTTAGGAGTTAAAAAAAAAAAATTTAATAATAAACTTTACTATTATTCACTTTCGGCTCTTGTAGCCGCCATGTTGTTTGCTACCAACTTTAAAATTGTACGTACCGGGTCCAGGTGCTCGTTGGACGAGCTGAAAAAACAAGATGGTTGTTTTGAAATGACTAATAATTCACTTTTCAATCAAATTTATCTTATTTATTTTCAATCCAAATTCATCTTTTCTATAAAATAAAACGCTAGGCAAACCATCATGAAATACAAAAAACCGAGCCTTTACTCCGCTCTCCTTTACACATTTATTTCTTGTGTTACTATATTCTCATTACTGGATTTACAAAACATAAAAAAATGGCTACTAACAAAATAAAATAGCTACAAACTTAAATGTATTGTTGTTCACAAACCAGCGCTCCTTATTTATTATTCTTTATTCATGCACCCATTCATACCCCTTTCCCTTATGTGAGGTCTCATTTTTAAATATAATCATAATGTTGAAATTTTGGTTTTAGCCCTTATTTAAAGATTGTTCTTCCCCCCATTTTGTTACTTATCTTGAAATTCAGTCCAGAAGACGTCATATTGCTCCACACGCACTACATAGATTATTTCATAATTTTCACTGACTTTACATGTTTTTAAACTGTTAATCCACTCTAATTAAGATTTATATTTTTTGTTACTTAACATTTTTTACAACTTTTATATGTGCGGGCAAGACGAAACACTGTGCTCAGCCGGCGGACGAGCAAATGGCTCACGTTCGTATTATTTAGATGTTCATGGCCGACTGCCTTTGTTCTCAATGCAGAACGCTGTCGATGCTGCATCCACGCCTTATATTGCAAGTAATTTTTGCACTGACATCATGGCGTGACCTCTGACTTACACACTTTACAGGTCACTTAGCTAAAAATAACTGTTCCTCATGTGTCTGGAGTTGACCTTGAGACAAATTCACTCGCTGCATATTACGTCATCCTAGTTTATGAATAAAATTTGTTTATTTTCCCTTAACTCAGAAAATTCACAGGTTTCGTTAGACGAATCGTCGATGCAGAACTCAGGTTATGGGTGTAACGTAATAATTAGGTTAACACATTTTTATGTTACTGAACAAATATGATTTACTTTAATCCAAAATTACTTTCCTACTTTCTCTTTTCTTTATATATGTTAATTCATTATTTCTATGTGATATAAGATTTCTCTATACTAATTTATCTTTGCAAACCAGTACTTTACAGTTGCTTTCTTTCTCTATATACACACACTCTCTCACTCGTCACAATGCGGAAAACCCCCCATTTATTTATAGACTGGAGATGGAAATTCTTTTCTTTTGCCACGTGGTCGATTCTCTGAAGTTCCATGGTGTATTTTTCTGCGAATTTATGTGATGGTACTAGCGTGTACCTAGCACCACTACAGGCTGTTCCCCAAAAGTTGTACATTGAGTGATTAAAACGGGTTGCCTAATCTGACCCGTTACAATACCCCCCAATGAGAGGTTTTATGCCGAAGCATAAAAACTCTCATTGCCTAAACTGAAGAGGACCAGTTAGGATATGGCACCACGATCCCCCTTACTTCTTCACTAAAGTCATGGGTAACTTACTCCCCTAGTCCGGTGATTGCGGCCGCTATATCACCAGACTCTGAAACATTCAATAAAAACATCAATAACTGGCCTTTCACAATACCATATCCTCAACTGATTTGGTTCCCCTTAGTCGTACTGGTTTGTCTTTTGCAAAGTACTGATTTCTGATCTTACGTGTCTACCTATACAACATAGAAAAGTATTTACTATAAACATGTACTCCAATCTTAATTACACTATATAGGTTATATTTTTCACAACCCCTTCTGCTCAAAGTAAATATTCCCCATATTTCATTAAACAAACATTTCAAACTTAAGGTTGAACAACAATCACAAACATTATATAACTTCAGTCCTAACCTTGAATTTGCATTAAAATTACAAACATTACCCCTTTAAATTTTCTTTACTTACTTTAACCACCAATTTTTTAATCCTCATTTCCTTTTATTTATTTACCATTTCTCATTCGATGTAAATCTCAACAAAAATTTAAATTTATTATCAAATTCATCTTTTATCATTTTGAATTAATTTAATAATTTCAAATTAATTTAATTACATTATTTAAAACATTTTAAATTACTTCACTTACATTATAAAAATTCCATAATGTCAATTACTCCATCAAACTAAAATATTATCATTGTAAAAAAAATGACTCAGACCTGTAACTGGATTACATCAAATACAATGTACACCTACAAAGTGTATCTGCAGATACCTTGTAATAACAAAAACATAACCTACTACACAAGTACATTTAAACACAATACACCTTTAATTTCAACTCTCTATTGAATCTTCCAATTGTTTCATCATAATTTCTATTCTGAATTTCTATTTCATATTTTCGTCTATTCATTCAGGTGATTCCCAGTCAGTAATACTAATCTGATTTACTTTACGGGCATCTAGACCTAACCTCACTCTCACCTTCTTCTTTATATCAACAACTAGTGGATTTGAAATAGGGTGACACCGTTCTCTCAATTATATTTCCCTCCACCATTTTCTCTAACTCTGCTTGAACCTCTTCTTTTAGAATAAGGCACCGAATAACTTCTTTGTACAAAAGGTGTGTGTTCCCGTACTTTCCGCTACACTCATAGTTCCTGGCCCTTCCAGGTAACTCCGCCAACACCTCTTACATTCCAAATCTGCCCTTAACTCCTCGTGTTGGGGCCTCCCTACAACTCCACCCTCATTAAAAAAATTATGTGCTCTATTCTCCCATATTCGCTGTTTACTTTCATCTCTCCCTTCCTCCTGCCTACTTTCCCCGCTTCTGTGTCCCCACTACTGACCCATTTTTGTATAACTTTTATTCCCAAAATTCTTATTTTGTCTAATACCCGCTCAAAACTAAGTCTGACTGGCTTTATGTCTTATTAACAAATCATTACCCCAAAATCCATCTTTTACAACATTTTACATTATTTTAATCATTTCGAATTACATTATAAAAATTCATAATTACATACTGTCAATTGCTCCCTCAAATAAAAACATGATTACTGTCATAAACTCAAAACTACAAACATTGATCACACAACATACAATGTACATAACAATGTAATTACTTTGATTGCAATATCTTTACCATTTATTATACAATTCAATTCAAAATAAATTTCTCAAATTTATTACCAAAGTTTCATATCTTTTAAATTAATTTGCCCATCTCAAATTAATTCAATGTAAGTTACTGTAAGTTATAGCTCAAAACACTAAGTTACTTTAATTACATTATTCAAAACAATTTCAATTCATCTAATTCCCTCATAAAATTTACAATTACATCCTGTTAATTATTTAGTCAAATGAAATATTATTATTATAAAATCAATCCCTACTACAAACATTTTTTACATAAAATACTGTGTACAACATAACCTATTACACAAATACATTTAATAACAATACACATTTATATACAATCTGTTTTACATTAATAGTCATTGTTTACCAAAAAATCATTCCTTTATTCAGCCAATTTCCAAAAACCACTCTCATAATTAAACGTTCATTAACAACAACTATCTAACCTCCATCATCAAAAATTAGTCTTATACCCAGATTACACATTTCGGTTTTGTTTACATACATTATATTCTCTTTTTTAATATAATGTCCCTTTACATCTGCTTTATCCATTATACCATAGTAATAATTCCCAGGGTTACCCCCCATTATTATTTTATCATAAGATCTGTCAAGATTAAATTTTTGGCCCCGTTTCCCTTGGTATTTTTATTTATTTTTTTTTATACAATTAAGTATTTTCTCACTTCATCATTATTATCCTCATCTGCTACTAATACCCCCATTCTGTCCCCAGGTAAGTATTTTTTCCCTATGATATAATCATTATTTACAACTGATCTAATTTTGTCACAAGGTAAGTCCTTAATTTTATCAACTCTCTCTCTATTTATAATGTCTTAACTCTTCATAATCTCTATTCACCTTAAATATTCCTCTCTCTCTCTCTCTCTCTCTCTCTCTCTCTCTCTCTCTCTCTCTCTCTCTCTCTCTCTCTCTCTCTCTCTCTCTCTCTCGCTCATAATACCTCTTCCAACCCAATTTCACATTTTCATTCCATACAGAGGGCAATACAACATTAAAATACCATCTGGCCTTACCAGATACACAAAAACAACTTACTGGACTATTTGCCAACCCATCGTCACCCAAATATCCTATTGAGAAAATCTTATCCTCTAACAACAACACTTGTGAAGCCTTTTCTTCACATATAACCAGGGAAAAATCTGCCCCCTGCCCACGAAGTTCACTCTCTTCGTACTCCCTCACTAATACTCCTCTAACCTCAACTCTCAATATATTCTCGTTATCACTACCATTACTTAATGTATCACTTTTTGATACCTCATTGTCAACTATATTACCCTTATTACTTGTTATTTCACTCTGATTTTCACTTGTATTTACCTTACTTACCTTGTCAACTTTTCCTCCATTTCATCAAAACGTTTATTCTTTTGATATACCTACTTTTGCCTCAGACATTTTTACCAAATTATTTATTATAATACTCTTTATAGAAGTCGCTACAACCCTCCTACTCCACAATAATCATACACACTAACTCAAAATTCCCACTACATAAAATCATTATCAATGTAAAAGTAAACATCTAATAGTTTCACACATACGTTACACTTAACCACAGCATAACCTAATCACACCCACGCAATGTAAATATATACGCTAATTTCACAAATACGCTGTTACCCAAAACCTTTATTCTGCATCTCAAATAGGTCTATCTCGTATAGAATTTATACCAGGATCCTGGTGGGTTCGCCAATTGTAAATTAATTAACTTTTAATCATTTTATTACGCCAGAATCTTTACCTACCTTATCCAATCTGCCTTGATTCACTTACCTTTAAATAACATCAAAGAACTTCACAGGGTTGCCACCTATATTTTTAAAAGGATGAATATGGAAACCTTAACACTCTTTCCCTTAATTAAAAACACTTGGACAATTTTGCTATCTGACCTCCCTTAACTCAGAAAATTCACAGGTTTCGTTAGACGAATCGTCGATGCAGAACTCAGGTTATGGGTGTAACATAATAATTAGGTTAACACATTTTTATGTTGCTGAAAAAATATGATTTATTTTAATCCAAAATTACTTTCTTACTTTCTCTTTTCTTTATATATGTTAATTTATTATTTCTATATGATATAAGATTTCTCTATACTAATTTATCTTTACAAACCAGTACTTTATGGTTGCTTTCTTTCTCTATATACACACTCTGTCTCACTCATCACAATGCGGAAAACCCCCCGTTTATTTATAGAGCTCTTTAAATTTATTTGGCCATTTGTGTCACGATAGTTTTTTTTTTATATGGTACCTGTACGGGCATCCACAATGTTCCGCCATACTTCGTAACACACTTTTGTAGCTACTGACACTGTTCTAATGCCTCACTTTCACTTACTCCGGTCACTTATACTGTTTCAACTATTTAATCTTCTTTTAACAAATTTTGGGGCAGGCCGCGCGTGATTACATACGCCGGCCTTCCGACGCTTTTTTACTGGGACGGTGCCTGGAGTATCGACTGCACTGCTGCTTTCCAACTGAGCAAGCCTTGTGCGCGTGGTTCCATAGGTGCAAGGCGTTGGGCGTTGGCCACGCTACCCACCAACGTATGTCGGTTTTGTAACGCCTTCTCTGATTGGCTGGTCCATCGAATATTCCGGCAGACTGGAGATGGAAATTTGTTTCTTTCGCCACGTAGTCGATTCTCCGAATTTCCACGGTGTATTTTTCTGCAAATTTATGTGATGGTACTAGTGTGTACCTAGCACCACTACAGGCCATTCCCCCAAAAGTTGTACATTGAGTGGTTAAAATGGGTTGCCTAATCTGCCCCGTTACAGTCATTTATTTAAAATATTTTCATTTTCGTTTGTTACACAAGGGGTACAGTTTCTGAACAAAATGTAATGATGAAAAGACGTAATGTAAACACACACACACAATTCTACTCACCGTGGATGAGCGATGGTCTTCTGTTCAGCAGTATCGCTGTCTCAACTGCTTGTGTCAACAACACCCAAATCCAAACTATAGTTGGAAACAGTCGATCATAACTTGCCAAAAACTTTCTACAAGGACTAAATTTTGGTTTCAAATCTTTTCTTGGCTATTTTACTGTTATTTGACTGTCTTGAAAACTAATCAATACGCTATCATCTTAATCTCACCTAAAAAATAGAAAACAAAATTAATACTAAAAAATCTACTTTAAAAATTCATAAGCATTTCTCAAGTCAGATAATTTTGTTACTGCCTTAATTTGAATGTTTTCATTTTATTCTGCCAATACATCACACTAGACAAGGCCTTTCATCATCGCTGCCAGTTTCAAATGATTGTGTATGACTTGGGAACAATAGAGGCCCTGTAAGACCTCATTAAGTACAGAGCAGTTAACCAAAAAATATTCACAATGTATATACACACATAATGTGATTAGCCTAATTTCTTGACATCCCAGGTATATAAAGTCATCTACCTGCTCCACATTGTTTTCAATTGTGGTTAGGCTAAGGACTGAATGACTAGCTTGCAACCTGTTAGTAGCACACGTTTCATTTTTATATTTTGATCTTCAATCTTACTTCCTGAAGGCATTCTCAAATGTATTAAAACTTGCTGGTGATCAGATCTCATAGTACTGGCTGGTACAGTTGTAACATTTCAGACTGTCTTAATGGCTGTGCTGTAATCACAGGATCGACTCAAGGCTGCCCTCCCCCCCAACTGCTGGGAACAAATAATACAGTGGTTTTGTCTGGCATGCCTGGACCACACACACACACACCTTCTTCACCATATGTAGTTACTTGATGGATGATTTATCCCTGGCAAAAGTGGAACGTAAGGTGTACATGGCATGGGGGTGCAACAGGCCACAGATGAAATCCCTAAAGAAGGAAGAAAAAGAAATGATCAGCTCTACATAACTTATTAGATGGATACTTCTGTTAACGCTTTCAGTGATATGGGCTGATTGCATCGCCCCAAGTGGTATGTGCTAAAAGTTTCATGGGCTGATTTAATCGGCCATCAAAGTTCTCAATGTTGTAATTCAGTTATTTGGTAAGACATGTCATTGATTTCTAAAACATTAGAAAGATGCATTATTTGTTTATAAACCATGAACAGTTTACTTTTTTGTCTTTTAGGATGGTTGAACATGAGATTGAATAGGCTGTGTTGATAATGTTTACGTGAGCTGTGTGTTGTTTAGCACTGTGTTTAGTAATTTCTGTAATATTTATTAAAAAATGAGTGTTTTTTTTTTTTTAGAAGATGAAACGGAACAATTAGTTAACTCTAGTGTGAGTAAAATGATTCACTGAGTGAAATGAGAGTGATTGTTGTGACAACAAATTGCAAAACAGTACTGGTGATAATTATAACCTGTCAACATGTTGAGTAAAATTAAAATATTTACACAAAAATTGAGTTTGTGACTAATATTTATAACTTGTACATGGATTTATTAGGAAAATTACAGACTTGCAAATTTAGAATTTATTAATGTTACATCCACAGACTTTTTACAGATTTTCTGTCAAAATTACAAAACTTTAATCTGTGTGAAATAAAATTTATATAATTGTTTTTGAATAAGTTTAATAAAATACAAGAAATAACTTTACCATATAGATTATACATTATGTTTTAGTTAAGGTAATAATTTGAATCATTTATCTTTAATATTATATTTTTTATTAAATTTTCTCCATCGATGAGTTTGTGCATTCTCTTGCATTCAAACTCTTCACATGAGCCTCTACATCATCCTACCCTCACATTTGCCGCCTTAGTACAGACGAAATCCCACCTCCACGAAAATTCAAATGCCCCTCCCTGCTCAATGATTGCCCTTTTTTGCCCCTCACTGCCGTTCTCTTCCCTCTTCATCCAATAAAAAACCCCATTGCGAATCGCTCTGTGGTTCTGATCCACAGATTTGATCTGATTAAATTTTCAGTAAACACAATGTATAGTAAGAAATCAGCTTGGCATTTTAGGACTAGCCTATAGAAACCTGTTGACACTGAAAGGGTTAACAATTGTACCTTTTTTATAATACCAAATTAATCTAATCAATTTAAATATGTACTTTCTTGTAGAAAACAGGTAACAAAAAAATCCAACATACACTGACATCTAATTTAAAGCTGGTACCATCCTTTCACTTTGAGCTGTCAGCAAACTGTCCAAGCTGTGCATTATACTAACTCATATGCTAACATACAAAGATATTCACAGTTTACATAATATACTTTCATCATCTGTGCTGACCATTCCTTCAAAGTTTGGTACTCTCAAAACATTTCTGCATTCTTCTGGATGCTACAAAGCCACTCTGTAGACTAATTCAGATGCTTGTCGATGCAGTAAGAGGTCTTTGTATTTCAATCTATACAGACAAATTGTTATTTGTACAGACAATAATAACAACATAATAATTAATTGCTAATTAAATGTGTTTAGCACTGTTTAGTAATTTCTGTAATATTTATTAAAAAATGATTTTTTTTTTTTAGATGAAACAGAACAATTAGTTAACTCTAGTGTGAGTGAATAAGCTAACAATGGCAAAAAATACATGGTTTCTAAGTTTTATATACAAACAGAAAGTTGCAAGAAAAATGAAGATGAATTAGCATTACTTTCTAGGTAGAACTGTCTCACATGTTTGATTTTGTTAATATCTATCCTATAATGTTTGATTCTTCGTATTGTTTAAATTAGCAGCCATCCTTACTATTTCTTTTATGAATTTGCTAACTGCTATAATTTTTTATTGTTCGACTAAGCTTTTCGTCATTACTGACATCTTCAGGTCTAAACATGTTGTTTAAGACCTGAAGATGTCAGTAATGACGAAAAGCTTAGTCGAACAATAAAAAATTATAGCAGTTAGCAAATTCATAAAAGAAATAAAAAAAAAACTATAATGTTTGCTTTGATTTCATTCCTGCTCCCTCTTATAATTAACACTTTAATATTCTCCACATTCCATGACAATTTGCCACTGCAATGATAAATTTCCGTTGCTTCAGAGTTCCATCTCTCTTTATAAGGTCTGTTGTGTCTAATATTAAACATAGGTGCAACACCTTTCGTTAACACATAATCCCCTCACTCTTCAAATAGCATTACATTAGTGTCATTGGTGTTTCCTGTTCTCCTGTACCCCTTCCTGTGGGCTCCATCAGATGATTCAACTATTCCATCAAATATCCTGAATTCTGGCAACACGAGCTGTGTAATGTTTATACTTTACCATTACTAACATTTGATCGGTATCTAATCCATTAAGTCTGTTTTGTGTCCCTTATGGAGGCAACCTTTTCATTGTTTTCAATTTGTATACTTTTTGTTTTGTAAAGGTCTATGTTTGTGCTCCATACATTATGATAAGCAATACAAAATTATAATATACTTTTGTTGTTCCCATGTTGGGCTGCTCTGCGGGTGTCCGAAGGCATGTTAATTTGTGTGTGCCCGGATGCTGTAGGAGCAGTATCAGTGTGGGGCCTAGCCACATTGCAGCGTAGGACTTTTGTTCTGTGGTACTACTCCTAGGTGGGGTTTGCTATTTCCCTCAGGCGCCTCCCCAGGTGGTGGATAGGTAGAATCTCTCTGGCTCCTCATGGGGTGGGGGTGCCGGTGAAATAAAATAGCTGCAGTGAACCAAAATTAGCAATGGGAAAACCAGGCTCATCACCTGGTCTAGGGGCTGTGTGCCCCAAAATCAATGCAACTGGTCCTCCAGGTTGGGGGTTGCGCGAGGGGCTGGTAACCCTTCCATGTAAAATTTAGTTTACTAGAATACAACAGAGGGAAAAAATGGCTGGATATACAGGAAAACGACTTGGCAATCCTATGGCTAAAGCATATGGAAATTTGGAAAAAGTAAAAGTAGGTACCTGGAATATTAGAAGCCTTGCTAGATAGGAGACTGAATTGGCGAAAGAACTGGAGGAAAGGCATGCTAATATCTGCGTGTTGTTGGAGATGAAAAAGAAATTGAGGAGGGCACAGACAATAGGCAATTTTACAATGATATATGCTGGCATTGATATGAAGAGGAGAGCTAGCAGTGGCAATAATTTTGGATACACGGCTCTCACAAAGGCTAGAGTGTTATACTTACGTAAGCAACCGAATAGTATCAATGAGGATTAAAATCAAGAGAGGTTATACTACTGTGATTGGAGCATATGCACCGGAAGAAGAAACAGAAAAATTTTATAACATGTGCAGAAGGAAGTTGATAAATCTGTTAAAACAAATCATTTAATCATAGCAGCTGCTTTAAACACCATAGTTGGCAATATACCTATTCCAGGTCTAATAGGCACACAGGGTGAAAGTACTATAAATGAAAAGAACATTTTGAGAACTTTTGTCAATTTCAATAAATTAAAAGTGACTAATAGTTTTTTCATAATGAGGGACAACAATAACTATATACATAGAGTGCTAGAGGTTCTAAATCCATTATTGATTATATAATAGTAAATGAGAAACTGGCTGCAATAGTATAGGATACTCATGTTTATAGAGGATCAGATATATATTCCGAATATTATTTAGTACTTTCAAAAATCTGCTTGTTGGAGAGATGGAAGAAAGCTACTTTTTAAAAAAGATAAAAGTATTGATGAGGTTTACTAGGTGTAAACCTTGCAGGACACTGTATCAATCACGCCTTTCAAACTACTTAACATTCTCACCATATGGAGATGGAGCAGACTTAGAATCTGTGTGCTATACGATACAGACAACTGCCGTTTACATCATCAGACACATAATTCCCTCATAAGAGATCATCAAACATTAAAATTTATTAATTAAAGTCAAACACATATCAACAATACAAACTGATGTGCATACACGCTACTTGAATGGTGTACACCGTATTGCGTATAAACGGACACAGACTTACAACAACGGCCTGCACAATGTGTGGTGTGGACCTACACGAACTCTCATTGCGGTACCATAATACAAAGCATTAAATTGAAACTGGGATTAGTCATTTAATATATATAATTTGGATTGGTTTAAAATGTCATATATTTCAAACTCTTCAACAGCATCCATATATCTACCTATTTTACATACGAGTGGCAGACTTTTGAGACAAGTAACTGGTAGAACTGCAAGAAACCAAATTAGAAATGTGACCAATAGAAATCCGATTTACTGGGAATCAGTTGTGGATATAGTAGAGAGTAATACCATAATGGTTTGGATATATGAAGAGGTTGGACGAAAGGAAACTGCAGCTCATAATACAATCTCGCCAGAAGGAGGGAGAGGAAGAGACCAAGAACCAAGATTGTAATGAGGAGAATATACTGCAAAGTAAGACCTTATTATAACATTTCATTAGGTAGTTAAGCAAGGTGATGGGTTATCAACCAGTCTCTTCTTTCTTATTGCCCTACATTATGCCATCAAAGACAGACCAGTGAGGAATGATATTACATAAGATAAGCCAAATATGTGCTTATACTGATGAGGTGATAATAGCTAGATAAAGCCAATGGCTGGTTGAGGTTTACAAAAATCCACTGGAATGGGACTGAACATAAATACAGCAGAATTAATACACGCTAATTTCTCCATCAGAAAGGAGAAGAAATCTGTATAATTTAGCCATGTATTGCATACATGGTAATTCATTTGATGCAATTAATACATTCAGATACCTGGGTAATACAACAGACAATGAGGATGCATAAACACGATGATACGTGACAGGATACGAAAAGGAAATAGGGCATACTATGCCAACAGACCTCCGGTTGTTGCTTACGAAGCTGAGACATGGATGTTAGCAAGAAAGGAACAAGAAACACAAAGACAACTTGAAAGAAAGATTGTACGAAGTGTTTATAGCCCAGTTAGGGAAGATGATGAATAAAGAATCATAAATAACCATGAAATAGACGAGCTACTGAACCATGAGGGCACTGTAAGATTCATTAAGCTCAACAATACAATAGTTACATCACCTAGAGGGGGGACGTATGATCAATTTATCCCAAAGAAAATCCTGAGGGCACAGGTGTTTAAAAGCAGAATGAGGGATCGACCTAGGGTAAGATGGTTGGATGATGTGCTGGAAGATCTGAGAAGAATGGATGTAAGGGGTTATGCTAGATGGCAATGGAAAGAAGACATCAGAGCCGATCGGTAGTGGAAGCCAGGGCTCACATTGGGCTGGAGTGCTAAAGAAGAAAAAGAAGAAGACCTTATTAGAAGTGAACGCGTTACTCACAACACATGGGAGTATTGGAAGTGGTTGAAGGACCCTGGCACTTGACAACAAAAAGAGGATTACACAAAGAAGAAAAACATAAATTAAGTGCTGCAAAACAAAGTGCTGGTTCTATACAGTAAAAATGCAGCACAATTTATTTATATGTTATTTATTTGAATTTATATAAAAAAATATAATTACAAAACTTCAAACTTACATTACCATTGTCTAACTGTACAGCAGCCAATCTGCCGCATACAGACAGCTCTATATTATATATCGCACCCTCACTGAAGACCTGCGTATACTCTCTGGTACTGTCTAGAGTGATGTGCAGCAGATGGTATTTTGATAATGATTGCCAAACTAAAAACGATGCTGAATCTTGGCACCAACAAATACCACCAGGAATTATGTCTGAAATACCGATTTCCTGTAAATCAAAGTGTAATACAATTTATATAAACAACAACTTTATCATGTTTTCAAAATAAAATTAGATGGTATAGTGTAAAACTACTAGCGCGCAGGGTACATAATTTCAATGTGAGTGAGCTTATAGAATGGATTCTGATAGTCTGGCACACAAATCATGTGACAGGCAGCTGTTACAAGTTACTGTTTTATTTTTTTAACAAGATGTTACATCAAAACAACATCTTAAATACTGGAAATGGCAAACACTGATTTTGAGGCCATTGTTAACTAAGATGTCAATGTTTCAAAACTGGATATGTCCTCCCATTCATTTTCTCAATGGTATATTAGTAGCTTCATAATTTACTAAACTAAAGTGCACCATTGGCTTTGTGACTGCAGCCACATGCATCTGCTTCCTGCACCAGTCTGGGGTAATTACAGTGAACCTCACAGGTTTGTCGCAAACACCTGGCAGAAAAATGGAGTGCTCACAGCAAGCCAATCATGAGCCTGCAGTCCTCTGAAGGCCTCCTGAGGTTACCAATTTGAGGAATACGAAGAACGTGGTTAAGCCACAAAATTCATTCTGTTGGATGACATGAAAAAAGCAGGAATGAAGAAGTGTGAAATGGAAGAGAAAGAAGATGAAGTAAAGCCCACAGATTAGGACAGCAGCGGGCCCTACATCCTTCTGCCGGAATGAAGAGCACTGCAGCAAGAAACAGCAGTGAGGGCAGCTGCTGAATGTCACATTGTGGTCTGAGCATAACAGTTGCCGCAGCTGCAACTATCGTCCTCACCCAGTGGCATTTTTAAGGGTTACAAATGTGACAAGATACATGATTGGTGCCACTTGTCTTGCATCAACTTATATAATAATTTTAGAAGATTTTAGGTAAATGTTTGTATATTAGAGAATTAGAAAATTTTAAAGACAAATGAAAAATCATCTCAAAATCAAGACACTTGCCACTTCCAGGATTAAAGCAACCAATATTACACAATAATAATACTGGTTAAATGTGGAGTCATAAAATAGGTCACACATGGGTATTAAAAATGCACTATGCGTCACAAGGTGGACTGTACTGCTACCTAATGACACTTTCAGAAACTACTCGCTATATACCGCATACTAAGCCTGTTTACTAAATTTCCTTTATATCTGTAGAAATGCTGCTAGGGTGCTTGCTGTGTGTGTGTGTGTGTGTGTGTGTGTGTGGTTTTACCTTTGCACTCGTCTGAATACACTGTTCATATTCCTACATTGCTAAAACATTTAATATTATTTTAATTAAAAACTGCTATAGCTCTAATAGTAAAATTGTCAAAAAAAAAATTCAAAAATATAGTGGCTAGGTACTTTTGTATGATAACAGTATAAGACATGCTTCAAGAGATATTGAATACTTTTTCAAAAATAAAACACTTTATTCAAAACAGTCAACTTAAAAAGTCCTAATTGAAATTTATAGTTTTATAAAATATCCTAAAAGCACCATTTTTGTACAAACAAAACATAATAATTTCTTATTAGGTAGGTACTTTCTAAAATATAAGTAGACCAAAGTTATAAGTTAGACAAATATCACAGAACCATCCCTAAACACTTTCCTGGTAATAAAAACAAGGGGTGGTGCCAACCTGATCATTTGGGCTCGTTGCCCTAATTTTAACTGCATAAAATAGTTGTTTTGATAGTTCATCTTCTTTTTTCACAGCACTAAATTAATATAAAACGCATAAAATAATTCAACATTCAACATATTTCATACTCAGTTGACTGCAGAAACATTTTTAATTAGTCAATAACAAAAAACGAATTTCTGTTTTGACAATAATACTACAATGATTCGTGATGAAGAGTGGTAAACATGTAACGGTGACAGAGTGAGAAATGATGAAGTACTGATGAGAACATGAGAGGAAAGAAAACTGATGAAAGTAATAAGAAAGAAAAACATCTTGGCTCGGATATATACTGCACAGAAACTGTCTGCAGCTAACGATCATAGGAAGGCAAGAGATGACGGGGAAGAAGAAAGGTTGGAATGCTTGACGATACAAAAATACAGAAGTAGCTATTGTCAGATGAAGACAAATGCAGAAGACCAAGAAAAATGGAGAGCATCCAGTTCAAACCTGTCGTAGACAGATTTATTGGAGTATGAGGTGGAGACATAAAATAATTTTCTCTATGAATATGCTGTCATATGTTCTAACAAACAGAGACAAATTCTTTATAACATCTAAGTGATGGGTGATTTATTACGGGTAAATCCTCTAGCCGGACTGCTTCCATTGTAATGTTTTTCTTCGCTTGACATTTCAATCCCTGGAATCTGGGATGGTCCTCAGAAGCTGTGAGTGGCGGTTTAAAGCCCCTGTTGAATGACCTAACAAACATAAGTCAAATTGTTTGCCACGGTGCAAATGTACCATTTTCACATGCTTTTAGGTTCATGAAAAGAAGACGCAGTTTGTTATCTAATTCTGGCTCTAGTGGTAACAGACTATAGCTTCATATTCTGGACGTTTTCAATATTACATTTTTGTTGAATCATACACATAACATTAGAATGTTGTCTATCTACTTATCCATAGATAAGTTGATTGATGTCCAAGTTGCCAATTCATAATCTGATTTTGTTACAACTGAATTTGTTAAAGCTTCTAATATCTTAAACCTCTTGGAAATTTTGAGACATGGAGCTGGAGGTACATACAAATGGCTAAAATTGTCAACCAAGAGGTACATCAAAGAATCAGCATTATTAAATATTCTGTAAAACAACAAAACAAACAAAACCCGTGAATATGCCATGAAAATAGAACCAATAAAGTGTACCCCCCATTAACGTAGGTAAAATGCCCCTACAAAAAAATCCGTTGTTTAAGTTTATAAATGTATAGTACACCTCAAAATATTACACTGCAGATAGTTCTTACCCCTCTTCCCCAAGGGGTGGGGTTAAAATTGCCTGTTTTCTGTATTTATTTTTTTCTCGATTTCTGTTAATGAAGACGTTTTGGAAACAAATGGATCATATTTTTTAGGTTCAAATGAACATATTAAAAAATTACAATCTACCCTACTGAATATTTCCTTGCATTATTCCATGTGAAAAGTACAAAACCGCCCATTTCTGACCGGTAGAGTGGTACAAAAAATGTTTTTGCATAGATAGTTGTATTTTGATACATATTTGATGCCCTAAATTTTTCAGAATTTTTGAAGTGGTGGGCCATAGCGAAAAATACAAAAAACTGAATTTTTAGGTTAGTTTTCCAAGTTTTTGATGATTTAAATTTTTTTGTGACTATACCTACCTTAAAAAACACTTTAATTTTATATTTCTCTGAACATTATACAAAATTTGATTGTCAGCAAGGGCAAAAATTACACTAAAGACTAAAAAAAGAACCTTTCTAGGCCATTTTTAGCAATGTTGGGTAATTTTTCAAAGTTTTTAATAATTTTATTTTTTCTGGGACTCTAAACACCATAAAAAGTACTTAAATTTTATATTTTTCTATAAAGTGTGTAATATTCAATCAATAGCAAGGGCAAAATATAAGAAAAACTGCATTTTCCAAACTATTTTATCATTTTTTTTAGCTTGTTTACTAGTTCCCAGAACATCAGAATTCTTAAAAATCTTTGTAAGACATAAAATATTTAATCAGTTTTGCTAATATACACTATAAAACTGAATAATTCACATAAAGTAATGTTTCCTTTACCAGTGCATAATTTTATTATGCATTCTAAAGCATGACTTTTCTTAAAGTAATGTAAACACATTTGTATGATAAAAAATATTAAATTTCTTATAATTTAAATTTTTTGGGACTCTAAATCCCATGTTGCGTGTGTGTATACACACAAACATACATATACATATTTTTCGTGTAAAAATATAACAAAATTACAGTTGTTCATGTTTTTATAGTAGTTAATCTTCCTCTTCACTGTCTTCTTGTGATTCAGAATCTCAAATTTTCTGAATGCTTTATCAGCTAGAGTAGATGCTGAGTTGCATGACAAAATTCGTGAATATTCAATTTCAGAAGAACGACTTTATGCACTTACTGGACACTCTTGGGAAAGTATTATTTTTCTTCTAAGTATTATGACATCAATGAGAAAGTCAGAAAATCGTAGTATCACTCAGCCACTCATAACATTTGTATGTTAAAGTTACGAACTGGTCAGTCAGGTAACGTACTTTCAGCTATACTTGGCATAAAAAATGAGAAAATTGTTTTTGGATTTATACACTCGGTTTTAAAATGTTTTAAAAATGAAGTATTGCCAAAACATTTTGGCTTTAAAACTAATACCAGAGAATCTCTTATTTCAGAGCATACTGCTGCAGCTGCAAATAAACTTTACAACTTAAATGGACGGCTAGCTATAATTTGCGATGGTACGTATTTATATCATCAAAAAAGTGCCAATAATTTATTCCAATGCAAGTCCTACTCAGTATAAAAAAAAGAATCCTTATGCAAACCGTTTACTGTTTGCACTATGGATGGATTTATTGTAGATGTTGCTGGGCCGTTCCCTGCTATAAAAAATGATGCCCAAATTTTACAGAACCTACTCTTCATAGAAAATGGGTTAAAATGTATTTTAAGACGAGGAGATATTTCTATATTAGACAGAGGGTTTAGAGATGTGAAAGAACTGCTGGAAGAAATGGGCTATATTGTTTACATGCCAGCTTTAAAAGGGAAAAGTAAACAATTAAGTACGGAAGATTCAAACCAATCAAGGTTATGTAACAAAAATTAGATGGGTTGTTGAAGCTGTGCATGGATTGTGACCGTTTTTATATCGGCCAAATGGGTAGACCTTTTATCAAATGATTCCGTGACCACACAGCCACTTTACAGGGGTGATTTTTCCCTAGATAATATTAAATCTAATTTTACACGGCATTAATTTCAAGCAATCATTCATATACCAATTTCAACGCTAACCTTATACCTCTACATTATTGTAGTAAGGGCCGTTACATGGATGCACTCGAAGAATTCAAGATATATAGAGGTCATAATAACCCCGATATATGTGACGACATACTCAATGATAAACTTAACTTCAGGTCCAACCCACTGTATGATACCGCGCTGCGATCGCTTAAAGATAATACTAGATAACAGTGCCCATCGACACAGTCTTGACATGTGCCGGTATTTTCCGGCCGTTGAAAATTGCAGAATATTTAATGGTAATATAACGTGAGAGCAAATGGGCGGGCGTACTGAACTTTGTACGAACCGTTAAGGCTGCGCGCGCAACGCGTAGTAAGGGTCGCCTTGCTCAGACGGTATCAGCTTATTCTATTCACCGCCTGGCTCTCAGAGAATCAACCGACTCCCGGCTTCCGAACAGTTACTGCCTAGTTTTCTTCAACTATTATGACTGGCTGAAACTTACGAGATTCCCGGGTTCTCGATTAAGACGGAGATTTGGCCTTGCTGATTGACTTCCATCCGCATCAGCCATGGACCATTAGAAACTATCCTGTTCGGAGAAGGAGTCGGTGACCAGATCGAGATGTAACACTGAGTCAGCACAATTAAGGTGATATCCACTCTTTTATTTTCCTTTTGGGGCCGGGCCGACAGTGCACCTGTTTTGCTGTAAATATCTTTTGAATCCATGTGCCCACGTGGCCGGACAGTCTGCTATAAAGGGGGTCAGCTGATCATCATTCTGAACATTATGAGTTAATTTCAAAGAACACTTTAATAACTGAATTACCTAACTCTAAGTACCATGCTTGTAATTGTGTGCTGCACTGGGGGAGCGTGCCAGAGACCCTTATATACTTAGACATTTTCCCTGATTGCATATAGTCATCATCCTACTCTCTATAAAATTTATATGACATGTTAGGAATTCGGTTCCGGCTGGAACAGAATGGAGTAAATATTAAATTCACCTTGGGTTTAACATTTAAGGGCTGGGGTGTTTTTTGTTTTCTTTTTGGCTGTTTTCTGGGGTATAAAAAGGGACATAGTTTTTGCCTGGCACATGTTTGTGCAGCCTGAGGCAGGTTAGATTCCTGTCAAACTTTGTTAACCACATGCTGGCGCGCTCCCACAGCTGCTAGGGCACAACCGTCCTTATTGTAAATTCATTATATATATTTACATAGCCAATCGGCTTTTAACAGAAAAGAATTTGCACATTTTTTCTGGGCATATACTAATTAATTTTGTACCTTACAAAGAACATATACTGATTAATTTTTTTTACTTGTAAAGCATCTACTGATTAATTTTTCTACTTGTAAAACATATACTGTTTAATTTTTTTAAATTTGTAAAGCATCTACAGATTAATTTTCCTACTTGTAAAGTATATACTGATTAATTGATCCTTCTGAAATTGTAAAACAAATTAACATTTTAGAACCGTATAACAGTTGCTTAAAATCAGGTGATGTAGTTTCTTTAAATTTTTATTTAATGCTGTTGAAGGAACTTAAAGTTTCATATGCTCATGATGGGGCAATTATCTGTGGTATTCCATACATATGGGCAGTCCGGTCTTGTTTATGGGTTATGAGTGATTATCATCCTTTCTGGGGTTTTCGCTTTTATGTAGTTCAATAGAAACGGGTTGCTGATGGGCAAACACTTATCACTGCTGGTTTCTGGGCATGGTAGTAACACTGCCTGCAAGGCAGGTGCATTCCAGGGGCATTCGTGTTTAGAATATTGGTGTATAATTGTGAGTATATGTGCCTTATGTTTCTGTACATGTTGTTATGTTTAGTCTATGTTAAGCTAGTCACAAAATGGGGGAGAATTATATATATTTATTGAACATTATTCTATACACATATATATATAAAAATATTTGTTACTGATATACAGACCTTGTCTTTCCACACAATTAAAACATGGGGCTTATTTATTTATGATATATGTGTGATTTATTTGTGATAATTATGTGATAAAGTTTCATCTACATGTAGCGAATGATGGGATACAATAAAAAAATGTTATTGTTACATTACAGCTGAGTTTCATTGCAAGTCCCGTCATACTGGACCCAGCACAATTTTGGCTTCTCTAGGCTCTAGCCTAGTTATAAATAACTTGTGGCCTCTCTTTAAAAAAAAAAATAAATAATGAAATAGAAAATTAAATATAAATAAAAAGGCATAAAAAGGAAAGAGGGGTTACAAATGGTAGCAGTGAGCGTGGTTAATTCTGGGGTTGAACCCTTGGGTCCTGGTGTGTGACGGGGCTTGCAAACTCGGAAATATTAAGGCGATTGTTGTGACATTGTTTTCTTAGGTATATGCCCGTGTAGGCTAGTTGTAGGTTGTATAACTTGTGAGTCGGGTCGCACCACTGAGGCGGTTATTTGTGTTTGAAAAATGTGATAGGTTGTACTGCCGGGGAGTCTCAAGGGTGGCCTGGATGATGGAATGTTGATTCAGGGTCGGAGTCTAGCGTGTGACATTAGCGGGATGCGGTATGGCCCAATCGGAAGTCGGTACCGTCACCGACTAAATTACCGAATTATGAATTTTGATTGTTAGTTGTTTTCTTGTGAGTTATGTGTTGGTACGACGTGTGTGTCGAATTGATGTTTGATGTTATGTGTGTTCAGTATTGTTGGTTGTCACTTGTCTCCTTCTGTAGTGGGAGTGAATGGTTCAGAATAGGCCAGGTCTCCGCAGCGCTAGAGAACTCGGGGGTCGCTCAAAGGAAGGACAGTACTTGGGTTTTTTCTGATTCATGTGAATATGTTTTTGTAGGTTATGTTTGTGTTAGGTGTTTAGTGGGGATTTGTTTTATGATTGTGTGTTTTGAATTGTGCAATTCTGGTGGCGGTATGCTATCAGAAATTGCCCCACCCTCTTTCAGGTGTTCTCCAGAAATTTCCGGTGGTGAATGGATTTGATGAGGACCAGCTGTTGGTTTTCTTGGACCTGGTCCTGCAGGTAGCAGATTTCCCGGGGGTGTCCGATGGGGAGGTCTTGTCTCTTATATACCCGTATTGCCGGGGTACGTTGGCTGAGCTGGTCACCAAAACTCTGCGTCGGGGTGACAGTGTTGATGCTTTCCATGGGGAGGTGTTGAACTTCTTCCTACCCATTCGACGACGTGCTCAGCTTAAGTTTGAAAAATTCTATCGCCTACAAGCCAACGGAGAGGCGTTAGGGGACTTCGTGCACGATATACGGAAAGCTGCCCGGGTGTTAAGGTTGGGGTTGCCCGAGACAGAAGTGATACAAGCGATTCTGGAAGGACTGACTCCCCAAGAGAGATCTCGTTTGGTATTCGTGGACCATCCACGTTGTTTTGCGGACCTTGAACGGCTGTGTGTGGTTTCAAGAACGGTCCAGGAGGTTGATGAGTCCCGGGGAAGAGATGTTAAAGATGTCCAATACTCCAGTGGTTCATTAAGAGGAGCGAAAAAGGACAAACAGGGCGGTTGGAGGAGAACACAAGAGACGTTTAGGAAGCCTGAATATTCCGGAAGTAATGGAGGCTACAAAGGGGTGGCAAGTGTGAAGACGGTAACAACAGCTACAGCACCGAAAACAAATAAGGGTGAAATTAACAGGGGAAGAAGAAATTATGTTAGGGAACAAACAGCGGCAAGCAGGGAGCCTGTAAGTAGGCGTCATTCTTATTTGGGGAAAAGTGAGACTTTAAGGGTTCCACAGGAATTACCAGTGCCTAAGAGAGTAGTGGATGAAGAAGGTGAAGCACAAGAAGAAAAGCGGAATAACTTCTGTGGGTCGATACAGCACGACAAGAAAACGTCTGTTGTTACTGAATTACCGGACTCAAAGAGGACGTCATGGTTGAATCCAGATGCCACAGAATTTGTTCCGGTATTTCCATCGCGGTTCGTGACGGATCCAGATCCGGTCATATCATCATCGCCTACGCCGGTATATGAGAAGTCATTTGATGGTGTAGCTTCACCATCGCCAGTAGAAATTAATCTAGTCATTGCACATGAACCTGGACAGCTGGATTCCAGGGTGGAAGATGTTGAGGACGTTGTAGTTGCTGAAGGTGGTCAAGGAGGGGAATCGACAGAAGAGTCAGAAGAGCGGTCTGCGGATGCTGCACAGGAAGGTATAGTTGTAGGTGTTAGGGAGACTGTAGAGTCTGAAGTTGCAGATGGACACAGGGATGTCCGGGCTGCAAGTGTTTCTGAGGTTGTGGATGGACAAGGGGATGTTCATGCCGCAAGTGTGGTAGAAGTAGATGAGGTAGAAGTTGAGGAGAAATTTGGGGGCAGCGTCGTAGAGTTTGTGAGTGAGAATGATGTAGTGTGTGAAGATGTGCAGACGCCTTCTGTAAGTAGTGTTGAGGATTCCGAGGAACGGAAAGAAGTTTCAGGTGGACCAGGTGAGCAACTAGAGGATGAAGATGTGCAGTGTTGTGATGGTGGAAGTGGATGTGATGGCGATGATGTTGATGATAAATGCGTTGGGGAAAATGAGATCAGAGAAGAGGTTAGTCAAGAAGTTCGTGAAGGAGCTGGCGATGAGTGTCATGAAGAAATTGGTGAGGAGCTGAGGGAAGATGCAGTTGAAGATGGATCAGAGGAGCAACGGGAAGATGCTGAGGAGGTGCAGTGGCAGGAGGTTGATTTGGATTATGTGGACAAAGAAGGGGAAATTGTAGAAAAGGAAGAAATTGTAGCAGAGGAGTTAGACGACGAGCATAATCCAAAGCGGAGTGAAAGTAGTGAGGTAAATTGCCTTGATTCTGATTCAGAGGAAACCAGCCAGTACAGCTCAACACGAGAGAATTTCTTAGAGAGTGGTGTTTGAAAGGAACGAATACCCAAAGTCCGTCACCGAAAGGTAAGAAGAAGAGGTTAACGGGTAGCGGGTAGATGTTCCCCATACTCCCAGTGGTGTTCATCTATTTCAGGGTTGCGCCTCTGCCCACGTGAGCCTTGATTTCCTCCATTCATCCTTATTTCCGGAGGGAGCCATGTCCTTACCTTTACTCCTAGCTATTGACCCTTTAATGATCCTTGCCCCATTTCATCTTCCCAATTTTCCTACCCCTCCCCTTAGTAAAAAAAAAAAAAGAGACTTGCCGAGAGTGCACATTTAGATTGTGGTCCTGGATTATCATTTGGATGTGGAAGGTTATCATGGAGAAAGTTAGTAGTTAGAGAATGTTCCCTCAGAGTATCGTGGTCTTGGAGATTGTAAGTTCCCCGGTTTTGGTTGTAATAGAGAGTGATAATGTGCTGTTGTTTCCTTGTTCATAATGGTTTGATTTCGATTTTTGGTAGGTGTAGGGTCGTGCCATGCCGCATTCTTCGGTTGTTTCCCGGGAGTTTTTGTTGAGAGAGAGAGTTGTGTTTATTTTGTATCGACTTCGGTGGAGAAGTAATACCCCTTGCTAGTCATGGTGTTTTTGTTGAATAAAAGTTGAGATTAATGTTCGAGTGCCCTTGGTGCGGTCCTCTCTGTCTGGCTGAGCGGGGCCGTCCGCCCTTGTGTCGGGAAGTGGACCAGCCATATGGCAAGGTTGGAGATGCCTTGTGGGTGCATGTGGCTGGTCGGTCCGAGAGATGGACGAGAGGTAGTACGGTCGCTCACATATCAAGGTGGGAGATACCTTGTTGGGTCTTAGGACGAGTATGTGAGTGGGACCGGTGGGAGTAGGTGATGGTCACCGGAGAGGGTGACGTGTTGGGGCGGTCCCGTGGGGTTGGCATGGCAGAGAGGGTCGCATGGGGAATGGACGTAGTGGCGAGGTTTTTCTGTTCTCCTGAGACCAAGTGCCGCCGGGCCACCTTATCCACGAAGTCCACCAGCTTGTTTTGGGGAGGGGGTACACTGCAGGGTTCTCTCCCGAGTTTCAGAGTGGGGCAACCGGGTTGCCCTTTCGGGGTGGGGGTGTGCCGGTATTTTCCGGCCGTTAAAAATTGCAGAATATTTAATGGTAATATAACGCGAGAGCAAAGGGGCGGGCGTACTGAACTTTGTACGAACCGTTAAGGCTGCGCGCACAACGCGTAGTAAGGGTCGCCTTGCTCAGACGGTATCAGCTTATTCTATTCACCGACTGGCTCTCAGAGAATCAACCGACTCCCGGCTTCCGAACAGTTACTGCGTAGTTTTCTTCAACTATTATGACTGGCTGAAACTTACGAGATTCCCGGGTTCTCGATTAAGACGGAGATTTGGCCTTGCTGATTGACTTCCATCCGCATCAGCCATGGACCATTAGAAACTATCCTGTTCGGAGAAGGAGTCGGTGACCAGATCGAGATGTAACACTGAGTCAGCACAATTAAGGTGATATCCACTCTTTTATTTTCCTTTTGGGGCCGGGCCGACAGTGCACCTGTTTTGCTGTAAATATCTTTTGAATCCATGTGCCCACGTGGCCGGATAGTCTGCTATAAAGGGGGTCAGCTGATCATCATTCTGAACATTATGAGTTAATTTCAAAGAACACTTTAATAACTGAATCACCTAACTCTAAGTACCATGCTTGTAATTGTGTGCTGCACTGGGGGAGCGTGCCAGAGACCCTTATATACTTAGACATTTTCCCTGATTGCATATAGTCATCATCCTACTCTCTATAAAATTTATATGACATGTTAGGAATTCGGTTCCGGCTGGAACAGAATGGAGTAAATATTAAATTCACCTTGGGTTTAACATTTAAGGGCTGGGGTGTTTTTTGTTTTCTTTTTGGCTGTTTTCTAGGGTATAAAAAGGGACATAGTTTTTGCCTGGCACATGTTTGTGCAGCCTGAGGCAGGTTAGATTCCTGTCAAACTTTGTTAACCACATGCTGGTGCGCTCCCACAGCTGCTAGGGCACAACCGTCCTTATTGTAAATTCATTATATATATTTACATAGCCAATCGGCTTTTAACAGAAAAGAATTTGCACATTTTTTCTGGGCATATACTAATTAATTTTGTACCTTACAAAGAACATATACTGATTAATTTTTTTACTTGTAAAGCATCTACTGATTAATTTTTCTACTCGTAAAACATATACTGTTTAATTTTTTTTAATTTGTAAAGCATCTACGGATTAATTTTCCTACTTGTAAAGTATATACTGATTAATTGATCCTTCTGAAATTGTAAAACAAATTAACATTTTAGAACCGTATAACAGTTGCTTAAAATCAGGTGATGTAGTTTCTTTAAATTTTTATTTAATGCTGTTGAAGGAACTTAAAGTTTCATATGCTCATGATGGGGCAATTATCTGTGGTATTCCACACATATGGGCGGTCCGGTCTTGTTTATGGGTTATGAGTGATTATCATCCTTTCTGGGGTTTTCGCTTTTATGTAGTTCAATAGAAACGGGTTGCTGATGGGCAAACATTTATCACTGCTGGTTTCTGGGCATGGTAGTAACACTGCCTGCAAGGCAGGTGCATTCCAGGGGCATTCGTGTTTAGAATATTGGTGTATAATTGTGAGTATATGTGCCTTATGTTTCTGTACATGTTGTTATGTTTAGTCTATGTTAAGCTAGTCACAAAATGGGGGAGAATTATATATATTTATTGAACATTATTCTATACACATATATATATAAAAATATTTGTTACTGATATACAGACCTTGTCTTTCCACACAATTAAAACATGGGGCTTATTTATTTATGATATATGTGTGATTTATTTGTGATAATTATGTGATAAAGTTTCATCTACATGTAGCAAATGATGGGATACAATAAAAAAATGTTATTGTTACATTACAGCTGAGTTTCATTGCAAGTCCCGTCATACTGGACCCAGCACAATTTTGGCTTCTCTAGGCTCTAGCCTAGTTATAAATAACTTGTGGCCTCTCTTTCAAAAAAAAAAATAAATAAGGAAATAGAAAATTAAATATAAATAAAAATAAATAAAAAGGCATAAAAAGGAAAGAGGGGTTACAGGCATGCTACATGTGGTGCACCGTGTCGGTTAATAGTACGCTTATAATATCTTCATTCATTGTAATTTATGTATTTGTTTATTATGTGTTTGTTTTAATATGGATTTTATTATATAATGAGCTCCTTTGGAGTGAAGGTCTGAAGTTGGGTCATATGGCCTGAAATGCATAACCCAGCACAAATTACGCTAGACGTCACTTGATGGAAATTATAAGGTAAATTATATAATTATCATACAGTGACTTGGACCGCATTAATTATGTTTAAACTGGAAGCTCATCAAGCGAGCGCGGTTTTCAAATACCAAAAGACTAAAATCCAGCTTTTTAAAACTAACACACACATCAAGTTTAATGTTCTTTGTCTAAAATATAAAATAATTCCTAAATATGCCATCATACACATCAATTCCAATACTAAGGCAGCAATAAATACTAAGAAACACACTGAAATCTATCGTGTTAAACAAGAAATTAAATCATTATACGTCAAAAAAGCCATTCTTAACAAAACTTTGTTCAAGTTGCCGTTATTAATATATAACCAGATTCATCCTGCCATCATAGATAATATAATGAACAAAGTAAACACATACATTTCAGACACAATGCGTACGATACGACAAAAACAGACTATGAAACTTAAACGTTTAATCTCAACACAACGCTTGCATCATATTCCCTAATGTAAATATTCGTTTTACCCACGCATGGTTAACCTCACTGATATTACATTTGATAGCGATGAAATGAATCTACTTAATAAAGGTTTAGACTACAACTTTCCGCCTGATAATAAACGTAATATCATTGATGAAGTCATTAATGCCGCGACCGCTGTCAAAGCTATTAATGACTCGAAACTCCAAAATGAATCACGTCACATAATTAATCATAAATTTATTAAAATTTTAAATAACCGTAATACTGATGGTTGTACCATACAGAAACAGTTAAGAGCGCAGGCTGAACGCAAGACACTCAAAAAATAAATACTAAGTTGCTTAATAGTAACGCACTTATTACTAAAGCAGACAAAGGTCATACTTTGGTAATAATCCACAACGACACATACACACAGAAAGTACACAAATTCATTTCCGATAACAATATCGAGCTAATAAAATTCGATCCCACCGACTCATATGTAAAATCATTAAACAATACTATTAACAATTGTACCAATTTATTTGATGATCGCACTCGTCGTTTCTTAAAACCTATTAACGCGCGCGCCCCAAAACTTACCGGCTTACCCAAGATCCACAAAAGTGACATTCCTATCAGGCCATTAGTTAATTTTACCACAGCGCCGGGTTTCAAAACAGCCAAGAAACTTGTCACACTGATTAAGGACAACATCTTTCTAAAAAACAACCATATTATCGTTAACAATAATGATTTCATAAACAGGGTCAACGACATAAAATTACAACCCAGTTACAAACTAGCCTCTTTTGACATCGTCAATTTATACACAAATATACCCGTGAACCAAACTTCAGATATTTTGAACGACAATCTCCACGACACTAACAAATTGGACACACAACTCATTAAAGAACTAATTACCATACTAAGGCTCATCCTTCAACAAAACTATTTTACTTTCAACGGGAATTACTATATTAAAACAGATGGCCTGGCTATGGGTTCACCGTTATCCGGCCTGTTGGCTGATATATATATTGATTTTTATGAAAACAACTACATCCTTAATAATAACATCTTCGCCAATAATATTATCTTTTATGGCCGATATGTTGATGACACTTTTCTGATTTTTAATGGTACCCTACACCAAATCAGTAATCTTAAAAACCATATGAATACTGTTACAATATTCAGTTTACTATGGAAACTGAAACCAACAATGAACTCAACTTTCTCGATCTTACTGTCACTAGGCGGCTTAACAACTTAAATTTTAAAATTTATGGAAAGCCTACCACCACAGATGTGACCATACATGCAGCCTCACACCACCCTTTCTCTCAAAAATTAGCGGCTTACAACAGTTTCATTCACAGGCTTTTGATGATCCCCCTAAATAATGATGATTTCGAGTGTGAACTAACATAATTAAGCACATAGCTATAGCCAACGGCTATGAGTGCCAAATGATTGACAACATCCTTAAAAAACACAAAGCCCATCGTTCCAGACAGACACAAGATAATACACCTAATAACAAATTCATTATATTTATATTATATTTAAATATTTATATTATCAATGTTTATTTATTTTTACATGAAATATAATTCTCCTGACAGTCAAAGGAAACGAGGCAGACAATCAAACTAGGGGGAAAGAGGATGTGAAATCGAAGAGGGGTGGGAGGGGGATGAGGGAGAGAGATAGGAGCGGGTGGAGGGGGCATTATCTGCCATGCCTGAGGGCGGCAGTACAGCAAATCCGCCCATGCTTCTTGCTATAACAAATGATTTCTTGTTTGCAGCAATATCCAGAAGACAACATGTAATGTTCTTTTTGCCACGTTACAAATCCAGGGAACCCATCCTAATTGACACCAGCCAATTATATGGGCTGCCTACGTTGTAACGAACTGTTATTAAACTCAACACAATTAACAAAATTAATTAAGCTAGTTATTAGGAAACAAGGGAAGGTATTTCACTGATATATCCACTCTTTTTTATGTGTAATAAGATGACTTCTCTTTATTAACAAATGATATGAAAAGATCCCATAACATAATTAATTAGATTAAAATATTCAAAGGGTTTTCTGAGAAACTAGGGATCATAATGATCATGTACTTTTTACCTCGGATCTGAGTTTACTTTAAATATATAGCAAAGACGTCTGAGTATTACTATGTTCATCTAGGTGCTTGCAAGACTTCATTTACCATTTGAAAATGGTATTACAGTATTTACTATAGAGATTATAATTTACATTTACATATTTACGTTACAACGTATGATATTCAATTTTACAGTATACTCTTAGTTGGTCTCATTTATAGTTTAAAGAAAATTATAGTCTTTGAAAAAGTCTCATCTGCAAGTTATGTCTCAAATATAATTAACTCTCGATAGGCAAGCTATCGAGTCACCTTTACAATAAGTCGTGGTGACCTCATCCTGGGGTGTCACTCTTGGGAATTCTGGAAGTCGGCGTCGTCATCTGAGTCGTGTCTTCGGCGAGTACTAGATAGCTGGTTCACTGAGGAGATTGAAGTTCTTCTGGTTAAAGTTGGTGTATATCCATGCAGGTCCTAGTCAGTGTCATATGGCTCGTATACGTCCATATGTGAAGTTTATGCAGGTCACATCTTCATATGTAAAGTTGTACTGGAATTTACCTCTTGAGGGGAGATGTCATCTTGCTTACTACTTGTTAGTTTTTTTTTGTTTAACTTATTACATTTTTTAACAAAACTTTCTACATTTTACATATTAAACTTGCTCGCCACGTTTAGTAGTGGTAGCTAACAGTTAAGATTAAAATTAACCAATGCATTTTTGAAGAGCTCTCGCTCGTAGGTGTGTACGGTCTGACGGCTGCATTGTCACTCTTTTCTCGATTCGACTGGCACATACAACGGAGCGGGGCAAGTACTCCGCGATAATATAGTTCCTATTTTTATTTAACATGACATTCTTATTACAAGAAACAATACATTAATTATACATATCTAATTTAAGTGAATTATTTTAACTACTACTCGTGCCTTCAAATTACTAATTACAAACATTATGATTTTTATATTTTCCTAAGTTACAGACGACTCGCTAAACACGTTGAGTCCGGAATTAAACAGGTCAACGCATGATGACTAGCAAAAGGGTTAAGTGTGATATTAATAGCTTTTTACAATTTGATTTTTTTATTAATTGTTTAGTTAGATTTTCCATTTACATCTCATACTTATCCTGAGTTAGTACAGGGGCTTTAGGTTTAATAGTGCGATTTAAAAGTACTTAATTGCTAGTAAATTAATTTTTATTTATTAAAGATTTTATTATCAATTAAATCGTCACATACTCCACCGCTTAAAATCCACATTAAGAATTTTAGTGAGCCTAACGCAAAATTGGGGACTTGGAGTATGCTTGGTGTCAGTGTGTGAAGTTTAATTTTACTACACGGTTTGTTTTCTCTATCTCTCTTAAATGATCTTGTTCTCATTCGTGAAATTCCCTTTATCTCGTTTCTTACAATGCTAACTTATATTTTAATTCTTAATACTAATTTCCCTAATTATCCGTAACTCACAATATCGTGGCCCGACTGACATTGGCTTACTCTAACTACACAAGTTAGCTTTCAGCACTCTTTAATGATTATTTTGGCACCTTTCTGCCCCCATCATTACCCTTTTCAGTCGGCGCCGTTGTGACTATGTTACGTTTCATATATAATCACTTCTTAATTACATCTAATATAACCTAAAGCGGATCCCATACTCCACTTTAGATTATTTCTAATCTTAATTGCTTACGCTACTGGGAGAAGCGGAATTTCACGAAGATAATTCTCTTTTCTCTTTAAATGATCAGCTGTAATACTTAAACAAACTATGCGGAAGGGGAGACACTTTATACACAATTTAGTTTAACTTAAGATTTATTCAGCCTTATTATTTAAAGCAATTATTATTATTTTCCTTTTGGTCTCTTTCTAAGAAACTTACCTTTTTCTTTATTTATTTATTATTTACTTAGGGGAGATTTAAGAAACTTACTTAGAATTATTTCCTATGTAATTACCATATTTATTTAGCACACTTTATTTACTTTGTTTTCAGTGTTGCTTAGTTTAAAAGTTTACTGTTTTGGGGCATGTGGTTTAACACTTTATCTAACAATGGAGGGTTAACTAGGTCATTTATTTATTTGAAATTTAAGTCACTATATTATTTAATTGTCGTCATGGTGAAAATACTTGCTCTACTATACTATACACTAACTACATAGACAAGGTGCATTCTTGGGTAAATCATTTGCATAATTCAGAAGAGAATAATTTCTCTTCTAAGGGAGAGACAGAAATTCCACACACACATATTTCAATGTTAAATCACCGATCAGCTGTTTGCTGGAATGTAGGTCACCCTCTTTTATTTAGTAAACAAAGACAAGGTAGGTGTATGCGTGGGAACGAGGGGATTACGCACACGTATTGTTCTCTACACAATGCCACAGCTTATCTTTCTCGACCGGTTTTAACTGGAGAAGCCAGTCGGACGCATAGGGTGAATCTTATTCAACAAAACACGCTTTACAAGTTACAGGTGTATACCGGTTATAACAGTCTGAGTTTAGTAATTAATTCTCGTACTTTCCATCATTAAAATATTTTTTTGTTTTGTTTTGGTAACAACATTAAGTTACAAAATTTTTTACACGTAATTAACCGGGTCTACTTTATGCAGGAGTATATGTTTTTATTTTTACCGTGACGACAGACATACACTGACATACTATGCAGGCATATTCAAGAAACTTCAGGTCTTGGATTGTCACAATATAAACCTGTTAAAGACTGAACAGATCAACAAGCACTAAAATTCATGTACATACTTGCATTTGGCTTCATACAATGATATTTCAAGTTATACAGACTATCATTGTATTAATTTACGTATCTTAAAATCAATTCATTTTATGAAAATTAATGTTACATAAAATACAGTAACTGAGTGCATAGATCAGATAACTGGGTGCCGAGAGTTATCTATTTTACTACGTAACAATTATTTTAATTATCAGCGTGACGTATCTTTGTTAATGTCACGATGCTTACAACCTTTTTTATTAATTAGCAGAGTGGCGCATTTTTGTAATGTTTTTTGCCACGTTACAAATCCAGGGAACTCATCCTAATTGACACCAGCCAATTATATGGGCTGCCTACGTTGTAACGAACTGTTATTAAACTCAACACAATTAACAAAATTAATTAAGCTAATTATTAGGAAACAAGGGAAGGTATTTCACTGATATATGCACTCTTTTTTATGTGTAATAAGATGATTTCTCTTTATTAACAAATGATATGAAAAGATCCCATAACATAATTAATTAGATTAAAATATTCAAAGGGTTTTCTGAGAAACTAGGGATCATAATGATAATGTACTTTTTACCTCGGATCCGAGTTTAGTTTAAATGTATAGCAAAGACGTCTGAGTATTACTATGTTCATCTAGGTGCTTGCAAGACTTCATTTACCATTTGAAGAATGGTATTACAGTATTTACTACAGAGATTATAATTTACATTTACATATTTATGTTACAACGTATGATATTCAATTTTACAGTATACTCTTAGTTGGTCTCATTTATAGTTTAAAGAAAATTATAGTCTTTGAAAAAGTCTCTTTCATCTGTAAGTTATGTCTCAAATATAATTAACTCTTGATAGGCAAGCTATCGAGTCACCTTTACAATAAGTCGTGGTGACCTCGTCCTGGGGTGTCACTCTTGGGAATTCTGGAAGTCGGCGTCGTCATCTGAGTCGTGTCTTCGGCGAGTACTAGATAGCTGGTTCACTGAGGAGATTGAAGTTCTTCTGGTTAAAGTTGGTGTATATCCACGCAGGTCCTAGTCAGTGTCGTATGGCTCATATACGTCCACATGTGAAGTTTATGCAGGTCACATCTTCATATGTAAGTTGTACTGGAATTTACCTCTTGAGGGGAGATGTCATCTTGCTTACTACTTGTTAGTTTTTTTTTTGTTTAACTTATTACATTTTTTAACACAACTTTCTACATTTTACATATTAAACTTGCTCGCCACGTTTAGTAGTGGTAGCTAACAGTTAAGATTAAAATTAACCAATGCATTTTTGAAGAGTTCTCGCTCGTAGGTGTGTACGGTCTGACGGCTGCATTGTCACTCTTTTCTCGATACGACTGGCACATACAACGGAGCGGGGCAAGTACTCCGCGATAATATAGTTCCTATTTTTATTTAACGTGACATTCTTATTACAAGAAACAATACATTAATTATACATATATAATTTAAGTGAATTATTTTAACTACTACTCGTGCCTTCAAATTACTAATTACAAACATTATGATTTTTATATTTTCCTAAGTTACAGACGACTCGCTAAACACGTTGAGTCCGGAATTAAACAGGTCAACGCATGATGACTAGCAAAAGAGTTAACTGTGATATTAATAGCTTTTTACAATTCGATTTTTTTATTAATTGTTTAGTTAGATTTTCCATTTACATCTCATACTTATCCTGAGTTAGTACAGGGGCTTTAGGTTTAATAGTGCGATTTAAAAGTACTTAATTGCTAGTAAATTAATTTTTATTTATTAAAGATTTTATTATCAATTAAATCGTCACAAACAGATGAAATTCTTCCACAGTAAAAGCATAAGTTAACATTTAAAAAAATAACATGACTAGTTAAATTCACACACATAGAATATACATTATATTTAGATCTGTTCTATACTGTTTATTTCCTTCTCTTTCTCTATCTCAAACACACACACACACACACACACACACACACACACACACTTTAGACAATCAAAAGAATAGTTTAATTATCATTAATACAAACAGGGGCATTATAATTATACAAGTTTTATTAAAGACAACCGAAACTATGTTTCACAAAAATGAAATAATTTTTATTCCATTTTCTTCTCTATGGAGTTTGAGCTGGTCTTATCCTGTCAATGTTAATTTAGTAATTTGCATGCAGCGTTTTCTCAGGATCTGTACAAGCTAGGATCTAGTAACACTTTACAAGAGATTTACAGTAGAATCCACACTACTATAACAGCTTTACAGTAGTGTAAATTTATGGCTGAAAGCTTTACAGCTTTTCTGCCACAGAATCCACACTTGTTACATATCAAATAAAACAAGAAAACATGGAGAACTTATTTCAAAAGTAACAAATTTGGGTGTGCAAAGTCCCATAATTTTACAGTTGTTTTTCAATATCTGCACATAAAAATTCTTCACTATATAAAGAATTATATGAAAAAAATATTCACATTTATTTAAAAGAATAATAATCTCAAGTCTACCAGAAAACAGAATAAAAATAAAAATACAAACTGTAACAGTACAAAATTGTCTGTATCGGAATAATGGGATGTAAGGGTATTTTTATTATGAATTTTATGGTAATCATCAAGTTAAATTAGACAAGGTTAGTTTTGGCCCAAGTCCCAATAAATATGTAAATTCACCGGTGGAGAGACGATCCAAGGTCAGAGGCGTACGAGCAAATTGAACCCACGAAAATGGCAGTGTTGGCGCTAAAACACGGACAATACTGACTTTCCATTGGTCTACGATAATAAATCGTCACCAAATCAATGACGAGTTAAAAACAATTACGTATTAACCAAAACAGTGGTTAGAGAACAATAGACAATGACGTCAGATGCACGACCACGTACATAACAATTGCGTCTGAATCGCCCCCAGTCGCTGTAACATCACCATGGCAGTAACACGTGGAAATTGTGCTGGCATAAAATAGTCAGCAAAAGTGTTTATTTGAATTAACAAAATGTAACTAAAAGTAAATAGTGAACAAATAACAATAACCACCATGTAAATTCAGTGTAAAAGACAGACGAAAACTAGATATACAACGTCTGGCCCAGTCGTCAGTAACAACTCAAAGAGAGCACATGCTCAAACAGTGTAGTGGGCAGTTTTTGCCATAAAAATGAAAGAATTGTTTAAAAAATGTAATGATCAACAATAATGTAGCATCAGTGGACAACCAATGTAAAAGTTTAGTAAATTCAGTGCACAAAAAAGGACAAAGAGAGATTCGGCCGAACATCTGCCAGCCAACATGGGAGTCTTCTGAGGAGGCTACGCCGCATCAATTTCAGGAAAGCCCTTTCAAAATTACTTTCTAAATTTCAAACATGAGCTCTAAATCTATAAAATAAAATGTATTCAGTATCAGAAAAATGAATGTTGTGTGTGATAGTGTGAACGTGAGAGTTGGCCAACCTTAAGTAAATATATCTGAGGCGTTGGTTCGTGATCAAGTTTAGAGTAACTATTAACAGAAAGAAAATTTAAAAACATTTCCCTTGAAGTTTTAACTGCAGTAAATGAATTTGATAAAAGCCTTAATTTCAAAGAAAACGGCTAGGTAACCATGAAAGCATGGCTAGAAAACGGAAGTCATGAAGCCGCCATTTTGGCATTTTATCAAGTATTAATTGACTCTAATTGTTTGTAATCGTAAACAGTAATAACTAAATAAAATCTAATTTGTTATCCTCATGTTGTGTGAATGGTTATTTCAGTACCCGAATACCTCTGTCTTGTCTTGCTTAACGCAATTCTGGACCAAAAGCCTAATGCAAGTAAATGAGCAAAACACGTGTTACTCCGGGGATAAGATTTATTATTCAAATTATACAATATTAAGTATCATACATTCAGTACTAATAATTGTATGAATAATACACAAGAAGGTGTAAGTTAACAGATGGCAGCCCGAACTTGGACTTTATATATTAATAAAAAATATATAAATAAGCAGACAAGCGGAGGTTAGATGGGTAAAGAAATAAACAGAAAAGAGAGGTTATCTACAGAGATTACCTATAGTATAAAAGACGTACACAACAAATAAAAACAAAGTTTAGTACCATCAGTACGATAAAATGGCAGATAACGAAAGCATTAACGTAGAAAATACAAACACAGAATCATTGATGTTGAGCACGCCACAGGCGAACTCAACGCCTATAGTAAATACCAGAATGGAAGAAAATGACATAATAAAAACGATGAAACTGCTTTTCAATGAGCAGAGCATCAAATTCGATGTACAATTGAGTGATATTAAAAAAGAAATTAAAAAACAAGGTTGCAATTTTGACAAAAGATTAAATGAAATATGTACAAAGTTAGAAAAAATAGAATTAGAAAAGAAGAAATTAGAATTAAACAAAGTTGGAGTGAACGAAGAGGACAAGGTAAGTGGGGTAGAAAATTACGATAAAATAGATGAAAATGTAGTAATAGGTGATAATAGTGTGGAGGTTGGTAGTATAAATGAAATTTTATGGGGAATTGAATATAATAATAATGGAATGATAGTGTGTGTTGAAGGGTTAAAGAGAGAGAGATGGTATGATAAAGAGAAATATATTGAGGGAGAGAAATGTTGTTGGGAGAGTTATTATGAGAGATGTTTTAAGAGAGAGAGATGGTATGATAGTGAGAGATATTGTGAGAGAAAGAGGGAGGTAGAAATTTTTAAGATAAGCAGAGATTATGAAGAGTTTATGGGAAGGTTAGGAGTAGAGATGATATATAATAAAAATAATAAGTACTTACCTTGTAATGAAGCGGATATAGCAGTTGGAGATGATAATGAAAATAATGACTTTATAACATACCTAGTGGTGACGAATTATACTGGAGGTGACAGGACAATGACCAATCATGACAGATTAAATGAGTTTGTGGAAAATAATGAAAATTTGAATGGTAGATGCATTTATGATGTTAATATAAGAGATTCAATAATAAACCATGTATATAGTTTTAAGGTGCGATTATTATTTGACGATATGGGGTAGTTGTGTATTGTTTATTGTGTTATGAACATTTAATTGTGTGACCAGTGTTTTTTTTTTTTTTTACATGGACTGATCAGGACTGATTATGGTAAATGATTTCATGATTATGTGAGTTGTATATTTTTGTGTATTGATGTCTATGTATTTGTGTATTTTTGCTGTTGTGTACTTTATGTATTTTTTTTATGTAAGCATGTATTGTACGATTTTAAATAACTGAAGAAAGTTTAAATGATATTATGAGATTTAGATTCTAAAGGGTTAATAAATGATTAAGCAGGTAATAGATTTGGGTATTGAGAGGTATTGTTGTTAGTAGGTAAGTGATGAATTTCTAATGGTATATTAATGTGAAATGTTATAAAGAGTTTGGGAATAGTGATAAATAAGGGCATTGGAGTTAGGTAAATAGAGTTAATGGGAGTTAGGGAAAATAAAGTGCTGAGATGCTGATAATATATAAAGAGGTGTTAGATATTTTAGGGACACAGTGGTTAGCGATTATATGTAGAGTTGAGTAATGTGGATGGTAATTTTATAGTTGTTGTTGGTGATATTTTGTAATAAGGGTATTGGTGTAGGAGTCCAACGAGAGATGTTGAGACAGGAAGGGATCGTTGTGTGCCGGAAAGGGTTATCTGAAAGGGTCAGGAACCGATAAGGGAATGAGTTGGTTAGAGGGAATACACACATACTAGTACAAAAATGAGCGGTGCCAGAGGTTTTAAATGGGATTTGTGAAAGGGGGTTATTAAGAGATATTGGTGTCAAAATATATTAATGGTTAGAAGCGGCTAGTGTAGAAAAGAGGAGGTGAGTAAGGTTAGGTTGACAGATGCCAAAATAAGACAGAGAAAATAGTGAGTAATTGAGAGTCACCCAAACTAGTCAGGATGAAAGGGTTAGAAAAGGGAAAATTCATAGTAGAAAGGTAATGGTATATTTGAAATTTTGTTGTTGTATAGAATCTAAATGAATGTTAAATGAATAAAAGTTAATAGAGAATTGTTGAAGTAGTAATGTGATAAAGTTTAGTACAAATCATGTAAATTTAAATGGTTTAATGTAAGGTAAATGTAACAATGTTAATATGTAATGTACAATGTTTTTATGATGTTTTATTATGTTGATGATAGTGTGTGTGGTTAGGAGGCTGCTGTAAGGGTAGTGACCATAATAACATAAAAAATTGTGTTATAGTAACCAGTCTCTAGAAAAAAGTGATTCTGTAGAAAAGGGTTTGAAATTAAAGTAAAGAAATTAACAAAGAAATTTAGATAGTATTGAAGTACTGCCATGCTAAATAAATGTAATGATTAATTGAAGTAAGTGAATAAAAATAGTAGTTGTTGTTTGAGAATCAAAAAATTTATGTTGTGTTTATTATAAGAGTATAATTTTATGATGAAAGAGGCAAGTTAATATTGACGGGAGTCAAAGCAATTGATACAAATATGTAGGAGTGTTGTTAAGTAGAAGGCTTATCTATCCTAAATCTTGTTATGTTTTATTGTGTTGTTTGGTACTTTGTAAATAACTAAAACCAACGCCTCAAATCACAAACCAATGCATCTAAGAGGAAACATATCAGTTGCGGATATGTAAATGAATGAGACCACTATTTTAAAATTTTGTATTGAATGTTTCAGAGTTTTTATGGTGTTGTGACCGCGATCCTGAGCTGGCCGGAGCGTCAGAACAGGAGCGTGCAGTGCCTCATGGCCTTATGGTGTAGGGATCTCTCAGGAGAAGTCCAGTAAGGTCAGACGGGTACGATCGACACTATGGAACCAAGGGTAAGTGATTGAGATTTTTTTTTTTATTTTATTAACATTACAGGGGTTGTGGCACATATCTGAACTGATCCTTTTAGAGAAGTATGAATGAGTCAATGAAAGTTTTTGTGTCTCGACACAAAACCTTTCATTGAGGGGGTTTTGTAACAGTACAAAATTGTCTGTATCGGAATAATGGGATGTAAGGGTATTTTTATTATGAATTTTATGGTAATCATCAAGTTAAGTTAGACAAGGTTAGTTTTGGCCCAAGTCCCAATAAATATGTAAATTCGCCGGTGGAGAGACGATCCAAGGTCAGAGGCGTACGAGCAAATTGAACCCACGAAAATGGCAGTGTTGGCGCTAAAACACGGACAATACTGACTTTCCATTGGTCTACGATAATAAATCGTCACCAAATCAATGACGAGTTAAAAACAATTACGTATTAACCAAAACAGTGGTTAGAGAACAATAGACAATGACGTCAGATGCACGACCACTTACATAACAATTACGTCTGAATCGCCCCCAGTCGCTGTAACATCACCATGGCAGTAACACGTGGAAATTGTGCTGGCATAAAATAGTCAGCGAAAGTGTTTATTTGAATTAACAAAATGTAACTAAAAGTAAATAGTGAACAAATAACAATAACCACCATGTAAATTCAGTGTAAAAGACAGACGAAAACTAGATATACAACGTCTGGCCCAGTCGTCAGTAACAACTCAAAGAGAGCACATGCTCAAACAGTGTAGTGGGCAGCTTTTGCCATAAAAATGAAAGAATTGTTTAAAAAATGTAATGATCAACAATAATGTAGCATCAGTGGACAACCAATGTAAAAGTTTAGTAAATTCAGTGCACAAAAAAGGACAAAGAGAGATTCGGCCGAACATCTGCCAGCCAACATGGGAGTCTTCTGAGGAGGCTACGCCGCATCAATTTCAGGAAAGCCCTTTCAAAATTACTTTCTAAATTTCAAACATGAGCTCTAAATCTATAAAATAAAATGTATTCAGTATCAGAAAAATGAATGTTGTGTGTGATAGTGTGAACGTGAGAGTTGGCCAACCTTAAGTAAATATATCTGAGGCGTTGGTTCGTGATCAAGTTTAGAGTAACTATTAACAGAAAGAAAATTTAAAAACATTTCCCTTGAAGTTTTAACTGCAGTAAATGAATTTGATAAAAGCCTTAATTTCAAAGAAAACGGCTAGGTAACCATGAAAGCATGGCTAGAAAACGGAAGTCATGAAGCCGCCATTTTGGCATTTTATCAAGTATTAATTGACTCTAATTGTTTGTAATCGTAAACAGTAATAACTAAATAAAATCTAATTTGTTATCCTCATGTTGTGTGAATGGTTATTTCAGTACCCGAATACCTCTGTCTTGTCTTGCTTAACGCAATTCTGGACCAAAAGCCTAATGCAAGTAAATGAGCAAAACACGTGTTACTCCGGGGATAAGATTTATTATTCAAATTATACAATATTAAGTATCATACATTCAGTACTAATAATTGTATGAATAATACACAAGAAGGTGTAAGTTAACAGATGGCAGCCCGAACTTGGACTTTATATATTAATAAAAAATATATAAATAAGCAGACAAGCGGAGGTTAGATGGGTAAAGAAATAAACAGAAAAGAGAGGTTATCTACAGAGATTACCTATAGTATAAAAGACGTACACAACAAATAAAAACAAAGTTTAGTACCATCAGTACGATAAAATGGCAGATAACGAAAGCATTAACGTAGAAAATACAAACACAGAATCATTGATGTTGAGCACGCCACAGGCGAACTCAACGCCTATAGTAAATACCAGAATGGAAGAAAATGACATAATAAAAACGATGAAACTGCTTTTCAATGAGCAGAGCATCAAATTCGATGTACAATTGAGTGATATTAAAAAAGAAATTAAAAAACAAGGTTGCAATTTTGACAAAAGATTAAATGAAATATGTACAAAGTTAGAAAAAATAGAATTAGAAAAGAAGAAATTAGAATTAAACAAAGTTGGAGTGAACGAAGAGGACAAGGTAAGTGGGGTAGAAAATTACGATAAAATAGATGAAAATGTAGTAATAGGTGATAATAGTGTGGAGGTTGGTAGTATAAATGAAATTTTATGGGGAATTGAATATAATAATAATGGAATGATAGTGTGTGTTGAAGGGTTAAAGAGAGAGAGATGGTATGATAAAGAGAAATATATTGAGAGAGAGAAATGTTGTTGGGAGAGTTATTATGAGAGATGTTTTAAGAGAGAGAGATGGTATGATAGTGAGAGATATTGTGAGAGAAAGAGGGAGGTAGAAATTTTTAAGATAAGCAGAGATTATGAAGAGTTTATGGGAAGGTTAGGAGTAGAGATGATATATAATAAAAATAATAAGTACTTACCTTGTAATGAAGCGGATATAGCAGTTGGAGATGATAATGAAAATAATGACTTTATAACATACCTAGTGGTGACGAATTATACTGGAGGTGACAGGACAATGACCAATCATGACAGATTAAATGAGTTTGTGGAAAATAATGAAAATTTGAATGGTAGATGCATTTATGATGTTAATATAAGAGATTCAATAATAAACCATGTATATAGTTTTAAGGTGCGATTATTATTTGACGATATGGGGTAGTTGTGTATTGTTTATTGTGTTATGAACATTTAATTGTGTGACCAGTGTTTTTTTTTTTTTTTTACATGGACTGATCAGGACTGATTATGGTAAATGATTTCATGATTATGTGAGTTGTATATTTTTGTGTATTGATGTCTATGTATTTGTGTATTTTTGCTGTTGTGTACTTTATGTATTTTTTTTATGTAAGCATGTATTGTACGATTTTAAATAACTGAAGAAAGTTTAAATGATATTATGAGATTTAGATTCTAAAGGGTTAATAAATGATTAAGCAGGTAATAGATTTGGGTATTGAGAGGTATTGTTGTTAGTAGGTAAGTGATGAATTTCTAATGGTATATTAATGTGAAATGTTATAAAGAGTTTGGGAATAGTGATAAATAAGGGCATTGGAGTTAGGTAAATAGAGTTAATGGGAGTTAGGGAAAATAAAGTGCTGAGATGCTGATAATATATAAAGAGGTGTTAGATATTTTAGGGACACAGTGGTTAGCGATTATATGTAGAGTTGAGTAATGTGGATGGTAATTTTATAGTTGTTGTTGGTGATATTTTGTAATAAGGGTATTGGTGTAGGAGTCCAACGAGAGATGTTGAGACAGGAAGGGATCGTTGTGTGCCGGAAAGGGTTATCTGAAAGGGTCAGGAACCGATAAGGGAATGAGTTGGTTAGAGGGAATACACACATACTAGTACAAAAATGAGCGGTGCCAGAGGTTTTAAATGGGATTTGTGAAAGGGGGTTATTAAGAGATATTGGTGTCAAAATATATTAATGGTTAGAAGCGGCTAGTGTAGAAAAGAGGAGGTGAGTAAGGTTAGGTTGACAGATGCCAAAATAAGACAGAGAAAATAGTGAGTAATTGAGAGTCACCCAAACTAGTCAGGATGAAAGGGTTAGAAAAGGGAAAATTCATAGTAGAAAGGTAATGGTATATTTGAAATTTTGTTGTTGTATAGAATCTAAATGAATGTTAAATGAATAAAAGTTAATAGAGAATTGTTGAAGTAGTAATGTGATAAAGTTTAGTACAAATCATGTAAATTTAAATGGTTTAATGTAAGGTAAATGTAACAATGTTAATATGTAATGTACAATGTTTTTATGATGTTTTATTATGTTGATGATAGTGTGTGTGGTTAGGAGGCTGCTGTAAGGGTAGTGACCATAATAACATAAAAAATTGTGTTATAGTAACCAGTCTCTAGAAAAAAGTGATTCTGTAGAAAAGGGTTTGAAATTAAAGTAAAGAAATTAACAAAGAAATTTAGATAGTATTGAAGTACTGCCATGCTAAATAAATGTAATGATTAATTGAAGTAAGTGAATAAAAATAGTAGTTGTTGTTTGAGAATCAAAAAATTTATGTTGTGTTTATTATAAGAGTATAATTTTATGATGAAAGAGGCAAGTTAATATTGACGGGAGTCAAAGCAATTGATACAAATATGTAGGAGTGTTGTTAAGTAGAAGGCTTATCTATCCTAAATCTTGTTATGTTTTATTGTGTTGTTTGGTACTTTGTAAATAACTAAAACCAACGCCTCAAATCACAAACCAATGCATCTAAGAGGAAACATATCAGTTGCGGATATGTAAATGAATGAGACCACTATTTTAAAATTTTGTATTGAATGTTTCAGAGTTTTTATGGTGTTGTGACCGCGATCCTGAGCTGGCCGGAGCGTCAGAACAGGAGCGTGCAGTGCCTCATGGCCTTATGGTGTAGGGATCTCTCAGGAGAAGTCCAGTAAGGTCAGACGGGTACGATCGACACTATGGAACCAAGGGTAAGTGATTGATATTTTTTTTTTTATTTTATTAACATTACAGGGGTTGTGGCACATATCTGAACTGATCCTTTTAGAGAAGTATGAATGAGTCAATGAAAGTTTTTGTGTCTCGACACAAAACCTTTCATTGAGGGGGTTTTGTAACAGTACAAAATTGTCTGTATCGGAATAATGGGATGTAAGGGTATTTTTATTATGAATTTTATGGTAATCATCAAGTTAAGTTAGACAAGGTTAGTTTTGGCCCAAGTCCCAATAAATATGTAAATTCGCCGGTGGAGAGACGATCCAAGGTCAGAGGCGTACGAGCAAATTGAACCCACGAAAATGGCAGTGTTGGCGCTAAAACACGGACAATACTGACTTTCCATTGGTCTACGATAATAAATCGTCACCAAATCAATGACGAGTTAAAAACAATTACGTATTAACCAAAACAGTGGTTAGAGAACAATAGACAATGACGTCAGATGCACGACCACTTACATAACAATTGCGTCTGAATCGCCCCCAGTCGCTGTAACATCACCATGGCAGTAACACGTGGAAATTGTGCTGGCATAAAATAGTCAGCGAAAGTGTTTATTTGAATTAACAAAATGTAACTAAAAGTAAATAGTGAACAAATAACAATAACCACCATGTAAATTCAGTGTAAAAGACAGACGAAAACTAGATATACAACGTCTGGCCCAGTCGTCAGTAACAACTCAAAGAGAGCACATGCTCAAACAGTGTAGTGGGCAGTTTTTGCCATAAAAATGAAAGAATTGTTTAAAAAATGTAATGATCAACAATAATGTAGCATCAGTGGACAACCAATGTAAAAGTTTAGTAAATTCAGTGCACAAAAAAGGACAAAGAGAGATTCGGCCGAACATCTGCCAGCCAACATGGGAGTCTTCTGAGGAGGCTACGCCGCATCAATTTCAGGAAAGCCCTTTCAAAATTACTTTCTAAATTTCAAACATGAGCTCTAAATCTATAAAATAAAATGTATTCAGTATCAGAAAAATGAATGTTGTGTGTGATAGTGTGAACGTGAGAGTTGGCCAACCTTAAGTAAATATATCTGAGGCGTTGGTTCGTGATCAAGTTTAGAGTAACTATTAACAGAAAGAAAATTTAAAAACATTTCCCTTGAAGTTTTAACTGCAGTAAATGAATTTGATAAAAGCCTTAATTTCAAAGAAAACGGCTAGGTAACCATGAAAGCATGGCTAGAAAACGGAAGTCATGAAGCCGCCATTTTGGCATTTTATCAAGTATTAATTGACTCTAATTGTTTGTAATCGTAAACAGTAATAACTAAATAAAATCTAATTTGTTATCCTCATGTTGTGTGAATGGTTATTTCAGTACCCGAATACCTCTGTCTTGTCTTGCTTAACGCAATTCTGGACCAAAAGCCTAATGCAAGTAAATGAGCAAAACACGTGTTACTCCGGGGATAAGATTTATTATTCAAATTATACAATATTAAGTATCATACATTCAGTACTAATAATTGTATGAATAATACACAAGAAGGTGTAAGTTAACAGATGGCAGCCCGAACTTGGACTTTATATATTAATAAAAAATATATAAATAAGCAGACAAGCGGAGGTTAGATGGGTAAAGAAATAAACAGAAAAGAGAGGTTATCTACAGAGATTACCTATAGTATAAAAGACGTACACAACAAATAAAAACAAAGTTTAGTACCATCAGTACGATAAAATGGCAGATAACGAAAGCATTAACGTAGAAAATACAAACACAGAATCATTGATGTTGAGCACGCCACAGGCGAACTCAACGCCTATAGTAAATACCAGAATGGAAGAAAATGACATAATAAAAACGATGAAACTGCTTTTCAATGAGCAGAGCATCAAATTCGATGTACAATTGAGTGATATTAAAAAAGAAATTAAAAAACAAGGTTGCAATTTTGACAAAAGATTAAATGAAATATGTACAAAGTTAGAAAAAATAGAATTAGAAAAGAAGAAATTAGAATTAAACAAAGTTGGAGTGAACGAAGAGGACAAGGTAAGTGGGGTAGAAAATTACGATAAAATAGATGAAAATGTAGTAATAGGTGATAATAGTGTGGAGGTTGGTAGTATAAATGAAATTTTATGGGGAATTGAATATAATAATAATGGAATGATAGTGTGTGTTGAAGGGTTAAAGAGAGAGAGATGGTATGATAAAGAGAAATATATTGAGAGAGAGAAATGTTGTTGGGAGAGTTATTATGAGAGATGTTTTAAGAGAGAGAGATGGTATGATAGTGAGAGATATTGTGAGAGAAAGAGGGAGGTAGAAATTTTTAAGATAAGCAGAGATTATGAAGAGTTTATGGGAAGGTTAGGAGTAGAGATGATATATAATAAAAATAATAAGTACTTACCTTGTAATGAAGCGGATATAGCAGTTGGAGATGATAATGAAAATAATGACTTTATAACATACCTAGTGGTGACGAATTATACTGGAGGTGACAGGACAATGACCAATCATGACAGATTAAATGAGTTTGTGGAAAATAATGAAAATTTGAATGGTAGATGCATTTATGATGTTAATATAAGAGATTCAATAATAAACCATGTATATAGTTTTAAGGTGCGATTATTATTTGACGATATGGGGTAGTTGTGTATTGTTTATTGTGTTATGAACATTTAATTGTGTGACCAGTGTTTTTTTTTTTTTTTTACATGGACTGATCAGGACTGATTATGGTAAATGATTTCATGATTATGTGAGTTGTATATTTTTGTGTATTGATGTCTATGTATTTGTGTATTTTTGCTGTTGTGTACTTTATGTATTTTTTTTATGTAAGCATGTATTGTACGATTTTAAATAACTGAAGAAAGTTTAAATGATATTATGAGATTTAGATTCTAAAGGGTTAATAAATGATTAAGCAGGTAATAGATTTGGGTATTGAGAGGTATTGTTGTTAGTAGGTAAGTGATGAATTTCTAATGGTATATTAATGTGAAATGTTATAAAGAGTTTGGGAATAGTGATAAATAAGGGCATTGGAGTTAGGTAAATAGAGTTAATGGGAGTTAGGGAAAATAAAGTGCTGAGATGCTGATAATATATAAAGAGGTGTTAGATATTTTAGGGACACAGTGGTTAGCGATTATATGTAGAGTTGAGTAATATGGATGGTAATTTTATAGTTGTTGTTGGTGATATTTTGTAATAAGGGTATTGGTGTAGGAGTCCAACGAGAGATGTTGAGACAGGAAGGGATCGTTGTGTGCCGGAAAGGGTTATCTGAAAGGGTCAGGAACCGATAAGGGAATGAGTTGGTTAGAGGGAATACACACATACTAGTACAAAAATGAGCGGTGCCAGAGGTTTTAAATGGGATTTGTGAAAGGGGGTTATTAAGAGATATTGGTGTCAAAATATATTAATGGTTAGAAGCGGCTAGTGTAGAAAAGAGGAGGTGAGTAAGGTTAGGTTGACAGATGCCAAAATAAGACAGAGAAAATAGTGAGTAATTGAGAGTCACCCAAACTAGTCAGGATGAAAGGGTTAGAAAAGGGAAAATTCATAGTAGAAAGGTAATGGTATATTTGAAATTTTGTTGTTGTATAGAATCTAAATGAATGTTAAATGAATAAAAGTTAATAGAGAATTGTTGAAGTAGTAATGTGATAAAGTTTAGTACAAATCATGTAAATTTAAATTGTTTAATGTAAGGTAAATGTAACAATGTTAATATGTAATGTACAATGTTTTTATGATGTTTTATTATGTTGATGATAGTGTGTGTGGTTAGGAGGCTGCTGTAAGGGTAGTGACCATAATAACATAAAAAATTGTGTTATAGTAACCAGTCTCTAGAAAAAAGTGATTCTGTAGAAAAGGGTTTGAAATTAAAGTAAAGAAATTAACAAAGAAATTTAGATAGTATTGAAGTACTGCCATGCTAAATAAATGTAATGATTAATTGAAGTAAGTGAATAAAAATAGTAGTTGTTGTTTGAGAATCAAAAAATTTATGTTGTGTTTATTATAAGAGTATAATTTTATGATGAAAGAGGCAAGTTAATATTGACGGGAGTCAAAGCAATTGATACAAATATGTAGGAGTGTTGTTAAGTAGAAGGCTTATCTATCCTAAATCTTGTTATGTTTTATTGTGTTGTTTGGTACTTTGTAAATAACTAAAACCAACGCCTCAAATCACAAACCAATGCATCTAAGAGGAAACATATCAGTTGCGGATATGTAAATGAATGAGACCACTATTTTAAAATTTTGTATTGAATGTTTCAGAGTTTTTATGGTGTTGTGACCGCGATCCTGAGCTGGCCGGAGCGTCAGAACAGGAGCGTGCAGTGCCTCATGGCCGTATGGCGTAGGGATCTCTCAGGAGAAGTCCAGTAAGGTCAGACGGGTACGATCGACACTATGGAACCAAGGGTAAGTGATTGAGATTTTTTTTTTATTTTATTAACATTACAGGGGGTTGTGGCACATATCTGAACTGATCCTTTTAGAGAAGTATGAATGAGTCAATGAAAGTTTTTGTGTCTCGACACAAAACCTTTCATTGAGGGGGTTTTGTAACAGTACAAAATTGTCTGTATCGGAATAATGGGATGTAAGGGTATTTTTATTATGAATTTTATGGTAATCATCAAGTTAAGTTAGACAAGGTTAGTTTTGGCCCAAGTCCCAATAAATATGTAAATTCGCCGGTGGAGAGACGATCCAAGGTCAGAGGCGTACGAGCAAATTGAACCCACGAAAATGGCAGTGTTGGCGCTAAAACACGGACAATACTGACTTTCCATTGGTCTACGATAATAAATCGTCACCAAATCAATGACGAGTTAAAAACAATTACGTATTAACCAAAACAGTGGTTAGAGAACAATAGACAATGACGTCAGATGCACGACCACTTACATAACAATTGCGTCTGAATCGCCCCCAGTCGCTGTAACATCACCATGGCAGTAACACGTGGAAATTGTGCTGGCATAAAATAGTCAGCGAAAGTGTTTATTTGAATTAACAAAATGTAACTAAAAGTAAATAGTGAACAAATAACAATAACCACCATGTAAATTCAGTGTAAAAGACAGACGAAAACTAGATATACAACGTCTGGCCCAGTCGTCAGTAACAACTCAAAGAGAGCACATGCTCAAACAGTGTAGTGGGCAGTTTTTGCCATAAAAATGAAAGAATTGTTTAAAAAATGTAATGATCAACAATAATGTAGCATCAGTGGACAACCAATGTAAAAGTTTAGTAAATTCAGTGCACAAAAAAGGACAAAGAGAGATTCGGCCGAACATCTGCCAGCCAACATGGGAGTCTTCTGAGGAGGCTACGCCGCATCAATTTCAGGAAAGCCCTTTCAAAATTACTTTCTAAATTTCAAACATGAGCTCTAAATCTATAAAATAAAATGTATTCAGTATCAGAAAAATGAATGTTGTGTGTGATAGTGTGAACGTGAGAGTTGGCCAACCTTAAGTAAATATATCTGAGGCGTTGGTTCGTGATCAAGTTTAGAGTAACTATTAACAGAAAGAAAATTTAAAAACATTTCCCTTGAAGTTTTAACTGCAGTAAATGAATTTGATAAAAGCCTTAATTTCAAAGAAAACGGCTAGGTAACCATGAAAGCATGGCTAGAAAACGGAAGTCATGAAGCCGCCATTTTGGCATTTTATCAAGTATTAATTGACTCTAATTGTTTGTAATCGTAAACAGTAATAACTAAATAAAATCTAATTTGTTATCCTCATGTTGTGTGAATGGTTATTTCAGTACCCGAATACCTCTGTCTTGTCTTGCTTAACGCAATTCTGGACCAAAAGCCTAATGCAAGTAAATGAGCAAAACACGTGTTACTCCGGGGATAAGATTTATTATTCAAATTATACAATATTAAGTATCATACATTCAGTACTAATAATTGTATGAATAATACACAAAAAGGTGTAAGTTAACAAAACAAGTCTGAAGGAAACAAATACTGTAAAAAGTGAGAGGAGAAATTGTTTAACAACTACTACTACTCTCGAGCACTACAGCCCATGGTGAGCCCTGGCTTCCGGTACGACCCGTCTCCACTTATCTCTGAATTGTCAACAATATTCACCATATATAAACACTTGTGTAATATAATTTTTTATTTTCTTTAACTGTGAACTTTCAACAGTGCTGAATGTTTTCATTTACCAAAACACTACATTACTTATTTCATTAAACACTTCTTTAAACATGTTGTCGTTTCTATGGCCATATGGAAAGGTATTCCATAATGCTCCTCATGTCCCAATAATGTTCTGCTAAATTCAACTTTTATTGACAGCCACGGTCGAGTCCAGTGCAGTGTATTCACTTGAATGGTAGAACTGCATGTACTGCAGGACCAGCCGGTTAATCTGAAAGTTGCCACAGCTTCCTTCCTGACGTTTCTCATATCGATTTTCCATTATTTTCTGTAAAGGTTTTCCAATTGTTTATCTTCCGCCCGTTCTGCTGCTTCTTTTCTACAGATTTCATGAATTTGGTGCAATATTAGTTTCTTGACAAAGCTCACTTACAGAGGCTTCTTCCCCAGATAGATTTCAGTGGTTTATCAGTGAATTCATTTCCCTCAACGGATCAGGATCCACTAGAAAATAATAGTTTTGTTGACAGATTTTAGGTGTTTTAGAATTTATTGGTGCTCTGTATTTTTATGACTGTGGTTGTTTTTTTGAAGATACCGCTTGAATGGAAGCCTAGGAAACCACCATAAGGACCATTTTTTGGAAGGTATTGGGACATTAGAGTAGTTGTCAGTTGTCATATGTAGATAATTTACATATCAAGAAATTTACTGTAGGAAGTGTTTGTGCATGCGCACGCACACACACATAAAAGCTTCATAAAATGTGAAGCATGATTTACTTATAAAATAATACATTTTAACATTTATTACATTCAACATTCTCCCCTTCCCTTTCACAATACATTCCACTGGAATTTTCCCCTGTTCAAAGTACTGCTGCAGTTAATCATCTATAAGTTCCTTTAGTAGAATGGCTGTTTTTGCTTTAACGTCTTCCACAGATTGACAATGAGTCCCTTTTAGCCTACATTTGATCAGAGGTAGTTGACAAAGGTTAAAGGTGCCAAGTTAAATGAATACGGTGGGTGTTTCAGCGCTGAAATACGTTTTGATGCCAAAAACGTCTTTACAGAAATAGTGCTGTGAGCAGGAGCATTGTCTTGATGAAGGATCCAATTACCTTTTACCTCAAGAGTAGGCCTCTTATCCTCATCTGCTAACGGAGCTTAGTCAGCACTTCTAAGAAAATGTGGTTGATTATTTCATACAATTTCACTTTATTTTTTGTACATTTTCATCAATTCCAACCTGGATGCTCACTGCCTTCCACCTTGTCCCAACCTTCCCTAAATCTTTTTACCACTCAAAAACTTGGGTATGTGACACACATCATTCGTCCTTAAACACTTCTTTCAACAAACTAACTCGCAATGAGCGAATGCTACCTCAGGCAATAAGAGAAACATTTTTATCCAAATTACTTGTGTTACGCATTTGAAATACTGTTCATTAGTTCTTAGTCAAAGTAGATTTATGAAAGTGTGGGATATTTCTGTTATACACCAAGAAGCTGAAGTTAAATTGTTTTTCACTTTTATCATTTATTTTTAATTCAGTTTAGTCAACATTACCACACAAAAATTTACTGTCACAAGATTATCCATCATATTTTAAAGTGTCACCTGATGATGACAGGTTTTCTAGTCAAACAGTTGAAGTTAATGGGAGTTTGGTGGTCAGGTCACGAAATTTGCAATTCATCTGCATGAAACTGATGAAAAAGACTGATCAGCATCTTCCCTCAGCAATAGACTTTTAGTAGGTACTGTATAAAAACAAAAGAAAGTTCTCTAATTACAGCTGAGAATACAAGTACTCCCAACTGATTCCTATTATTAATGATAGAATAGAATACTGTACTGTACAGTAATGTATTGGACACGTGTAGGCATATTGGATATTTATTGAAGATAAATAATTGTATACTGTAAATTACAGTACTGTACAGTAATAAATAAATGCTGTAATTCTACAGCTTTACAATCAATAAACAAAGAATCGGCTAAAGGTAGATAAGGCCGATCCCGGCTTTCAGTTATTAACCAATAAAGAGATAGTTGAGTCATTGAATGAACGTAATGAAAACGAAGCCGATTGAGATGAAGATGGCGAGAATGCTACTAATACAAAACCACTGATAGCAGCAAAAGTTTTTGACATGCTTGAGACTATTCTAAAGTGGACCAAAACAGAAGATAAGATAGATTGTATTGAGCTTATGAAACTTAAACAACTTCAGTCTTTAGCAGCGAGAAAATGGGGTTATCAGTTTGAAGCAGACAGTGACAGAACAATTCTTCAAAAAAGTGTAAATCCATGGTAGACCTACTGTGTTTAGTTTTGTTTTTTAGTTTTTAGTTAATTTTATAGTACAGTATTTGTCATTAAACTCTCTAATATTGTTTAAATTAACTTTTAGTTTTTATTAATTACACTCAGTTTTAATTCAATGATTAAATGATTAAAGCCTTAGTAATATACAGTGGAACCCCGCAGGTCCGAACCCCGCTAGTCCGAAAACCCGCTTAATCCGAACCAATAATTTGGAAGAAGGGTCTAAAAATTGGACAAAGAAAAAAAAAATACGACAAAATAACTGGAACATATCAGTATAATTTGTACATAAAAAAAGCTTAGATAAATATACACTAATGCACTTTTAGTGAAATTTTTATTAAAACTGAGACTTTAGATTGTTTTAAATATATGGCAAATAAAGTCTTGAATTACGTTATCAAGAAATTAGCGTCGTAAAATGAATGGAAAAACATATTGGTACTTATAGTTTAGTGCCAGTAAAAGTATATAAAACACAGACAACTACAATAAATACACACTATGTAACTAGGCACTACTTAAGGTGTTGCACAAAATCAGTCATTTTTCTCTTATGCAAAGCTGTAAATCCAGCATCAAAAAGTAGTACAGTACTTTGATTCTGACCAAGAATGTGGTACTGTTTATACACGTTAACAATTTATATTTATAATATACAGTACTGTATAACCTATAACCCGGTTAATCCGAATTTACACAAATCCGAACAGGACTTGGTCCCAATTAGGTTCGGACTGCGGGGTTCCACTGTATTACAGTACAGTATACAGGTTGTTGTAAATTATATAACAGTATGTTAGAAATGATTTTGTACTGAAAATCTTTGTTTTTGTTTTCAATTTACGATCTATTATCCAAAATATCGATAATCCGAACAGGCCATCGTCCCGAGAGGTTTGGATAATCGATGCTCTACTGTACTGGATTTTGTAGACATGCAAGGGTATCACACACCCAATCTACTGAAAGCATGTGTGGGCTAGTAAGCAACTAAGCAACACAACAGGACAAGTGGAGGCGTTCATGTCACAGTGTTAACACAATAACAAATCTTGACAGACACAGCCCAGAACAGGGGGAAGTTATTTTGTTATTACAACTCTGTTTCTTGGTGTATAATGGATAAGATACAAATTACATGAATTTTCTCAACACTTCTATTACTTACCTCATTTACCCATGGGTTAAATCTTGACTCGACAATTTTCTTGACAAGGGTGGTTGGTGCTTGGGATGTTCCACTCTCAACCCTTTTTACATGCGTTGGGCTTATTTCAACGTCAACTGATTTACATTTCTTCCTCCTAAGGCATCTTTGCACACTGAAAAGTTTGTTTCAACATTCAATTAAAAAGTTTGAATTCTGTATAACACTACAGAATATATACTCAACAATTTTAGGCCTACATGTTATGGATACAAGATAATTCATTAGTTTAATTATGAAATATCAATTTTTTTATTTCTAACCACTTGAAAACTATTGCTTTGAATATAACTATTTAAAGTTGTAAATAGCTCTAAAGCTGTAAAATTTAAAATAATAAAATCCTAGCAGAAAAGTTGATGTAACACACACACACATAGAGGTTTTGCATGAGCGTATGCTTACATTCTTTTCAGCTTCATCACTTTCTTCTTATTTGTTTTACATACATTTTGTATTTTCGCATCACAACATTCTGGATCATTTACAGTAATTGCACCACTAGGCCTATTGTTGTTACCGACTTCATTTTTCTCAAAAGGTAGAAGTAAAACAGTGTAATTACAGCTTTTAAGTCTTTTTACAATTTCATCTAGAAATATTATTTTGTCTTCAAGTTTATAATTTGCTATTGTTAATTCATCAAAATTTGTTAAGAACTTTTCAAAATACTTAATCCTTGACGGGTCTTCTTCCCGACTGCAGTCCGTTTCACAGACCAGACAGTCAAAATATATTTTTGAAACTTCATGGTACCTACTAGTGAGATCATACAAATTTGCACAGCACTGCAAATAGATCAAGTTCTCATTTTCCACTTCTTGTTCTTGCGAATCACAGTTAGCAAAAACCCCATGAGAAATGATTTCACTAGCAATATTACCGTCTGCCATGGACCGACTGCAGTCCGTTTCACAGACCAGACAGTCAAAATATATTTTTGAAACTTCATGGTACCTACTAGTGAGATCATACAAATTTGCACAGCACTGCAAATAGATCAAGTTCTCATTTTCCACTTCTTGTTCTTGCGAATCACAGTTAGCAAAAACCCCATGAGAAATGATTTCACTAGCAATATTACCGTCTGCCATGGAATTTTTGTATTTATTTTTTAAGAGATAGCTACTGTTTTCTAAATATTCTTGAAGCCAATTCAAATGTAGGGAAAGAAATCAGAAGCATTATACTTTACACGGTTTCCTCCAAGGAGTATAATTTTTGTATAAACAATTGGTTTACTTTCAACTGTCGTATGAATTACCGGTGTTATTCTCTTCTTTCGTTGATACACTAGCTTACAGGTTATGGTAACCTATATATAATAAATACAACATTTGACATGATACTTTAGATATATTACTACTTACAAATCATCATGGTGAATGTTCTCACTATGTATTTCTAAAATTTTAAGTTTAAATTAATTAGTACGGTACCTTAAATAAATCGCATTATCGATTGGCGATAAAGTTCAGAAATTAATCACAAAAAGGTAACTGTTTACTGTACAAAGAAAAGTTCACTGGTATGTAAAATAACACACCGTAGATTTAACAGTAATTTTGTTTTCATATATTAGTATACTTTGCTTTTGATATAATATATTATTCGGTACTGTCCCGCGTCCCAACTGTACCATCACTCATTTTCGATATTTCGATTAAGCTATTTTCTTGGATTTCGTTGTCCATGACGACAGCTTTGTCGTCCAACGATTAAGCTATTTTTTTTTTATTGGCATCGATATGTACCGAATATCGCATACAATTTTAGTTAGATAATAGAAACCGTCAACATTTATTTATGTTATAAAATAGTTTGTTGACTTATCTGTTGTTTTTGTTAAACATACGTTGTTATTTGTTTTTGACGTAGAATACGTCTTACCTTTCAGGCCAGCAATAGGCACCCCCAACCAGAAAATCGAGCGTTACGTTTTCACGTCACGCTTGATATTGAAATATTATCTAAACGACAAAAGATTCACGCTTATATGAGGTACCATTCGACAGATAAAGGAACAAAGATAATAAATAGCACAATATAAGCGGGCTATTGCATTGTACCGTAATAGCGGTGATATTATTAAGAGGTTTGAATAATCGTAATTCAAGTTGTAAAAATCGTGTGTTCGAACAAAATGTCGCGGTATGGATGCTAAACGTGTTCAAAAGTACCGTAAACGCATAGGCCTACAGGAGAGTAGAGAAAATCATGGGGAATTCAAAAAACCCAAAATGACCAATGTCGAACGTCAGAGGATTTACCGACAACGCTTAAAAGACAAGGAAATAAATACTGAAGTCGAGTTGGACGAGGAAGAGCGCCCGACTTCGCAAGTGTATCAGCCGATCGAATTCAGCAAAACGTGGCAGTTAGCTACAAAACACATCCACAAAACATTCTTTAATAATGAATTTGGACACGCGTGTGACAGACTGTCGTTCCAGATGGACGTAAAGATAGTGGCTGTTAAAGTGATACCGTTGCTTAAGCGCGAGTTTCCCAATGAAGATGTTGGAGACATGTGTCTTGTGGACATCACGCTAAGTGGGAAATCGAGATTCATACTGGGGTGCGTTTACATCCACCCGAACGTCACCATTTCCAATTTCAAGATGTTTCTATTCGGTAATATGATTAAATATTCTGAAAGAACGAAGAAAATATTTGATGATGTGAGCGTAGACACCGAAGTGCCAATGGTGATCATGGGGGCTTTCAACGTCGACGCACAGACTAATTTACCTGCGCTGGACTTCATGAAGGAACAATTCAATTTAGACCAAGTGCCGTCGCCACCGACTACGATGGGTAACACCACCAACATCAGCGTTGATATTTTACCTTATATCTCCTACCTTATAGGCCGTATTACATTTATCAGAAAGCAGCGCTGCAATCTGTTCGCAGAAAGCAGCGCTGCAAAATGATCGTGTTCGACCCTATTACACCTAACATCTTTCTGCGCTGCTTTCTGATCATCCAAGCAAAGAGGGGAGAAGTTTTAATATACCTTACTGAAATTTAATCCAGTCTTTTGTAGTTACCGAGATGTCCGAACGTGAAGCGAAAGATTTGCTGTTATTGTACGGAGTGTATAGACTAAATATTTAAAACGCGGTAAGAAAAAAACAAAACGGTTGTGGATGCGAAATTTAGTGTCAAAACGTGAAAAAATCTCACACACTGTTATTATCTTACCAGAATTTGATCCTAATGATTTTAGAAATTACCTTCGTATGGATGAAGAAACATATACTTATCTTTTGTCGCTTGTATCCAGCCGATTAACAAAATGTGACACTCGTTTAAGGAAGGCCATCACTCCCCATGAGCAACTAAGTGCAACTTTAAGGTTTCTGGCAACAGGGCGCACATTAACTGATTTGACGTATTCATGTGCAATCTCACAACCATCACTCAGCTACATTATACCACATACGTGCCAAATAATATATGACGTGCTGGTGAAGGATGTTATGAAGGTAAGTTCAATTTATTAATCAATTTAAAGATTAACGGGAAAAATATTCGCGTTATCATTAAATGTCATAATTTCATAAAAATGTAAGCAATATAAATTACAAGTAAATAAAAATGGTTTAAATACCAAAGAACCGAACAATGGATCTATTAGAGTAGGCTAATTTTTGCTACTCGAAGATTATTTTTTGAAAAGTATTTTCTTGTATTTCCTTTATCTTAATTTGCCTTTATTTACGGATTAGGGTAAGTAATTATGGAAGATGCCCGCCATTTCAGTGAGGGTTATTTTTCCATTAATCTTTAAAAAATGTTCTTCGTCGTACTCTGCAGTATTTGATCAATATGTAAAATTTACTTCTAATTCAAATACAATATTTTATTTCTCTATTAAATACAATTGCATAATATTATGAAGTTACCAACAGAAAAATATAATGGATACGAAAATGTAAATTATAGCAGCCTAACTACAAATTTCACCACAAAAAATAATTAAAAACAATAAACTTTAATACAATAATTACTTTACGAGAAATTTACTTTAAATTTACGAAGCTTATTTAGTTAATAGTTTCCAGTGAATGTATGCCTGCTGGGCTCTACGCTTGTTGGTGGCGTCTGATTGGAAAATGGTGTTGGTGGGATCTGTGTGAAGGGATCAGCAGAATATGGTGGTACAGAAGGAGTCGGAAACTGAGAAGCGGCAAGAAAGTGGTGTCGTTCTATGTAACTGGAGGTGGTTAGACGACCCAGTTCAGCCTCAAACAAAACATCGTTAATTAGTTTCTCGGCCGCAATTCGCTGCTCATCATTTTTTACTGTTTTCAGTTTTCAGCCCAGTTTCGAGCAAAATAATCGTACCTAGTTAGTTTTTCTTCTGGCTGACCAAATCTTCGCTTAATTATTTCTACCACTTCATCTCTTTCATTTCGTTTGCCCTTGCGGTAACGTGCTATACTTCGGCCCCTGTCACAGGAGTTCGACGATCCAGTAGAAGACGGAGTGGGTGCAGACAATAGAATAGGTGAGCTTGTCAGGTCATCATAGTGACTAAGTGTATTTATCTCACTAGATCCACCACAAACGACTTCACCACGTCTTGCACGTCTTCTGTCTGAAATAAGAATTAAAATTTTCAATAAATATTTTGCGCTATTTAATAACTTATTTAGAGTAATAACATAACCGAGTCTTTATAAATGCTCCTCCTTTTTTGTTCTAGTTTCCGGAATCTGGAAAGGAGTGAGCAGCAATTGCTGAGATGTATGAAGAAAAGTGGAACTTTCCAAACTGTCTAGGTGCAGTAGACGGGAAACATGTGCGAATAACACCTCCAAAAGGAAGTGGGGCCTTTTTCCGCAATTACAAAGGATATGATAGCATGGTTTTGTTAGCTATTGTAGACTCGAAATATAACTTTCTAATGGCTGACTTTGGAACAAATGGACGTATTTCTGACGGTGGTGTCATTGAAAACACTAAATTCTATGACAAACTAATTTCAGGAGAACTAAACATACCAAGACGTAGGGTGATAGAAAACAGGGAACTAAATTATGTATTTGTGGGAGATGAAGCGTTTTCTTTGAGAACTGATTTCATGAAGCCATTTAATTTTAGAGAACTGTCAAGTGAAAAAAGGATTTTCAATTATCGTTTGTCCCGTGCTCGAAGGATAGTTGAAAATGCATTTGGCATACTGGCTTCCCGTTTCCGAATTTTTCACACTGCTATTAATTTGAAGTTAAAAAGTATCGAGAAAGTTGTAATGGCGTCTGTTATCTTACATAACTTTCTAAATTTACGTTCAAGCTCACAATATCTGTCTGGAGATGCACTTTACTCAGAGAACATTGAATGTGGAACAATAAGTACAGGGCTGATTACTGATGACTCTAATCTTAGTGATTTACGGTGTGGGTTGAATAGAAATTCTTCAAACGAAGCAAAGAAAGTGAGAAATGAATTTGTTGAATATTTTAATAACGAAGGTTCTTTACCGTTTCAGGAGAAATTTGTGTAGAAAGAGTTCTCAAGATTAAACACTCTTAATTTTTAAAAAGAACAGTTTATAAATAATAAACAATGCATACTATAAGAATTATGATTGTATCTTATAAAAAATTATAATAAAATGATAGGCCTGTTCAAATTATAGTATACTACTAATAATAATAATTAATTACTCATTGCTTATTAAAAATTCTTTTAATTAAAAATAAAAGTAATTTTTGAAAGTTGTGGTTTTATTTTTTTAATACCTGATGTTTTCCGTTTATCAGAAAATACATTATTCATATTGTATTATCTACAGAAGGTATTACTTCACCAAAGAAAAAACATCTATATCTTACCTCTTCCATAGTTGAGGTGGAGTTCCTTGGAAGTTCTTGGTCTTCAGTGAATCGAAGTTGATCAAAGTACCATAACTTCGGCTGGTACACCTCATCTTCACCGGCTCCCGACTTAATAGATGATCGTACCTTCTTTGCCTCTTTACGCCAAGAGGTTTTAAGGGAGTTCATCATTTTTATTACCACATCACGGGTTACACTCTTGTCAACTTCATTAAATTTTTCTGTTAATTCTGCCCACGCCATCTCTTTGGCTACACGGTCCAAATATTCGGAACTTTTAACTTTCCACAGACACGAATGTTTTTTATAAATTTAATTTCAATTATTTCACTTATTAGCCCTTTTGAATACACTCGAAGATCTGCCATATCGTACGCAAAACGAAATAAAAATTTTCAGTACTAATCTTTAGCGTATGAATACACTGGAACTTGGTTATTATGGCCTCGGCTGTTACGTCAACTCGGGTGTAGCGTTATTTTGTCATAAGTCCGGTCAAACTGATATCTTTAACATTATAAAAATTCCCGGTTTTAACGTCACTAAATATTGTACTACTCTGTTATAGCGTCAAAAATTTCTCAGATATTTTACTCTAAATTTCATATAAACGTATATATGTGCGCGCGCGCTACGCCCATGGCTACAGACATACATTGTATGCAAGCGATAAGCACTGTAACAGGACCGCCGGCGCCAGCGCCAGATGGAGAAAAAATTTAAAAAATTAGGAAATGCGAACATGGTGATGTGGATGCAGCATTATTGAAATGGTTCAAACAGTGTCGATGTTCAGATATTCCTGTGAGTGGACCAATTCTGAAAGAGAAAACTACAGAATTCGGAAAATTGTTTGGTATTGATTTTACGTGCTCCAACGGATGGCTAGATCGATTTAAGGCCCGACACTCGATTTCCTTTGCAAAAATTTGTGGTGAGGCAAAATGCGTAGATCTGAACGTTACAGGCGATTGGGTGCGTAACACTTGGCCACAAATTAGACGATCATATAAAGATGAAGACATCTTTAATGGAGATGAAGCCGGAATTTTTTATAAATTAACTCCAGATAAGACTTTCAAATTTAAAAATGAAAAGTGCGTTGGCGGGAAGCTCTCTAAACAAAGAGTTACAGTTTTTGTTTGTGCGAACATGACGGGAACCGAAAAAAGGAAACTTTTGGTTATCGGGAAAAGTTTGCATCCTAGATGTTTTAAAAACATCAAAAAACTTCCTGTAAGTTACACTGCCAACAAAAAAGCGTGGATGACTTCTAGTATTTTTGAAGATGAACTAAGAAAGTGGGATAAAGAACTGTCATCGAAAAACAGAAAAATTCTACTTCTAGTTGACAACTGTGCAGCCCATCCAAAGTTAAATTTGACAAACATTAATCTGGTCTTCTTACCGGCCAACTGTACGAGTGTCCTGTAACCTATGGACCAAGGCGTCATTAGAAGCCTAAAGTGTCACTACCGCAAGCAACTTTAAAAAAAAATTATTTTCTGTATGGACACGGCGCAACCTGCCACAGTTTCACTCTTAGATGCAATACAATTCCTAGACGACTCTTGGAAGAGTGTAACACAGAAGACGATAGCAAAATGCTTTAGTAAAGCACAACTCGTACATGAAAATTTACCCGATGATGACGAAGACGACGACTTGCCACTCTCGGAGTGGATTAAGAAATTCGACCTAAATGAATTTGGAAATGAACTTGATTTCTATGCATCAGTGGATGACCAAGTAGAAACATTCCAAGTGTTGAGTGACGCAGAAATTATCGCGGAAGTAAAAAACATAGAAGCAGAAGATAGTGTTGAAGAAGATGCTGAGCAAGAGGAGGATGCCGACATCGTTTGTCCGACAGTACAGGAAGCAGTGAGAGCCGCCGAAACTCTTTCACGATTTTACTGCTTTAGAGAGACGTCTGACGACACGTTCAATGTAGCGCAGCATCTCCACAGCACAACAGAATGAATTTATTTTTCAGAAAGGAGCGTTCAAAAGAAAATTACGGATTACTTTCGACAGTAAGCCTAAATGTAAGTTACATGTACTTTCTTTTTGATCTTTCAAAATATTCTTCATGCTGTTTGTATAAATGAAATGCAGTTTGTAAACTTTAGAATAAATATCACGAATAATGTTAATAATGCAAAGATCTTTTTTTTGTTTCTCCTTCCTTACTAGTGATTAAAAAGGGTCTTTTATAACGACTCTTTTATAACGTCACTCGGACATAACGTCATTATTTTTTTGGTCCCTTCAATGACGTTATAACCAAGTTCCACTGTATTTAATTGCTACTGTTGAGTTGGTTATGTGAACGCGCGAGAAGACAGTAGGCGAAGGCGCATGCGCAGTACGTAATCTGTTCGCTGCTTTCTGACGGACCTATTACACTTGTCATCTTTCTGTTCAGCCTATCCGATAATATCAAACAAGTTGGATATGCGAGCTGCAATCTGACGTGCCTTCTGACGAGGTCTTTCTGATGGGTTTGCTATATATATATTGTAACGAGTGGTTTTTACCTTCCTTCGAGCCACACGTTGTGGACGTCAGTTTGTAACGAGTCGTTCCGTATGCCTCTTTTAAGCCACACGTTGTTGCGTCAATTTGTAACGAGTAGCTCTTTACGTGCTCTGTAAAAATGTGTTTCGTGTGTTCGCCTCACACGTTGTAGTCGTTACTTTGTGTTTATTTACTTACTTTTGTAACGCTCACGATGTCCGTCGCGATCTCATGAATTACCAGTACTCGCAAGTGTGAACCTTACCTGTCCTTTAATAGGTGATTGTAATTCCCGGGTGGCGCCAAGTTGTTTAAACTGAAAACAATAAAAAAATATGACTATCGAGCGGTCGTTCTAGACGGTATGGTGGATTCGAATTACCCACGCAATTGGCGGGCTCATTAATCTCGCTGGTAGTTCGCCAAGTTGCCGACGTCTAGCGCTTACCGTCACTTTCACTCGTCGCTAAAGCACACAAATCATATAATGCAATCTACTATGAAATAAAGAACGGTGGTTATAACTCTGTACTAGTTTATTAACTTGTAATTAGCTGTTATTCAATATTATACGAAATTATATATGGTTATTAACCAAAGTTGCTCCGGTAATAAAAAGACAATTATTTCTCAAGGTTGGCGAAAACTGATTCAGAACGATTCATTCCGACATGGCGTCGAGAAATGTTTACTTTTCTTTCGTTCAATAAATCTGAGTTCTTTTGGTTACGAAACAATATTAATATGATTACAATAAAGTACACTACCTTACAACCTTACATTGATGGTACTTATATACTATTAGTTTTAATTACAATTTGTTCTTGAAGTGTTAAAAAGTGTGTGTTAAAAGTTCGTAATTTTTACCCAGGTTATTTTCTGGTTTCATACAAGTTTAGTTTTTATGAAATTAATCCTTGAAAGAAATTTGATTATCAGTTCGTAGTGAGAGTTAATTGTGTTGTGAGAAAAAGTTAATAAGAATTTATTCCATAAATTCGGGTAATTCAGCAATACTTATCAAATCTGTTGAATTAGTGTGAAGAGTTACTCAGTTCGAAATAGGTTGTGTCCTTTTGGTCCTCAATCTTCCATCATTTATGAATTTAATTACGCCTGGCATCTTTTTCGGATAGGTTCGTCTAAATAATTAATTTGGAAGTTAATAATCTGGTCTGTGGCCTCGGTTGAATGGACTAGTTCCTCATCAGACTTCTTGCTTCTTCATGTTATAAATTTTGATTGCTTTTTTACTATTTTAAATTAAAATTGAGTTGATTACGGTTTGGCGTCTATAGGTCATGAGCGTCAATAATGAACTAACTGTTTTTTTAACTGAATTCTAATAAATAACGTTCGGTTGTTATGGCAACTTCCTGTCTCTCATTGGCTATTCATATTTAAAGCCCATTGTTATAATATTTGAATTTTAATTCAAAATGACTAAATATCTTCTGATTACTATTATTCTTCTGTCTTCTTATCTATGTATGAGATAGTATCACAACTGTTTATATTTTCTTTCAAAGATCATTTTGACATCCCACAAAGCTGGGTTTGTTTATGTATTAAAGTTTTGACAATAATGTTATTATTATGTAATTACATTTCTTTCTTATTTTATGTTCTTAATTTGACTTTTACATCTTAATATGATTCTCTAATTATACTTAATTAGTTACTTGCCCTGGATTTTCTAATACAATAGTCAATTTCTTACAATTTGTTGATTTTGGATTTATACAGGTAGGCATTTTCTAGGCCTAAGTAGTCATTGGCTATATTTTCTTATTTTACACAAATTAAAGATTATTTTACATTTACACATGTATTGCTTTGTGTCACAAATGACTTGTTTACTTTTTGAATTGATTTGGGTTGTTTTATAATAATTGTATGTTCTCATTACTTTACCAAATCATGGCCTGTCTATTATTTTCTAATTGCTTTTCCAGTATTATTAGGTTTGTAAGAATTTATCTCCTTACTTATCTATATTGCCATTTTTTATTACTTGTCTATTATTTACTATTACTTATGAAACCTAACACAAAAATTATGTTTATGGTCTGTATAATTTTTTCAGCCATATTCCTTTTCATAAACTTAATTGAACAAATCTTTTAACAGTTAATATGCTAATCTTGTATACTTTTTAGTTTATTCTTAATTATTTTGGTAACTAACCTTATAAAACCATTTATTTTATCTTACTAATTATCCCTTTGAACATAGGATGTTTTTACTTATTTTGCACTGGTATTTTTAGTATATTTTTCTTCTAAACTTTACTACATATTTTTTCTCTCTACCTAACTATGGTAATATTAATATTTTTAATCATTATGGGATTTTTCCCTGAATACCATTGTATTCCTAATCTACAATCACTCTTAATTCTAATAACCATAATATTCTTATTCTCTAGCACTTTTCACCATTAAACTGTAGTGTTTATCACTTGTTTTTAGGTGTCTATCCTTATCTGTAGGGTTTTATATTTATTTCGGGTTTTCACTGGCACTTTGCACTTTTTTATGGTACTTGAGTGTTACTAGTGGGTATTCCCTAATATTAATTTCTCTTTTCTCACTTAATCATGTTCACTCCCTACCTATCTCTCACTTCTGGGTTTTTTATTGTTTTTATTCACAATTATTATTTATACTGTTAACAAGTTTCATATCATTATAGAGTTATTTATAACATTTAATCTCTATTTCTGTAGTTAGTGTACTTTAGTTTGTCATTACTTTATTTGATCTTAACTTTTATCATTTACATTTATTATTTGTTTGAGTCTTTTTCATTATTATTTGAGTGTAAATATTTCTCATTTTCTTTTCTTTAGTATTTGTTTGTGTCTCTTTATACCTTCTCATTTTATTTCATTTATTTTTTGTCTGTTTCCTTTTCATTTACCTTCTCATTTTAATTCATTTCTTGGGTCAATCACTTGGGTTGGGTCATAGTCATTTGTCTCGTCATAGTCATTTTATTTTCATTATTTATTTAATATAGTTATTTAATATGATTCATAATTTTTTCGCTGGTATTGGGTTGGCTTTTTGTGTTGTAACAATATATATATATATATATTATAACATCACCACAAATTACAAATTTAATATAAATTATCTTGGGTAGCCACACGTTCTTAGTGACAATTATTTATACAACAACACACAGGTTGCAAATTTATTTGTGTTTGAGGAGCCCCACGCATGTGGAGCGCCAATTATTTATAACACAAGAATTTACAAATTTAAATGTAATTTAATTTGTGGAGTGCCAAAATTTATATAACATTACTGGTTAAGTGTACCAATTAATGGAGTTTGGGTGTAATTGTAATAAGAGTAGTCATTGATTGAATTGTAATGAGTTTTCATAATTTTTATTTATAAACCACAAGCGTGTTTAAAAATCTCACTTACTTAGCCATAAATATTCATTATTGTTCGCTTGAAACGTTCAAATGTTGCAGTACATTGATCACTAAATAAATCTTATATTCTACAGTAACAAAGTTATGTTCTAAATACTTATTTGTTAATATTAAAACTCGACTGCTCAATCTGACAGTGTGCTTTACAGCAGTTTCTTTTATATAACATTCAACTACGTTAATTTGTGTATTGCATACATAGTAATCATTGATTGCTCTACAAACTTTAAAATAAATGTGAAATTGAATAAATTAATCGTTAAACATCAAAGAAAATATTTTATTAAATTTAAATCAGATTCTTTGAACCTCTTACATAAACTCTTATTCATGTTTAAATTTCAAAATGTCTTTTAAATGTCTTTAGTCTCTCATTTAAAATTTATAAATGGATTATCTGTCACCTCGATTTTGTAGCTCATACTCATGTCCTCCGTTGATCCGTAGGTCCTCTTCTGATGGAGTTCCCTGCACGTCCCCAGGTTTCACTTGTCGTCCTCCAGTTACTCGTCTATCATGGTCCCATCTGACTGATGTAGTATAGTGTGAGAAATTGCTCTGCACCTGCTGCTGTAGTTCTAGCAGACGCCTCTATTGTTCAGCATAGCGTTCCTCTGCATGATGTAACATAGTAGCTTGTTTTGACTGACGGACGTTTGTGTGTGTAGACATCGTAAAGTATGTTCTATATTCGTATTCGGAAACAGATTAAGAGTTGCTGTTTTGCACTTATGACGAACATAGCGTCCGTCCGCATCTACTGTTCAATTAACAAAATTTAAAAATTCGCGTCACCAATGGACAGAGCGTCCCGCCGCTACTGAAGACTGATTGAAAAGAAGGCTGGCTTCTCTCGTGCCCTATTTATAATCGAGCATCGTACAGCTCTTGTTGGGACAGAATTCTGCCTGTTTGAAATTGTTCAGTGGCGTCAGTTCTCCCACTCTCGTCCAATTTCATATTTTCGCACATTTCTGCCAATGGCAAAGTCTAATGTGAACTACAGGGTGCTCTAACGATTGATAATTTAACTACACATGTCCAACGTAATTACCATTGTAATAGAATAATCCGTGTAATTACTACGCACTTAAAATCGCACTGAATTCGCACTGCGCGTTCTTTTCATGCCGTTTTCTCACTACACATGCGTATTAATTTTATACATATTTTGGAGTCTTTGAATTCTTCTACCATTTATGGTTTTCTTATAATTAAATAAAAACTGTAATTTGACAATTATTCAGGGTGAGATTGCAAACTTTCATGCTCGAACTGGCCTCACTTACTACTGTACACACTCTCAGCGAGTCATGTGAGTGTTCAGGTCAGTTCCTATCTGTCTACGTTCCGTATTTTTAACATAAACTCAGCTTTCAATCTCATACCTGCTTATTTATTACATATTTATAAATTTAATTTAAATATTTATTTTATCTATTAAATGCACAGTACAGCATATGATTGTACATATATAACTCATATAGCTCTCTGTTGTAACTTATTAACCACTCCAGTACCTTATTTGCTATAAATTAATTTCTGATCTGACACAACCAGAATGATTGAGATTTTTTTATAAACACTACAATATTTATTCTTTCCACTGAATTAATTTATGAACTGATAAGTTTTCTATGAAAGACTTGTTATGGACGTCTTTCTGTTATTCCTTTATTCGCCTGTGAATTAACTCATGTCTATACAAACCACATTGCTGAGTAAACGATTTTTTTTACAGACGTCACACTGATACTTTATTATTCCACTATGAATCAACTTGTGAGTTGACAAATTAATTAAAATGCTCGGCTACAGATATCACATTTACGTTCCTTTATTGCACTGTGTATTTTCTTATGTCTAGACAAACTACTCCCGTGAGTGAAAATCTTTTTACAGGATTTTTTAACACACTGATACACTTTTACTCCCATGTGAACTAACATATGCGTAAACACACCCCTCTTCTGAGTGAACGATTTTCTACAGACCTCACACTGATAATTTATTATTCCACTGTGAATCAACTTGTGACTAAAATTACTCAAATGATTAAATGATTGGCTACAAATATCACATTTGTATTCCTTTAATGCATTGTGAAATAATATAAATGCTTAAACACACTAATCTTCTGAGTGAACGATTTTTTACACAAATCACACTGATATTTTTTTATTTTACTATGAATTAACTTATGATTTGACAAACTGCCTGAATTACTAAATGTTCTCTTTAAAACATCACACTGATGCTCTTTATTCCACTGTGAATTGCCATATGTTCTATCAAACTCTTCGTATGAGTGAAGACCCTGTTACAGTTTTCACATAGATACTACTTTACTTCACTGTGACTTAACATATGAGATGACAAAAAATCATTGTTATTAGTGAACATTGTATTACAAATTTGGCATTTATACGAATTTACATCACTACATATTAATTTATGATCCGATAAGAGTATCTTGAGTCTAAAGCTTTTGTTATATTTCTCACATTTGTATGTTTCTGTCGAATGACAATTAGATGTTGGTAAACTTGACTTACAATTGTTTTGTCCATATGGTCTGTAATAGACACCTCGAGTAGTATCACTAATTATACTAAAGCTGTCTCTATCTGAAGCGCACTGAAAACATTCCAAAATATTAGTTCAAGCACACTTCACATCCACAACAAAGCTTTACATAAGCAATGAGTTAAGACATTTGTCGCTGGATGTTTTTTATGAACCATTTATCAAAATCAGATCTTGAAAAATACAAGGTAAAATGAAGACCTACAAAATATAATTAAAAATTACAGTTCATCTGTATTTAAGAAAATGTGTGCACGCATTCGCGCGCGCGCGCGCGCCACACACACACATACACACTAGCGTAACAAGGGGCGTGTCAAAGGGATGAATCCCCCCTCAGTGCTATTAAAAATTGTTTGAATTTTTTAAGAAACGAGCTTAGCATATTTCTAATCTCCATAAAATTTTAAAGAAAATGACGCCAAACACGACGTGGTTATGATATACTGTAGACGCACAACTAAGTCTAATTTAATATTCATTTTGACTTTAGAAATTAATATGTTTCAAATGTTATTTAATTTTCGTTGATAATTACGCACAATTCGACATTCGACTTTATTGTAATAAAGTGTATTATGTATCAAATAAAATTGCACATATCAAATAAAATTTAACCCTGTAGGGATCGAAGTGGTTCAACAACTTACTCATCTTTAAATGTAAAGTACACGTGGTTTTCCTAAAAATTCGAAAATTCTATTTTTATTACATTAATACCAATATTTTTTCATTATTTTCATATAAATAAGTTTATGATACATAAAGTGTTATTTTAAGCTATAACACTTTTAGTGTTTCATAAAAAATTGTAAATTTGTACATTTTAATCGTAAATTTGTAATTTTTAGTGCTTTATAATTAACTTTCAATCTAGTACTGCGGTTAGATTTTAATACGATATTTATATTGTAAATATACTATGTAAATAGTGTTACGCTACAAAATCTCTACCAGAATAACAAATGAAACAACGTTAAGAATTAACAACAACTATGCAGTTAGTAACGCAGAAGATGAGAAAAATACAGTCATTTTAAATAATAAAAAAATAATAAAATATAGTGATGACCAATGACCAAGACGGTGACAAAGACAAGATCCCACCCCAAGTGATTGGCAAGAATAATGACAAGTCAATATCAAAGAACTTTATAGATAAAAATGAGAACATGTTTGATCATAACAAACATTGAAAGTACAATACCTACCTTGATTAAATATGTAATAAAATAATGTATGTATAACTTCAATATAATACTATTAAATGACAAAGAAATAATACGTGTTAATTATAAAAATAATTCACATAAATCAAATCAATGAAACCAAGTGATAAGTAGGTACACAGTGAATGAACAAAAACATTGTGATAAGTGATATACAATAGTGAGTGGTTATAAATATCTATTTGAGAATACTCAATCACAGCGTATACTAAAAGGACAAAAAGTATTGAACACTAAAGTAAAAGTTAACTCAAATACATGAAATAAACCAAGTGTAACCCATAATCACATGTGAAAACAAAACAAACGTTAGATCGCATAAAGGATGAATGATGTTTTATTTATATTTCGTAAACGATAAATTAACAATCATTATAAAATATTCACAACAACTTTGTATTATATATAAAATATAATGTTTGTCTGACTTTGTAAACGATGGATAAGTAGGAGGCTCATGGAGTGACAATAATCAGTATAAAACAATCACAATTATTTGGTATTGTATTTGATAACTGATGTTATATTTGAAAGTTGTAATTAATGAAGGAAGAGGAGACTCATGGAGTGAATTGACATACACTGTAAAAGCATTTTCAACAAATGTGTGGTAAATTTTAAGACTATAGATAAAGATGACATGATCATCAAAAGACTTGATACAAACAGTATCATAATATTATTATATGTATATATTTATATATGATTCAAAAGTTGTGTTAAGAAAAAATATGTAATTAATATTAATTTCAAGAAGTTCCAAGTTAAAAGACAGTCATTATCAAAGTGATTATGTTAACATGTGTGTTCATTTTAGTAAAGTTCAGTATCTAAGTAATATTTATACTATGTGGTAAAGAATGTTAACAGTTAAGTAAATTTTGTTCAAATGTTAACTAAGTTTAATTAATAAGAGTCAGTAGATTATATAATGAGTGGCCAGGAATATACAGTGTTGTAGACAAAAGGTAGCAAAACTAGGTATCAAAATTAAGAAATTGTTAAAAAATAAGAATAGGCCTAAAGTAAAATGTTGAAATTCTCATTAAGTACACAATAATAGAGCAATAGTATATCAAATCGAACTACTCAAAGGTGACTAAATTGTATAAATTACTAATAATTGTAAACCTAAGTAAGCCTAGATCAAAGATAAGATTATTGCAAATTGTAACCAGTAAATAGATTTAAGTGAAACAAAAGGCATGTAAACATAATATAAATAGATAGGGGAATCGTAAAATCACACATAATACTAACAAAACTCATTAATAAAAGAAATACAGTGAAACCTCCCTTGTCCGGACACTTACCGTGAAATAAATTTTGTCCGCATAAGGGGAGTGTCCGGCTATGGGGAGTGACAAAGTTTTCAAAAAACATAATTAAGGAAATGTTAAATGAAGTATGAAAATGCACTTTTACTTTTACTGTACTAATAATTAATTTATTTCTCAATTTAACATTTTTATTTAACAGATCCTTAAAGCAAAATATGAAAAAATAACAGTACGTGGTTTATAATGTACTGTACTACTGTATAATAAAAAAATACTAAAATACAGTATTATTAAGTTTATAAAAAATCATACAACTGCAGTCTTTTACAAAAAATTATTGCCGTTTGAAAAAGTCTGTCAAACTAGTTTGTTTAGAGAATTTTAATTTTACAATTTGTTCTTCAGTGTGCATAATTAAATCGCAGATCATATTTAAACCGTTAGAATCATTCTTAAATTTTTAAAACATTTTAAGATCGTTTAGTCCTTGTAGCGTGTTTTGGTAGGTGTTAAAAGGATTATGTGTATCTTCGTTAGTTTCAATTTCTTCCTCTTGTTCGCTATCATCATCAACATTTGTTGCAGTATTGATCAGGTTGGAAATCTAAGGGCATATGAAAGAAAAAAGTAAACCTACTGTAAGGATAATCATTACACCGTAAACAAGCAAAATTTACAGTACGGTACTGCCTACATTGAACACGAATACAGTAACATGATAACATAACGGCATCTCACCTGAGTGCTTGTGTCATCGATAGCTAAGCTGGAGTCGATTTCAGGATATTCTTGCAAATTGCATGAATTAAATTGGCTTTCAAATTGCGTGAAGTCTTCGTGAACCTGTACTGCTTCCGTTGGTTCACAGTGGATAGGATCTTTGCAAAAAGACGCTTTTCTGAAGCAGTTAACAACGGTACTTTCTGTGACGGCCTTCCATGCTTTATCAATCCATCCTACGGCCTGAAGAACATCTATTTTTTTCACCAAATCTTGTTGTGTTGTAGTTTCACTTATGTTGGATATCAAATGCATTAAAACTAGCTTACGGTATTTGTGCTTAAAATTTTTTATGATCCCTTGATCTAGTGGTTGTGATTTTGCGGTAACATTAGGTGGGAAAAAGACGAGTTCAATGTTTTGCAGCGTTAATCGTTGGTGACAAGCAGCATTATCGATGAAGAGCACTATTTTGCGATTTTTACGTTGCATTAATCTATCAAGTTTTTCTAGCCACGAATTCATGATGTCGCGTGTCATCCACGATTTACTGTTGCTCGCCCACTCTACAGGAAACTTATCAATATCAAGTCCTTTAAAACACCGAGGTCTAGCTGTCTTACCAATAACTAAAGGCATCAATTTTTCTCCGGTCATACTGGCACACAATAAAATCGTTAAGCGTTCTTTAGCGACTTTTCCCCCACTACACGTTTCAGTTTTTAGACATAATGTTTTATCCGGTAAGGCTCGAAAAAGCAGACCTGTTTCGTCTGCATTAAAAACATTTGCCGGCAAATAGGCTGACAGTAGATTTGGCAAATGTTGTATCCACTCGTTTACAACATTAACATTCACTGCATCTGCTTCACCCGAGATTGCCTTAAAAGAAATAGAATGCCTGTTTCGAAATTTTTCTAACCAGCCATTAGAAGCTTTGAAATCAATTTCCCCTAGGTCCTTAGAGACTTCAAGAGCCTTTTCTTGAAGCATTGGTCCAGAAACGGGGATTTTTTGGGCTCTTACCCGCTGAAACCATTCAAAAACTACTTTATCAATTGTTGTACCCAGACCAGGTCCAACAAATTTTCGCCGAACATTATAATTTCCGTTCTGAAAATTATTTAAAATATTATCTTTGTTTTTAATAATTTCAGCCGCACAAGTTTTACCAATTTTAAAATGTTTCGCAATTTTACGAACACCACAATTTTCTCGCGTCGCGTACTCGATAATTTTTATTTTTTCACTCCGGCTTAAAACTTTTCGAGGGGCCATTTATAAAAAAAATTGGTGATACAAAATTGTGAAAAAGTTACGTAATTGCGTAATTTCAAATCTTCACTTTAAACTGTAAACACTGAAGTACTGTACTGTACTGACAAATATAAAATTGCTAGTTAAAATAACTGCACTGTTATTTAAAAGTAAGCTCGTAATGCGTACTATCGCAATACGCACACAGAAGCACTTGTTCCAGTGAGTGACCAAAGACAACGACCGACCAAAGTCAACTAAACTACGAAAATAGAATACAGTACCCGCTATTTACGGTTATGCACATTCAATCAAAACAGGCCTAGTTCTGGAAATACCTCCCCCCCCCCAATGCTGTTTAGCAACTTTCATAACAAAGAATGGTTCATTCCTGGAATTTGCAAAATTAAGCGTACAACAGTTACTGTGTATTATTTACAGCCTACTGCAGTCTAAACATAAGTCACGTTCGTTTCAAACAAGAAACACAAGTTATTTTCGATCAATACCCATCCATTATTCCAAGAAAATAAATAAAATTATGCTGTGTAGTCGTATTTATTACATTATTGAATTGTAATGAAAGTATTAAAATAAAATCCAGTCCAACGTGTTAGCATTTTGTCCGCAAAAGGGAGGTTAATGACACATAATACCATAACTCTTAGTGTCTGTGTCCGGCCAAGAGAGTGTCCGTCTATAGAAGGGGGGAAATACATAGTAAAATATAGAAAATTCCTTGGTTCCTTAAAAAGTGTCCGTATAAGAGAGTTGTCCGCTTATCGGAGGTGTCCGGAAGTAGACGTTTCACTGTAAGTATAAAAGGTACACAAGGCCTATACAGTAAAATGTTAATTCAGTAATTATAGATCACACACTAAGCATGTTTGGTCTCAAAATAATTTATAGAAAGAAAGGAATCCAAGGATAATCAAAACAAGTTTATTAAATGTATCATAAACTCAATATTTAAATTAGAAACATTTTCGACAGTTTTATAGAAAATTAAGCCGAATATAACAATGTAATAAGAAAACTAACAACCAATGAGAGGACAGATTTATCGCTTAGTAACGAAAAAATACGTTACAAACAACCAAGTTTCCATTATTGAACTCTGAAGAGAACGTATGAGAAATTAATTGCTCCCGAATAATAATCAGTATAAAACTTAAAATAAATGAAAAATCATAATATAAAGCATTGCAAGTAACGCATATGTCTACCAAAAGAAGAATGCGACCAAATTAAAATCTAAAATTAAAATAAAGTATAAACGAAAATTCCAAATTTTCGAAAAGTACAAAATCACGACCCAGAAGGAAGTAAATATAACCAAGGACATCCAATATATCGAAGTCAGCCATACTGAGGAACAGATGAAAAGGAATTTTTGTAAAGTATAACTAAAAATATATTTTCACTACAAGACGACATACGTTTGAAATTCACGACACTTTCAAAGACACCTCACTTGGTTTCAACCACGATATTTTCGAACATTATTAATAATTGGTTAATTACTATATCTCATTTAAGAATCTTAACAACACAACACTGTATTTAAATAAATTATTATTATTCAGTAATAAAGAATTATAACCTATCTGTAAGACGTTGAATCTAACCAATTTTAAAAGATTCACAACTGAATTTTGTAAAACTAAAAACTTCAGCAATTAGAAATAAGTATATTGTAAATGTTTGTACATTCAAAACATCTTGTTATCTTTCTCTGTAATCACAAGAACCCTGTAATCCAACATTTTTATAAAAATCGACTAACAGCCTAAAGAGAATGGGGTTACAATGATCCTGCCAACCGCTGAGTTCGTAAACCTTTATCGCCGAGGCAAATTATTATATTATCATTGATGTTTATATAATCTGAATCCGAATCATTAACAAAACTGCTATTAAAATTACCTGCAGTAAAATAAAACCTTGTGTATTCATTTCAGAGAAGTTTATGCATGTTAATCTTCTTATAGTTAAGCGAATAGCGCTGCCACAAGAACACTGAAGTTGGCAATCCTGACGCTGAGGAGTGGGATTCAAATTCGAACGTCAGGCGGCGGCAAATACGATTGTAGCGAAAATATTGAAAAAATTAAGAGAATCAATTATTAATTCTTTTAATTGTTTTGTATGTAAAACAGTTTGGCGCCTAAAGATCGGGATTTTTCTGAATACACACAGCAGGTAAGATAGCGGAAAACCCTTAAACAGACGATAAACCGATCATACATCCAGGATAGGGGTTATTGTTCATAAACTTCATAAAATTCATAAACTTATTAATCAACATACTTGGGAGTTTTAAAGGAGACACCTATTAATCTTGTAACAGATTGACGCAACCAACAGTGAGACTGAAGATAGGATACGGGAGGAATTAAAGAAGCGTAATAATAGGTAATTGTATACCGTTGTATAAGTTATCATATCAATCCATTTTTTTAATTTTTCATTGGGATACATTTTTAAAGAAAATAATTTTTTTATGAATATCACATACAAGACAGCATATGTTATTGTAGAAAAAATACAAATTTTCATATTACCGACGTAATTTTGCACCGTGAATGGAAATTGTAAATACATTTTTGTTTGTAATCATCAAGATATCACCAACATACTTATTACTTTATAATAAAATCTTTATTACGTACTCCAATTCTGCGTTTGCTTTAGAAATCCCTAAAATACTCTTATGTATTGCAATTGTTTGGACTCATTTTTCTCACAATTTCACGGAGATTACATTGAATTATAAGCTAAATTAAAAATTTTATAGTTTTGAATTGGACCGTATACTTATACCTGAACTGCCCTGGTCGTGCCTGGCCGGGCAGGGCCGGTTATGAGTGCCCGTGCGAGAGTAAGGGTCTTCTAATCCCTTAGGTGTCATCCGGTTTGGAACACCATATAAGCCTGTTGCGTGTGTATTAAAATAAGGCTTAATTAGGTATAGACATAAAAAGGATTAAAATACTTGTGAATTAATGAAACAGAGTTAGAGTTTTCGTAATAACGACAGTCACTCGCTATTTAGTAAATAACCTTTGTAAGTATTTGTAGCATAAAAAAATACACACACGTGTCAGGAGACAAAGACAGAGTCTATTAATATAACTTTATCTTTTTCGCCAAGACGCAATTCTCCTTACATAGCTGTCTACGTCATATCTCTCCTAGTCTTTAAAAACAGCTGTATACTATTAAAAATTATTCATTTTGTAAGTAACTCGTTGAGTTTCCTGCAGGTCTCCCATGTAATACCTTCAAATAAGTACACTGGAAGTAGGTGTATTTTCACCTGACGCACGTTTCACAGAAATTATTCTGTATCTTCAGAGGTTTGGTTGAATTGTAATTGAATGTTTAGCATTATACACTGTCACCGGTCAAAATGCTTGCCGTATGACAAATGGCGCCAATCGTACAACTCTTAGTTATTTTGGTGACCCTAAAAAGGGCCGTGTGGCGAGAACGCTGATGTTGGTTGTTCCGCCCGAGCCGCGCTGAGATGTTCGGCGCCTGCGCCCGGTGTTCGTGGCGTACTGCAGTCCTCCTCTTCTTTCGGCATCGGTTGCGTCGAGTTCGCTGCCGACCCAGCGACCTCCATCACTGGCGGGAACTGGAGTGCGAAGACGGCAAGAACGTCGGTTCTATTCTTCGGCTGTTCCTTCCGGCTGACTCCGCGTCGATGTCGTCCGAGAGAGGAGAGGAGATGAAGTGCGTCCGATGGCGAATTTCTAGCGGCGCTGTTTTTACGCCCTGACCGGGATCGCTGATTGGCTCGCTCCGAGCACGTCAGGTGTCACGTCTCGGCTGATTGGCTCGCTGTGTGTTCGTCAGGTGTCACGCCGATGCGTATACGACGTGGACGGAAAGCTGAAAAGTTGCCGTCAACGAAACCAAGAGCTCCAGAATCATTCGACTGCTCGCATTCGAAGAGGTAACAACAGCATCTACAGCAACGCAGAAGAGGATTGCCTCGACCTCTACATTACTGCCATGAAGAGGCTTTCACAACAACCAACGGAGGCGGTTAAGAAGAAGCCGGTGGGAAAACACTCGCCACATCGCCAGCGACAACACCACCAAGCTGCGATGGAAGTGGACCAGCCGCAAGACGACAACCCACGCACAACTGGGACCTGCCGCACAGTGCCGGTAAGTCTGGTAGGTAGCGCTGTCCAGCGGAATCCGGGGAGTTCGAGAGTAGGACTCACAAATAGAGATGCGGGTTGCGCCGCCACTGTGACGGTGTCACAGTTCGGCCCCCGGATACCCGCTGGACAAAGAGCTGAGTTAGTCAGCAGTAGACCAGCTGATAGTGCCCCTGAAGCACTGTGCGACAGCAACGAGCCCCCCGGCCGGCCACTTGGGCCAGTCGGGAACCCTACGACTCGCGCGGGAAGCCCTGCTGAACCCGCGCAAGTTCGTGAAGACAATCGGTCCTTATTAGGGCCGACCAAGCCCGCAAAGGCCGGACCTTCCGGCTGCAAAGCCGCTAGTAGGCCAAGCAGCGCTCTACCTCTGCCGGAGTCTGACTCCCCAGACATGGAGACCTCGGCTTCCACCGACTGGGTGGTAGTAGGGCACGGTGGCAAGCCGAGAAAGTCTCCCTCCCTGACCTCCTTGAGTTCGGCTACGGACTCGGCGGCATTCAAAGCCTCCGCTGAGGTTGCGCCTAGTCGCACCTCCGAAGGAAGGATCCCGCCGGTGTTCGTCACGAACGTCAGGGATATTATCGGCTTCGTTCGCCGACTCCGCAAGGTCGTAGCGCTGGCGGATAACGCATCGGTCAAGCTCCTAGCGAGTGAGACTGTGCGCGTTACCTGCCGCAGCGCTTCCGAACACTTGGGAGTAGTCCAGTGGCTGGAACGTGAATCGTTCCAGTTCCACACCTACACGCTAAACCGCACCAAGCCTGTAGCCCTCGTCCTTCGGGCCTGGACATACAGGCGGATCCGCAGGTCGTCCTAGACGAAATGCGCGACGCGGGCTATAAGGTTGTGGGAGCCTCTCGGCTGTACACCACTTATGGCTCGCGTCGACCACTCCCCTTAATCAGACTCCAGGTAGAGAAGGGCGATTCTTCCCAGGCCCTTTTAGACTTGAAACGGCTTTTCGGGCTCTGCGTGAGCGTAGAGCCCTGCCGTCAGACCGGGCGACTTTCCCAGTGCCACAGGTGTCAGCGGTTCGGCCATAGCAGCTTCGGTTGTCGGAACGCGCCGACCTGCGTCCGCTGTGGAAATGACCACTTGACGCAGGCCTGCGCTGTTCCGGACAATCACCGGTATTGCATTAACTGTGGCGGCGCCCATGCTGCTAATAACAGGCGCTGCCCAGTCTATAGCGAGCAGCTGGACAAGCTCAAGAAACCCGTCCAGCCTAAGCCTCGACATGTTGTTCAACCAGTCAAGACGGCCAAAGCCGCTGAACCTGTGGCCCGGAAACCTGCCCCCAGGTCTGCTCCGGTTCCGAAACCCAGTGCAGTGAGCCCGAGCGAAGCTCCACAGGCCAAACCTCCTACCGCGCCCCCGGAACCGGAACGCGAAGTTCCCCACTACACTCAAGTCCCGCTGCCGGACAATAATGAGGATATCGATCCTCCACGGCCGTTGCCACCCAAGCCTCGATACCCAAGATCGGGCAAGAAAGGTAGGACCCAGGCCAAGAACACGGGCCAGCCAAAGCTACCTGCCACTGGACCCAAGCCCGTCCACCAAAAGCCAGAGCGACCACCCGCTCCGGTACCTGCCCCCAAGGCTTCCACCGTCTCGCCCCGCCGCAGCTATGCAGCTGCCGCCAAGCGTTCACCACAGGCCTCATCTTCCGATGATCTCGCCGTTGTGTCCGACTTTCTGGCAAGCTACGACTTGCAGAAAGTAGCCCAAACTTTCCTTAAAATCAAGGAACGCTTGGCAACAGCCTCGCCCCAAGATAAGTTCCTCCTCTTGGTGGAAGCCTGCCGGATTATAGGTCTGTTATGAACGGACAACCACGGCAATCCCTCAAGCGAGACTTCGAGCTCGTGGCGTGGAACGCCAACGGCCTCGCTACCCGGCATTCTGAGCTCTTAGAGTTCGTTGCCCGTCACAAGCCCGACGTGCTTCTTCTTGGTGAGACGCACCTGACCCCGCATCGTCGTTTCCGACTACCGAACTACGTGTGCCACCGGGATGACCGGTCGGATCGCGCAGGAGGGGGCACAGCCATCGCGGTGAAGGCGAGTCTTCGCCATCACTGCGTTGTCCTGCCTCAGCGGCGGAACCTCGAGTGCACCGCGGTTGAGCTCCATGGTGCTCTCGGCGGTCTACCCGTGGTTTCCGCTTACAAGCCTCCACAAACGGAGGTCCTGTCGAACGATCTGGAGGCCGTCTTTGGAGCACATAGGAGGGTAGTCCTGGCGGGCGACCTGAACTGTAAGCACCCTGATTGGGGGAGCCGCTTGGTGAACTTAAACGGGGCCCGCTTACGCAGGTATGCTGATGCGGCTCGGGTCACAGTCATGGGTCCTACCGGGCCTACGTACTATCCCTCAAGGGCTAACTCCCGCCCTGACGTACTGGACATTGCCGCGGTCAGGGGCGTTTATTGCCCAGTCCACGTCTCCGTCATTTCGGAACTGTCCTCGGACCATTGCCCTATCAGTGTGCATATAGCTACCCAGCACGCCACCGTCCGCGACGAGCGGCGGGTAATCGAGTGGGACCGCTTTGGCCCGGCGTTCAGTCGCCGCCTACCAGAGCATATCCCGCTCGACACTACCCAGCATGTAGACGAGGCAGTTGCCTTATTCGACACAGCCGTAGTCTCGGCGGTAGACGTGTCCTTCCGGATGAAGCCGGGGCTCACGCCCGACTATCAGCGTATCCCCGAAGAGGTGTCTCAGCTCGCTTGCGAGAGGAATTGCCTCCGGAGACGCTGGCAGAGGACTCATGACCCGGCTGACAAGGCTGCGTTCAACAGAGCGTCCGGCAAGTTGCGTCGCGACATGCTGGCGTTCCGTAGACGCAACTGGGAGCTAGCTGTGACACGGATGGACGGCCCTGCCGAGGACCATAATGTCTGGCGGATTCCCAGTGCCCTAACGGGAAAGCGCAAACGCGCGTCTCTCCCCGCACTGGCCGGACCCGGCGGTCAACCCCTTGGCCGCCCCCTCGAAAAGGCAGAGTTCTTGGCTGACAGTTTAGAGCGTCAGTTCGCTCCCAACCCATCCAAGAACCCGGCTTTCACTGAGCAAATCTGCCGCGAGGTAGAGCGCTTTCTATCGGCCGATATCACAGTCCAGCCGGAGCCCATCTCCCCGGAGGAGGTCTCTGAGAGGATTGTTCAGCTCAAGCCCCGGAAGGCGCCTGGCCCGGACGGAGTCATGAATTCCGCCCTCCATCGCCTTCCGGAGCGAGGAACCCAGTTCCTCACTGACCTGTTCAATTCATGCCTCAGACTGGCCTATTTTCCGGTGAAATGGAAAACGGCTACCGTCATTGTGATACCGAAGCCGGGAAAGAATTCTTCTCGCGTGGAAAACCTCAGGCCCATCAGCCTCTTGTCCGCGATGTCCAAGGTTTTTGAGCGTCTGATCCAGCGTAGGATCCGCGACCACCTAGAAAGACTAGACGTGCTGATCCCCGAACAGTTCGGCTTTCGTGAGCTGCACTCCTCGACTCATCAGCTGATGAGACTCGTGGAATGCATAACCGAGGCTGGCTGCCAGGGCAAACAGACGACTGCGATCTTCCTAGACGTAGAGAAAGCCTTTGACAGCGTGTGGCACGAGGGTGTCCTGTACAAACTCACGGAAGTCCTTCTCCCAGACTGCTATGTTCACTTGATCGGCAGCTTACGTTTTCTGCGAGACCGTAGCTTCCGAGTGAGAGTAGACCACGCTCTCTCTTCGGAGAGGCGTATTACCGCTGGCGTCCCTCAGGGAAGTGTCCTTGGGCCTCTCCTGTTCTCGTTGTTTGTCAACGACACGCCCCGAGTTCCTGGAGTGAAATTGTCGCTGTTCGCGGATGACACTGCGGCTTTTGCCTCAGAGCCGAACGCGAGTTATGCGGCAGTTAAGCTCCAGCGCCAACTCGACGCGTATGTCGGGTGGGCCGATGACTGGAGAGTTGCCGTTAACGCTTCCAAGAGCGCCGCGGTAATATTCTCGCGAAAACGTAAGCGGCCTCGGCCGCTTAAAGTAGGCCCCGTCGAGGTACCCTGGACCAATAGCGTCAAGTACCTCGGGCTCCACGTGGATTCCCGACTCACCTGGCGAACCCATGCACAGTACATCAGACAACGCGCTTCGGCGCAACTCAGTAGACTCTGGCCTGTGCTATCTAATCCGGCAATGACCCCCCGGCTAGGTAAGCTCATAGTCAACACGTACGTGTTGCCCGTGATTACCTACGCCTGTCCTGTTTGGGGATACCTGGCTCGTGGTCATAGAACAACGCTCCAGCGCGTACTCGACCGGGGACTGAAGCTCGCGTGCAAAGTCCCCCGGAGGTACTCTTCTCGTCTTTTGAGGAGAGGACTCGGTGTCCGCTCTCTTGATGACACCGTGAGACGCCTGGCGCGTAGATTCTATGTTCGTTCCGACAGAGTGACCCACAATTCCCTCATTGCCGGACTTGGTAAATACACCCCGCGACCAGGTGAGTCCTGGAAGCGACCTCGTTTGCTAGTCCCGGTGGTATAATCCACCAATCGCAGGTCGCTTCAAACCCCCCCCCCATAAGTAGATAAACAGAATATAATGAACTCAAACAGACCCAGTGGCAGGAGTCTTTTCTGAGACTCGGGACACTGGACTACTCGCGACGCGTGTCGCGCGACCCCCAGTTGTGTGACCAAGAGCTCCGCGGTGCTATTTTCAAAGCGCCGGAAAGAACCACGAGGACGAGTGAGACTCGGTAGAACGTATTTGCCCTGGTCGAGAGAGGTTAAATACCTCGGTGTCCACCTTGATCGTCGGCTCACCTGGCGTGCCCACGCTGAGACGATGCGTCAGAGAGCGCCCGCTCGTCTCGCGTAACTGTTTCCGATACTCGCCAACAAGGCTATGACCCGCAAGCTGGGTAAGTTGATTGTCAACGCGTACCTGTTGCCGATCATTACCTACGCTATTCCCGTCTGGGGTTAACTCGTAACCGTTCATAAAAGAAAGTTGCAAAGCGATCTCGATAGGAGTCTTCGGCTAGCGGCCAAAGCCCCCTATCGGTTCCCTTCTCGACTTTTGAGAAGAGACTCGGTGCACGCTCCTTGGATGACACCGTAAGGCGACTTGCATGTAAATTTTACGTCCGAGCTGCGAGGACCCAGATAAACCCTCTCATAGTTGCCTTGGCAAGTACCGAACACGTCTTGTCTTGGAAACGGTCTCGGCAAATACTGTACTAGGATGGCCTAGTACGAGCATGCCGTTGTAGCGGCCACTAAATAATTAATTAAGATTCCGTCTGGACAGGACCACTAGGCAGGAGCCTCTACCGGAGGCTCGGTACTAGGAAACCATTGGGACGTCTCACGACGCGCATCCCAACAGCTCTGGCAGCAGGTGTAAACAAGTAACATGGCGAGTGGAATATTATCTGTGGAGCAGCAACCGTTCTTTGAAGACAGTATCACGCATTTTTCATTTCACTCACACGCGCCGTACGCAACAACAAGATATGGAAACAATGATGAAATACGTGTGCCAATACAACAACAGGACGTCTTTACACTGCCGTCAGAAAGTTTCCTCTACATCGAAGGCAAGTTGGTTAAAAACCCTAGCGTGGCTGCAGATACTGCGCTGAATGTGGAACTGGTGAACATGCTATAGCATTTCTCTTTGAAGAGATTCGTTACGAGTTGGCCGGAGTGGCAGTGGACCATACCAGAAACGTCGGCGTTACGTCAACTATTAAAACTTTTCTATCACTCAACAACAACGCACATGACGCAATGGCAAACGCGGGTTGGGTGGCACCGACCGCGAACGTGTTAAAAGTGAACGATGACGGTGAATTCAACTTTTGTATTCCACTGAAAATGCTAATGGGATTCGCAGAAGACTATACACGCATCGTGCTGAACGTGAAACAAGAACTTATACTCTTATGCACATCTACTGACATAAAGGCTATGGTTTTACCAAGCGGACAAACGGCTGCTAATTGTGTTCTTGAACTGGATAAAGTTAACTGGAAAATGCCTTATGTACATGTAGCTAATGCGTACAGATTACCACTGTTACGACTCATAGAGAAAGACCACCCGATAACTATGCCTTTTAGGGCCTGGGAGTTGCACGAGTATCCTGCCTTACCACAGACTAAAAGGCAGAATTGGATTGTCAAGACCTCGAGTCAGCTAGAAAAACCACGCTTTGTTGTGTTAGCGTTTCAGGCAGTAAGAAAGAATGTACTGACAGCACACGCCGATGAATTCGATCACTGTAACGTGACCAATGCGAGACCATTTCTAAACGACAAGTATTATCCTTACGATAATTTAAACTTGGATATTGGAAAAGACCGTTTTGCATTATTGTACAATATGTACGCCAGTTTTCAAAGTTCGTATTACCACCGTCTAGACGCCAGCCCACTACTGTCAACAGAATTATTCAAATCAAAAGCCCCACTGTTTGTATTCGATTGTAGCAAACAAGACGATACGCTTAAGTCTTCAGCGGTTGATGTACGTTTAGAATTTGAATCGTCAATGAATTTTCCTGCACAGACTACCGCCTACTGTATGATACTACATGATTCGCTTGTAGAATATACGCCATTGTCCAACACAGTACATAGACGTGTTTAAGTCTTATTTTATACATATTTTGTAAATACTAGTTTTAAATATATATATTTTCATATTTGTAACAATATAGTATTGGAGCTGTGTATGTATTTTAATTGTAAAACTAGTTTAGATATATTTTCATACTTGTAACAATATAATCTTGGAACTGTGTATGTTTATTTTTTTTAATTGTAAAAACTAGTTTAGATATATTTTAATACTTGTAACAATATAACCTTGGAGCTGTGTATGTATTTTAATTGTAAAAAAAAACTAGTTTAATATAATCTTGGAGCTGTGTATGTATTTTAATAAATGTATATAGTACACACTTTATTATTATTTGTATAACCCACTTCCATAATGTACATAGATTGTTTACTTACTTGCAACAAACTAGCGAGTGTTGTCCACACACACGTACCCTTAAATGACAGACGTTGTATGTATACTGAAGGCTCGCACGCTTAAATTCAGCTATACCAATTTATATCTTCAATTAGAAGTGTAATATAAAAAGTACGGTAAGAATAAATTTCAGAAATTGTAACAGACATAGTAAGTTGAACACACACACAAACATACTTATTTGAACGTTTCATGTATTAAATTCAATAAATAATGCACTTGATAATGTTTTAATGTGAATAATTTTTACGTTTAAATAAAATCTGTACATACAATAAAATTATGTAGTGTAATATAAAAAGCACGACAAGAATAAATTTCAGAATTTGTAACAGACATAGTAATTTGATCACACACACACATACTTATTTGAACGAGTCATGTATTAAATTCAATAAATAATGCACTTGATAATGTTTTAATGCGAATAATTTTTACGTTTAAATAAAATCTGTACATACAATAAAATTATGTTCACTTATTAACGTATTCAAAATGTTTCATGTACACTTACCAAACTAGCGTGCGTTGTCTACACACCCTTAAATGACGGACGTTGTGTATACTGAAGGCTCGTAAGACGTATAATAATAATGCAAACGGTCTTTCAGCTATACCTAAAATATATCGTCAATTAGAAGTGTAATATAAAAAGTACGGTACCGTTAAATAACACACACACATACACTTGATAATGAATGTTCACTTATTAATGTATTCAAATATTTTACTCACCTATTAAAAAATGCTGTTGTACGCAGTGATAGATTTCACGATGTATCAAGCACATGCAGACAGTCGAAATGAGAAAGTGCAACTAATTTTGTTCGCGTATATATTGTACACTGGTAGTGGGGACATCTTGTGACCGTTTTGGGAGTAAATACTTTATAATCCGTAAGTAACCCGACTTACCGTCACTGCTTAATTTCTAAATCGCTGCTAATGACTGTCATGTGTCAAATTAGAAAGTAGGACGCACCGATTCGGACGTTGTAATCACAGTCAATGACCCCTTGGCTTAAGCTAGTGTTGTAGAAACATAATAGTGAAGAATAACTGTATCTAATTCTGTATCGTTGTGTGTGTGTGCGCGCGCGCGCACACGCAGTTATTCTTACACAATTAGATCTCAGTACAAATTGGTTGAAATGACAAAAACACGTTGAAAGCCTTTTTACAACAGTTATGTAGAGAGACAATTTATTAATTCAGTCATATGTTTCGTTCAACCAGCCACAACAGATTTTTTGAGGAATAATATCGTGATCGATAACTGCGTCTAGAGACGTTACATAAACACATAGAGACAGCAATACATTATTTCTGTTACATGTATACGGCGCATAAACATATGTCATGTGTGTGTATGTGATCGTAGTATGATTTTATTTCTTGACACAACCCTTTATCTTGAAAATATGATTTTTAGTCGGGCGTTGTAAATAATTTTTTATAATATCACTTACTAAGTGTACCCCTGCAAAGGATATACCCCTTGCGTACGAGCAGATAACAATATGTAATTCCGTGTATAGTAATCATAAATGTATTTAATGTAAAATATGCATTTCATTTATCTGCATAAATCTATGTAGATTGAAATCTATGTACGAATCAATGTGTAGACTGCTGAAAATGTAAATTCTTGGATTAATGTTTTGTCGGTTCGATTATTTCCTTAATTTGGTTAATTACGAAAATATTTTCAATATCGCTAACTTCTTAAAAGCTTTCCACCACCACAGTCAATGACCCTGTGTGTGTGTGTGTGCGCACGCAGTTATTCTTACATAATTAGATCTCAGTACAAATTGGTTGAAATGACGAACGAGAGAGCGAGAGAGAGAGAGAGAGAGAGAGAGAGAGAGAGAGAGAGAGAGAGAGAGAGAGAGAGAGAGAAAGAGCGAGAGAGAGAGACAATTTAATAATGCGTCTGCTCATATAGTTTGAATTTCCCACCACAGAGAAATGTTGGCAGATCTGTTTTATACACAATAATGCAAGATTGGTAAACCTGATCATATAGATTTAATATACATTATAACACGCAACAAATTTGAACTCATGCAAAGGTTGGTAACCCTGATCATATATTTTAATATACACTATAATGCATCAAGTTGGAACCCACACATGTTCAGCCCATGTCACCTGAGTCTACCAAGTTTTATAACTTTCACAATATCTGGTTTATTCAAAAGAGTGTTCAGTTCTTGGTTAGTCCTTTTCAGCCATTCACCTCCCACACATATTGGGCCAAAAATACTGCGAAGGATTTTGCGTTCATGAACCAGCAGGCTTGACTCAGACTTTCTAGAAATGGTCCACGTCTCAGAACTATAGGTGATAACTGGGCGGATCAATGTTTTATACAGAACCAGCTTGATGCTCCTCTGGCAATTGTTCTGCTCTGGAACCAATTCTGTACGGGCAATTGTTCTGTTCTGGTCTGTAACCAAAGAATCACCTTCACAGTCTATCATTATCGTCGGTTAATCGTGCCAAAAATACATCGGAAATGGGGCCAAACACAGAAACAAACAGGGGCCGCCTACATTTCAAATGTATGCGCTCATGCACGTACAGTAATCCCGCGTTATACCGGACCTTGCTTGTGACGGACAGCTCTAAAGAACATCGAGTGTTTGAAAAATCAAAGATAATCTGTCTCAACAATGACGCTTAAGGCTGTGTCACACTATTGTTACGGCGGTCTAACTGATCGTCGTAGGTACAGTGGAAAACAAAATAAGAGACTCTAATTACGTCACTAATCACCAGCTTTAATTATCACAATTAAACAGTTTGTAAGTGATAAGATAGTCTCTTACAACAAATCAAATAGAAATTGTTCACACGCTATAAAAATATCCACTAATAGAGTATCGCACAATTATAAAACACATAATACTTCTCCACAATACTTCAAACCGCACTGTGTAAATCGTCACTTAAACGCACAGAGTAATCTTCCGACAATAACTCTGAACTATAATACTGCAAACCGCATTCCAATAATCGCAACTCAAACTGACTGAGCGTCGCTGAGTACTTTTATTTATACCCCGCCGAAAATCCAGAACATTCCACATACTACGCATTAGCTATACACTACGACGTAATTGATTGTAGCCTTGACACAGTCCGCGCGACTGGCGGCGTCTAGAAAAGTCTCGCGAATGCATGCTGAAATCACGTACGCACACAACATTATAGCCGGATTCTTCTGGAACATTCGACAAAACACGTAGACTGTTCTGTAATTCGTAACACCACGCTACTTCACTAGCCACTACTCGCGTAGCAGCTACTAGCGCTCAGTTGCATCAGTAGCTAGAGAAGTTGGGCGTGTTCAACTTTTGGCGCTAGTAGTTCAACAATGTGACAATTGAGTAGCAGTAATGTATCACCACGTGCTTGTCTCGGTGTTTGTTTTGTTTTGTTGTTGTATTGTGCCTTTTGAATGTTCTATTTCTACATTTACAACGAGTGATTTATTAAAGTGGTCGGGGATGAAATAATTACATTCCTTAACATATATAAAAAAAAATATGATTGTCTGTGGGACATTACGTCCGTAGAGTATTTGAAACGCGACGCGAAAAAACTGTTTTCACTCGGGTGTTAGATAAACTGGAACCTCCCGGATTACCAGCAAAGGAAGATGATTCAAACAAGAAAATTAAAACACTCCTTGGTGCTTATCGTAATGAACTGAATAAAATTAAAAAATCTAAAAAGAGTTGTGCCGCGACGGGAGACGTATACAAACCAAATTTAGTTTGGTGACACTAAATCTAACAACTCCTGAAACTTTGGTAAGGTTAACCGCATGATGTTATGTGGTACGATTTGAGGGCCCTCAAATTGCCAACTCTCTTATTAGTGTTATTGAAGTACCCAGTTTATCCCGTCTACCTATCCATTCCCGAACCCACATGCGTTTCTTTTTGTTCCTTATGTTACTCAGCAACTCCTTACAAAGCTCTCTAACACCAATCAGCAACAGGTGTGTCAAAGCCTCACGTCGCTCACCCACAGATGACATTTTGGATAATACTTTTTACCTTCAAACCAGTCTATCCAACCGAACCAATGTACTTTGATGTACTAGCCACTACTAAATAGCGGCTACCTAAAAACAGTGTGACATAAAAAGAGCCAGAAAATCCAGTAGCACTATTTAGTAGCGGCTAGTGAAGTTGCGTACTGTGAAACAGGTTTTAGCAACGCTGGACAACGTATGAAGGTGTCTAGGGGTGTTGAGTCGTGTGATTTATTCCGTTCAACGGGCTTGTCTCCCGCGCGCTTCTGTTAAACCCTACGCATTGTTCTTACTTAGATTTGGGTCTAGATGAGCGAAGTAAACAACAAATTGAACTTTGTCAATGTGTATGTTCAGCAATCAAAAAATGAAAACATATCCCCCTATTATGATCACTTGTGACACCTTTGTGAGTTATTGATTAAAGTAATTAACTCTAATAAAAATCTCAAAGAAAAATTAGTAATTTTTTAAGCCACTAAATATGAAAAGTGTTGCCCATCTTGTTTTTGAAGAAGACTGACATTGGACAAAGTTTTTACTATAATTACGATTCTCTCTCCTATGGCACTACAGCCCTTGTTGGGCCCTGGCCTCCTTCAATCCCCCTCCCCCATTCTCCTCTGTCAGCAGCCATCCTCCTCCAGGAACGCACTTTCAATATTTCTCTTGCATCCTCATCCACCGCATCCTCCCGTCTTCTCCTTGGTCTTCCCACTGGTCTTTTTCCATGCATTCTGGTATACAATAGTTTTTGTGGTATCCTTTCTTCTCCCATCCTGGCTACATGACCAGCCCACCTTAGACGCTGTAGTTTTATGTACCGTGTTAGCGGTGGTTCTTAATATATTTGATACAATTCAAAGTTATATCTTATTCTCCAGCCATGTACGTCATTAACTGGTCCCAGGATTCTTTGTAATATTTTCCTTTCAAAGGTATCGAGAGTGTTTGCTGCTTTGGAGTTCAGGACACACGTTTCGCAACCATAGGTTAGGTCTTATTATTGATTTGTATAGCCTTAGTTTCGTGTTTCTGTGGATGTCTTTGGATCTGAAGATACTTGATGTGGCGAAATACGCTTTATTGGCTATCCGGTTTCGGATTTCGGCTTCTTCTGTGCCGTTTTTTTTCTAATACGGTTCCCAGGTATTTAAAGTTGTCCACCTTTGCGATATTGTTGGTTGTTCCGTAGTTTCTTTGTCTTCTAATCTGCACTAATATTTTTGATTTATCTATGTTGATTTTGAGGCATATATTGCTAGCATTTTCTTTGGGTTCAGGGTACGTTTATGTAACGATTTAATAAGCCTAAATCCCACAAAAATAAAAAAATAAATTTTATAATACTAATATTAGCTTTAATGAGGTACGAATGAACCCTTCTCCATGCCCCAAACCGGTAGTAACCTGCCGTTTTGCCAATGTAGCAGTTAATAAAATTAGATTTGAGAAACTAAATAAATCCGTAACTACCCCTAGTCACATAAAAGAGTAATCAAAGTAAAGAGCGATGTCATTAAGTTGTAAGCGAATTAAAGGAAAATAATTAATAATAAGTGAGAACTACTTTTACGCTAAGAAGCTACCCGCGCGCGGACAGCCTCTTCACCCCTATAGTTAGCCAGTTCAGTTGTCTCAGACTCCGCTGCTGATACAGCGTACAAAAGTCAATATAAAAACCTGTAAAAGAGGAGAAGCTTGTGTGAGATAGCCGGATGATGTGAAAATTTCGAAAATGACGTGAGTGTATGACAATGACATCTCTGTAACAAACTAACATCACCTAAATGTGATGTTAAACTTTTAACATGTAACTGTTAACCGCAAGTAATATGTGCAGTACAACAATGTGAATACCAGTGAAAGTTACAACCCAAAACCTACCACAAGAATCTACAGACCCAACAGACGACTCATCTTTAGGAATGACAGCAGATTTCACCAAAACACGATAGCCAGAAGATCTCCAAGACACCCTGCACAACCGATAGAAGCGCCGATTCGCCGACCTTGTTACACACAGGTGACACAGAAGTTCAACTTCCGTGGTTCAGAACTTAACTTAAAATAATACATGATAGACACTTAATTAACCAATGAAAGTAAAGTAAAACACGAAAGACTGACTTAATGACCATAAATTGTAATTTCATGCTTAGTAATAATATGTGTTAAGTTTAAGGCTTTTATGAATATAACACGTTAAAGCTAAATAAGCCCATTCTTCAGATGGCACGAAATAAAGATTATAATTTTAATATCATATACTGAAACAAACTACTCGGATCCGAGGGCAGTACAAGCTATGTTAACTCATTAATTACTCTAATTCTATTTGTACAAGAGGTGCAAATGTTTTTATTTTTAATATACTCATTACTAACTTTCTTCGCAGATGTTAAAACATTATGTAATAAAGAGACGTCATGGTCCAAAAAGGTGAGTGAATAAATCTACAAACCCCTGTCAATATTCCTCAATTCACGGGATCATATTTAACATTTGTTTACTTTCCAGTTATTTATGAGTTTGTTAAGATTATGGCAGCCTGTTTAATTGACCTGAGCCAATTAACCAGGTTCCCGATATTATAACGACGAGACGTTATATTTCCTCTGCTGCATTTTTTTTTCCGACACATTATGTTGATGTCGTCCGCGTAGGCTGCTAATTGGACCGATTTGTTTGTCAGTATGTTATTTCTTCCTACTGAAAGTTTTCTGATCACATATTCTAAAGCTAGATTAAACAAGGTCGGGGCTAGCCCATCTCCTTGTTTTAACCCTCGATTGATTACAAATCCTTCTGTCATATGTCCTTGTATTCGTACCTGAGCTTCTGTATTAGTCATTGTCAAGTTTATCATCCTTACCAGTTTCACTGGTATATCGAATTCGTATAAAATATTAGATAGTTTATCCCTATCTATCGAATCATAGGCTTGTCTAAAATCAATAAAAATATTAGACGTCTATATCTTGTTCCCACGCTTTACTCAGAACTTGTCTGACTGTATATATTTGATCTATGGTGGATCTTCCTTTTCTGAAACCGGACTGGTATTCGTCGATAATCTCTTCTTAGCATATGGCTGTAAACTTTTATTGATTATGTGTGTAAAAATTTTATATCCGGAGCATAGTAGAGAGATCCCTCTGTAGTTCTGGTATGATAGCTTGTCCCCTTTTTTATGTATAGGACATAAGATGGTTTTCCTCTAATCGTCAGGAATTTGTTCCGTATTCCATATAGTGAGTAATAAGGCATGCAATTGTTCTGTAACGTTTCGCATAACGTTACAATTCGGGAACCTGGTTAATTGGCTCAGGTCAATTAAACAGGCTGCCATAATCTTTACAAATCATAAATAACTGGAAAGTAAACAAAAGTTAAATAGGATCCCGTGAATTGAGGAATATTGACAGGGGTTTGTAGATTTATTCACTCACCTTTTTGGACCATGACATCTCTTTATTACATAAAGTTTTTAACATCTCCGAAGAAATTTAGCAATGAGTATATTAAAAGTTAAAACATTTGCACCTCTTGTACAAATAGAATTAGATTAATTAATGAGTTAACATAACTTTTACTGCCCTCGGATCCGAGTATTTTGTTTCAGTAGATGATATTAAAATTATAATCTTTATTTCGTGCCATCTGAAGAAAGGGCTTATTTAACTTTAACGTGTTATATTCATAAAAGCCTTAAACTTAACACATATTATTACTAAGCATGAAATTACAATTTTATGGTAATTAAGTCAGTCTTTCGTGTTTTACTTTACTTTCATTGGTTAATTAAGTGTCTATCATGTATTATTTTAAGTTAAGTTCTGAACCACGGAAGTCGGCGAATCGGCGCTTCTATTGGTTGTGCAGGGTGTCTTGCAGATCTTCTGGCTATCGTGGTTTTGGTGAAATCTGCCGTCATTCCTAAAGATGAGTCGTCTGTTGGGTCTGTAGATGCTTGCGGTAGGTTTTGGGTTGTAACTTTCACTGGTATTCACATTGTTGTACCGCACATTGTACTTACGTTTAACAGTTACATGTTAACTGTTTAATATCACATTTAGGTGATGTTAGTTTGTTACAGAGATGTCATTGTCACACACTCACGTCATTTTCTACATTTTTTTTTTACATCATCCGGCTATCTCACACAAGCGTCTCCTCGTTTATAGGTTTTTATATCGACTACATACTTTTGTACGCTGTATCAGCAGCGGTGTCTGAGATACAACTGAACTGGCTAAGTATAGGGGTGAAGAGGCTGTCCGCGCGCGAGTAGCTTGTCAGCGTAAAAGTAGTTCCAAATTCGATTAATATTTACTCAATTATTCTCTGACATAATTAACTATATTTAATTATACTACGGTATCTCTCACTTAGTATTTTATTATTGTACATCATTATGTTTTTTATCAAGTTCCGATTTAATACAATTATTAGTCATATTCACGGGTAATTATGCGTGTTGATGCCGGTTTCGGCAGGTTAAAGCCGGGTTAATTATTAAGGGGTGTTATTACAATTTTATTATAGAATTCTTTTTAGTTTTAAAACTATTTATTTTGGGTATTATGGCGGGGTTACATTGTCATTTTCTTTAGGGGTTTGGTTCTGTTTTAATGTGAGATTTTAAATTATTTTAACTTTCTTTTATTTCATTTTTTCCTTTTTTAAAATCGTCACATACTCCTCCGCTTAAATATCGACACCGGGTGAGTATTTTACGGGTTTTTTTTTTGGGTGAGCAACGTACTGGGAGTATGCTCGGGGATTTCTGTGTTAAAATTTAATTTAGTACACGATTTGTTTTCTCTATGTTTAACATAGTTAACGTTAATTCATTTAAACACATACACATATATATCTTATTTCATATTAAGCTTCCATATGCAATCTTATCTTAATTAATCAACATAACTTATCTCACAACAATTAAATTCTCAGTATTGACATATATAATCAATCAAAACAAAACGATAATACCATTGTATCGTAGAGAGAAATTTCATACGAAGAGTACATTATGTTTACATTCACACAACAGATCAGCTGGTTGGGGGAGGTCTATTGTGTGCGTTACGGTGGCCCATTGTTTACCTAGGCAAGGCTTTATAACTAAGAAGGGTGACTTCAGACAATTTGGAACACGTTTTATTTCCTGCACAGGATTGTTTCAAAAAAGGGGTGGAGTGAGCGATGCATACGCAATGTTACGGCCCGTTACTAAGCTGAGTCTTGTTACACTTTTATAATTATAATTATTCTAACGTGTTATAATAATTTACGATATTATTAAACTTTTTATTTTAAATGACTTATTATTTATTATTATTACTTTGGTCTGATATAAGAGACGGTTTCTTTTTGTTTCGAACTCGTTTGTTTACTTCGGGAAGCATCATTCCATAAAATTAATTAGTACACTTGTTTTATTTAGTCAGTAGTTCATATAACTCATCGTGTCAATAGAAACACGAATTACACATTTATGCAGGCTTGTACAGGAAAACTACAGAACTGATATTGTCGCAAAATAGACGTGTTAGAGACTGAATACTTTGACACGTACATACATGAATTGGTATAATACAATGTAATCTTTTCCCCTATAATCATATACGAGTATGTGCGTAATCTCACACAAAATATACACTTATATTTATACACTTATAAATATCGTCAATATTATTCATATATGCTACTTAGAAAAAGGCTAAGTACAATTTCCTCTAAGTACAATGTAAGTACAATATACTACTTTTACATACAATTTCCTAACTGAGTGCATAGATATACAGAATAGAGTATTTTATAATTGACACTAAGTACACTAACCATTTACACAAAATGAAACAAAACAAACAGTGGCGCATTTTAATAATAAAATTATTTACTTGTTTTTTTTTTTTATTCGATTTAATTTTCAACATGTGTCTGAAATCTTTTGTTACTGGACAAGGGGTCACACACTTTGTAATACAATAGGGGGAGGTGATGTATTGTCTACTTGAGGTGGCAGAGCGTAACAAAGGGATAGTTTGGTACAAGCGGGAACAGGTCATTTTCTTGTCTGAGATTGTCGTTAAACAGACAAGTTGGGGAATGCATTTTTAAACAGGTTTTACCCTAGGCTTACAATGTTTAAATAATTATTATATTATATTTAAATATCCTTACCTTATATATCATGGTTATTATATTATATTATATTATTACACCACATAATGATTATAAAAACACACTATCCTAATCCTGAATTTACTTACTTCAATTCTTCCTTTTGCGTATTTTAAATTAACATTCATAGAGTGAATAATTCTACCACATATTAAATGACAAACACAGGGCATTTTATCTTGCTAATTATCATTTATTCATTAATTAAGCAGAGTGGCGCATTTGTAACGTTTCGCATAACGTTACAATTCGGGAACCTGGTTAATTGGCTCAGGTCAATTAAACAGGCTGCCATAATCTTTACAAATCATAAATAACTGGAAAGTAAACAAAAGTTAAATAGGATCCCGTGAATTGAGGAATATTGACAGGGGTTTGTAGATTTATTCACTCACCTTTTTGGACCACGACATCTCTTTATTACATAAAGTTTTTAACATCTCCGAAGAAATTTAGCAATGAGTATATTAAAAGTTAAAACATTTGCACCTCTTGTACAAATAGAATTAGATTAATTAATGAGTTAACATAAATTTACTGCCCTCGGATCCGAGTATTTTGTTTCAGTATATGATATTAAAATTATAATCTTTATTTCGTGCCATCTGAAGAATGGGCTTATTTAACTTTAACGTGTTATATTCATAAAAGCCTTAAACTTAACACATATTATTACTAAGCATGAAATTACAATTTTATGGTAATTAAGTCAGTCTTTCGTGTTTTACTTTACTTTCATTGGTTAATTAAGTGTCTATCATGTATTATTTTAAGTTAAGTTCTGAACCACGGAAGTTGAACTTCCGTGATACCTGTGTGTAACATCGTCGGCGAATCGGCGCTTCTATTGGTTGTGCAGGGTGTCTTGCAGATCTTCTGGCTATCGTGGTTTTGGTGAAATCTGCCGTCATTCCTAAAGATGAGTCGTCTGTTGGGTCTGTAGATGCTTGCGGTAGGTTTTGGGTTGTAACTTTCACTGGTATTCACATTGTTGTACCGCACATTGTACTTACGTTTAACAGTTACATGTTAACTGTTTAATATCACATTTAGGTGATGTTAGTTTGTTGTTACAGAGATGTCATTGTCACACACTCACGTCATTTTCTACATTTGTTTTTTACATTATCCGGCTATCTCACACAAGCGTCTCCTCGTTTATAGGTTTTTATATCGACTACATACTTTTGTACGCTGTATCAGCAGCGGTGTCTGAGATACAACTGAACTGGCTAAGTATAGGGGTGAAGAGGCTGTCCGCGCGCGAGTAGCTTGTCAGCGTAAAAGTAGTTCCAAATTCGATTAATATTTACTCAATTATTCTCTGACATAATTAACTATATTTAATTATACTACGGTATCTCTCACTTAGTATTTTATTATTGTACATCATTATGTTTTTTATCGAGTTCCGATTTAATACAATTATTAGTCATATTCACGGGTAATTATGCGTGTTGATGCCGGTTTCGGCAGGTTAAAGCCGGGTTAATTATTAAGGGGTGTTATCGCAATTTTATTATAGAATTCTTTTTAGTTTTAAAACTATTTATTTTGGGTATTATGGCGGGGTTACATTGTCATTTTCTTTAGGGGTTTGGTTCTGTTTTAATGTGAGATTTTAAATTATTTTAACTTTCTTTTATTTCATTTTTTTCCTTTTTTAAAATCGTCACAGTTCCACGAGTTTTTTCCCACCCCACTTAAGTAGTTCAGAGGGAATTTCGTCAATTCCTGGAGCTTTGTTATTTTTCTGTGCTTTAATTACCTCTGTATTTCCTGCATTGATGGTGGCGGTTCGTCATTGTTTCATTACCTCTTCTAGGCTCTTGTCTATTTCTGCCTTTTGTTTCGTCCGTTAGGAGCCTTTTGAAGTATGTTTTCCACGTTATCTTAATTTCTTCTATGTCACTGATTATTTCTCCATTTTGATTTTTGCATAGATTTGTATTTGATTTATATCCTTGTTTTAAATTTTTAATAAATTTATATGCATCTCGTGAGTTATTTTCTATAAAGTCTTTTTCCATTTTCAGTATTTTGTTATCGTCGAACTTTCTATTTTTCTGTCTGCAAGTCTTATCTGCCAGCTTCCTTTTTATTCTGAACTCTTCTTTTCTTTCTCGTGTCCGTCTTATCATATATAATCTGTGTGCTTTGTTTTTTTCTCCAATTGCCCTTTTGCACTCTTCGTCAAACCATTGGTCCATTTCATTTCCTTTGTTTATTCCTAATATTTCTTTTGCCGCTGTTTTTGTAGTGTTTTTAATGTTTTCCCAGTGTGATTCTAATGTTGGGTTTTCCTTCTCTTGAAGTTTTTCGCTGATTTCTTTTTCAAGTTTATCCCGGATGTCTTGGTCTTTCAGTTTATCTATGTTTAATCTTTCTTTTCTCTCTGTTTTACTGCTTTTGTTCTGGTTAATTTTGCACCTGAAGGTAGTTTGCACTAGCATATGATCTGAGTTACAGCATGCCCCTCTTCTGCTTCTTACATTTAATATACTTGTTGCTGCCCTTTTGTCTATCAGAACGTGGTCTATCTGATTTCCTGTTTCTCCGTCTGGAGATATCCACGTTATTTTATGTATATCTCGGCGGGGGAAGTATGTTGAGCTAATGACCATATTTTTACTAGTCGCAAAGTCTATTAGAAGGTTTCCGTTCTCATTGGATTCGTCATGCAGGCTGTGTTTTCCAGTTGTTCCTATGTATTCTTCTTCTTTCCCGATTTTGGCGTTCATGTCTCCTATAATCATTTTTATGTCATTTCTAGTCATATATTTGTTCTAACTTTTGGTAAAATTCTGTCTTTAAAACCTCATCTTGGTCTTCTGTGGGACAGTGTACATTTAGTATTGTAAGATTAAAGAAATGAGTTTTTATTCTGTTTTTGCACGTCCTTTCATTGATTGGTGTAATATATTGTTATCTATAATAAAGGCTACTCCAAATTCTCTTGTTCCACTATTTTTTCCGCTTTGGAGTATAGTGTGCCTCTTTGTGTCTCCTATTCCTTGTCCTAACCATCTTGTCTCTTGTATTGCCGCGATTCTAATTTTATATCTTTCGAGTTCATCGCAGAGTTCTCTTTGTGCTCCGGGTCTGTTCAGTGTTCTGACGTTCCATGTTCCTAAAGAGTAATCCATATTTCTTTGCCGTAGTCATTGCCATTGTTTCCGTCCAATCCGAGGCTTTCTTGAAGGTTCCGTGGTGTGGTATTTTTCCGGGGTAGGTTACCGGCCTACCGCCCAACCTCCAACCTGGAGAACCAGGGATTTTTCTGTTAGGGTTCCTTTCCCTTAGCCGATGAGTCCCAGTTTTCTGGCGCCGGGAACTCGCCATTCACCCTCTCTCGTCTGCTACATTACGTACTCAGGGGCCACGCGACTTTCGTCTTCGAGAACGTGAGAGTAGGATTTGTGGGTAGAGCTGAGTTCCCTTCCGGGAACCTCTGACTCTTTCGTCAGAAACAGTCGGCATTTCTCAGAGTTTAGTGTTGCATAGTAATAATTACGATTATTTTGTGTAAAATATAAACGGTCCTTTCCAATAGACTTTCTTTCCTTTGGACAATAATTGTAAATTTTTATTACAGTTAGGTATACAGTACAAGATATAACTGATTTTTATATAGTTTCTAGTTTTATCCACGTATTTTAAATGAGTCGCGTCCATATTATGAGGTCTACTTGCTGTATAGTTACAACGGACACCTCAGAGCTCCTATTAGTCCGTTCTAACGGGGTATTACTGTACATATGTGAGTGTGTACGTCTAATATAAATATGTATGCAATTTTTACTTCCATGTTCCATAAGGAAATGGAAGTATGCTGATCGCGAAAAAATCGTGTTCGAAATAAAGGCAAATTCTGATTGTACTACCCTCAAAACATCAAGAAAAGTCATTTTCCGAAAAGTGTCTGTGTGTAGACATTTTTCTATGGCGAACGATAACTGTCGCAAATTCAAACAGAATCAAATAATTTTTGAGAGGACTATTGATTTTGGTAAAGATCAGTTAAGGGGAAGGGGTAGTTTACCTGCAAAGTTTTCTGTTTTAACAAGAGTAAAGTACTTACTTTTGATAAATAAAGTATCCTGAAAAGAAGATCATTATAATCCACTGTAGAAAGGTAGATAAAATATCTGTAAATGAAAAGGGTAGTTGAAGGGGGAGGTGTAATTTTTTGTATTGATGTTATAAATTTATTCGACCGAAAACTTAAAAAAAATTTCAATAAAATATAAACAATTAATATCGTTCCATGTAAACAATTATATCGTAACCACGGATACGTAAACAAAATAATTTTTCGTTTTCAGAAATCCACAGATTACAAACGGTGGGCGGTATTCCCTTTATTTCGCGTTGTTTAAATAAAACAATTTAATCAAATTAATTCTTTATTTTTAAAACATTACAACTATGTACAATTTGTATTTAGATTATCTTTCTCAGCGTTTTTACCAAAAGCTTGCTGATATATTTAGTTTCGTTCTGAGTGTACATATTAAAAATAATTTTACAATTAATTAGAACATGGAAGTCTTGTATGGTTCTCCATACCGATTTTTAGTATTTTATATATTAAAATATTCATGTATTGTATATTTTTAACCTTAAATATGTTATAACCTACTACTACTACTACTACTACTGCTACCACCACTACTACTACTACTACTACTACTACTACTACTACTACTGCTACTGCTGCTACTACTACTTCTACCACCACCACCACTACTACTACTACTACTACTACTATTACTACTATACTGTTGCAGTTCTGGTTCAGCCTCTGCTGCAGTTTCCGTAATGGTTCAGTGTAACATCTGTGTAACAGACAAAAAAAATAGAAGGTTATTTTTAATACTTTATTAATGAATAGTCGTGTGGGTTAGAAAGAAGAGTACAGAGTCGATAAATTCTTAAACGTGGCTGTAGAGAAACATTTTGGAATTGATAGGCAGGGATAGACGTGGCAGGCAGAATTGAATAAGTTAGAAGTAGAATTGAATAGACAGAATTGAGATAATAATGGAATAGATACTATTATAATATTGGTCACAAAAGATCGATTTCAAAACGTTAAAACTATCCGTTTTCTGTTTGTCAAACAGAATTAAAATCGCGACACTTCGACCAGCTGACACGGAACAAAGTTACAGCTGATAGTTGTACAGGTGAACCTTTTTAACCGAAAAAACTGGACTTTTGTCGTGATTCATCTGAAATATCTGTACTCAACTAAAACTGTGTTGTTTATTTTTTCGGTACTGTATCTTTATCCGTTCCTGCAGTCATTTTCGATATTTCGGTTATGCGATTGTTTGGCTTCGATGTTTAGTGAATATCGCACATAATTTCATGCTGATGGAAGAATTACACAAGTTTTAATTTCTGATGTTGCAAAATAGTTGACTGGCGATTGCAGTCGGTGTTCTTAGTCCTTTTTTAATGAAAAATGTTTGTAAACAGTAGTAGGCCTATATCACAGTTGCGTACCTGTGACGCCAAAAGTTGATGTTGTTAAGTTAACATGAGAACTGAAATTACACATGGAATGTGTAACACATATACGTTTTATTTGCGGATACATGTGGCAGAACTCGAACTTTTATAGCAGAACTCGATTTTTCGGTAACATTTGTTTTCCAACAAGTACTCGTTTTGTGGCTAACCAAAAAGAAACGTCCATTATGTACGATATGCAGAGCGTATGTTGTAATTCCTTAATACATTGTTTTTTGTAGTTTCCATTAACCATAAATATTTGTATTTTTCAGTTTATATTTGCTGTTGTAGTTTTGTTAATTTGCCAGCTCAAAAACGTTAGGTTCTTTATTTTAAGTATTACTGTGTTATAAGCATTGTATGTACACAGTAAACGTTATGTTTCTCTCAACTATGGTTTTTATTTATTTCAGCAGTAAACTAAAAACCAAAAACCATTGTCATCTAACCTCACAAAAGAAATCAACACGTATTTGCGCTTTGCATTAAGAAGTAGGACAATTTACAAATTAGTACACTTCTTCTTTTCCACATCGTAATGTATCGATACAATCGCATATTAAAAACATCGAAAATGTAGTGCAGGAACGGATAAAGGTACAGTTCCGAAATTTTTGTGCTCTAAAACTGTTGTTTATTTTTCTAAATGTGCGCGTAAGTGTGTGCACGCGCGCACGTGTGTGTTGTTTTTTGTTAAACTTGATTTATCGCATTTTTATTGTGTTTTCCTTGAAAACCAGTTTCTCCACGTCCCGTACGGTCGTTGGTTCCCTCACGGCCGTCTTTTCGATATTGAGACGATGTTGTTTGTGAAGCCATGTTTACGAAAACGAATATCAAACGATTTTATGCACGCTTACGCTAAGTTTCCATTGTTTTTTCAAATAGTAATTCTAAATATATTGTTACGACATCACAGACCAATCTACGTGTTTGTCGAATGTGCCAGAAGAATCTCGATGTAATGCGTGTGGCGTACGTGCTTGTAGACGCATTTGCGAGAGTTTTCTCGATGCCGCCAGCCGTGCGGACTGTGTCAAGGGCGCAGTTAATTACGTAGTTCATACGGACGCTAACGCAATTAGGAATCGTCTAGATTTTCGGCGGCTATAAATACATGGCGGCAGCTATAATAAATTTTAGTGGACGTTTTATTGCGTGTGAACAATTTTTATTTGATTTGTTGTAGAGACTGTGTTGTTAATTACGAACTGTTGACTGTGGAAATTAAAGCTGGTAATTAGTGATTTAATTGGTGTCTTGTACTTATTTTGTTTCCACTGTACCTACGACGATCGAGTAGACCGTCGTAACAGTGGTGTCAGAACTTGGATAAAACGGTTAACAGTGGAAACAGTGGACACTTTGTACAAGACGAGTGTAATTCGTAATTAATCGGTAAACATGGATGCCAGTCAGATGATGGAAGGTTTACAAACACTGCTGCGGCAGACACAGGAAGAAGCAGATAGACGAGAAAAAGAAGAACGAAGACAATAAAGAGAAGAAGCAGAGGAACGTCACAAAGCACTAATGCTTGAAACAGAAGAAAGACAAAAATAAGAACGGAAGCGTGAAACAGAAGACATCAAGGAGTTAATACAGGAGCAAAAGCAGACAGACACAAGAACATACCGCTGCAGAGTTGGGTCTCCTACGAGGTGAGCTTAAAAACAAGTTACTAAAATATCGGAGGTACAAGAATCAATGACATTAAAAATAGCTGAAGTAGAAAAATCTGTCTCGAGTGTTGAAGAATCGATGTCTAATAAAATAGCTGAAGTAGAGAAATCAGTCACGAGTGTGGAAAAAGCTATGTCAACAAAAATAGAAGACTCGATTACAAATATAGAAGAGCAGATTAAAAATGAAGTCGACCAGTGCCTGAAGTTACAACCAAAACAACTTTGGAACAGACTGTACCAATGATAAAGACGGAGAAAGACACAGAAAATAGGTCACCTCGCCTGCGGTTGGGACAGTTCATGTCAAGGCCACAACCTTTGATGGAAGCACGCACTGGGCGACGTATTTACACCAATTCGAAGCTGCTGCATGCGCAAATAATTGGACATAGAAAGACAAGGCAGTCTCACTCGTTCTCGCATTAAAAGGACCCGCGGCAGAACTACTATAGAAAGTGCCACCTGACAGCCAGAACATCTATACCGAGTTGATAAAAGTTCTAGGATTACGCTACGGTGATAAATATTTGCGAGAGGTGTACTACGCTCAGTTGAGAACAAGACGACAACCTTCCGGGGAGAGTCTTCAAGAGTTTGAAGCAAGTATCGACAGATTGATTAGACTGGCCTGTCCTGAAGCACCAGAAGACTTCCGAATAAGGTTTGCGGTGCAGACATTTATTGATGGCATCGGAGATTGTGAACTTCAGCAAGTGTTACGAATGGCAAGACACCGAAATAGCTCAGAAGCTCTTGTTCACGCCCTAGAGTTTGAAGCTGCCAAGACAGCGTCCCGCTACATTAATGGGTGTGTGCCATCACATTGCAGTCAGAAGATCCCTGTATCACGTTGCCGTTACGATGGGTGCAGAAAAACAATGTTATCGGAAAAACAATTCAAAAGTTCAAGAGAGTCGCAACGATTTGAAAAAGACAGAAGACCGAGTGTTACAACTGTGGAAAACGTGGTCATCTACAGGTAGACTGTTGGGAGAAGAAGATACCGAGAAAAGAGTGATCGCATCAATTGGAGAAGTAAAGCCCCAGAACAGCACACAGTTTCCACGCTACATAAGACCAGTGGAAACTTGATTGTTAACGGATTTGCGGAAGGTAAACCAACATCATTTACAGTTGACACGGGCGCAACAGTGTCCATTGTGCGTCCTGATTTAGTCAGCAACCGTCAGCCTCTAATTAGCTCTTGTACAATACAGACTGTGACTGGAAGCCCCGTCAAGGTGCTAGGAAAGGTAGACGTACGTGTACGCCTGACTGTTCTCGAGTTTAGCCACCAAATGCTCGTTGCAGATATTGTTGATGAAGTGATTCTTGGCACGGATTATGAATGCCTACGGATTCGTTGTGGACTTAAGAGAGAATGTCCTGAAGGTTGGCCAAGAGAAGATAAAGCTTTGCATGGCTAAAATGACAGGGTCTACCTTCGATTAAGCGAGTGACCCAATTAGGAATCGTCTAGATTTTCGGCAGCTATAAATACATGGCGGCAACGGCCTTAAGTTTCAGTATTAGTGCGATATATTGACAGTTCGAGAGTTATTGTCGGGCGAAATTACTGTGCGCGTTCAAGTGGTTATTAGTTAAGTGTTGTGTTTTATAATCGGACGGTAATTGTAATACAATTGTGTTTAATTTTAGTGGACGTTTTATTGCGTGTGAACAATTTTTATTTGATTTTGTTGTAGAGACTGTGTTGTTAATTACGAACTGTTTACTGTGGAAATTAAAGCTGGTAATTAGTGACTTAATTGGTGTCTTGTACTTATTTTGTTTCCACTGTGTAACCGTTCGTTTGTCAACGTTAAGCCCCACTGTTGGGTTCGCCAATTTGTAACCAAACGTGTTTACAAATCATGTTTCTCGTTCGTGTACAAAAAAAAAATAATAAAATTTAATTTATTTTAAAAATTAAAAAAAAAATTTTTTAATGTATGTTTTATTGTTCAATAATTTAATAAATAATTCTTGTAAGGGTGTAGTGTTGAAATTTTAAGTTTGTTGGAGTTATTTGTGTCAATAATCTAGTTTATGGTTTTCTGTAACTAAATACCAGTTAAGTGGATTGTCTCAATTCACTAATCGATTGGCGATATTTCTTTTCCTCCGTATATATTACTTTCCCTTGAGTAACGGTCGCCTTTCTGTTAGTCCTGTTGTTAACTAAAACTCCTTTATTAAATTGAGGAATAAATTTAAAACCAAATTGTTGAATTACTATGTTTTTTATTGACAATTATTCAAAAGATCGATTGAAAATCGATTATCATATATAGCTCGACTCTTTCACAGGGGCAATCGATTGTTAATATTACTGTTATTTTATATAAATATTTTCGAAAGGTTTCTTTTAACGGTTATAATTAATAGTCAGAGAAGGGGCAAGTATAGAAAGTATAACATTCACAATAAAATATCTTAATAGTTAATAAATACACATTTTGATAATACTATATAATGTTTATTAAGTAAGAGTTTATACCAAATGACTTGTTGAATACTATTCGACGTAGGCGCTAGGCATGACGGGAGTTCCAAAATGGCCGCTTGCTCGCTGCGGAAGATAAACAGGAATGGTGTCGCAGGATTTTTCTGTTAATTTTTTATTAATTTTTCTGTTAATTTTTTATTGCCTTCTCAACTGCTTCCTTGTCTCCGCAATAGTGAATAATGTCTCTGGTGTTGTTAGGGTTGTCCCGGTTAAGTGTTCTGTGTTCACTTGGATTAAATGTTTTGGATTAGATGTATTCACTTCTGTCTATGTGTGTGTCGAAAATTGTGAAGTTCGTTTGGTTATTAATAATTAGTGTTTAATAGTTTTATTTCCTTATTTCACTTGTATTCGGTTCAATATTAATTGTTTCCAATGTTTGTAGTGGTTGTGTTCACTGACTTTAGGTTTAAGGTAAAATTTCTGTAACTCTCGGTTTTTTTATTGTAAGCTATGCTCATTTTTTATTCGCCATTTTTGGTTTCGTTATATGTGTTATTAGCGCGAGCTTAATTCAACCGTACACTTCGAATGTTAATTAAGAACTGTTTTACTTCCTTCGTTTCTGAAATCTCTTAACCGATTTAATATTAGAAAAGTATTGTTTCAATTTTTATTCACTTCCGATGCATGTAATTAAAGTACATTATATCACAGAATATATTTTGGTCATTAATTAATTTCATGTAATGGTAAATACATAATCGGTTTCTTTAACTCCTTCTGCTTAATTTGATATACAATAATCCATCTTTATAAAGTTTTTTATCAAAATTGCTATATTTCTGTCATTGTGGAAAAGTAGGCTCAATATTCTGTTTCCTGTCCTTGTCCAAAATTTAGCCATCTTATGTGTTATAATTATGATTACAATAAATCTCAGATTGACATAAATGTTTATCTTTTCTTAATTTCTTGCAAATTTATCCATTGATCATCCTTTTAAATATAATTCATGAATTTATGATTTCCCCTCTGAAATTGTTAGATATTACATTTGCAAAATTTTTAATAATTTTATACAGTACATCTTTTTATATTATCCTTTTAAATTATAGTTTTAGTTATAGTATTTGGTGATTAATTCACCTTATATAAATCGCATCAATTTACTTGGTTTATTTCACTTAATTACTCAGTTATAATGTTATTGAAATTTACTATTTGGCCTAGATTTTCTGGTTTTCATATACAGTTTTGTAAATAATACTATGCCTATACCCCTTCTGACTTTCTGAAGTTAATATAATATTAAATAAAATCTCCTTAAATAACTATTAGAACATGTAGCATCTTATTCCTGCTCATAATACAAAAACAATATTTAAAATTAACTATTGGTCTTTAAAGTCAAACATTTTAGTTTTAATTATTACTAGTAACACATACAAACATTTTATAAAATAGTATGGTATTCATACTGAGACATTTTAGTCTGTATTAACCCTGTGAGACATAATAAACATTTTTATAATAATAATAAATCTTATTCTATACACCACCTTGAAATATGGAGTTCATAGGCTTTAACACAAACACAATAAGCCTTGTATTTTTATTTTTCTTAAATTTAATTTGGTTGCAGTCCTTTCTGTTTATATCTTAGTATTACATTTTAATCCCTCGTCACTGTATTTATTCCCCACCTGCTCTCTTTATCATTCACATTTTAAAGAATGTTTTTTGATAAAAAGTGGCATCTTCTTTGAAACATTAGTAATGTTTTCATAAGAATACTTCATAACATTTTATATCTGTATTTATAGAAAACATTAAAGTTTTTTAAATGTACATAGTTGAAGTATCAGTTACACTTTTACTTGAAGTTTATTGAATATATTGAAATAACTTGCACTGGTTCACTTATACTTTTGGATATTATTTATACTTGAGTTTTACAACATTCCAAGACCAAAATCTTAATTATAAGGGATTATGAAGATTTGTCTATTTCATTACATAATAACTTTAGTGGTTGCACTTCTACTTACAACCCTAAACACTTTTGTTTATAACTAATTTACATTTTTATATGAGGTTTTGGGCGTTATAATTTCTTTGGTTATTTTAAATATCTTTCGGGGTTTGTCATTCTTTGTAATAGGTTTTCCTTGGGTATATCTTGTAGTCCTCCCATCCTACATTTTCTTTTCTTCACACTTCTTCCTCCTCGGGTTCTCCAAGGTAATCTGGTTTTATCATGTCCGTTGTTTTATTCGGGGTATCTTCTTTATCTACTCCTATCCTACCTTTTCGTTTCTTCACACTTCTTCCTTCTCGGATTCTCCAAGTTAATCTGGTTTTATCATGTCCGTTGTTTTATTTGGGGTTTCTTCTTTATCTACTCCTATCCTACCTGGGTTTTACCTTATTTTATCTTCGTTGTTTAGGATTTATTTTCCTTGATACATTTTTGTTGCATTGTATTATTTAATTTTACTTTTCCTTTTATGGTGGTATTTTACTTCGATATTTAATTATTTTCATTTGAATTTTCTTGTTATTTAATGTAATTTATATTGAATTATGATCAGATTGGAATTATTGATTAGTATCCGGTCCGCGTGGACCAAAAAATGTTAAATGAGAATAATGATCCAGCAAGTGTGGACAAGAAAATTAATGAATTGGGCCCAAGTGGGCTAAATGTAAGCTTCTTGAGTTAAAAAATTCTGTCGGCTGGTCTTCCATATTAGTTGAAAGTGATATGTGATAAATGCATTGATTCTGCAGGAAGAAAATGATAAGAGGTGGACTGTATTTGAATAAATTTTAATGTCTGACTTAGTTACATTACAGATGTATTTGTTGAAATGAAGTTGGCTGATACTGCGTGTTGCGAAATATTATAAATTTAGATAAGCATGAATCGGGCCTAGTCGGCCATAAGCGAGAATGTAAGGCGTAAAGCCTACATTGAATGTCGACAAAAAATGACAGCGAAAAGCTGGGCTCGGCTCGGTATGACCGCCGCGAGCGTTTGATACGCACTGTGCAGAGTACAACACGCCAAAATTAAGGCGAAGTATTAAGCAGATTAGCCAACTTAGAAAACGAAATCATCGCGCTACCGTACATAAGCTGCCCGTCAAAATCAAACTGATTTTTTAACATTTTTTTTTTTAAATTATGATACATTTACAATTTAATTTAAAAGAGTACAGTTCTTACTAACGATGGTTAGCTTCAAGGCTGTGTTGAACCTTGAGTCATGAGGTTAGATAACGGCAATCTGCCACTAGTTTAGAGATAAGCATGCATAAGATAAGCCTATAGATAGGCGGTTGTAGGCCAAGGTTGGCGAACAGCTGTTTCATGTACGAATAAAGTCTGGTTGACAATATTACTGACACAAGTGTGTGCAGTATATAACATTATAAAACATGAAAGAAAAATACATAATTATACAATGTTTAATGCATGATCGGAAGCTCATCACATGATGGACCGATCGCTGGTAGCCCTATGCAAGTCATAGACGGCTACTTTAAAATTAATTGAGGCCCGTAGACCTGTACAGAGAGTTCATTACATGAACAAAATTGTTGTTGAACATGTTGCAGTTACATGTTCTATTGTATATTCAGCAGGGCGGCATGTATTGACCTAACGTATGAACAAGATAGATGCTGAATGCGAGCCCCAGATATGACATGTATGTCATAATTTTAAGTAAAAGAATTGTGCATGCTTACTTGCAAAATGAATAAAATATAAAATACAATATGAAATAAACCTAGACGTGGCAGTTACATACGGCAGACGCTAACAATAGTTTTTACAGACACAATTTATGTGAATACAATAACAATAATTTGAATAATTACAAGATAAATAATTCCAATGTCAAATAACAATACAATACTGAAATTACAGGAACAATTTAACAATTTAAAGACATTCACAGAACAGTACATATTTATCATCAACAATATAAAGAACTGAATGCATGATTGCTTAACGGCAAGACATGCGAATATTATGTAATAACATTTTATAAATAAGACCACCAAAAAACATGCAATATGCCCCATAACATCAATGAAAATGTGTAAGACATAGTATGCCACACAAATTAACATACAATACAAACATTAAGATACCACCAAAACTGTGATAATTAGAAGCGTGCAATGACGCAAAATTGATAAGAGAATATTGTGATAATTCATCACGATTATGTTGACCAAATGGTCGTAATAAGTAATAAAGCCAATAGCTGAATAAAGTAGCATTGTGCTAAGTAATCATAATGTCAAATCTCGTCTCGCGCTGGCAACAGACATAATTTATGTATTGGTCTCCGCAAAACACCCGTAGGCGTGCGAATGTCTACGACACGAACCAAGTTATCTGGGCCGAGAAATGTGGCGATGATTACGCCAAATTTCCAGGCTAATGGAGGCAAATTATCCTCAATAAGCAAAACTAAGTCACCAATGGAAACATTATCTTTGGCAAACTTCCACTTGTGACGCTGTTGCAGCTGGTGCAAATAATCGCGAGACCACGCCTTCCAAATGCCCTGGACAAACTTCTGAAGGAGTTGCCAACGCCCAAGACGAGAAACAGGAACGTGAGAAAGGTCTGGGTCCGGAATCGCAGTTAAGGGCGCGCAAATCAAAAAATGGCCAGGTGTAAGTGGCACCGGGTCGTTAACATCCGAAGAGATAGCAAATAAAGGTCGAGAGTTCAGACATGCCTCTATCTGAGACAAAACGGTCGTGAACTCTTCGAAGTTTAGTATAGATTTGCCTACCACGCGGAGGAGATGAAATTTCAAACTCTTTATGCCGCTCTCCCAAAGGCCACCGAAATGAGGTGAGGAGGTCGGAATAAATGACCATGCTATCCCCTGAGAGGATGTGAATGACTTAATCGAGGAGATGGCATCCTTGTTGTGCAAAAAGTTGTAAATATCATGTAAGATGGTGCGGGACTTCCTGAAGTTTGTGCCATTGTCGGAGTACAGTTGACTGGGTATACCCCGGCGTGCCATGAAACGACGTAAAGCGGCTATAAATGCGCTAGCCGTAAGGTCGGACACCAATTCCAAGGGAATAGCCCTAGTCGCTAAACAAACAAACAAAGATACGTATGCCTTAGTAAGAGTTCTAGACTTCTGCCCGCCATGACGAATCATGAAGGGACCACCATAATCAACCGCGCAAAATAGAAACGGCCTTGAAGGAGTGACTCTAGGGAATGGCAAAATACCAAGTCTCTGAACCTGCTGTGTGGCACTAAACCCGATACACTTGAGACACTTGCGAATAATGGAACGGATGACTAGCCGGGCATTAACACTCCACCAACGTTGACGCAGTGAATGATGCACGAGTTGAGCACCAGCGTGAAGTAAACGAATGTGTTCACGTTCGATGATAAGGCGTGTAATATGCGCCTATGGGGGTAATACAATAGGATGTTTCGAATCGTAGGGTAATTGGGAATGCTGCAATCATCCGCCCACGCGTATCACTCCAGAGTCGTCAAGAAACGGGTCGAGAGAAGCCAACTTGCTTCTAATGGAAACAGAAGATCCGTTCCGAAGACAACTAATTTCGGTTGGGAAGTGGATCGACTGAGATTGTTTTATGAAGAAGTTGAGAGACTGATGAATTTCTACGGGGTCAGATCGCCCGAAAGTTTGTCCGCAGATGAGTGCCTAATATTTCTGATGAACCGAAAACAGTAAGCGTATACACGCGTCAGCCGGTGCAACGAGGAAAAGTCCAACGATAAGTCAACAGCCAGGGTAGACATTAGCGACAGGTTATGTGTATTTTTCTCTTCCGCGGTGACTTCAGAAGACGACGGAGTGGCCGGTACGAAGGATGTGAAGGGATTAGACTCTGACGATTTAGCCAGACAGCTAGGACCGTGCCACCAAAGCGAGCAATCGCGCAAAACGTCAGGGAGACACCCCCTAGATATAATATCAGCAGGATTGCGTCGCGAATCAATGTGATGCCAGGTATAAGCCTGCGTACGACGCTGAATTTCAGCAACCCGATTAGCGACGTATGTTTTCCAACGCGTAGACTGCGCATGAATCCAGTAAAGAGCCACCATAGAATCAGAATATAAATGTACATTATCAATAAACGAATAAAGAGCAGGAATGACCTTAGATACGAGTCGCGATAATAACAAGCAAGCGCAGAGCTCGATGCGAGGTAATGACACCTGGCGTAGGGGAGCCACGCGAGATTTGGAACACAAGAGGCGGCAGGAGGCAGTAGAATCTTGATAAATGACTCTGATATATATGCAACAGCCAAACCCTCTCTCCGAGGCATCCGAAAAACCATGCAACTGAACTGTAGCCGCCTCACGCTTGCAACGAATGGATCGCGGGACTACTATTTTACCAATGAGGATCAATTTGTTACACAAAGAATGCCAATCCGAAAGTGACTGACCGGAAATCGGTTCATCCCAAACAAGCTTACAAAGCCAGAGTAAGTATATGAGTATGTATAAGTATACACATAAGTATATGTAGTAAGTGTTTGACGCTACTAAATTGATAGCGCCATGATCAATGAGTGTCATGTGCCCAAGATCCATGTATTCCTTGATAAAGTCCGCGTAGTCGCGAGCGAGCTTGGCATCGCGCCTAAATCGACGCTCTAAGCTTAAAAATCTTGATTCGGCACTTGTGTAAGATTCCCCCAAGTGGGGATTATCAGACTTGAATGGGAGTGACACTATAAATCTACCCTCGTGGTTGCGCTGAGTAGAGCGCACAAAATGCTCTTCGCAAGCCGACTCGCTATCAGGGGCATCGTCAGGGATTGTTTCTGCCTCCCAAAATCTCTCGAGAGATTGCAGAATTTGACTGTCATTGTTCCTTGCCAGGAACGAAACAGCAGGACCCTCGGTGTGGCAGTGCTTGGGCAGATTGCCAGCCAAAATGTAACCCAGTTTTGTTTCCTGAATGGTAGGGAAATTGGGTCCGCGTGTGTATTTATTGGCTAATATCAAATCCAGATAAAATTGTGCCCCTAATAGTATGTCGATCTGTGAAGATATATTAAAATCTGGATCGGCCAGAAAATTTTTGTTTGGAATGTGGAACTGGTTGATATCAAACGAGGTTGAAGGCAGATTGTGAGTTAAAGTAGATAAGACGGCACATTTCGCCTCGAAACTATGTCTCTGATAGCGAGAAATAATACGTATAGAAGCAATATCAGTTGCGCAACACGCTGTGTTGTTTATTCCTGTGATTGGAATATTAGGTTTGGTTAATTTAAGGTGTAACCTTTTTGCAAATGATTTTGTACAGAAATTGATCTGTGACCCGGCGTCTAGGAGCACTCTAGCTCTATGCCTGTTGCCAGCCTGATCAACGACAGATACAACCGCTGTGGATAAAAGAACATTGTTTTTGCACTGTAATTTAAGTGAGCAATAATTGCTGCTGGCAGCTGTTGATTTCGGCACGTAATTTGCGTGCAGCAATGTGTGGTGTCTTTTTGAACAAATTTTACAGACCTGTTTACTCTTACAGTTAGCTATCAGATGACCTGCTCTAAGGCAGTTGATACAACATTTATGATTTACAACCAATTGCCCCCGCTCAGCGGCACTTAATATACGAAAATTATTACATATGTAAAGCGGGTGGTCAGATTTACAACACACGCATGAATAATGATTTGCCGCTGCGTGATAGCTCTTAAAGGTATTGCTGCCAGCAGTATTTCTTAAGCTACACTTCTCAAATTTATTGTTAGGTTTTACATTAAGTTTGTTGAATTGCTGTCCGGGTTCAATAGGCACTGTATTTTCTAACAGCTGTCTGCGTAAGTTTAAAAAATGCGTAAAGTCTTGAAAGCTAGGCAAGTTGTCAGGGTCTATTGACTCCTTCCAAAGTTTTAAAGTAATAGGGTCAAGTTTGGTGGAGAGCAACTGTATGGTGATAAATTCAAATGAATTCACTGACAGCTTCATTGCTGCCAGTGAATTAACGGAAGACGTTATTGTATTCGTAAACTCCGCCAAACTTTGGACCGAGTCCTTTATTGTGGACTTAACCTGAAGTAGGTTTTGTACATAGTACTTAGCTAATATAAATGGGTTGTTATACCTTTCGGACAGCAAGTTCAACGCTATTGCATAATTTTCTTGACACATAGGTAATGATTTAATTAAATCTAATGGTTCACACTTCACAGAGGAATGCAAATAATGCAGTTTTTGCACTGGTGTTAAATCAGATCTTGAATGCACTAAATCAGTGAAAATTGAATAAAAATGTTGCCACTCAAGTATGTTGCCTGAGAAGCAGGGCAAACTTATCGGCTTTAATTGCATGGGCGTCGATAATACGGGAGGCACAGTCTGAGTATTAAAAGTGTCAAGTAGTTGTAAAATGTTTGCCTCAGTTGAGTATATCATTTCTTCAGCCTCAACTCGGTCTGCCTGAGCAACGCTCGCGTCTTTACTGATAAGCTCTATCTCAGACTGCACCTCGTCGTACTTCGAGGCCAAGCTTTTGAGACTTTCCAGTCTTACAGTTAGAAAATGTTTCGTACTTAGAGTTATGTCAAATGAATTTACCGCGGATTGTATCCGCACTATCGCGGATTTTAATCCGCCCCTCTTTCTGGTCAGCACTTTGAGGCCTTCCTCAGACATTTTACGCACCTTTTTACTGTTGCTGGCGATACCTTGCTGTTGATGTCCTGCAGCGTCGGCTCCTTGGTGAAGATGGTAAACAGCTGGCAGAGATGACCACTTTGAGTAAGCACTTTAGCTGGCAGGCACTTGCTAATATGTTGTCTGAAGATGACGAGCAAATGACGATGCAAATCACGCCACGGTCGTATTAGCTGACGTGCTAATTCGCCCGTGCTGGCCAGAAGTATTGGTAAAAAATGTTGAATGGAAAATCCAGGGCCGGAGTGACCAAAAAATGATTAGTATCCGGTCCGCGTGGACCAAAAAATGTTAAATGAGAATAATGATCCAGCAAGTGTGGACAAGAAAATTAATGAATTGGGCCCAAGTGGGCTAAATGTAAGCTTCTTGAGTTAAAAATTCTGTCGGCTGGTCTTCCATATTAGTTGAAAGTGATATGTGATAAATGCATTGATTCTGCAGGAAGAAAATGATAAGAGGTGGACTGTATTTGAATAAATTTTAATGTCTGACTTAGTTACATTACAGATGTATTTGTTGAAATGAAGTTGGCTGATACTGCATGTTGCGAAATATTATAAATTTTAGATAAGCATGAATCGGGCCTAGTCGGCCATAAGCGAGAATGTAAGGCCTAAAGCCTACATTGAATGTCGACAAAAAATGACAGCGAAAAGCTGGGCTCGGCTCGGTATGACCGCCGCGAGCGTTTGATACGCACTGTGCAGAGTACAACACGCCAAAATTAAGGCGAAGTATTAAGCAGATTAGCCAACTTAGAAAACGAAATCATCGCGCTACCGTACAATTATTATTTAGTGGATTATCTGTCATGCTACAACTGTACCTACGACGATCGAGTAGGCCGTCGTAACAATATTGACAGCAAGATATAAGGTGAAGATTGTGGTATTGTATTCATTAATTTTTATCACTAATGAAGTGTTGACCGAATGAAGCAACACTACAAAGTAATCAGTAATAAATTATGCCGCCATTGAAAAAACAAGTGGAAGTTATATATTCCTAAGGAATTTCAAACTGAACTAATCAAAGAAATTCATCAAATATACGGACACACCGGAACCAAGAAAACAATACAGTTAGTAAAGGAGTATTTCACGATGGACTCAAAGTGCCAGACAATCACAGATAATGCTGTGACGTCTGTCAAAAATGTAAAGACAGTGGAAACATTTATTACCGGTGAAACTCGTCCGATATTACCGTCACGCAAATGTGAGCTAATCACCATCGATTATTACGGACCACTTCCGGTATCCAGTGGTGGTGTCAGATATTTGTTAGTGATGGTCGATAATTTTACAAAATACGTAGAGTTGTACGCACTATGAAGAGCAACAACGAATGCTACACTGAAACGGTTACAACAATACATTACCAACCGTGAAAAACCAGATAGTATACTAACAGACAATGGGACGCAGTTTACGTCCAGAAAATGGACACAAGGCCTCGAACAGTTAAATATAAAGCCAAGGTTTACTGCAATACGGAATCCATGCAGGAAAATAGCTGAACGTTGGAAGAGACAGCTAGGAAACCTATTTAGAATATTCGTTAGAGAGAAGCATACTAAATGGGCTACTTCTATAAAAGTTATAAGAGCATGCCTCAACGAAACATATCAGGAAACCATACGAAGCACAATTCGGGACTAAACCAACTAGGGACTGGGAGAAATATATAGATCCTACGGTGGTTGGTATCGAGAAGGTAAACCTAAGCAAGATACATTTGCATATTAAAGATAGAGGTGAACAGCAAGCAGCCCGGATCAACAAGTCCAACAAAATCACTAAGTTTAAATTTGGAGATAAGGTGCTAATACGTACATATAAACTCTCTGACGCAACACAAAACATCATTTCAAAAGTTTTGCGCATTGTACGAAGGTCCATACGTTATGACACGTGAAATTGGAAGCGCTACGTATCTACTACAAGAATGCACAGACAATAACATAGTACTTAGTGTTCAATAATTCAATGACACAGCACTAAAAATGTAACTGATATCAATCAGTGTCCGGCCGGCTTTCATCGAGTGCGCACTCGCTTCACATAAATGCTTATATATGATTTGGTTTCGATTTTGTAATTTTAATGTTTTAAATTTTTTAACGATCTCATTGAGTGATAAAATTTTGATATTCTGATGACGAGACATAGTCTCGAAACGCGTTAATTATATATAATTCATTGCGTTATATATGTGGTCACGAGACAGGAAATAAGGTAAATATATTTATTATTTGTCATTATAAGTGGCCTGGATACCGACAGACACGTTATTCAGTAAAATAACTAATAATTAATAAATAATTGAATTTGTATCGATTTTAATGTAAAATAAATGATAATCGATTTAGGTCGATTAGTTAACGATTGTTTTAATTTTATTTTCTTCAGCAGCTGATTTCTCGGTTATATTTGAAAATTTTGTTGTTTATATTTTATTCATTTTTATTTTTTAATAAATTTATAATTTTAAATAGATCATGTGTTTTGTTTTTATTTGGGTTTGTTCTTTAATTAATAAATTATTGTTATTGTCTTTGTAAATGTTAAGATTTTCCCAAATATTCATTTTTTCACCTTTTTGTACGTTTTTAATTAATTTTATATTTTCAATGTTTGGAAATTGGTGGCTATTATTTAGACAATGTGTGGCTAAATTAGATTTATAAATATTTGGTTTTTATACGTAAAGGACCTTTATGTAGGTACAAGTGTACGACTGACTATAGGAGGAAGGATGACTGAGGAAGTTCCCACTAATAAGGGGGTAAGACAAGGCTGCTGTATATTACCGACGCTTTTCAATATATATATAGACGACATGATTAAAACATGGAAACCTTATGTTGACTCAGGGATTTTTCTGAAAGGAATGTTTTTAAACTCCATTTTGTACGCAGATGGTATGGTAATAATTCAAGACAGCCAGGATAAACTACAAAAATCAATGCACATAATAAGTGGAATAGCAGATGAATATGGCTTTCAAATATCAGCGGACAAGACTAAAACAATGGCATTCAGAGGAAAGCAACCGTTAAGAACTAAGATAGTTATAGATGGAATGAATATGCCATCTACAAGTCCAGCATTACAATTTCTTGGGATGTTGCGTTACATATGGGACAGAAATTTATCTGGATGAAAAATTAAACACATTTAGGAATATCTGCGGAAAAATTCACAGATACTTAAAAAATAAGACAAACAAGGAAACTAGGATAAGGTTTTGTAACACTGTAGCGGATTTTTAACACTGTATGCACCAGTTTTGATGTATGGAGATAAAGCCAGAGTTGTGACAGAAAGAGACAAATCAGGCAACAGAGATGAAATTTATGAGGAGTACTCTGGGCTCTACCGTTCTCAGAAGAAAGAAGAATGCGGATTTAAGGACGGAATTGGGGGGGGGTCGACCCATTTTTGGAACAGCTAAGGAACAACAAGAAAAAGTGGTGTGAACACTTGGGAAGAATGGCGGGTGACAGGAGTCCAGTGCTAGCAATGTAATATAGACCGGTGGGGAAGAGAGATGACCGGTGGGGAAGAGGATGGGCGAGAGCAAAGTGGGTCCCGGAACAGGCTCAGGATGAGCCTAATCCTTGAGGCTAATGATGATGACTAAAAATCAACATGGAGTGCAATAAGCATGCTGCTTAACACTCGAAACATGTTCTAAATAAGGATAAGACCTCTTTGATTTTACTTGATCGTATACCAGTGTAATATTACGTAATTTACACGTCAAGGAAAGAAGTGTAGCATATATTATATGTATGTAATACACCTCTTTTAACGTTAGTGATGAAATCTCATCGCGCATAAGCACTACCCTAAAAGCCGCACATAACCATCTCGACTGAATAACACAGCTGTTTCATATACAACAACAAAAATGCTCGAAGACCATTAGGACTGTGAGGTTCTTAACCTTTCTCGAAGCCATTCATAACAAAGTAAACTGGTTATAAGCGTGACCCACCACATACCGTAATTACATTTTTTAATAATTTTGCTAAACCTGTTCCACCAGCGCCTCACGTCCGGACTTTTAAACTAATAATTTTTCTTGTTACCGACTGTATTAAGCTGTTTAGACTGTGTCGTCTTGTGAAGGAAATAACCTAAAGTCGTCCGAGAGAAGGATACTGAAAAATATGTACGGAGTCCCGCAAACAGGCAAATATTAAACAAGAAATGTATTGCGACCGGCGCAGAACGTGTCAGATTACAATGAACACAATTTACAACAGATAAACAGAACTGTTTGTAACTAAAGCCACGCTTTATAAGACATTGGTAAGGCCTGTATTGGCGTATGGCTCTGAGTGTTGGGTATTCAAGACAATTGATGAACATAGGCTGGGTGTGTTTGAAAGGGAGATACTGAGAAGGATTTATGGGCCAATTCAAACAGGACGGAGTCTGGAGAAAGAGAAATAATAATGTATTTAATGCTAAGTACAATGACATTACAGTTGTCCGATTTGCCAAAATTAATAGATTAAGACGGGCAGGACACGTTTAGAGAATGTATGACGAACGTATGGCAAAAATAATTATGAAACACAAGCCAATATGAAAAAGGAAGATTGTAAGACCGAAGAACAGATGGTTGGACCAGGTCGGCAGTGATGTGAGGAAGCTGGGCGCAGTGAATTGGTGGCGGATGGTTGAAGACAGGAGTAAGTGGAGGAAATTTCCTTTGGAGGCCAAGGCACGATCTGTGCTGTAGAGCCATGGATGTATGTTTGTGTGTATGTAAACAGAACTGTAAAGTAAATGTTGCCAAAAAGACTGACATTCAAAGGAAACAAAACGAGTAGAGAAAAAATTTATATAAGAGGAAAAGTCGTTGAGCAAATAAACATTTTTTTTCGTCTTTGATTTATTTACAGAGTGGTCAAGATATTATAGATTCCACACTGACAGGATGTTGTCTGCCACCACTACTTTTTAACCTTTATCTACATGATACCTCAAAAAATGGAAACAACAATCCCCTGACGGTATTAAAATCCACCGAAATAAAAGCTTGAAAACCATTCTCTTCGTGGATGACAGAGCTATATTCGCCACTTCAGAAGACGATCTCTAGCGAGCAATATACATCTTACCATACAATAGGAATAGAATATAACTGTAACATATCTGAATCAAAGACAAAAGTAATGGCCTTTATTATATATTTTGGTTCGGACCAAAATATGCATAGAACAAGTAAGACATTTCAACTATTTTGGACGTGACATTACTTATGATCAAGGTAGAGATATAGAAAATAAAGTGACGAATTTCACAAAAATGTGTGGAACGATTTGGAGAACCTTGGGAAATAAATGTAGAAAAAAACCAAAATAAAATTTTATAAAACAATGGCAATAGCTACACTACTGTATGGTTCTAAAACTTGGGTCATAAAGAAAAAAGATGAACAGAAGATACAAAGAGCACAAATGAAATTTCTGAGATCAGTTAAAAGGTGTAATAGACGAGAACATATAAGAAATGAAAAGATAAGTAATTTAGATATTTTTGCAGTTAATGAAACCATTAAAGAATACAGAAGAAAATGGATTCAACACATCGATAGAATGGAAGAAAGTAGAATACCGAAGATAGCGAAAGATTACAACTCTAGAGGCAGAAGCAAAGTTGGTATACCTAATAAAAGGTGGACTGTGGAATAGGAAAGGACCGCTAAAGCCTAAAACCATTATTATTATGATGGTGACAACTCTCATTAGAATGTGTGGTAGTACAATCTGAAAAACGCTAGGTCAATTTTGTAGAAGAATTAACTCAATTAAAATTGTGAAAAATTGAATCACTGCCAATAGCTTATTTCTATAAGTAGACCTGTCACTGGAAAACGTTGCTCAATGAAGACTTACCGTAAAACAGCAGAATGTTTAGTTTAAATGAAGGATGAGTAATTGAAAAATTAAAAATAAAAGAAACGAAAATAGTAAGGAAGAAGATTCTTTGTCCAAAGGAAATAAAGTGAATGTAATAAAAGAAGCAATATCTGAAAATTAAAAAAAATCTGAGACTATCCTTAAATAAAAGAGGATCCTGCGTTCACTCGATTCGAGTGAATCCTCAAAGATTAGCGAAAGCAAAATATTTGGTTATTTTGATAAAAACCCGAAGAGAAAAATTCGTTTGATTGATATAGAAGTTTGAAGGTTCTGATAAAATTTATTTTCCCATTATAGGGTACCAGCCTATAGATGGTTAAGTCATGTGAAGGAGCTGCCTCCTTGTTTATGTTGACGGTCTATTAAGCAAATGGAAACATCTAGTGAGCACTGGTATTAAGATATCACGAGACAGGTATTTGAATGTGCTGGTCTTTGCTGACCAGTTGCTTGTCATAAAAAATACAGAATATGCTGTTCAAAATTCTGTTATTAAGCTTCATCAGATTTGCAAGCAAGACAACATGAAAATCTCCAATTAAAAAAAAAACAAAGGTAATGGCACTTCGAGGCAAGGAACCAGTACGAACAACAATAATAACTAATGGTCAAATTGTAGGACATGATAAAATTAGAAATGAAGTCATTAAGGACAGAATGAATGTGAAAAATTCAATTGTTGATTTTATCCAAACAAAAAAATTACAATGTTATGGACACATGAAAAGAGTGGCACAGGAAAGATTGCCAAGGAGAGTTATGCAATGGACCCCACCAGGAAGAAGGAAAAGAGGAAGACACCTATCACCTGGATAGAAGAAATTCAGACTATATTCAGGGAACGAGAGATTGAAGAAGATCTTTGGATGGACAAGCAGTTGTGGAAGATGAGAATTCAATCACTTCTGTAATCTTTGGTTCCGGAAAATGTTTAAACATTGTACAGCCGGAATTTTAAAAAAAATATCAAATTGTGGAGCAGGTGAGCCTTTTTAATTTTTTAGACACCGATATTGGCTATAATAAGAAATATTATATTAATGTTAACTTAGGTAAGTTCAGGCCAATCCGTGGGACAATCAACCGTATTTTAGAAACAAGGTACATCGAGTTACAAAATTAAAGTTTTACAAAGTCATGACGGTCCCTGTACTGTCCTATGGGTGTGAAGTGTGGGAAACAACTATGAAACAGGAAACTAAAATACAGGCCTTGGAAATGGTGTTTTGAGAGGAGTTAAAAGGTGTTCTGATCTTGACTGTATAAGGAATGAGGCCATAAGAGAAGAATTAGACGTTTTCAACTTAAATGAAATACTGAAAGATTATAAACAACGGTGGAAAGAACACTTAGAAAGAATGTCAGATTCAAGACTGGCCAAACGAGTCTGGAAATATAAAACTATAGCACACAGGTGTGCGGGTAGGCCCAGGAAAAGATGTCTGGAGGATCTTTGAATTCGGAACAGGCAGCACTTTGTCTATCCTGTCGTGGAGATGATGATGATGAGGATGATATAGAACTTAAGAAGAATCTAGCAGAAATTAACATCCCGAAAGAGAAAATTTTAGGCAGCGATCCTTTTACGAAAAGGATTAAAAAAATTGTAAGTTTTAAGGAATAAGAGAATACAAAGATTGTACGGGTAGACAATAGACAAGGGCCGACCTTCACTGGCGCTCGTTATAAGAGCCCGATACTTCCACATTTGGAAAATGTTTGCTTCTACAAGCAAACAGCGCTGGGGAAAAAGGATAGAAGAAAGAACATATTGAAAAAGTGAAGAAGTACAAGTACTGGAAGGTCAAAAAACGGTAAGAAACGACAGACGATCGTAAAAAGTTACTTCACTGGTCCATAGCTAGCAAAGATGGAAAAATAATAAATTTAAACTACTGTAAATAAAACAACAAAAATTACACTCACCTTTGCCGCAGCGAGCTGCGCACCCTAGCCTGCCTGGGTTGGTGTACGTGACACCGTCAGTGCCGCAAAGGGGGCAGCAGGGTCAGTGGCTGTGCGGGACGAAGGGCTTGCCCGTCGCCCGCTCGTGTACTACGTCCCGAGCTTCAGAAGAGCTCCTGCCGTAGGGACTACTGATGTTCTGGATTTAGGGTGTGGCCTGCTACCGGCCGTGGGTCCGCAAAGGGGGTTGTACTCCGACGTGACCGGGCAGTTGTTTACACATTCTACATATTTTTTCTGGAAGTATATCTTGTAGGTGTCGGCGCTGAGTGACTGCCGTCTCTGCCTCGGCGCCGGGATGCTGGCGCAGTCGACGCTCAGGCTAAGCCAGTACACTAATAGCACTCCTGTAACATCATAACATACGTTCAGTATTATGTTCCCGATTCCGTAAGGATTTATGCTCATAAAGAAAACACGATGTTTGATTTTTAAAAGTTTTGAATGTACCCTATTGGAATTATTTGATTAAAAATGTATTTTAAGTTTGTAAACATACTGGATAGGAGAGGATTTACAGGGGGGGGGTCGAACGGGACCCCCCCCAGAAGCTCGAAAGTTGACAAGAAATTTTGTTGCTCTTTTAATTTTTAGCTTTTTTTTATTAATTTTTCAACTGTGTACGATCATCCAGTAGTAACTCTTTTTTAAACATAGGTCTAAAAACAACTTTATTGCACAGAATTTGCGTGTAAGCTTGAAATATAAAATATAGGAAAATCAATGAAGTCATTAAAATTAGTCAATTAATTGATCTTGTAAACAATATTTCAATAGCGCTTATTTTTATTGTGTTATTCCTCCAATGGGATTGATTTTAGGATGTTATTACACGTTAAACAGCCACTTTAAATATTGTAATATTGATTAGTCTTAACTTGTTTTTCCTTTTGTGTAAAGCCGACTCGATTTGGCCTCCTCCCCCCCCAGACGAAATTCTAGATTCACTACTGAATATTGGATGCATACTTTAGATCTTTCAGCTGATTAGGAACAGGCATTAAGTTACGCTTTAATATTCTACAACGCAATATTGAAAAATTTGAATTAAAATTTGTACAAAAAATGAGATAAGCTGCTCTAACTGTTGAAAGGATTGCAGAAGTCTTTTAGAGTGAAGATTTTTGAGTTTGGTATGTATGAACTACCCGTTTATAAATGGTCCAAAATCTTCTTATTAGACCGCTGTAAGTGAGTTAAAGATATTGTTACGACATCACAGAACAATCTACGTGTTTGTCGAATGTGCCAGAAGAATCTCGCTCTAGTGTGTGCGGCATACGTGACTCTAGACGCATTTGCGAGAGTCTTCTCGATGGTGCCAGCCGTGCGGACTGTGTCAATGCCGCCTTTAATTACGTAGTTCATACGGACGCTAAGACGCAATTAGGAACGTCCTGGTCTGTGAGCGTTGTATGAATACTTGGCGGCAGCGGCCTTAAGTCAGTATTAGTGCGATATATTTAACAGTACGGTTCGAGAGTTATAGTAGCGATCAAGTGGTTATTAGTTAAGAGTGGTGTTGTATTATCGTACGGTATAATTACAATTTATTGTAATACAAAATTGTGTTTAATATAAGTGACATTTTATTGCGTGACAACAATTTTCATTTGATTTGTTGTAGAGACTGTGTTGTTAATTATGAACTGTTTAACTGTAAAAATTAAAGGTGTGATTAGTTACTTAATTAGTGTCTTGTACTTATTTTGTTTCCACTGTACCTACGACGATCGAGTAGACCGTCGTAACAGTGGTGTCAGAAGTGGGATAGAACGGTTAACAGTGGAAACAGTGGACACTTTGTACAAGACGAGTGTAGTTCGTAATTAATTAATAAAATGGATACCAGTCAGATGATAGAAGCATTCCGAGCAATGCTACAGCAAAGTCAGAAACAAGAAAAAGAACGAAGACAAGAAAGAGAAGAGGCAGAAAAACGACAAGACGAAAAACGTAAGCGTGAAAATGAAACACCAGAGGGACGAAAAAAGGACAATTTAGTCGTCAAGCAGACGACGTTAAGGAGTTCGTACAAGATGATAACACTGCAAAATTCGTCCTTTCACGAGGTGAGCTAAACAAACAAGTTGACAGAATATCTGAAATAGAAAAATCTGTGTCTTGTTTCAACTATAAAAACAAGTATGTCAAGTTTAGAAGATTCTATTACAAATTCAATAAAACAAATTAAAAAGGAATTCGAACATTTATCAAAGGAAATAGTTGATAAAGAAAGACCATTAATAAATGCTGATGAAGATTCAAAATATCAGAGAAATCAAACTGTAGTAAGGCCAGTTTTTGCAAAGGCCCCAACGTTTGATGGAAGTGCTCATTAGGCAACGTATATTCGCCAATTTGAAGCTGCCGCTCGCTTAAATAAATGGACGGAAGAAGAGAAAGGACTTTCACTAATTATTGCTTTAAAAGGGCCTGCCGCACAACTAATACAGAAAGTGCCACCTGAAAATCAGAACGCCTGTGCCGAATTAACTAAAGTTCTGGAATTACGGTACGGTGACCAGCATTTGTGCGAAGTGAACCGTGAACAACTTAAAGCGAGGTGACAGCGTTCAGGAGACAGCCTTCAAGAGTTTGAAGCGAATATCGACCGACTGACGAGATTGGCTTATCCCGAAGAAAAGGAGGACTTCCGGAAGTGGATTTCTCTCATTAATTACAACAAGTGTTAAGAATGGCACGGCACGATAATAAATAAGACGCTCTTGTTCATGCTCTCCGTTTTGAAGCTGCCAAGGCGACGACCTACATTATTCACAGAATGCCATCACGTTGTAGCCAAACGGATCCAATACCACAGTATCGTCATAGCGGACGGCATAAAGAGACGATTCAAAAACAACAGTTTAAGAAGTCAGCAGCGCCATAACGATCTTTCGAACCAAAGGATAAAGACAGAAGACCGAAGTGTTACAACTGCCGGTAACGTGGTCATCTACAGGTAGACTGCTGGAAGAATAAAATACCGAGAGAAGAGAGCGATCACACCAATTGGAGAAGTAATGCTCCAGAACAGCACACAGTTTCCACGCTACATAAGACCAGTGGAAACTTGATTGTCAATGGATTTGCGGAAGTTAAACCAACATCATTTACAGTTGACACGGGTGCAACAGTGTCCACTGTGCGCCCTGACTTACTAAGCACCCACCAGCCTCTAATTAGCTCTTGTACAATACAGACTGACTGGAAGCCCCGTCAAGGTGCTAGAAAGGTAGACGTACGTGTACGCCTGGGTCTTCTCGAGTTTAGCCACCAAATGCTCGTTGCAGACATTTTCGATGAAGTGATTCTTGGCACAGACATTATGAATGCCTACGGATCGTTGTGGACTTAAAGAGAATGTCCTGAAGGTTGGCCAAGAGAAGATAAAGCTTTGCATGGCTAAAATGACAGAGTCTACCAACCATTCGATTAAGCGAGTGGCATTAGTCGAAGAAAAAGTCAACAGGTCCGGTCAAGAGGAACCCTCCCTATTGTAAGCGGAAATAAAGCAAGAACTAGCAAAGGAAATACAAATAAGTGTAACGACAAAAGAAGTGATTGGAAAGCCAACTATGGGTGTCGAGACAAAACTCTTGCTTGTTCCTGAGCTGATAGAAGCGCCCGAGGGAAAGGTGGCTGAAGATGAGGTTACAAAAGAGGTTGTTGACGAGAACCAAACAAACCTGGATCAGCCAGTGATTAGGTGGTTAGGTCATCAGTACATGACGCAACGGGAGTGATTCCAGCAAAACTAGTGGTTGAGCGGAAGACTCGCATTCCTGGGAACGTGATGTTCGGATCACACGAGACTGAATTTGAAGACCCGGAGAATTATCTTTCGCAAGGACGTCCACCTAGACTGCCTGGTCGAGTATTATTTCAGAGACGGTTTGCCAGTTCGGGCCGTGTTACGACATCACAGAACAATCTACGTGTTTGTCGAATGTGCCAGAAGAATCTCGCTCTAATGTGTGCGGCATACGTGACTGTAGACGCATTTGCGAGAGTCTTCTCGATGCTGCCAGCCGTGCGGACTGTGTGAAGGCCGCCGTTAATTACGTTGTTCATACGGACGCTAACACGCAGTTAGGAACGTCCTGGTCTGTGAGCGTTGTATAGATACTTGGCGGGAGCAGCCTTAAGTCAGTATTAGTGCGATATATTTACAGTACGGTTCGAGAGTTATAGTAGCGATATTACTTTGCGCGTTCAAGTGGTTATTAGTTAAGAGTGGTGTTTTTAATCGGACGGTATAATTACAATTTATTGTAATACAATTGTGTTTAATATTAGTGACATTTTATTGCGTGTGAACAATTTTCATTTGATTTGTTGTAGAGACTGTGTTGTTAATTTGTAAAAATTAAAGCTGTGATTAGTGACTTAATTGGTGTCTTGTACTTATTTTGTTTCTACTGTACCTACGACGATCGAGTAGGCCGTCGTAACAGTATTGACAGCAAGATATAAGGTGAAGATTGTGGTATTGTGTTCCATTAATTTTTATCACTACAATATAACACTGTCAACAAAGAATACAATTTAGGCTTTTCATGTCACAGTGCGTGATTTATGAAAGCGATAGTTCATAGTACTTGCATGTCGACAATTCCACATGCCAATGCTTGTTCAATAGTTTTAGACAAAAAAAAAAAAAGAAAAACTCTCAACGGTCCCGCGACTGCCCATATTCGCCAGATATATCGGCTTGCGATCTTTTCCTCTTTCTCGTCACCACAGTTGAAAACATGAAATAATAATGGCGGAGCGAGCTCAAGTGTATTACACAAATTGGATTCAAGAAATGTTTTGAAGATTTAAAAAAAAAGTTGGAATAATTAATTGTATTATACTCGATGAAGATTTCTTTGAAGAAGGGAGCGGTTTAAATTTAGATGATTTGTTAAAATAAATAAAAACTGCACGAACGTTTTGGTGAAACCTTGTATCATTCAATGTTTTTACTGTTACTTGTCGTATACGTCTTAATTTCGCGAGTGAACTGACATTTTTGTGAATTCAGTTATTTCGAAATATTCAATTATTATTATCTAGTTTGTACTATTTAATACTAACGACAATGCATGCCTCTAAACTAAAGTAAGTTGGTGCATATTGTGGTTTAAATATCTATGTGATTTGTAAGGAAAATGTTTTTAAACGTATTCATACCTAACGGTTCTGTAAAAATACCTTATATGGTTTCTGTTTTTAATGTGTAATATATAGCTACAAATGTTAAATGTGTATTTTGACACTAAGCGCGTCAGAAATTTTTATATTTAGTTATCACTGCATGAACAGTGAGTAATAGTATTATGTAAATCAGAGGAGGCAATGTAAATCAGCCGATACGCACGTCGTCAGCTGTTATGCGTTTAATCAGCTGAGTTTCTTAATTTCTGCACGTTGTAGTCGCTTTGTGTTTCTGAATAAATGCAAATTGCCTAGTACTAAACAAAGGATGAATAACCTAATAAAAATTCACCAAACTGTAAATTGTTTAATTTTGGTGAAAGTAACGATACAAAAACACGAACAAAAGAAGTGTTATTAATGGTAAATAATGTTTCTCGTTTTCCACAAGAATACATTTCTGTATAATTTATTTTACACTGTTTCGACAGTATTTTGTTAACTGCCATCTTCAGAAATGTTTTTGTAAAACAAATTATGAACATAAATATATTCTTGTGAAAAAAAACATTATCGCGAGGAAATATGAACAAAAGTCTACAATGTCTTTTCAGTAAAGAGTATTGGTTGTGAATTTTATGTTATAGTACAGCCACGACAATACATGACAGCATACAAACCACCTCATTGAAGCAAACCACACATATAAAAACATCGATAATAACATGAACATACTACACGTACACACAAAAGGCCGAAAACTAGACACTCTAGAACAATTAGAAATATACAAACACACAAAAACAAATAAAAACGACATCCTAAACGAACAGACACAATTCAAATCGCACGCATTATTCGAACACATCTCACCACACACACACAGCTTCAATCTTTCGAAACACTTTCTCGTCGCCAACAACAAGACGAGCAGCGCTACTAACGACAGCCTCTGATGAAGCCTTCTATAGGTGAAAGCCGGTTTAGGCTGTAAGGTAAAACTTTACGTTTTTACTTATAAAAAACTTTGTGTTCCGAGTCGTCAATATTATAGTGATATTTAGACAGCATACAAATAGGAATTAGGGCATATCATTGTTGCCCAAAACTTCTTACCGTTTGTTGCCACCGCCACTTCTTATTCTGTTTCTGTTCTACGTAAACCGAACGCCGCGATAGAGTTGTACACAAAAATAGAACAAATGGCAGAAAGGAAACGTGATGATGTAGTAACCAACTACAATGTGAGTGTAAGCAGCAGTCGGCGAACAAACAAACGGAGAGTGTCCGGCCGGCTTCGTCGAGTGCGCACTCGCTTCGTATAAATACTTATTTGGTTTCGATATTGTGATTTTAATGTTTTAAATTTTAACGACCTCTTTGAGTGATTATATTTTAATATATATTCTGATGACGATACATAGTATCGAAACGCGTAAATAATATCATTGCGTTAATACATGTGGTCACGAGACAGGAAAAGGTAAATATATTTATTTATTATTTGTTATGTGATTTCCAGTATCCAGCTCCCTCAGTTGTTTCATAACTCATCAACGATGTTTTTCTCCTTCATGTCTACGGTTTGTCTACAGATTCCCCGCCGTCCGTCTTGTCTCTTTCTGCCTTTAGATTTTACAAAGTTTTACAAAACTTCAACACTTGTTTGTTAGTCTGTGTCCGCCCTTTAATAGGATGTGTAACTCCTTACTTCTGTCATCGTCTTTAGTCCACCGTGTAACTCTCTTAATATTGCTTATCCGACCGTTTTACCATTAAAAATTAAAATTTAAAATTGTTTATAAATGTATAACAATCAAAATAATTACTCTCAGAATATACTGTACATATATTAGAGTTCATCACTACTGTATATATGTTACATATACTACAATATGCAGTTCATCTACCACAAAAATTAGATTAATAACATTTCGAGAAATGAATACAGTTAGCATAATAAAAATAATTATCAATAGTATAGTTATCAAATATAGTATAGTATAGTTATTATACTAGTACTGTATACCCAGTTGGATTTTTACAATTTTTTCAAATTTTCTGTCCCATTTTTGCCCTAGAGTAAAATATTTTGATATTTCAAAAACTTTACACTATATTAATTTTCTGATAAAAATTCTCTTTAATTTGATATCCCACATGGGCTTTTGAGACTTTTTCACAATTTTGACCTCCTCAAATTTTTGCCTATTGCCTCCATTTTTGGCGATCACTCTAAAAAGCAATAGGGTTCAGTAGGGTAAAAATATGGACACGCATGCCAAGTTTTACAAAAATCGGTTGACGCGTTCAAAAGTTATTGTGAAACATATCCCAACAGATAGACGGATAGACAGACAGACAAATGCCAAACCGCTGAGTTGAAACTGAGAACCCGCTTCACTCGTTCAACAGGGAAACAGACAAAAGGTGTAACAAAAGAAGAAATATTATCTACGCAATGAAGTTAGCGTAGAAAGAAGGAACTTGATGGTAACGAACTCAGAGACTGGTTCAGTTGCAGCTCTACCAACTTATTTAGAGCTGCATTACGTTGTTGAATGTCGACCTTGACACTTGAAGAAGTAATAGTGGCAGGAAAATAAACTATTTATGTATCTAGCCTATTCGCTCTTTCAGAAATGCTATTTGTCTGAACTTCACAAGATTTAGTGACCTAAATCTTTACTGCTAGTGTTTTCTTCTTCTTCTACACTACAATTTTAACCAAAAAGTAATTATTTTTCAAAATATGAGCATTAAGATGTACATAGAAAAACAAACAGAGAGAACGCACAAGCTCGCGCTCGCGCACACACACAAGCACACGCACACAGCCAAAAACGGATGTACTCACTAAACAGAAGTACGAACGAGGCGTTAAATCATAAATCTTGTCTTTTCCTTGATATAAAGTCTTGAAATGATAAGAAAAAAATTACTAGGCTTATTTTTAAAATTTGGATTGTTTCTACTTTTAAATATGAGTTTTTTATTATGTGGCATGGAGAATTGTTTGTAAAAAATGTTATCCAAATCTAACATAACTTATAAATCAAGAAGGCTGTGCTGATTTCATGACACGAAGTTGCGTTACAGCGCTACTAGTGAAGCGTTGCAGAAACTTTGCAACCGCCTAGCTAACATTGGGAACATAAGGCAGGTGTGAAGAGTAGCGCACCTCCTCTCATATGTTTGTGTAGTCAGTTCTGCCATTTAAGGTTGATGTTGCAAACGGCCTACAACCACCAGTCTCCTCGCCACATTTGATTTGTACACGAACATTACCGCGTAGGATCTAATACGCTCTCCATTGAAATTTATGATACTTTTAGCTGCTTGATGTTTTCGTATATTATTCTGTAGTTTAGTTATTCTATATTGGTGGTTGTGCAACACTGCAACCATAACACCAGTCGCCACTGGATTATTCACGACTATCTTAGTTAGAAATCACTCATCGTCATCATCATAATAGGGTTGCTACAGCTAGTGCCGTCTCCCTTCCTTCAACCTGGCTTTCCAATTCTCCCGATGTTCCCATTGTCCTTCCTCAAGTCCTATACGTTGCATAGATTCATCCACTTCGTCCCTCCAAGATCTTCTCGGTCTTCCCCTTTTTCTCCTTTCTAATGGACTCCATTCCGTCACTTTGTTGATCCACCTATTTTGGGCTCTCCGGACAAGACCCTACCACACCAATCTTTTTTCTTCGATGTAGTCAATTACACTTCTTCCCGTTTCCATTCTTCTTCTGATCTCCTCGTTTGTTATTCGGTCTGCTCTCGTTATTCCACAGCACCTCCTCCAATATTCTATCTCTGTTGCAAGAATCTTTATTTCATTCTTTTTGTTAATAACCCATACTTCTGCTGCGTACGTTATAATGCTTTAGACTATGGTATGATATATCATTTATTTGGTGCTTTTTCTAATATTTTTGTCCTATATAACACTGTGTAATTGTCTAATTCCTGTTCTAGTCTGCCCTAATCTACTTTTTATTTCTTCTTCCGTTGTGCATTGTTTACTCAGTGTGAATCCCTAGGTATTTGAATTTGTCTGTTCCTCTAATTTTAACATTTCCGTCTACTTCTAAATCTGTTGTTTCTTCATCTCTTATTGCCAAATATTCAGTCTTTTTTATGTTTATTTCCACTCCCATCTTTGTGTATTCTTCATTCCGCTTTCTGAGCGTGTAGCTTAGATCTTCTTCATCCTGGGCTATAACTACCTCGTCATCGGCGAAGCATAGTGTGTACAGGTGTTCGTTTCGTATCGGTATTCCCATTCCATGGCATTTTTGTTTCCACATGGTTAATGCATATTCTAAAAATATCTTAAACAGCGTGGATGATGTTGGGCAACCTTGCAATAACCATTTGAATGTTTTAAACCTACAGACAATTTTGTTACCTACTTTAATTTGTACGTTGTTACGAAAATTCAAATCAATATAATATTAAATATCTGTTTAAAATTTAATTTCTGTTTATAGTGGTAGGACACTTAAAAAGCTTAGGAATTAAAATCCTCTACTACTTTAACCTTTTAGTAAATTTTGTGGCTATTTACAATTCAAAATGGAATTGACAAAATTATAATATGAATAAGCTGTTATGCACAAAGTTAACAACATACTCTGGGTTTTTTTTTTATTTTGCTTGGACAAATTGCAGCAAAAGTACAAGAGTCAATTGCAGGCTGCATGTAAAATTAATGTTAAGTTAAAACAAGCTTTTAATACTATGTATTAATTTTTTTTAAATGGCTTTTAATGTATGGATAACCCGATATCGTCATTGACATAAAGAAAAGTAGAATCCAATGGGCAGGGTATATCCAAAGACATCCATATTAAAGACAATTTTTACAGGGTGACCTGGTGGAAGAAGGAGGGGTCGGCCATGAAAACGATGGTTGAATGATCTTGAGGACGACCTGCACAGGGTCGGTATAAGAGTATAAGAAGATGGAGAATGAGAACAGAGGATCAAGATGACTGGAGGGGGATTGTCCAGGAGGCCAAGGTTTACCAAGATCTGTAGCGCCAATTGAGAGAGATTGAGGGGGAGATGATGGCTGTTACTTTATGGTTGCTATGGTGTTGGTTTCAGAAATTTGAGAGCCATTACTGAAACGAAGGAAACCTTATTGTAGCAAATGAGATGACGTTTCTGAAAGGAGTCAGAGGCTGTGCAGCAATTCTAATAGACAAAATACGTGTAACGAGCAAAAATTTAAAAATTTTTAAATTTTCTCCTCGACAGAGTACGTTCACACGAAGTGGTGTCAACGACTTATAGTTGACGCAATAAATAAAGCGTAATGAGAAGATGTCAGAGCAGCGTCGCTAACTAGACAATAGAAAGACGTTAAGTTCAACTCGGCTATAGAAATTGGTTGCACAAGATGACAGGGAAAGTTTAGTTCAGAATTATTGCTCACTACAGCTGTAACAATGTAGGAGAGGACATTCACACTTGTACTGAGAAATGTGGCAGATGTTCGACCAAGTTACGTCAGTATACGATGGACTACAAAAAGGGAAAACTGTATGTTACAAAGGAACGGATGCACTGCACCTTAAGAAACAATACTAAAGCAGAGATCAGACAAAAACTCAAGTCATGTTACGCAGCTGGAGATATCGTCTAAGTGTCAGACGGAATTTACGAGTGGAAAGTTGGGGTGACTTCACCAGCCAGCAGATGTCCAAAATTATTAATAGCTACAAAAAAGGGGTATGACACAGAACAATACTTCGGGAGAACCGAAAGTACAGATAAAAGGCAAGCCAGAAAAACACTGAGTTTACTTCAGACAATGGGTTGATAGACGAGCGTATAATAGCTAGAGTTTCTACGAAAAGGGTCAACGTTCGACAGAACAAAATCGGGGGATGTCTGAGAACCTATCAGAAGCCCAGAGCCACGGAAAACACTTGTGGAGAGGACTGTTTCCATAGCAACAAAAACAAAGAACCTATCAGAAGAACGATGACGGAAGGTCTTAACATAGTGGGACAAACTATTCCAAGAAAACTCAAAACTGACCAATCACGAGTAAAGAAGGCGTAAACAGCGCCAGGGACAAAATTTTGAGTAGGGACGATTTAATAAAACTATATGTCCAAGACGGGGACGAGGCCAGTATATCTCAATTTTCCAAACAGTTCACTTTAATTGTTCGGAAGCCAATATATCTTAAATTTTCACGTAATACACTTTAAGTACGAAGTCAGTTTTACTCTAAGTTCTCAAGAGTATATTTAATTGTTCGGAGAGATAATTCAAGTTCGGGAGTTAGTACATCAACTCGTAATTTAGCAGACTTAGTGAAATCATCATGTCACGATAGTCGGACTTAGTAAACTTTTAATAGTGAATTTCGAAGTGCGATGTAACGGACTTAGGTAATAATTATTCAAAGCGAACAATCAGATCGTTACACGAACAAATATCACCACATATGTACTATACAAAACAGTTGAACTTAATTTTATTCAGTGTTACTACATCTCATTAAAACCTTAAAGAACATGAAACATTAAACTAATTAATCAATCACACGTATATTTGATAAAACAGCGATATAAGTGGAACTAGACATGTACAGTAACGTTAAAATGAACACACAACATACATCGTAAGATGAAGTATTTAATTGAACACTAAACATTAATTATTCACATAAATCTACGTCAACGCGAGTGATCGGAAGTGTGTGCAAGTGTTTGTGATATCAGCGGCATTCAACGAGATGTGTCTTCATGTCATCTTCATCACTGAGACTGGACATCACCAAATACCAATGGATATTTCATAAATCAAGTAACCATTATTTTAATCATTACTATTTAGCTACTTCTACTGACCTGATTCTTTCAAAGAATTCATCCCTGGGAAATTATTAGTAAACGCAATGAGTATAAATCAGAATTAAAAACGTAATTAATGAATATATTAACAAAAAACTATCTGGGCTTAATGAACGCATCATTAATTAGAATATGAATTGTTATCTTATTTGATTTATATATGTATGTATGTCTTCTTTGTTTCAGCATATATTTAAACATGCATTTGTTCTTATAAAATATGTATGTATTACAGGTACATCGATGTTTCATATGTATGATTATAATTTATTGTGAATGTTAAATAAACTAGTTATTTAAGTTGATCCTATATATGCGTTTATTATTACCACAGATAACCCAGATGTTAACTTAATTTTTGAATAAAATATAAAGTAGAATTTTAAGAGTTTCTTTTGTTCAGTAATATAAATGAATTGACAATATTAATTTATTAAATGATATCAAGTATTTTGTTTATGAATAATCAAAATAATTACATTGTATTAAATGGCTGCATAACGCGTGGCACGAAAGTAATTAATTAATGCAAGTGAATTGCATATTACCCATTATAAGTAAATATTAATATAATTTACATTATATACGTTATGATAACATTAGAAAAGAACTGAATGTTTAATATTTAATAGCAATAAAAAGAAGTTACTAAACCAGGTGGATGAAATATGCGCAATGAATGTCTTCAAACAGGGTTCAAAAGTAGATAATGAGTTTCCAACATTTAAGAAGTCTACGCCGGCTCAGAAGGTACTAAGAATACTTTGGGGTCAGTACAGGCAGTACTGTAAGTTTATAATAGAGAAGAAGGAATGAATAGAAACGAAAGAAGAAGTACGAGTGTCAGTTGAAAAGTTCGCGGAGCGACATCTATAGCTCAGTGGTAGAACTAAAATCTTTCGTGTGCTGCAAGACGTATATTTCGCGCCAACGCCTGTTAATTTCCAGGAATATCTGTCTTTTTATTCACTTTTTACCAGATGTTTGAAATTTTTCTGTCACGCGTGTTTTTAAAACGCACAAAACCAACATCGTGTTATGATGAATTCTCTGTTAAAAACGTTTTAGCGCCAATGAAAAATCAAAACAAAATTGTAAATGTGTTTAGGAGATGCTGCGCCTTCAGAAACAACGGTAAGTGGGGCACACTCGAGTTTGAACGTGGTCGTATATGAGCGTGTGCATCATACTTTAACTCAAGAACTTGGTGTGAAAAAGCGTTGTGCAAGATGGCTGGTGAATCTGGAGTTCTTGCATTTTTTGGGCGTCCGGTGTGACCACGTTTAAACTCAAGTGCCTACTTAAACACCGTTGGTTTTTAAGGTGCTGCATTTCTTGACACATTTACAAGTTCGTTTTGAATTTCCGTTGGCGCGAAAAAAATGTTAACAAAGAATCACACCATGATGTTTGATTTTGTCAGTTTTTCAAAACACGTATGACACGCCAATTTTAAACAGCTTCTAAACAATGAATAAACTGATAGATAGATTTGGAAATGAACAGGAGTTCACACAAAATACAAATCTTACAGCACACGAAAAATTTTAGTTTTACCGCTAAGGTACAGTGTCGGTACGCGAACTTTTCAACTGACCCTCGTATTAAAAATTTTATTTAAATAACTATAACATAAAAGAATTATTATATTCTTCTCTTTCATAAAAATTTTGTCTCCTATACGACCATCAATTTTCAAATAAGATAATCTTTTTTGTAGTTGGAGTTTAGGGTTTAGTTGTTTAAAATATGAGTTTTATTATTTACAACTAAATAACGGTACATGTTTGATTTGCTAACAAACCGTCTGCAAGACGCCCACGCTACCAAACGCTTGATGACATTGTGTAAGTTTAATAACTTGAGTTTTTCACGTATAACGATAGAAAAATACTGAATAAGTATTCCGGGATATTTGTTTTTACGATATAAAACTGAATACCGCAGCCTTTTTCCGATATTATTTAGTATGTACGTAGACGATGTTTTACGCGAGTGGAAGCATTGTTTGCCATTTTATAACTGGTTTGATTTGCCATTTTATAACTATAACTTTTATAACATTTTATAGCTTCCAGACTATCAGCTGTAGTTGAGACAAGCTGAAGTGTTAGACATGAGTGTAGCTTATCACCAACTTTACTTTATACAGAGATGAACTGCTGAACAAACAGAAGCAGGAAAACCCCTTGCTCAACTATTGCTCAGGATGTGCCTGTATAAATGCAATATTCTTCTGTCATTGTTCAAGTAATAATTAAAGACACCAAGAACATGTTGTAGTGCTCTGTTTATGGACATCTCGCGGCTTTTCCCTCATCTCGTACCTGGCGAGAAGGAATTTTTAGACGTGACTTTTACGTGTGAACGTCGGCCCACACGTGCGCTCATACGCAGGAATACGCACCCTTTCTGATAACTTGCATTTTTGTAACATGCTGTGCCAGTCACGGAACTATAGTCAGTGACCAAAAATATACTCTTGTTAAATAAAAAATGAAAAGCTTCAAATTATAGACCCTCATCAGGTTGTACCGTTACAAATTTCAGTAAGAAAGACCAAAACCATGGCCTTTAAAGGTAAGTATCCACTGAGGACTAAGGTAGTTATAAACAACAGCACTTTAGAAGAAGTTAGCCATTTCAAATATCTTGGCTGTTCAGTAAGCTATGAATCTGAATATGGTACAAGAGAGAAGATAAATAAATTTAGGAATATTTGTGGTACAAATACAAATACTTACCCAAAGGTCGAAAACTCAACACAACTGAACATACTTACCCAAAGGTCGAAAACTCAACACAACTGAACAATACGAAATATATAAACACCACACAACACAACCAAACAACATACTTAACGATCAATTACAATATAAATCACATACACTTTTTGACACAATTATACAAAAAACAAACATTAAGTTGAATCCGCGCGCCAATCCCCTTCCTCCACACACCACCCCCACTACACCTTCCACACAACAACCGTTACAAAATGATGGCAGTCTGACTCAATGCTGAAGAAGGCGGATACGTACGCCGAAACGCGTTCAACGAAAAACAGTAAGTTTCACAAGTAAAAGTTCATTTTTAGATAAGTGTATTTGTGGTACAATTCATAGAAATCTTAGAAATAAAACAAGATACAGCACAAGGATTAAATTTTATAAGACAATTGCAATACCCACGTTGATTTACGCAAGCGAGGTGTGAGTCATGTCAGAAAAGGAAAGCGGCATGATTCAGAGTGCTGAAATGCAGTTTCTTCGAAATAGTTTAAATTATACATGGCACGATATAATAAGAAATGAAGATATCAGAGCAGAACTTGAAGTAAAGGACGTAAACGAAATTATTGTAATTCACAGAAGACAATGGTGGGATCATCTGCAAAGGATGACAGAGGTTTGATTGCCGAAAGCAGCACTTAACTATAAAGCCATTGGTAGAAGAGACATGAGTCATCTGAGGATGAGATGGCTGCCAGAACAGGTTTATATAATCTAATCCTTGAAGAGGAGAAGAAGCAGAAGAAGAAGATGCTGAAATATAATATTTTGTAAATAAACCACATTTATGAAGCAAGTCCAAACCAACGCCTCCTGTTGTACTAAAGAGTCCCAATTTTTTTTGCAATTATACATACACATGTACTGGACTGTTTGTTCTACAAGATTTGAGTACATAATTTCTTTTTCATCTGCTCAGTATTTCAACATCATCTTCTCTGAAGTTTTCCTCTGAATTTGTTTTGTTATTGTTGTTGTTGTTGTTTTAAGGTGGGGCCATATCACCTGTCATATACTTACAGGTTGTGTCATTTCCAATTTCTTGTGGTTTTCCTGCAAATTGACCAAAACGCACTTCCTTCAATCGTTATTGTTTTGACTGTACTTCGATCAAGCTGTTGGTTTATCCATGATACTGGATTGTGACATAGTTTCATAAAAAAAGCTTCCCTGAAGACGTCAAAGAAAATATTAAATGATTAATCAGAAGAAAAAACTGGAAGAATAAGAACAAGAACTCCCAAAATGTCTGAACACAGAAGCCTACAAACACACACACACACACACACACACACAGATTTATTTGCTTATTTGTGTGGTGGTTATGTGTTTTTACATGCCTTGACTATTTGTGATGTCACCTTCAGGATATGTTACAAACAGAATTAGCAAAAATCTAAAGGTCAAATGTACACTGATCACAAAGCAAAGCACTAAGATACATGTGAATTACAAAGTTTTTCCTGTAAGAAGCTTTTAAATACATAAAAATGTAAATCTGTTATTAAAATAAATTGTAGCAAGTTCTTTTCCAGTTTACAAATGATTCATCACAGCAAAATTAAGTATTTTTGTTTCAAGTATGAAACTATTTTGTACGTATTCTAAATATGTTCCCCCAAAAATGTCTGTATCATTAAGAATATATTATATTAAGAAACAATTTATTTGTAGTTAGAAATATATGGTTTACTATTTACGAAGTACAGGAACCAGTAAGATGATAATATGAAGTGTAATTATTTCAAACTTTGAACAAAATTGAAAATTATGTTAATCTCTGAGTCACACCTGACTTCTATGTCTAGCTTCAAATTCCACATTTCTCATTTTATAATGCTCCTCATCCGGACACAGAAAGAAAAAACCGAGCAGCAGTGGCAATTCTAGTATGCCATGGCATAAATCATCATAGTTAGAGAAAGCCAACTTTTGAGCAATAAGTACAGAAGTAGTAGTACAGCAGCCCATTGGCCACCAACCAAATTATCTGCCAACTAAAAATTATTTGTTGATTACTTTAACAATCTTGTGAACAAATTCCTAGGAGATGGAGGTTTTAATGGGAAACACACAAGTTTGGGGATCACGACTGACACCACCCGGAAGAGTCAGAATAGGCCTCTGTATCAAGTGATGAACGAAATACTTTCTTGCACAATGAAAGGTGGCCAAAGGCATACTCATTCACAAACCCAAGAAGCCACCAAATGAGGTGACATTGTGTTAACGATTTGTTGTAGAGACTGTGTTGTTAATTACGAACTGTTAACTGTAGAAATTAAAGCTGGTAATTAGTGACTTAATTGGTGTCTTGTACTTAATTGTCTTAACAGTATCATTATATTATTGGCAAATATCAGTCCGGCTTCAGAAAAGGAAGATCCGCCATAGATCAAATATATAGAGTCAGACAAGTTCTGAATAAAGCATGGGAACAACATATAGACGTCTATAATATTTTTGTTGATTTTAGACAAGCCTACGATTCGATAGATAGGGATAAACTATCTAATATTTTATACGAATTCGACATACCAGTGAAACTGGTAGGGATACTAAACTTGACAATGGCTAATACAGAAATTCAAGTACGAATACAAGGAAACATGACAGAAGGATCTGTAATCAATCGAGGGTTAAAATAAGGAGACGGGCTGGCCCCGAACTTGTTTAATCTAGCTCTAGAACATGTAATCAGGAAATTATCAGAAGGAAGAAATAACATATTGACAAACAAATCGGTCCAATTTAGCAGCCTACAATATAACAGGCAAGCTGAAAGATAAGAGAGTCTAATATGGCATAAAATACATTAATTTTAAAGTTTTCCTCTGGTTCTAAAGGAATATCTTCATTGTGTTTCTTTTATTTCTTCCTTGCTTTAACTCTGGGAAAATTCCAAAGTTACCTGCCACAAGTTTTGCTTCAGACAAAATTGTTGGCCAGTTATCCCTTAAGTTTTCAATTTCTTGCTGTAGCTCTAAAATATTTGCTTCCGCAATGTCTAGCGTGACACTTCTGGACTGCAGAACCAAGTTCTTTTCGTCGAAACTCTCGAGGACCTTTATCCACACAGCACTCATAAGGATTGATTTGAAAGACAAAAAGTAGTCTCTCAGACCAACAGCTTCAGAAAAAGCTGCATGGGTAAGTATTTTAGATCTCATTCTCTATCAAGTCATCCAGTGCTTCGATAATGCTTGGAAGAGCATTAAGACTAATAAGTTACATACTGAAATTATTTTTTTTTTTTTTCATTGCTTTAATACTTTTTTCACTCCAATTTTGTGCTTGGACTACATGTCATGCAAACTGACAGTCACAATAGTTTTAGTAATGATCTGAATATAGCTGCTGTTGCGAAAATGTACTATCGACTATCGACTTCGCCATTTTGTCATCCGAATTAAACAACACTGGTAGTGGATGGGGAAGAAAGTTATGAGACAGGAAAACAATAATATGCCCTCATAGCTATTAAATTGAACAGGTTCAAATTTAATATTGGTCCTGCTGCGGTTAATTAGAAATATTTTGTTATTTTTCTAAATCATAACCAAACTAAAATTATTTATTCTTAAAAATTGTTTTACACAAACAATGGAGACCCTGTCGGGGCCCCCTTGAGCTCAGGGCCCGGTACAGCTGTCCCCTTTGATCCCCCTTGATGCAAGATACGTAGAAATAAGTACCATGTAGTTAGTCAATGTACTGGTAAGATAGCACAGTCTCACTAAATAACTGAATAATATAAATATAAAATTTATTAAGAAAAATGGTCCAATAACAAGTCGTTTTGCAATAGAGAGACAAGAAGTCAGGGGTAATTAAAAGGCCTTGTTATAAGTTTTGCTAGGCCAACCTAGTACAAATTTTAAAAGTTCCTGGAAATAAACTACTACTACTACCACTACTACTACTACTACTACTACTACTACTACTACTACTAAAATTAAAATTACAACTTTTCATTATTGACAGACTGAAGCAATATGTCGTAAACTGGAAATAGCTTATAGAGTGGATTGAAGAAACAACACAAAATTGTTAAAATTTTGTTAAAAATATGTAAAAATTGTTAAAACTGAGGTTAGAGATATGGACGTAGACTAAAATGAATTGCCTAATCCATGAAATGGTTAAGAAGAAGATAATCAAATAAAATAAACAAAATCAAATAATGAAGAAGTGGGCAATCAAAATAATGTAACAAAACAACAACAACGATAATACTAATAATAATATGCATGGGGTTTCTCGAGGAGGTTTATAAGTTGGATTATTACTGGTAACTATGTAGACATAGTATTTCTAATTGTACTCTAGTGATGTCGAATTACTTATGATCAATTAATTTTAGTAAACATTTACTGAGGCAAGTATATTGGTTGACAAGTTTATAATCATTTACTACTGAAAATGACCTTCCTGATGTGTATACAGTCAGATTTTAGTAATAGCCTCTCTCTCTCTCTCTCTCTCTCTCTCTCTCTCTCTCTCTCTCTCTCTCTCTCTCTCTCTCTCTCTCTCTCTCTCTCACACACACACACACACACACACACACACACACACACACACACACACACACACACACACACACACACACACACACACACACACACACACACACACACACACACACACACACACACACAGTATGTGTCATATGGGACATGATTATTATCAACATTTACATATCAGTGGATTTACGTTTTCACTGAATAAGACTATGGTTACTTAGAAGAAACAATAAATTAAACGAATAACGTTAAGTACCTGTATTTTTTGTATCTCGAACATTTTAAATAATAAATTCGCCCAATTATTTCCAACTGGAATGCAGCATCTAGTTCCGAAAAGTGATTTCTGATGCCATCTAGCAGTAATTGTTTGAACTTTTTACACTACTTATTTTGTAAACACAGTACTTAATAAAGGAATTTATGAAGTTTTTGTACCCTTTATTTTAATTGTTCCTTGCTCCATCATTAAAAGTAATAATAAGAAAAATAATAAGAAGAAGAAGAAGAAGAAGAAGAAGAAGAAGAAACACATTTAGAATTGTGAGTGTATGCTAAATGTGTGAATATATTACAATGATAACGTAAATATTAAAAATAATTTTTGTTTATGATAAAAAAATGTACTCACATGTTGAGAGATCGATCTGTATTCTTTTCAGATCCTTTTCTTGTAGTTATGTAACCTCTCTATGCTTTTGGTATTTAAAGAGAGGTTACAAGTTATATAGAACTAGGCAGGAGCCTAGAGAAGCAAAAATTATGCTGGGTCCAGTATGACGGGACTTGCAATGAACTCAGCCATAATATAACAATAACAGATTTATTATATCTCTGGAATTCATACATGTGTACAAGATAAATATGTGTATCTATATAAAAAGACTACCAAAAGGTACATCATGGCAAGCATGTATAAATTAAGTGTACATCAGCACTGGCCGAGCTGCGCGCGCAACCGCACACCGCGCCGCTCCCCTCATACCGTCGAACAAAGTCCGGTCGACTGCCTCCCTCACGTATTTTACAATCACGAAAACTTTCTAGAATCTATACCTTGTAACCGCCGGCTTCGAACCGGCACACCCCCACCCCGAAAGGGCAACCCGGTTGCCCCACAAAACTCGGGAAAGTACCCTGCAGTGTACTCCCAACTGAAAATTCCTGTGGACATCGTGGATAAGGTGGCCCGATGGCACTTGCTCTCAGGAGAACAGAGGCTCAGAAGGGAAAACGAAAGAGACGAAAGAAGATGTGTATAGTGTAAGTGCGGTTGCTGCACACTGACCTGATCAGGGCCAGCCCACAGCAAAGAGGGACAGAGAAGAAAGACAAAAGAAAAGTTCGGGAGCTCCCTGAGTTCCGACCTCCTGAGGCTTGTCCACCCAAGCCAGAACACGATAGCCACCTAAACAGGGCCATCTGCCCCATACAATTACGGGAAGATCCCCTAATACTATTCCCAATTTTACACACTACCATACGGCACGGGCCAAGGGGAAAGAGGGGCGATGACAGTCCCCATGATGCGGTGGTCCCCGCTGGGACATAACGGAAAACCATGTCAACTGTGACTATGTCACCTTTCCAATGTATATATATATATATATATATTGTGTTTTACAAGTGTGCTCCAAGGGCATGCGGTAGACGATGTGCGGTACGAGGAGCAAGATCGACCCCGCGCCGCACATCGCCCACACTCCACTCTCTCTAACTCTTTTTTTTTTTTTTTTTTTTTTCTCTAGGGAGGGTTAGGAAACTCGGAAGGTGGATGGTCAAGGAGAACGGGCATGGGCGGGGACTGAAGGTAAGGACATGGCTCCCTCCGGGTATAAGGACAATTGGAGAAAACCAAGGCTCGCGCAGGCAGGGGCGCATCCCTGAAGTAGACGAACCCCACTGGGACTGTGGGAAACATCTACCCGCTACCCTATGCTCAATCTCGCCCCCGGAGCACACCCTCTCAAAACCGAAAACATCCCCACCCGCACAGAGACCGCCATCATTTACCCCCCCTTTTTGTTTACAGCCCGTTTACCCTTTTCTACACAATTTCAATTTGGAGATATGTGTAGTGATCTCTTTAGCATCACCACCTGGCTCCTCCAACCGCGCCGTCACCGGTGACGTAAACCCGAGGATACGGTACGGCCCCGACCAACGATAGCATAATTTGGCGGCTCTTTTATCGGCAGCCGAGCTGATCGGGTGGCTCTGGCAGTAGACCAAATCTCCTAAGTTAAAGGGATTTGGAATACGCCCCTGATTATACCGAGCACGGACGCGCTCGTGCGCACGGAGCAAATTCTTCCGGGCCTCTTTCCACCTATCTGCCGTCCTGATGTCTGGGTTACTCGGCAGAAGATCGTCTATATTCCATAAGTTGGCCAAGGGAAGCGTGGGCGAGAAACCAAACATAACTTCAAAAGGAACGGCCTTATGACTGTCATGCAGGGCCGTATTGAAAGCTAGTTGTAACCACTTTAAGTTCTGGTCCCAGGTAGTCTGTTGCTCAGCGTGATAGGCAATAAGTGCGGACCGTAGATTCCTATTGAACCTCTCCGCATGGGACGGCTGCGGGTAATACGGGGAAGTGGTTACATGCTTGATGCCATTGGCGAAGCACATTCGCCGAAAGTCGCCAGAAATAAATTGTAGACCATTGTCCGAGACAATGATGGCCGGAAGACCGAAGTGCTGAAATACATGACTCTGGAGCGCGTTTATGGTCAATCGAGCAGTTGCCTGCCGTAAGGGCAGTAGCCAGGCAAACTTCGAAAAAGCATCCACACAGACAAGTAGGTAAGCATTACCTGACTTGCTACGCGGGAAGGGTCCCACGTAGTCGATGAATAGCTTCTCCATCGGTCTGCTCGCCACATCAGATGACAACCGCCCCAACTTTGTGTTTTGGGCAGGCTTGCTTAAGCCACAGAGATGACATGCCTTCACCCGAGTTGCTATGTCCCTATCCATGCCCTTCCAGATGAAGTTTTTTCTAATACTGGAAATGGTCTTCGAAATTCCCTTATGTCCACCTACCGGGGAATTGTGATAGTAGCTGAAGACCATGGGCACAAGTTTGCTAGGCAGCACTATCTTCGGGGCCCGTCCTTTCTTCTCTCTGCAACATAGGACGCCCCTGGACAAGAAGTAAGGGACCTGCACGTTACCCTCTTTTAGATTTTGGATGATCGGACCCAACTCTTCATCATTTAACTGATGGGGCAACACATCAGTAAAAGCTAACGGAAAGTCTAGTAGAACAGAACAGGTTTGCTCCGGCTGGGCTTCGCTGGGCTGGGAGAACATACGGGACAAGGCATCTGCAACCACATTTTGAGTTCCCCGAATGTGTTGCACCTTAAACTTAAAGGATGAGATTTTAACCACCCATCGTTCAATCTTGCCCAGCTGCCGGGGATGAGCGAGAAGCCAAGAGAGAGCCTGGTTGTCGGTCTCGAGCAGGAACTCAGCGTGTTCCAGAAAACGCCTGAACTTATCTAGAGCGTATACAACAGCCAAACACTCTATCTCATACACTGAAGACTTCCGTTCTTGTTGGGTCAAAGTTCTAGAAATGAAGGCCACAGGCTGCCTAGCACCATCAACCACTTGGGACAGAACCGCCCCGAGCGCCACCGAACTCGCGTCCGTCTGTAAGATAAACTGTCTCGAGAAGTCTGGCATTCTCAGTACTGGGGGGGAAATAATGGCTTCCTTCAGAGTCTCGAAAGCCCTCTGTTGCTTTTCCCCCCATACAAATTTGGCGCCCTTCTTCCGGAGTTCATTCAGAGGTGCCGCAATCTCCGCCGCGTTTGGGATGAAACGCCGATAGAAGTTGACCATCCCCACAAATCTCGCGATGCCTTTGGCATCCTTTGGTGGGGGAAAGTCCCTGATCCCCTGTGTTCGCTCAGGATCCACAGTGACACCTCTATGGGAAATCAGGTGACCCAGAAAAGAAATTTGTGTCTGGGCAAACTTCACCTTTTCAGGATTGACAGTGAGGCCGGCACCCCTCAACCTGCACATCACCTCCTCAAGATGACTCAAATGTTCCTCATACCCCTTGCTGTACACCAGCAAGTCATCAAGATAATTAAAAACATACTTGAACTTGACATCGTGAAAAACGGTGTCAAGCAAACGGGTGAGTGTTTGGGCCCCTACCGCTAGACCCATAGGAACCCTAGTATACTGATAGAGGTTCCACGGAACACAGAATGCCGTGTAGGGCCTACTTTCTTTCGTCAAGGGAATCTGGTGATATGCAGAGTTGAGGTCGATGATGGTAAAATACCTCGCCTCACTGAACCAATCGAACGCGGAATGAAGGTCAGGAAGTGGGACCGAATCTACCTCGATGTTAGCGTTCAGCTTGCGGTAGTCGATGACCATCCTGTGCTTACCTCCAGGCTTGGGCACTAGGAACGCTGGACTGGCATAACTGGATTGAGACGGTTCAATCACCCCTTGATCTAATAATTCTTGAACCTTCTCCCTCAAGATGTTCATCTTCGGAGGGGCAAACTTATAAGGGTGGGAGCGCACCACCTTGGAGTCCGTTAGGCGGATCTTATACTCCAAGAGATGTGTGAGCCCAAGGGCCGGAGTTAATACAGTGGGGAAACGCTCACACAACTGATCTAAAGCGGACCGCTGGGACTGGGAGAGGTGGTCTCTAGATGTGTCGGGGCACTTAACCTCTTGGATATCTTGCCTGGTCCCCTGATATCCAAGGAACGGGATTACAACTCCCCGATTAAATTTAAAATAACATTGGTGCTCTTGGATGTCAATAACGAGACCACTTTTGCAGATGAAATCGGCACCAATAATGCATTCAACTCCCAGAGCAGGAGAAACCAGGAAGCTCCACACCCAAGAAAATCCCTCGATTTTAAACTTGAATGAAACTACCCGGGAAATGGGCAGAATTTCCTGGGATGCCGTCCAGCACACTACGGAAGACTTTTCTGACCGTTTAATCAAACCCTGTCGCTCAAGGTCCTCGCACACTTTAGATGAAATGATGGATCTTGCTGGTCCGGAGTCAACTAATGCTCTGAGTTGACTCTTTTTCAACTCCAACAGCAAGAAGGGGCATACGGAAGTGGGTCTAGAGATGGTTTGGAGGACCTTGCTACCCAAAGACTTGGGACCTACAACTGGCCTGGAGGCGCGTACCTTAGAAGACCCGCGACAGGTAGGGGAAGACCTCCGACATATCTTCCCCTCATTGAGCCTTTTCTGAATGACCTTGGGCGCCCTGGGGAGGGACGTTGGACTCGACCCAACCCCGGTACAAAATCGTCTGACGTGGCCCAACATACCACACTTAAAACAAGTCACATTAGGCGAACGACGGCGCCTCTCGCTACAAGAGTTTGTAATACTATTTTCATTACCACCTGAGGATGGAACAATTCGCCCCCCATGCCTCTCGTGTCTTAACTTATCATGGGTCACGTGCTCACGGGACTCGTCAATCACCTGGATCGTTTTAGAAAACGCACATAGCCGTTCGAGGTCCGCAAAACAACGTGGACGGTCCGCGAACACCAAACGGGATCTCTCTTGGGGCGTCACCCCTTCTAAAATTCTTCCAACGACATCCTTCTCGGGCAACCCTAACCTCAAAACCCGAGCACATTTACGGATATCCTGCACAAAATTCCCCAACGCCTCTCCGTTGGCCTGTGCACGATAGAACCGGCTAAGTTCCAAACGCCAACGTCGCCGACGGGGTATGAAAGAGTCCAACACCTCCCCATGGAGAGAGTCGATACTGCCACCACGACGCAGAGTGCGGGTGACCAGCTCAGCCAATAAACCCCGGCAATACGGATATATAACGGACAAGAGGACCTCATCGGACAGCCCCGGAAAATCCGCCAACTCCAGGACGATGTCCAGAAAAACCAACAATTTGCCCTCATCTTCTCCATCCACTACCGGAAGTCTCTGGAGGATGCCGGAAATAGGATTGGGTAGTCCTTGATACTCTACCCCCGCCAGAATCACACAATACACTGAACACAAAACATAACCCACAAAAGCATATTTACAAGAAACGGAAAAACTCAAGTACTGTCCTTCCTTTGAGTAGACCCCCGGGTTCTCTAGCGCTGCGGAAACCTGGCCTATACTGAACCATGCACTCCACGACGGAAGGAGACAAGAGACAAACAACAAAACTACACACACATATAACAACAACCAGCAACTCGACACACACGCCGTACCAACACATAAATCACAACAACCCACTAACAATCAACTACAAGTCTTAATTCGGGAATGTAAAATAATTCGACATCAACCGGACACAAATCGGTTCCGGTACCGATTTCCGATCGGGCCATACCGCATCCCATCCATATAACACGCGAAACTCCAGTTAAACTCCCCCATCCACTCTCCATCATCCCTGGCTACACTTGAGACTCCCCGGCTATACAAGCTATCAAAAATATCAAAAAAATTTTTTTTTTTTGCAACATAATTAACCGCCTCAGTGGTGCGACCCGACTCACAATTTAAACAACCTACAATTAGCCTACACTGGCATATATCAACTATGTTACAACAATCATTAATTTACAACTGCATTAATATTTCCGAGTCTGCAAGCCCCGTCACACACCAGGACCCAAGGGTTCAGGCCTAGAATGAACCACGCTCCGGCTACCATTTGTAACCTCTCTATGCTTTTGGTATTTAAAGAGAGGTTACAAGTTATATAGAACTAGGCAGGAGCCTAGAGAAGCAAAAATTATGCTGGGTCCAGTATGACGGGACTTGCAATGAACTCAGCCATAATATAACAATAACAGATTTATTATATCTCTGGAATTCATACATGTGTACAAGATAAATATGTGTATCTATATAAAAAGACTACCAAAAGGTACATCATGGCAAGCATGTATAAATTAAGTGTACATCAGCACTGGCCGAGCTGCGCGCGCAACCGCACACCGCGCCGCTCCCCTCATACCGTCGAACAAAGTCCGGTCGACTGCCTCCCTCACGTATTTTACAATCACGAAAACTTTCTAGAATCTATACCTTGTAACCGCCGGCTTCGAACCGGCACAGTTAGTTCTATGTATATTCCATGTACCGTAAGTTGCAGTCCATAGTCCTCGTTCTGTAGGTGAAGCAACACCCAGTGGTAGGTGTTAGCTCTCCACAGCTAATAAGTGAGAGTTGATGCCAGGCGTGGACCAGTCTGCTGAACCCATCTGAAGGTGTGGCTGGAACAGGCCCGGATTTAGGTGTCCTGCTGCCCCTAGGCACTATTGTTAGCCCCCCCCCCCAACAAGTAACTTCTATATATTCAATTTTCCTTGACTGCTGAAAAAAAGTTGCTGAAAATAATCATTTCAACTATCTCTATTGCAAATATCTCATTTGATCTTGAATCTAAAAGGGAAATGTGATGTAATTGTGAAAAATACTACATTTTTTTAACTTTTATTCATATTTATTTACGTGTACGCTTTAATAACACATAGATCAGTTTTATAACAAGTAATATACGTAGGCCTACTTTCTTTTTATAGGTTTATTTATAGACCTACATGGTTTGGTTTTATCATCAAAAATAGTAAAATCAATGAAAGTAATGTAAATTGGAAAATAGAACAAATAATTTAAGAGTGATTGAATAAGATCCCAAATTACACAAATGGCTCAATTTTACATTGGCTTGCTCCGCTCCACGTATATACAGGTCTGGACACTTCGTTGGAGGGGGTTATATATTTTTGTCCGCGAATTTGCCGACTAAAATAGTTTGTTTTGATTTTGATATCGCTTTGGACGCCTCGATCTAGAAGTAATTTCCCACTGCGCATGATCATATTTTAAAAGCGCATTAGAGAATGTTGTTTAAATGAAGGGAAGAATTTGATACATTTAATTTAGTTAATATAAAACTAAATTAAATGTATCAAGTTCTTCCCTTCATTTATACAACATTCTCTATTATGCTTGTAATGAGGCGAAATGGAGGATTTTATTTTTTATTAAATGTATTTTAATGTGTATATGATCAACGCAGAAAGTCCTATACGTAATACGGTTATATTCGGACAATGAACAATGACATAGCTTTGAGAGCGAGGTGTGGCAATAGAACGTAATACGATTCCGGGAAGTCAAGTGTTGTGTCACGCGCTCATACGCGCAACAAGAGCACGCGCGCAGAAGGGACGCCAACAAGATGTCTAAGTTATAAAATTTCTTTCGCCACGTGTTTTGGAAGATGACGGAAATGGTGAGCCACGGCCTGTTGTATTACCATAGAACAGCGTCGACGATCGAAAAGAACCAATGAGCTGTCTGGACGTCATTGTATCCCCGCCAACATCATGTAGGCGGTGCAAACGGAAATGCTCGCCAGCCTTTAGGTAGCATAGTCAGTCACCGACACGTCATACGCCTGGCCAGGTGTGTATCAAGACTCGCGAGTCGAAAACCTTTTCAAAATTTAAATAAAATGTGGGAAAAGTCCAGTTGAGAGTTTAATTTGAAGTGAGACAAAACGGAAGGGAACATACGACATCAAATTTAATAACTAAAAGTGCGGGGTGACTAAAAATGTGGACGAACTAGATCAACGAAGTGCGACGCGTGGTTGGAGGAGACGCCGATGAGTAACTATTTATCACATAACAATCAATCATAAAACATGTCAAAGTAAAGAGCGCTATATTTTGGGGGAAATTATTTACGTATGTCTGAGTGTGAGAAAGCAGTCTGGGTTGCTTTTCATAATTTTAAACAAATGATTTAATTATAAGAAATAAAAGATAAGTTTGTTATTTCAATCAGATGGTGTTGTCACCTCAATATGTAGTTGTGTGTAAGTGAAATGTTAGCAAATAGAGAAGGAGAAGAGATGAAAACACAATAAAGTAGTGGGTTGTATGAATTATAACTATGTACTTGTTTATTTTGCAACGACCTGTTTTTTCTCTGCTAAAGTACACCAGACGAGACCTTGGTGAATTACGAAAGGTAGGTAACACTTCAAATTTCAATAATTTAAGAATTAATTAGCGTGTACTACTTCAAATAACGTCCACACAGGGACGATTTAAATATTTCAATCATTAATAAACTCGTACAGCTTCAGTTGACGCCCTAAACAGGGAGGAAGTTCAATATTTGAATAACCCGATAGATCGTAAAGCTTCAGTTGGCGCCCGTAACAGTTGACGTTGTAAATTAATTTTTAATTTAATATAAATTGAATTAATTTACAACCTGGTCGAAAATGGCAGAGAAAAACAAGAATGCAAATTTATGTGAAAGTAGTGTAGAGCAAGCTATTTTAAACATTACGCAAGATAATTTAATTTCAACAAACAAAAATATTGATGAGAGTGTACAATTAGAAATACCGAATGTAGATGAAACAGTCGAAGTTGAGTGTAGTAGTAAGATCCATAATGTAGATATATTCAACCAATTAGCGTTAATGATGGAAATAATAAACAATAAATTCGAACAACAAAATAAGAACAATGATAAAAATAATGATAAATTGAATATGAGTTTAGACGAGTTAAAATCAGATAATAATAATTTTAAAACGAGCCTAAATGAATTTAAAATCTAAATCAAATCTGAAATCAAATCAGAGATAAATGCAGTAAAAATAGAAATGAATAACGAGTTCGTGAACATAAGAAGCGAACTAAAAATGCGTGATGTAAATATGCATAGCCGATTGGAAAGTATGAATGAGACTATTGTTGGAGTGAAAGATGAACTGACAAAGACATAAACAAAATACAAACCGAAATGAAAAACGATATAAAAACAATTAACGAGAAACAGAACGAAAAACTAATAGAGACAAATAAAAAATTTGACGCTTTAACTAATAAATTTAATGATAAAATTAAAAAACAAAATGACAAAATTGACAGTAATGTTCAAGGTGTAATTGACGAGTGTGAGCAAATTAAAAAAGCAAATAAAATACAAGAGAGTATAAATGACGAATTCAGAAGTAACTTTGAGCAGATTGATGTAATTAAAACTAATGTAACTAGTTTGAAAAGTAAACAAACAGAACACGAAAAAGAAATAATTAAAGTCAGAGAAGATTTAAGTGTAGCAATTAACCAAAAATTAACTAATGTGAGAGAGAGAGTGATAGAAATATTTAAGCGGAACAGAGGTTATAACGAATTAGCAGAGAGGTTAGATATTACGAGAATTAATAATATTGAATACTTACCTTGCGAAGTAGTTAGTAGGCCTACAGCAAATGATGGTAAAAGTGATAATATTGATTACTTACTTTATGACAAAGCTAATACAGCAGTAGATGATAATGATAATGAAACTGTAATTGACATAATTATGGCAGATCATACGAAAGGTGACTGGACTGTACTCGATGATAATAAACTATATGATTTAATAACATTGAATAATCCTGTTGGTATTGTGGAAGAATATAAAAATTTGGATAGTCTTTATATTAATAAAAATGATATAATGAGTTTACTAAAAAATGAACTGTGTAAACGTAAAGCCAGATTTTTGTACGATGATGGGGTGTAAAACAATTAATGTTTATGAGCATCTAACTATGTAATTAATAATTTTGAATTGGACTGTTTTATAAAATGAGGTGTGATAAACAGAAAAATAATGTCAAGGAATTGTAAATAAATTCATAGTCAAATTAATTGTGTTTGTGTTGTAAGATGTATTTTACGTAAACAATGTATGTATGCAGTAGTAATTTGATTTTAATAATAATATTTTATCAAACTAAACGAATAACAAAAGTAATTAGGAAGTTTATAAAACAACTGAATTGTAATTGTTTTGGAGTAATGCAATTAAAATAACTGGTATTGCAAATAACTGATTGAATTAAAAGAATTTGAGGTTAATTAATTGATTAATGTATAGATAAATTTTGGTAATGAATTTAAATGATTTAAACTTGATAATAAATAGTAAATGAATAAATATAAAATGTATTTAGTTGTGGAATCATATGGTTGTTAAAATGTTTCAGAAGGTACATATGGTTGTACGGGATGTTGTGGTGATGACTTGTTTATATTTGGAATTAATGACAGTAATCATGTATTTATTAGATGGAGTGATTGACCATATGTAAGTATGAATTTGATAATAACCTTGAAGTAAAGTAAAAGAGTTTTATAAAGGCATTAAATGAGTTTGAAAAGAAGTTAATTTAGGTAAAATATTATAGTGAAATGATGCAAAATGATGTTAATAATTATTTGAATTTTTGGGAGAATCCAATGGTCCAATAAATGTTAAATAATTTAGAGTATAAATAAAAAGAGTTAATAGAAAGTTAAAGTTGTAAGGTTTATAATTTTCTATACAAATTATTTAAAGGAGAATTGTTTAGTTTAATGTAACAATGTCAATGTTCAAGGTAAATGTGTATTATGTTCTATTATGTTATTATACAAGGTTAAAGGGTGATTTTGGGGGGTTGTTTGGTGTCAATCGAAGTGTAAATCAATTATGGCATGTAGAGACTGCAAAGTAGAAGGACATTAAGTTTAGATTTAAGTAGGCTATTGCAGTGGCGGCATGTGCCATTGTAGATAGCAGTAAGTGTTGATGAGTAACATCAAAGTATGTTACCATCATCGGAGGCCTAAATAGGGCTTAAAAGACACTGTACAACCTTATATAGTATTATGTTATATGTTAATATAATATTCATGTTAATTGCTATCGTACAGTGTATAGAAATGATGACGAAAAAACATGCTAATGAAAGATGATTTCCCCGCCTTTTCGGGCGATTACTGTCTTACCAGCACTAATCGTGTTTTTGGACGACAGCCAGCTGTGGACAGCAATTGTAAAACTGGCCATGGTTGGTTGTCCTTGAAATTGGTGAAATTTGAAATTAACGGGGGGCCACTTAGGGGAAATCCCCGGAACTATGGAACAGCGGCTATCACCTTGTTCGCGTAGGAACAGTAAAACAGGTGATAGACCCGTCACTAAGGTTATAAATATAAACTTCAGATATTATGATATCTGACCCTTTTAAAATATGTAACGCAGAAGCAAGAACAAGGAGATGACAAAATGCCTCCAAAACTTCAGTCCTTGTGGAAGCAGCTGAACGCCACAGTTCAGTGGGGGCCCATAGTGTGTGTGGTAGCGAACTAAAATTTGAAACTTAATGCTGCTGACTAGCTGATGAACTAACTAGATGATTTTATTTTTGATTCTAGAGATACTACTGTAGTAGATGTTTAGCAGTAATTGATTTCTGTGTAATAATTTCATAAAGGATTTTACTGATTCTGGAAAGACTATTTCAAGTGTGGAAGATATTTATCAGATTTTGTTTATTATGTTTTATTTTGTCATTAATTTTATTATGTTAGAGTGTAAGGATTATGAACTTATGTTGTGTTTTTTATGGTATAATTTTATATGGTGTATATAGGGCAAGGTCAGTCACCTGACCCAGAGAGATCATCTGATAACTGATGTTAGAGCCAGGATAGGTTTACAGTGATTAACTCATGAATTTTGTTACTTCAATTAAATTAAATAATTTTATTTTTTCTTGAAATTAATAAAAGAAATATTTTGGGAAATTAAAATTTTTTGAAAACAAACAAAAATTGTTGTATTCTTTGTATTAAAGAACGTTATCGTAAATGGTAATGTTCATTATAAGTAGGGAAGGTGTTAGCTGATTTATGATATGCCTTTTATGTTCCCTGTTGTATACAAGTGCATTTATTTTGAATTTTGACTTTATAGAAGAAATAAGTTGTGTATTTTTATTGGTTCATTATGGTTGTTAGTAGGTAATTAAGAAGAGTTATGAATCCAATTAAAATATTAAAAAAATTTTGAAAGTAAATGTAATGAAATGATCAGATTAATGGATCTTTGATAATGAACTTAGCTAAATTCCTCTAGGCAAACAAAAATTTAAATGATTTCAATTTGATTTGTTTAGTTTATTTTGGATTTGAACTTGATTGGATTTAAGTAAATTGAGAAAAGAAATGAAATGTGAAAGATACTTCTTATGAATTTTAAATAAGGAGTTTGTTTTTAATACAATAATGAGTATGTATACGCACCCAGTACTTGCTAAAGGCAACCCAGTATGCATGTAAAGGGGGAACATGTCGGTTGAGGATCTGGTATGGTATAAGGCCAGGGTTTTGATTTTGGGGTGGAATGTTAGAAGGTTAGGTGTACTATGGTAAGTATCTGTCCGATTTTATGGTGTTGGGATCTCAAATAGAGAAGTCCAGTAATCTCGTTCAGGTACAGCCATAGTCGCCTAGCTAGGGGGATAGTGTACCCATGAGGTGTTAAGAATTAAAGGGGGTTGTTGGCGCCATATCCTCACCGATCCTCTTAGGGTTTAGCAATGAGAGTTTTTCTGTTTCGACAGAAGACCTCTCATTGGGGGGGTATTGTAATGAGGCGAAATGGGGGATTTTATTTTTTATTAAATGTATTTTAATGTGTATGTGATCAACGCAGTAGGTCCTATACATAATACGGTTATATTCAGACAATGAACAATGACATAGCTTTGAGAGCGAGGTGTGGCAATAGAACGCAATACGATTCCGGGAAGTCAAGTGTTGTGTTACGCGCTCATACGCGCAACAAGAGCACGCGCGCAGAAGGGACGCCAACAAGATGTCTAAGTTATAACATTTCTTTCGCCACGTGTTTTGGAAGATGACGGAAATGGTGAACCACGGCCTGTTGTATTACCATAGAACAGCGTCGACGATCGAAAAGAACCAATGAGCTGTCTGGACGTCATTGTATTCCCGCCAACATCATGTAGGCGGTGCAAACGGAAATGCTCGCCAGCCTTTAGATAGCATAGTCAATCACCGACACGTCATACGCCTGGCCAGGTGTGTATCAAGACTCGCGAGTCGAAAACCTTTTCAAAATTTAAATAAAATGTGGGAAAGGTCCAGAAGGGAACATACGACATCAAATTTAATAACTAAAAGTGCGGGGTGACTAAAAATGTGGACGAATTAGATCAACGAAGTGCGACGCGTGGTTGGAGGAGACGCCGATGAGTAACTATTTATCACATAACAATCAATCATAAAACATGTCAACGTAAAGAGCGCTATATTTTGGGGAAATTATTTACGTATGTCTGAGTGTGAGAAAGCAGTCTGGGTTGCTTTTCATAATTTTAAACAAATGATTTAATTATAAGAAATAAAAGATAAGCTGGTTATTTCAATTAGATGGTGTTGTCACCTCAATATGTAGTTGTGTGTAAGTGAAATGTTAGCAAATAGAGAAGGAGAAGAGATGAAAACACAATAAAGTAGTGGGTTGTATGAATTATAACTATGTACTTGTTTATTTTGCAACGACCTATTTTTTCTCTGCTAAAGTACACCAGACGAGACCTTGGTAAATTACGAAAGGTTAACATCTCAAATTTCATAAATTTAAGAATTAATTAGCGTGTACTACTTCAAATAACGTCCACACAGGGACGATTTAAATATTTCAATCATTAATAAACTCGTACAGCTTCAGTTGACGCCCTAAACAGGGACGAAGTTCAATATTTGAATAACCCGATAGATCGTAAAGCTTCATGCTTTGAATATATGATCATGCGCAGTAGGGACTGACTTCTAGATCGAGGCGCCCAAGCGATATCGAAACAAACTAATTTAGTCGGCAAAAAAGCGGACAATAATTTCAACGGATTGTCCAGACCTGTATATACGACCGTGCTCCGCTCCGACCACTGTTATTGATAGGCCCAGTGTCAATACCGTATTATTCAATGATATAATTAAAGGTTATTTCAAAACCATTTTCTTCAATTTAGCTATAATGCAAGTGCCCAATACCAATACTGTAATAAAAAAACCGAAAACATGAAATTTTAACAAATAATTTTTCACCTCGTGCCGTCCCCCTGAGCCTGCCTAGTGTTCCTAGTGGGAAATCCGGGCCCGGGCTGAAATGGTTGAAAAGGTACTACCACTTCCTGAATATCCAAGCTGGCCAAAAAAACCATATTCATAATAAAAATTAACTTTTTTACAGAAAATATTAACTCATAAGTCTAACACATAATGAGTTTCATTACTTTAATTACCGCAATAAATAACAATATTTCCAGAACAATAGTTGTATGACTATTTGTTATTAAAAAATATGTTCTGAAAACAAACAATGAATGCGATGGTAATACATAAAATTGTATGACTATTAAAGTAGAGAAAACATTAAATATGCCAAATATTGTACTCATGAAATTTATCAGCATACTCAGGGTAGAGATGTAAATGTATGGTTAGTCCAAGTTCATTTAAATCAATATATACAGATGCCATGGCCTGTCCACTAAGGAACCAAATTCTACCTGCATTTTAAAGAAGAAATCAGTGACACGTAAAGTACTGGATGCATCTTTAAATCATCATTCTTTTGGGTGTCATCTTTAACAACTGATGTAATTGTTATGAAATGTATGTAGTATAATCATCATTATCTTCACATCACGGCATAGGGAAGGTGCTGGCTGTTCCACCTTCAAAGATCTTCCAGGTATCTCTTCCTGGGTCTGGCCACATACCTGTGTCCTGTAGGTTTATATTTCCAGACTTGTTTGGCCAGTCTTGAATCTCTCATTATTTCTAAGTGTTCTTTCTACAATTGTTTATAATCTTTCATTCAAGTTAAAAGCGTATAATTCTTCTCTTATGACCTCATTTTCCTCTTCAGGGGACAACGCCTTATCGTACAACGTCTGTGCGGGCGAGGAGGTTTGTGTGCTCTATGAGGTTGGGAGCTATGCTGGTGGTAGCATAGCTACTGGTAGGGCCTCCCTTGCTGGATAGGTCTCAACCGAGGAGCCAGACGAAGTGTGTCACACAACGACCCATCTATCTACCCAAGGACCCTACCTATCCTCACTAATCCTTTCGTCGTCATTAGAGGGTGGATGGGACTCCAGAGGTCAGTGTAAACCAACTGGTATAGGGTAGAAAACCTTACGCAAATCCTGTGTGGTCAGAAGCAGTGAGATGGCAGCCGCATCACCGACCTTTCCCTGCACAGCGCTCGAAACGCGGGAGATTTTGCTTACTAGCACACTCAATAGAAACAGCCAGATGGAGAATATGGATACAACCAAGGCAAAATGTTTAAAGTACAAGAGATTTGGAATAATGGAACATGTAAACATCGCCATATGGAATGTCCAAAGCCTGGCAAACACACTGCTAGAGTTGTTACAGGAAATAGGGGATGCCAAGTTGGACTTGGTTATGACATCAGAAACAAAAAAGAAAGAGATGGGTAAATGTGACTTGGGACTTTTACAGTGGTGTACCAAGAGAAAGGACAGCTGCACCAGGGGTTGCTATTCTAATCCATGAAGATGGAGGAATAGAATAATATCATACATCTGGATTAATGAGCGCACTGTAACATGCAGACTCAAAATACAAAGAGGAAATTTAACTTTTATTGCAGTATATGCTCCAGAGGAGGATAGAAAAGAGCAGCATTATATAAAGATCTACAGCGAGTAATAAATTATGCCAACAGAAATAACTATTGTGATAGGAGGGGATTTGAATTCAGGATGGAAGAGCCAATACAGGGATTAATAGGAATAAATGGAGAGACTTTGCTGAATCAAAATGGAAAAATACTTAGAGATTTTGTGAGCTTCACTGCTTTCCGCATAGAGAATTCATTCTTTCAGCACAAGGAAATTCACAAATTTTCATGGAACTTTAGAGGACTTGGGTCAGTAACAGATTATTTTATCACAAATAAAAAAATTGGTAACATGGAACAACATGGATACGTGTAGCATAGGACAGAGAATGGGGAAGAGTTGTCTTTTTGAACATTTTTACAACCACTGTAGCTAGATTGTAGCCCAAGATTTTTGAAGTGACAACTTCATATACATGGCACTATGGTACCTGGCTGACTTCTGTATACCTTGCACTCCTAGGGAAGTAAGCTAATTCAGTGTGTAACGAAATAGATGAAAGGCCTGTGTTACCAGGTCAATCAAACCTCTTTTCCCTATAGGCTATGCAAAATTTCCCACTGCCTCAAATATGTGTACTTTAAGCAAATCATAATTTTTAAATAATGTGAGCATATTCTAAATGTTTAGTTACTATTACAAGAATCAGGAGCAATTTTGAAAGGGGGAAACATGAAACATTGAACTATTCTTTAATAGTTGTTTTGATAGTTCATCTTTTTTCACAGCACAACAACAGTAACAGTAAGTTCACAAGTGAAAGTTTAATAATCAATATTATTCTTTAATGGTCTAACACAGCAGTCGGCGCCCATGGGTAAAAGTGTGCCCATCGATAAGGTTTGATGCGCCCGCGAAGCAATTTGTAATTTTCATTTCTTTTGAATGAAGCAATGCACACTCATTGTACCTGCTATGAAGTATTGTATTACAAAATAGTACAAGCCATTTACCGAATGTCTTCCCCCAATACAATTGTTGACCTTGTTGCTCAGTGTCTGTAAACACCTTTCTCCCCACCACTTCATCCCTGCCAGCTCCTGATGACAGATTAGACCTACTCCTAATGTGAAAAATTTTCACAGAATTTATATGAAAAATACTGCAAAGATTTTTTTGAATCCATGTTCCATGTCACTAAATATAAGCGCAAGGCCATTATAAAGTGACAGTTAATGTCTGTAACATCCGGCTATTGAACTCTGCACCTTTCTATTTTCCATTGATGGGGTGGGGAGGGGTGTGCCCATCGAACTGGTCGTCAGTTACATATGCACCCCCATAAATTCAAAGGTTGCCTATGACTGGTCTAACGTATAATTGTTAGGAATGAGTGAAGATAAAAATACAGTGTGTTATTAACACAACAAGATTAGTACAAATGTAAAATCATTTATGTGTTTGTCAGTTCATTGTTCACTAACAGTTTAAAATAAGAACTATTCGTTTAAGTAATGTATCAAACAAAATTAACTTGGCGGTAAGGTACAATTACAGTTTAAAGAGATTTTAGAGTAAAACCATGAACCTACATAACAGGGTATGAATTTTCATATTCACAATCACAAAACTATTCAACAATCAAAAGACGATGACAAAATTTCATCTGATATCTGATGTGACCATTCCCCCCCCCCCAAGGTAGATCTGCAACTGACAAGAATAACGTAAATATAAAAAATCATTTTATTTGTGATAAATAAAATGCTTACATGCTGAGAGATCAAGCTGAATACTTTTGAAATCCTTTTCTCGTACTCTTAGTTCAGTATTATCCTAATATATTTACTCAACTTTCCAATTGTTTAATTCGTAAAAAACTGTTTAAAATCATTGACACATATTTTCCATTATAATATTTATACAATCATCAATTAGAATGTTTGGGTACATTTGGAAATGTTAAAAGATTATAATTTTGTACCTTTGTTTACACTGTATGTTTTTTACTTAATCCGTGAGTTTATTTCTGGTTTACATGTAGTATTTGGCAGGAAGTTTTTTATGTTTCAAAATTCAATTTAGTAACTGTAATATGTATTGTAAATATTTCATATTTACAATAGCCCAGCTCATTGAAAAGCGTAGAGAGTATCAGCTGCCCACATACATAGCTTTCGTCGACTTCGAGAAGGTGTTTGACACGGTGAATCAGAGCACTCTTTGGGCAATAATGGCAAGGAGATGGACCCCACAACAGCTAATAGCTACTTCGAGCTATACAGAGTCTTTATGTGGGCAATAAAATCTTAATTGAAGCAGGAAAACTGAGAACAGCTCCTAGAGTTAGCCTGATAAATTGCAGAGTACGGCAAGGGTGTCTATTATCACCTCTTTTTAATTTATATATTGACGATGTCATACAAAACTGGCAGAAGTGTCTTCCGGAGCACTTTATGACTTGCCACTCTGTCAAGCAACATGATTGACACTTTGTTGTTTGCGGACGATCAGGCTATTCTGTCAAACTCAGAAAACAGGTTGCAGATGGGTATACCTTTTTTTAAATTGAATCTGCAAGGATTCTGGATTACAAACATCCACACTTAAGACCAGTTGCTTTTAACAGAACTGATCCTGTACAGCCAAAATTATTATAGATTGTACTGCCCTGGAACAAGTCGGGCATTTTGAATACCTAAGTTACAGTGTGTCTTATAATACAAGCAACGATGTTGTGAATAAGTTGCATAAGTTTAACCTTATATGCGGGACCATCAGGCAAACTCTTAAGTCAGCAAGTAAAGAAACACAGCTAAAATTCTATAAGGTGATGGCTCTTCCCACACTTCTTTATGGGTCTGAGAATTGGACTTTAATGAAAGGCTAGGCCAGTCATATCCAAGGAGCTGAAATGAGATTTCTCAGGCACATGGCAGGGTATACTCTCCATGATGATAGAAGAAACACAGATATACAGCAGGAACTGAATATTATGAGTATACTCGACAATATTGCCCAGCATTGGCTGAATTGGTGGGAACATCTTTGCCGAATGGATGACTGCCGCATCCCCACCAAAAAACTACAAGCTGAGGGGGTGGAGAGGTGTGGGCAGTAGCGGTCTAAGGGTGGGCAGAGGGGGTGGCCCCCCGGGTCCCACTTAGTAGGGGGCCTCCAGATTTTAAAAGTTCAGTTTTTTGGTAAATTTTAAATTTATTTGCAGATTTATTATTCTCATGAACTGAACGCAACACTAATGGAGGTTCAGAATTTAATCGATCAATTCCAAAGATTTTTTCATAATATTTTGAAATTTACCTTACAACCCTATCTCATTAAGTCATCATCATCATGCTCAATGTTTAAACCAAGAATGGTTTGTTCCGGTCTTAAATAGCCAAATATTACAGCTGGTCACTCCAGCGCTTCCTTGGACGTCCCACACCTCTCCGTCTCCTCGGCTTATAGTTCCATAGTTGTTTGGGGATGCGGCAGTCATCCATTCAGCAAACATTTTCCCACCAACTCAGCCAATACTGGGTGATCCTCTTGAGTATACTCATAATATTCAGTTCCTGCCATATATCTGTGTTTCTTCTATGATCATGGAGAGTATACCCTTGAGTATATCCAAGCCACGTGCTTGAGAAATCTCATTTCAGCTGCTTGGATGCAACTGGCCTGGCCTTTCATTAAAGTCCAATTCTCAGATCCATAAAGAAGTGTGGGAAGGGCCATCTCCTTGTAGAATTTTAGGCGTGTTCCTTTACTTGCTGACTTAAGGGTTCGCCTGATGTTCCCGCACATAAGGTTGAACTTGTTCACCATGTTGTTGCTTGCATTATAGGATACACTGTAGCCCAGGTATTCAAAACTGCTAACTTGTTCCAGGACGGTACCGTCTATAACAATATTTGCCCGTAAGGGATCAGTTCCACAAAAAGCCATCACCTTGGTTTTATTGTGGATATCTGCAATCCAGAGTCTTTGCAGATTCCATTTAGCAAATGTATACCCATATCTCATAAAGTGTTTATGGGTATTTAAAAAAAACTTATAAAGGTAAGTTTATAATTAGAAATATATTCATACTAAAAACGTAGAATCAGTTGCACCTGGCGTTAATGCTCACTATACAATCGTAAGTCGCAAATTGAACCACAAACAGGAAGGTCGGCAATCGCAGTGGCAGCGGCTCAAGAAGGCCGTGCCTGCCTCGGAATGAAAACGTAAACGGCAGAGTGAAGTACCGGGTGATAACATGTAGGCTAATGGAGATTACACCAGTGAACAATGTTTAACATTTCAGGACACCAAAAATTTATTTAAAATCTCTCATCAGAATTTTTACTGAACAGTGGATAATTGGGAGTGCAGAAATCAGGTTAATTGCTCGAATTTTCTGAGGCCAAAACTAGAAAATGGCTATGTTAGAAAGTTCACCTTATTTGCACTGAAACTGCTAACTGACTTGAAAAACAAATTGCCAAGTATTGTTTGCAGTAATGATAAATTTGGTTTGCAGTATATAAGTTCATCGTATATTATAAAGTATTATAATAGATTTCATGCAGTCTATAAAAATAATACTACTTCTATTATTTCTTTAAACTTTGTTTTTACAATTTGAAAGTGTATTTTTATTTCAAACATCACTACAAATTCTTATAAAGTTGCTTAACTAGATGTATCAATACAGAAATTATACAATAAATATAGAACAGTAAAGTGTTTTTTCTATGTATTACTTAAAGATACATTGGATTATAAACACCCATCTTATGGGCGGGGGGGCATCAGAAAGAAATCCGTCCTGGGCCACCACTGGTCTAAGTATGCCACTGGGTGTGGGATGTCTGAGGAAGCGCTGGAGCGGCCAGCTCTAGATTCTTTGACTGGTTGAGACCAGAACAAACTATCCTTGGTTTAATCTTGTTGATGATGATGATGATGAAAATTCAATTTAGTTATTTTATAATTTGTAAAAAATTGAATTATTATATTGCACATATTAATGATAATATAACATATAATATAAATGTATAATAATTATCACTTTCTACTTTTCAACTAAATATCATATTGTTGTATTGTAAATCATATTGTTACACTGGAAAATATATTTGTTACATTTGTTTGTATATGTAATTGTACTGAAAATAAAACAACCGGTAATATGATTCTACTTATGTTCATTGTGAATTTCAATTACTTATAATAAAATACATATAAACACTACTATGCTCATGAGGAGATACAAAGCTAGCTAATACGATCACAATATTATTTGTTGTTGTACAAATATGAAACACTATTAACTAATAAAACATCAAAAACACAATATTGAATTTGATTTTAAAAAAATATTCTTGATCATGCTTTATTTTATTCAGTTTATTTATATTCTATCTCATTAATTAAGTAACAATACGTACTTGCAGAAAAAAAAATCCTAGCCCTAGTCATAACTTATAAATATGATTTATCAAATCTGCCTTAAATGTTTTAATATTACTCACTGTAAACATTTCAAAATAAAAAAACATCAGTTTGATCACCAATTAAATGTGTTGAATATACAATGGCAATCAATTAAATTTCATAATTTAATTATTTATTTACATTATGTTTGTTTATTTATTTTATTAGATAAGCAATATAATTAGACAAATTAGGTATAAGTACTATAATTTATAGTAAATACTATAAATCGTATAAAATATAATACACATAATTCCCCCAATTAAAATGATAATATTACATTTATGTTACATAATGTATTAATTTATTAAATTCTTTCAGTTGAATATTTAATAAATTTGTAATTGGAGAACGTAGTTTAAATTTATGCCATTGATATCAACTACAATCACACAAGGTAACCCATCTGCAAGAAGTACTAAAAACACCAGCTAGGGGGTGCACTATTGCAGATCCGTTCACGGAACTGTTCATTATTATTACTGTAAGAAAAAATCGGAAGTTACCACAAAAAATATACGGGCACGCGTTCTGATCACTGGAGTATCAAAGGTAAGTGAATATTTTTAACTTTTATTTTTATTTGTATTTATTAAATTATTTTAAACTTATTAATAATTATTTCTTCGTAGCTATAATTTTTGTAATGGAATTTTGTATTATGAAAATTATTATTAATTTTTAAAGAGGTTAAACAATTTTTATATATTTTGTAGTATCTATATATGTTTATATTGATATATGCTCGAATTTTCTTGTTTTTATATTATTGTTAATAATAACAAAAACTTATAACGAGAATATATTTTTTTATTTTGTAAATTACAAATGTATAGATAGTAATATAACTATCAGCATCAGATATAATTAATACATACCAAATGGTTAAGTCAATGGTTCAAAACAGCTGTTTTTTAAGTAGACTAAAAATGTTTTTATATGTGTATATAAAATAAGTTATATAATAAATTGTAAAATATAATATATATTTATTATTTTATTAAATTAGTAATTTTGAAAGTATTATCATTTTTTGTATTAATCTGAATTTGTTCTGGTATTTATTTATTATTTGTTTTATGTTTAAATATTTCTAAATTTTCCCATAAGGTCATTGGACGCTTGGAAATGTATTTTAATAAACTGAATAATGTTTATAATATATTTTATACATTTATATTTTACAATTAATTATATAATACATTTTATATACACATATAAAAACATTAAATTTAGTCTACATATGAAACAGCTGTTTTGAACAAGTGTTTTAAAGATTTTGAATTTGTTAATTATATCTGATGATGATACTTGTATTACTATCGAAACATTTGTAATTTACAAAATAAAAAAATATATTCTTGTTAAAAGTTTTTATTATTAATAACTATATATGTTTACATAAAAATGTTTTCATATATTTTGCATATATTACATATATTTTTCAAAAAATTTTAAATGAAACCTATACTTAATTTTTTGCAAGATCTGAATATGATCTCAATTAATGGTGACTGAAACATTATTTTACTTTAAAATGAACTACACTTAACATTTGAATCAATTACCGTACATTATAAATTTAATATTGTTAGCACAAAACAAAAAAAAATCATTTAAATTTCACCTCGCTGATTGTTCAAACCATTTAAAGAACTAGAATGATAAAAAATATGTTCAATATAATAAAGAGTTAATCTATACCGGTAATTAATGTTATTTAAATATAAATTTAATATTTATTTAATCATATGATATTAGATTCAGCAGTAAATTATATTATCAATCATATTTGTCTATGCATCTATCTTTCTTCCCACCAGGGCACGCGTGCATGTGTGTCTACATAATATGTTGTTTATGTATACTGTACATAAATCTGGGTAGAATGAATTAAAAAAGCCTGAAAGACCGGAAGTCATTTTGATGTCAACCCGATGCTGATATGCATAAGTAGAAAATCAGTATTTAAAGATAATTCCAAGTATCTAATACTCAAAGCACAAAAAATTTTTCATTGACAAAGAAAATAAATAGTACGCCAAATAATAAATAAGTAAATAAATAATTAAAATGTCAACAAAATAAATAAATATAGTAAATGATAAAAAAAATCAAGGGTACAATTTTTGCTAAATCATAAGAAACATAAGTAGATAATTAAAATGTATACTAAACTATATAAATTAAGGTTATGCTATAAGCATCCAATGAACAGAGTATTTTCTGTTTAATATTATAAATTATAAAATGCGTATTAAAAATAATTCCCCCTTTTTATATTAGATAAATAATAATATCAATATCATATTTTTATTTTCATTTGTATTAGATTATTTATTAATGTATTAATTTCATAAAGTTGCTTATTTATTTTACACATTTGGAGAAAGTAGTTTAAATTTATCACGCAGATGGCAGCAGCAATCAAGACACATATTGTACCGTCAATTATTATTTTTAGTGCGTTTGTTATTTTCGTTTGATTAGATATTTGTTTTTTTTTAAATAAAATATGACAAAATAAAGGTAAGCAGAATAGAAACTAATTAAAAAATTAAAAAAGTTCAAAGAAAACAATCGTATAACGCTTTTACTCCGTTTAAATTGTCAGGAATAAAAATATGCAGATCGATTACCGTACAGCAATTCTGTTGTCGTCTTCTGCTTGATTTGAAGGTCAAATAACTAACTTTCAATAATTTTTTAAAAATACTTAGCGTTCACTTTTTAACGATTTTTAATCTGTTACGTATACTACGAGGCCTGCGGAATACGATGGCGTTGGCCGTTTTCCGCTGGTGAAATTTCTGACCTCAAAGGGAGGACCATTGGAAACGTTTTTCGCCCATAAGAAATACATTGGTGACGTTCAGAAGTAAGATTGAGTTTAGGTTTCTGAAATTTCTGTTTTGTGTGGTGCACATTTAATGTTGGAATGGTTGCATATCACACTGTATTCAGGCGATTACATAATACTTAGAACCGGGAATAAAACTGTTTTCTACTACAGATGTGCGGTTACAGCTAACATACGCCCGCGCGTGTACTAACTTTCTACCGAATTTTTTTCGTTTTTGTCGTCGTCTTCTTCTTCTAAAGGTCAGAAACACCTGTTCCAACATTTTTTTGAATGCGTCATATCGTACACCTCCCATCGTCATACGCACTTTGTTCACATATATTTTCTTCTCGACCGAACTTCCTGGTACCACATTCTTCCAGAGCAATTTAACAGAGCAGAATAAATTCATTATGTTTGAACACATGTCCTATAAATTTCCTTTTCCTCTTTGCCATTACAGTCATTGAACGAGCAAAGCTGATCTCAAGTCGGCCATATGGCATTTGTCTATCTATATATTATCTGTCTGTTTGGGGGTATGTCTTACGATAACTTTTGAATGCATCAATCGATTTTCGTAAGACTCGGAAAGCATGGCCATATTATTTTTACCCTACTGAACCCTATAGTTTTTGAGGTTGATTCCCCCTCCCCCCAAAATTCTCCTTCCACAGGAGTGGAAGGCAAATATGTGAGAGAATGAAAATTGTGAAAAAATCTCAAAAGCCCATGTGGGGTATCAAATTGAAGAGAATTTTAACCACAATGTGAACATAATATTGATTTTTGAAAGTTCAAAATTTTTGGACGTCAGGGCCCAAAAATTGTGTGAAAATTGTAATAAAATCACAAAATATTCATATGGGGTATTCAATGAAAGATAACTTTAACTAACATTTGAATGTAGTGTGAAGTTTTGGATATTTCAAAATTTTGGTTCTCAGTGTCCATATAAAAGAGATGAATAGTTTAAAAAATTTGTGAAAATCCTGCAGGATGTCGGACTAAAAGAAATTGTAAACCAAATCCGAATGGCGAACGATAACTTCCGCAAATTCAAACAGAATCAAATAATTTTTTGCATATGTGCCTGAGTTATTGAGGACCTATTGATTTTGGTAAAGATTGGTTAAGTGGAAGGAGTAGTTTACCTGCAACGTTTTATGTTTTAACAATAGTAAAGCATTTAATTTTGATAAATAAATTATCCTTAAAAGAAAGTCATAATAATCCACTGTAGAAAGGTAGATGTGAAAAGTATTTGGAAAGAGAGGAGTTGGGCGACCGAGAATATCATGGCTGAGAAATTTAAGGACGTGGTTTGGCATGAATACAGCTGACTTATTCCGTGCAGCAGTAGAGAGAGTTAAAATAGTCTGTATGATATCCAACATCCGAAACGGATAGGAACTATCAGAAGAAGAAAGGTAGATGAAATATCTATAAATGAAAGGGTAGTTGAAGGGGGAGGAGTAATTTTGTATATGTGTACTACGTTATGTGCAACAAAGAAGTAGTTTGTTGTTAAAATTCCTTCCCGGGCTGTTTGGCCGTGGTCCAGTGTTTTCTGCAAAACCAGACGTTTGGGCAGTGCCATTGACTGCCATCATCAGTGAAAATCAAGTGCGCTAACGTGAGGTGGTATACGTTAGTGACCACAGTACTATGGTTTGTGGTTAAGGTTGAAGAAAGAATTAGTTTCTATGAAAATATTTCATTTCAAAAATGATTATAAATGTGAATCTTAGAACGTATGATTCTCTCCATACCGATATTTTTGTACTTATGCATGGAATCCGAATATAGGCCCATACAATGAGGACACATTTTATGGAACACGCTGTATAATAGTTACTTTATAATGTAAATACCTTTAGTTGAATAGCAATCATAAAGTAATTTATAGAAATTTAGGAATATATAAACAGTATATAAATACACAATAAATACATATTTTATTTATTAATTAAGAAAATTAAAATTATTACAAAAAAGTGATAACATTTTAAAAAGTATAAATTTGATTAACTATAATATTAATAATAATTTATTACTATTATTATTATTATTAAATAAATTCTATACATAAATATTCATAATATTTTTCACAGATTAGTTTTTATTCATACTAGTAAAATTAAAAAATACAATTAACAAATATCTACTGAGGTAACTACAATTTTTGAACTACTAACAAACACTCTCCCAAATATACATAATAGTACTTTTGTAATGACTTCACATTTTAATAAATTTGACCTGTACATTTGTATTATAAGATGAAGGCACTGTAGCCTTCATTTTCTGCCAACCCTTCCCATCGTCTTGTCCCAGTCTGTGAATGTATGGCTGATATGACATCCTTGGCCATCCTCTTGGTCTATCAACCGTCTTCGGTATTTACTTCAAAGGACTGTTTTATTTAACCTGCCCTACTTGCCCATACCAACCATTTTAATTGTCTCACCTCCAGTGAATCCGTTAAGAGCCTTACTTCCCAATTTCTTCTAGTCGTCTCATTCCTAGTGCAATCTCTCCTTAGTTTCCTATTAACCGCCTGAGAACCCTTCTATATTGGTGTTAATTTACTTACGTGTTCCTCAAGAATAGTCCAACTTTCTGTTCCATACATTACTGTTGGTACGTAGTCCTATACAGATTTAAAGATCTATAGTTTGCGTAATTTGACACCCCAAAGGATTACACTTGGGGAAAGGATTTTATTTGAATATTTTAATGTATGCATACGATCTTGTGATCATCCAAGAGAATGAAAATGACCTCCAAAGGTCGTTGTTTTATCTTACTGACATTTTGGCAGATTACAATCAAACCATTTCCTTATCCAAAACAAAAGTTATGGCTTTTTCTGGGGCAAATCATATTAGAACAAAGATTGACATACAGGACTCGCCAATAGAACAGGTGCCACATTTCAAGTGTCTAGTTTGTAGCATCACATACCAAGATGGTAAGGAGGTTGAAAGGAAAATTAGTCTCTTCGACTCGCTTGTGGCTGTATCATTAAACATCTAAAGAAGAAAACAAGAAAAGGGACACAATTGAAATATTATATTGTAATGGCCAAACCTCAACTACTGTAAGGCAGTGAGACTTGGATGGCCAAAGATATGTCTAGATTCTTGGATTTCGTTGTCCATGACGTGTCCGTTACTTAACTAAATATCACTATAATATTGACGACTCGGAACACTAAGTTTTTTATAAGTAAAAACGTAAAGTTTTACCTTACAGCCTAAACCGGCTGTCACCTATAGAAGGCTTCATCAGAGGCTGTCGTTAGTAGCGCTGCTCGTGGTGTTGTTGGTGACGAGATAGTGTTTCGAAAGATTGAAGCTGTCGTTTACAAACACACAAAAACAAATAAAAACGACATCCTAAACGAACAGACACAATTCAAATCGCACGCATTATTCGAACACATCTCACCACACACACACAGCTTCAATCTTTCGAAACACTATCTCGTCGCCAACAACAAGACGAGCAGCGCTACTAACGACAGCCTCTGATGAAGCCTTCTATAGGTGAAAGCCGGTTTAGGCTGTAAGGTAAAACTTTACGTTTTTACTTATAAAAAACTTAGTGTTCCGAGTCGTCAATATTATAGTGATATTTAGATATGTCTAGAATACAAGGAGCGGAAGCGAGGTTCTTGAGGACTGAAAAGGGTTGTACCAGGAGAGATCTTATCAGAAATGATCATATTTGAATGAAGCTAGGCATAGCTGAAAGCTTAAATGAGAAATTCGCCCGGTACAAACAGAGTGGCGGTTACATGTAGAGAGAATGGGTCCAACTACATTTTCAAGAAGAGCCCTTGACTGTCATCCAAGAGGGAAGAGAAGTGTGGGAAGATCCTGTAAGCGATGGTTGGATAACTTCCATTGAGACTGGAACAGGCTACTAGCCTACCCCGTAAAGGATGATGACGATAGTTTTACGTTCTTACCTGCTTTCCGTTTTCCCATAAGTGTGTTGTTTATCGTATAATATATAGAGTTTGATTTCCTCAGATGGTTTAATATTTTCTGATCTATTCGCCCATCCCTATCAAAAATTACATCAAGTATTCATATTCCTTGACTTTAACCAACTGTTCACCATCATGGCTCTTCCTTCATTGTTCATTGTTCTGCTTTCCTTCCAACATGTATAACTTTACTCTTCTTGATATCCAGTTCTAAAACTTTTCTTACCAACTCCTCGTTCCACTCTACCACGGCCTCATGAAGTTTATTCTTTGAGTTTTTGCATGAGCACTATATCAGCGTATACCAATATCTGGACCATAATCAATCTTAGCCTCCAGTACCCGTCTGTGGCTCTATTTATTCGTTTATTGCGTATGTCATCCATATGAATAGTAGTGTACTTAAGCTTTGCGTTGTTGCATGCAGGGCCGTATTTACAGGGGGCTTGACGGGCTATAGCCCGGGGCGGCAAATTTTGAAGGGCGGCACCTTTTAACAATTCAGGTATCATAAGCGGCAGAATACCGCACAGTACTTGAGTAGAAAGTTATCTTGGGAGTTGGGATGTCACTTCCAAACGCTTTGTCAGTGGTAAAGCTGGAATGGAATGATCTCACTTGCTGTCAGACGCATGCGCGAGGGCGTAGAGAGCAGCTGATCAGGAGCGAACTATTTTAGAGCTAGGAGCGCTGGGATCGCACAATCTGTCAAGTGTCAGTGCAGACTGAAGTGTTAGTGTTAGTTGAATGTCGTTGATTTATGGGCAAATCTTGAGCACTTAGTCTCATCTTACTTTTTCTTTTGTTTCTTGTGTAAAATAATATTGTAATATTACTTGGAACGTGGTCACCAAACATAAGGTAGGTCTAGGATTTTAATATAATGTCTAAGTTAATCTTAATAATATTATAAAGCTGAAAGTTTGTGAGTTTGTTTGTTGCAGTGTGTGCAAAGAGTCCAGCTAATACGCTTAATACACATTTATTATATCCTACACCTAAGGTATTATATAGCTTTGTCCATACGTTTGTAACACCCAAAAGGAAGCGTTTCCGGTATGACAATGTATATATATTCTGACTCAGGATCAAAAACTGAGTTGATTAAGCCATGACCGTCCGTCCATCCGTGGACACAACTCCTCTGAAACTACAAGAGCTAGAGACATGAAATTTGGTATGTAGGTAGCCCTTATACCAAGGCTCACTCTGCCAAATTTTGAAGGCGTTTGAATTACTGCCACGCCTCATTTTGAGGATTATTTGAAAATCGATTTTCTTAGATAACTCGAGAAAAATTTGAGTTATAAAGCTGGTTTTCGCTACATGCATAAATTTTAGAAATACAAATCTTCTGACCAAGTTTAAGCTGGTCACACCCATTCTTTATGTTTGTTTTGATTTTGAATTTTATCATTTGTTTTTTTCATGTTGACAGAATGATTTAACCCTCCGTCGTTCGCGCCGCGGAGTGAGACTCCGCAATGAGGGAATATAAGTTTTCTGATGTTGGTAGTGCTGCCGCGACCTTGAGCGGCCTAGTAGCTTCCCCTTTCACATGGACTCGCCCACCCTGCTACATTTTATCCATTTCTAGTGTGCTGGTTGCTGTCACCAAGTAAGGAATATAACTGCGAAGTGACACTCCACACGCGATCTGCAGTGTTTTAGATGTTTTAGATATTGCGGAGTTTGGCTCCGTGCGTGACATTTTATGTTTTGAATAAATGTACTTATTTAATTATTTATTTACTTATAATTTACTATTTATTTGTTTAAATAATGTGTATTAAAAGTGTACACACATATATATTTGCATGTAGCGTACATTAACCACTTAAAACACTGATAAAGAGAAGAAATCATCTAAGCGGAGTGAGACTCCGCGCGCGACCTACCGTGTTCTAATGGACCGCGCGACCGACGGAGGGTTAAACTAATGAACAATTTTTCTTCCAGAAAACTTGATTTAAAAAAATATTTCTTGCTTCCAATTAAAAAATATTTTTTTTGTAATAAAAAAATTCATCCGTAACTTCATCGTTAATTTTGCCCTTTTTTCCAGACAAAATGAGCGATGGAAGAAAACGGTTGAGTGGAGCTGAGTACAAAAAATTGGTGGAATTGAAAGCGAAAAAAGAACATAAAGTTATTGAAAAGACTCAAAAAATTTCATCTTTTTTTAAAAAGCCTGATAATTGTACTTGTGAATGTAAATTATCAACTTGAAACTGGCGAAACAAGCAACAGTGTCAGCAAGAAAACTAATGCAACAGAAAACACATTTCAGTCTCCAGATGATAACTGCCAGGTAGAAGAGGTTATCGAAATAAGCCCCAATCTGGACACAGACCAGCTGAAAGAGATTAGTCAGTCCTCAAACGAATTTGATGTAACCAACTTCGTTAATACTCCTTTAGTTAACGTGTAAGTTATTAAAGACCCATCTTTGTGGAAAGTCAACAATGTAACACGTGACTATGTTTGTAAGCATGGCGTTGAACAGGATATCAATAATCTTAATTTTGAGGCCTCAAAACGGCTTATTGGAGAACAATACCGTTACCTTTCTCCAGCCTTTTTCAAAACTAAACTAGTTAATGGACCAGAAATAAAAAGTTCATACTTGATATACTCAGAAAGTACAGGAAAGCTCTTTTGTGTTCCTTGTCAACTATTTGGGGGCACAACAATACTAGCAAAAGAAGGATTTGATGACTGGAAGCATGGAGACAGTCTAAAAAAACATGAAAACTCTTCAGAACATAAATCTTGTATGTTGGCGATGAAGACTAGAGCACGCTTCTCTGGAAGTGGAAACGTTTCTTTACAGCTTTTTAGCCAGAAGATGAAAAACTGTATTGGCAAAATGTCTTAAAGAGAGTTGTTGCAGTGACCCAATCGTTAACATCTGCTGGATTGCCTTTAAGAGGAGACACTGAACATTTTGGTCCAACTAACAGCAACAGCGGAAATTTTATCATGTGCCTTGAACTGGTCGCAAACTTTGACCCATTCTTAGCTGAGCACATTGCCAGATACGGAAATCCTGGACAAGGCTATACTTCATATCTTTCTTCAACTACATATCAACAGTATGTCCAACTTATGTCAGATAAGGTGACAAATATAATAGTCCAAGAAGTCAAGACTGCAAAGTAATACTCAGTTGTTGTTGATTCTAGTCCCGACATTTCTCATGTTGACGAGTTAGCTATCATCATTAGATATGTTCAACAAAGTGGAACTCCAGTTGAAAGGTTTCTTTGCTTCATTCCCAACGTTGGACATGGTTCAGCAGCGCTTTTCGAAGCTGTCTTGGATGTGCTATCGAAGCATAACATAGACATTCAGAACTGCAGAGGTCAATCGTATGATAATGCATCCAACATGTCTGGGGCATACAGCGGTCTGCAGGCTCGAATTCGTGAAGTCTGCCCTGAGGCTATATATACACCATGTTCTGCTCATTCACTTAACTTGGTCGGGAAGCACGCAGCTGAGTGTTGCCAAGAGAGCACACATTATTTTGAACTTCTGCAAGGTTTATACGTGTTTTTTTTCCAGTTCAACCAAATGATGGGAAGTTCTCCAGAAGGAGCTAAACAGAAAAGAAAATCTCAGTTTAAAGAGCTTATCAAACACTCGTTGGTCTGCACGCGACGACGCCTGCAAAAGCCTTAACAAAGATTGGAAAGAAGTATGTGAGGCTCTCAAGGTCATTGCCAATGACGAAACTGAAAAGACTGTAACAAGAAATGAAGCTTCTGGATATCTAGGAAAACTGAGTCTGTTAGAAACTGCCTTTGTTTCAGTGTTGTGGGGTGACGTGTTGGATAGGTTCAACATCGCAAGCAAAACTCTTCAGGGCACTAATGTTAACATACACACCATTACAAATTTTTACAACTCCCTTTGTGGATATGTATCAAGCCTTAGATCTGATTTTGATATGTATGAAAACAGAGCACTTGTTAAGGCTGTAGTTTGTGACTATGAGGACACTTCTAATAAAAGAAAGAAGAAAATAAAACTCCAGGCAGGTGAAACCAGAGATCATGAACTTGTGCTCAGCGGTAGAACAAAGTTTAAAACTGATACTTATCTTGTCATTATTGGCAGACTGATCGCCGAGATGACAAAGTGAAAGCAGGTACACGATGAGTTGTGTGCTAGGTTTGAGTTTCTCACTTCAGGGATAGATTGGCAACGAGAAAAAATAACTGAAAATGCTAGAAAACTTTGCAGTGTGTACAAGAGGGATTTGCCTGATTGCGAAACTTTTACCAACGAGTGTGTCCACTTCTTTGGGTTTCTGAAGAGTGCAGACAAAGAACCTCCCCAGTCATTCGTTGAACTTCTCCAGCTGGTTTACGACACGGGACTTCAAGAGTTGTACCCGTACATAGATATCGCGTTAAGGCTTTTTTTGACAACACCGGCTTCAAACTGTTCGGCGGAGAGATCATTTTCTGTGATGAAAAGGGTAAACAACTATCTCCGATCATCACAATCACATGAGCGTCTCAACTCGATGGCTGTGTTAACAATAGAGTCTTCAATCACCAAACAGCTAAACTACGATGATCTAATAGACTCTTTTGCTCAAAGTAAATCACATAGAAAGAAATGCTAATGTGCTATTAACCCTATCACTACCATATACCTTTGTCTTGTATATTTTTCATTTGTGCACACGAAAGTTATTAAAATAAAACTTTTTCAAAAAATGCTGTATCGTTTTATTATAAATATTACTTATATTTAAGTAAACATTGTTAAAGTTGACAAGTTGTAGTAGAACATGTATGTAGAGAAGAAGACTATAAAAAACAGATCGGGTACGTAAAAAGATAGGAATGTGTGTTAGGAAGGGCCTGGGGGAGGGGTGGGGAGAATTTTTTGGCCAGCTCAGGCTCAAGAAAGGGGTGGCAAAAACTGGATAGCCCGCAAGCGGCCAAAACGTAAATCCGGCTCTGATAATATTTCAATTGTGTCCCTTTTCTTGTTTTCTTCTTTAAATGTTTAATGATACAGCCACAAGCGAGTCGAAGAGACTAATTTTCCTTTCAACCTCCTTACCATCTTGGTATGTGATGCTACAAACTAGACACTTGAAATCTGGCACCTGTTCTATTGGCGAGTCCTGTATGTCAATCTTTGTTCTAATATGATTTGCCCCAGAAAAAGCCATAACTTTTGCTTTGGATAAGGAAATGGTTTGATTGTAATCTGCCAAAATGTCAGTAAGATAAAACAACGACCTTTGGAGGTCATTTTCATTCTCTTGGATGATCACAAGATCGTATGCGTACATTAAAATATTCAAATAAAATCCTTTCCCCAAGTGTAATCCTTTGGGGTGTCAAATTACGCAAACTATAGATCTTTAAATCTGTATAGGACTACGTACCAACAGTAATGCATGGAACAGAAAGTTGGACTATTCTTGAGAAACACATAAGTAAAATAACACCAATATAGAAGGGTTCTCAGGGGGTTAATAGGAAACTAAGGAGAGATTGCACTAGGAATGAGACGACTAGAAGAAATTTGGGAAGTAAGGCTCTTAATGGATTCACTGGAGGTGAGACAATTAAAATGGTTGGTATGGGCAAGTAGGGCAGGTTAAATAAAACAGTCCTTTGAAGTAAATACCGAAGACGGTTGATAGACCAAGAGGATGGCCAAGGATGTCATATCAGCCATACATTCACAGACTAGGACAAGATGATGGGAAGGGTTGGCAGAAAATGAAGGCTACGGTGCCTTCATCTTATAATACAAATGTACAGGTCAAATTTATTAAAATGTGAAGTCATTACAAAAGTACTATTATGTATATTTGGGAGAGTGTTTGTTAGTAGTTCAAAAATTGTAGTTACCTCAGTAGATATTAGTTAATTGTATTTTTTAATTTTGCTAGTATGAATAAAAACTAATCTGTGAAAAATATTATGAATATTTATGTATAGAATTTACTTAATAATAATAATAGTATTATATTATTATTAATTTTATAGTTAATCAAATTTATACTTTTTAAAATGTTATCACTTTTTTGTAATAATTTTAATTTTCTTAATTAATAAATAAAATATGTATTTATTGTGTATTTATATACTGTTTATATATTCCTAAATTTCTATAAATTACTTTATGATTGCTATTCAACTAAAGGTATTTACATTATAAAGTAACTATTATACAGCGTGTTCCATAAAATGTGTCCTCATTGTATGGGCCTATATTCGGATTCCATGCATAAGTACAAAAATATTGGTATGGAGAGAATCATACGTTCTAAGATTCACATTTATAATCATTTTCGAAATGAAATATTGTCATAGAAACTACTTCTTTCTTCAACCTTAACCACAAACCATAGTACTGTGGTCACTAACGTATACCACCTCACGTTAGCGCACTTGATTTTCACTGATGATGGCAGTCAATGGCACTGCCCAAACGTCTGGTTTTGCAGAAAACACTGGACCACGGCCAAACAGCCCGGGAAGGAATTTTAACAACAAACTACTTCTTTGTTCCACATAACATAGTACACATATACAAAATTACCCCTCCCCCTTCAACTACCCTTTTCATTTATAGATATTTCATCTACGTTTCTTCTTCTGATAGTTCCTATCCGTTTCGGATGTTGGATATCATACAGACTATTTTAACTCTCTCTACTGCTGCACGGAATAAATCAGTTGTATTCATGCCAAACCACGTCCTTAAATTTCTCAGCCATGATATTCTCGGTCGCCCAACTCCTCTCTTTCCAAGTACTTTTCACATCTATCTTTCTACAGTAGATTATTATGACTTTCTTTTGAGGATACTTTATTTATCAAAATTACGTGCTTTACTATTGTTAAAACATAAAACGTTGCAGGTAAACTACTCCTTCTTCTTAACCAATCTTTACCAAAATCAATAGGTCCTCAATAACTCAGGCACATATGCAAAAAATTATTTGATTCTGTTAGAATTTACGGAAGTTATCGTTCGCCATTCGGATTTGGTTTACAATTTCTTTTAGTCCGACATCCTGCAGGATTTTCACAAATTTTTTAAATTATTCATCTCTTTCATATGGACACTGGGAACCAAAATTTTGAAATATCCAAAACTTCACACAACATTCAAATGTTAGTTAAAGTTATCTTTCATTGGATACCCCATATGAATTTTTTGCGATTTTATTACAATTTTCAAGCAATTTTTGGGCCCTGACGTCCAAAAATTTTGAACTTTCAAAAATCAATATTATGTTCACATTGTGGTTAAAATTCTCTTCAATTTGATAGCCTACCCCACGTGGGCTTTTGAGATTTTTTCACAATTTTCATTCTCTCACATATTTGCCTTCCACTCCTGTGGAAGGAGAATTTTTGGGGGAGGGGGAATCAACCTCAAAAACAATAGGGTTCAGTAGGGTAAAAATAATATGGCCATGCATTCCGAGTCTTACGAAAATCGATTGATGCATTCAAAAGTTATCGTAAGACATACCCCCAAACAGATAGATAATATATAGATAGACAAATGCCATATGGCCGACTTGAGAACAGCTTTGCTCGTTCAATGACTGTAATTGCAAAGAGGAAAAGGAAATTTGGTAATTATGCTCGATCCGGATTATGCTCAAATTGCGGTGAAATATTTCTTTTCCTATTCTTCTATGTTATATAAAGACGGGACAAATAATTTTAAACGGCGGTCGAACCTATTTACGGAGAAAAAAATTAAATAATTACTCCCATAAGCGCGCATGTAAAGTGAATGGCTGACATGTTAACTGAGCGACGGCGCACAAATGCACAGCGCACAACGAGTATGACGTCATTACGCGGAGTACCCAGCGCTGTACTTCATAAGTTTACCCGGCAAATAACACGCGTTTTTCCACTACTAAATCGTCCTATTTCATTTGCCACGGTGAATATGGCGTTTTTTGGCGTCTTATGGGAGAAATTATTTAATTTCTTTTTTCGTAAATAGGTTCGACCCCCGTTTAAAATTATTTGTCCCGTCTTTATATAACATAGAAGAATAGGAAAAGAAATAACCCTAAACAACAGAAATAATTAAACCATAATTAATAACACCACACAATTACACAAACACAAACTAAAGCACTGAAAATCACAAAATACATTAACACACAAAACTACCTGACGCGGCGACAGTACACACTATGCGACTTATGGTGAAAATCGCGCGTTTTCGGTCAACAGTCAAACCGCTATTTTTGTCTTAACCAATTAGAAATGAGAGATTACAAAATTTTGAACTCAACCGTTGATTCTTTTGTAAGTACCAATCAAAACTCAGGATTACGTCGGCGTTTGGTAATTTTTGGCGTTTGGCAAAATTTGTCCAATTTTTGCAAGAATTATATGGAACAATGAACTATATCCGCGGCCCTTCGGGCCGCCCCTCCGAACCTAACCGGCAGGTATCGGCTCAACTCGCTTTGCATCCAACTCGCTTGGAAATGTTTGAAAAATGGTTCGCCTTAATTTTTGCAAGAATTATATCGAACAATGAACTATATCCGCGGCCCTTCGGGCCACCCCTCCGAACCTAACCGGCAGGTATCGGCTCAACTGGCTTTGCATCCAACTCGCTTGTAAATGTTTGAAAAATGGTTCGCCTTAATTTTTGCAAGAATTATATGGAACAATGAACTATATCCGCGGCCCTTCGGGCCGCCCCTCCAAACCTAACCGGCAGGTATCGGCTCAACTCGCTTTTCATCCAACTCAACTCAACTGTTTATTCAACTCGCTTATAACTGTTTGAAAAATGGTTCGCCTTAATTTTTGCAAGAATTATATGGAACAATGAACTATATCCGCGGCCCTTCGGGCCGCCCCTCTGAACCTAACCGGCAGGTATCGGCTCAACTCGCTTTTCATCCAACTCGCTTATAATTGTTTGAAAAATGATTCGCCTTAATTTTTGCAAGAATTATATACATCCCAAAGTCCAATTTGGAGCGACAGCTGATGTACAAGCGGTGACGTCACACGCCGTCTTGTACCGATGTACACAGACTGAATATGCAGAATATGGCGTTCACGCGTTGTTCCATGCGTTCTTACGTGAGCAATTATTTAATTTTTTTCTCCGTAAATAGGTTCGACCGCCGTTTAAAATTATTTTTCTCGTGTTTATATAGTATCGAAGAATAGGAAAAGAAATATTTCACCGCATTTTGAGCATAATCCGGATCGAGCATAATTACCGGAAATTTATAGGACATGTGTTCAAACATAATGAATTTATTCTGCTCTGTTAAATTGCTCTGGAAGAATGTGGTACCAGGAAGTTCGGTCGAGAAGAAAATATATGTGAACAAAGTGCGTATGACGATGGGAGGTGTACGATATGACGTATTCAAAAAAATGTTGGAACAGTTGTTTCTGACCCTTAGAAGAAGAAGACGACGACAAAAACGAAGAAAATTCAGTAGAAAGTTAGTACGCGCGCGGGCGTATGTTAGCTGTAACCGCACATCTGTAGTAGAAAACACTTTTATTCCCGGTTCTAAGTATTATGTAATCGCCTGAATACAGTGTGATATGCAACCTTTACAACACTAAATGTGCACCACCCAAGACAGAAATTTGAGAAACCTAACCTCAATCTCACTTCTGAACGTCACCAATGTATTTCTTATGGGTGAAAAACGTTTCCAATGGTGTCCCCCCCTTGAGGTCGGAAATTTCAAACTCGTCGCAGCGGAAAACGGCTAACGCCATCGTATTCCGCAGGCCTCGTAATATACGTAACAAATTAAAAATCGTTAAAAAGTGAACGCGAAGTATTTTTAAAAAATGATTGAAAGTTAGTTATTTGACCTTCAAATCATGCAGAGACGACAACAGCATTGCTGTACGGTAATCGATCTGCATTATTTTATTCCTGACAATTTAAACGGTGTAAAAGCGTTATACGATTGTTTTCTTTAAACTTTTTTAATTAGTTTCTATTCTGCTTACCTTTATTTTCTCATATGTTATTAAAAAAAAGCAAATATCTAATCAAACGAAAATAACAAATCCAATAAAAATAATAATTGACGGTACAATATGTGCTTTGATTCGTGCTGCCATCTGCGGCGTAAATTTAAACTACTTTCTCCAATTTCAAATGAGTAAAATAAATAAGCAACTTTATGAAATTAATACATTAATAAATAATCTAATACAAATGAAAATAAAAAATGATATTATTATTTATCTAATATAAAAAGGGGGAATTATTTTTATTACGCATTTTATAATTTATAATATTAAACAGAAAATATTTTGTTCATTATGCTTTATAGCATACACCGAATATATAGTTTAGTATACGTTTTAATTATCTACTTATGTTTCTTATGATTTAGCAAAAATTGTACCCTTGATTTTATTTTTTTTGTATTTACTATATTTATTTGTTTTGATGACTTTTTAATTATTTATTATTTGGCGTACTTTTGAGTATTAATTTTTTTTTTTTTTTTTTTTACCTCCGCTCAACTTTAAGGACCAAGGCGTACCGCACGGCTTTTGTGTTAGTGTGACGGTGTATGGCTAGTACTACGCGCCACCAGCCGCTAGTTGCGGTATTCACAGCCAGATTTGAGTATTAAATACTTGGAATTATCTTTAAATACTGATTTTCTACTTATGCATATCATCGGGTTGACATCAAAATGACTGCCGGTCTTTCGGGTTGTTTTAATTCATTCTACCCTGATTTATGTATACATAAACACACCCGTGCGCGCTGGTGGGAAGAAAGATAGATGCATAGACAAATATGATTGATAATATAATTTATTGCTGAACTATGTATCATATGATTAAATAAATATTAAATTTATATTTAAATAACATTAATTACCGGTATAGATTAACTCTTTATTATATTGAACATATTTTTTATCATTCTAGTTCTTTAAATGGTTTGAACAATCAGCGAGGTGAAATTTAAATGATTTTGTTTCGTTTTGTGCTAAAATTATTAAATTTATGGTGTACGGTAATTGATTCAAACGTTAAGCGTAGTTCATTTTAAAGCAAAATAATGTTTCAATCACCATTAATTTGAGATCATATTCAGATCTTGCAAAAAATGAAGTAAAAGTTTCATTTAAAATTTTTTGAAAAATGTATATAATATGGTCACATGCAAAATATATGAAAAATATTTATATAAACATATATAGTTATTAATAATAAAAACTTATAATAAGAATATATTTTTTTATTTTGTAAATTACAAATGTTTCGATAGTAATATAAGTATCATCATCAAATATAATTAACAAATTCAAAATCTTTAAAACACTTGTGCAAAACAGCTGTTTCATATGTAGACTAAATTTAATGTTTGTATGTGTATATAAAATGTATTATATAATTAATTGTAAAATATAAATGTATAAAATATATTATAAACATTATTCAGTTTATTAAAATACATTTCCAAGCGTCCAAAAATGACCTTATGGGAAAATTTAGAAATATTTAAACATAAAACAAATAATAAATTAATACCAGAACAAATTCAGATTAATACAAAAAATGATAATATTTTCAAAATTACTAATTTAATAAAATAATAAATATATATTATATTTTGCAATTTATTATATAACATATTTTATACACATATAAAAACATTTTTAGTCTACTTAAAAAACAGCTGTTTTGAACAATTGACTTAAAAATTTTGAATGTATTAATTATATCTGATGATAGTTATATTACTATCGAAACATTTGTAATTTACAAAATAAAAAAATATATTCTCATTACAAGTTTTTGTTACTATTAACAATAATGTAAATAGAAGAAAATTTCGAGCATATATCAATATAAACATAACTTATATAGATACTACTAAATATATAATAATTGTCTAACCTTTTAAAAAAATTAATAATAATTTTCATAATACAAAATTCCATTTAAAAAACTATAGCTACGAAGAAATAATTATTAACAAGTATTAAAATAATTTAATAAATACAAATAAAAATAAAAGTTAAAAATATTCACTTACCTTTGATACTCCGGTGATCAGAACGCGTGCGCGTATATTTTGTGTGGTAACTTCCGATTTTTTCTTACAGTAATAATAATATTGTATTTCCTAATAAATATCAAAGTTTTTTATTATGAACAGGTCCGTTAACGGATCTGCATTAGTGCATCACCTAGCGGGTGTTTTTAGTACTTCTTGCAGATGGGATACCTTGTGAGTTGATATCAACGGCATAAATTTAAACTACTACGTTCTCCAATTACAAATTTATTAAATATTCAACTGAAATAATTTAATAAATTAATACATTATCTAACATAAATGTAATATTATCATTATAAATAGGGGTATTATATTTTATATTATTATGTGTATTATATTTTATACGATTTATAGTATTTACTATAAATTATAGTACTTATACCTAATTTTTCTAATTATATTACTTATCTAATAAAATAAATAAACAAACAATGTAAATAAATAATTAAATTATGAAATTTAATTGATTGCCATTACACATTTAACACATTTAATTGGTGATCAAACTGATGTTTTTTTATTTTGAAATGTGTACAGTGACTAATATTAAAACATTTAAGCCAGATTTTATAAATCATATTTATAAGTTACGACTAGGGCTAGGATTTTTTTTTTCTGCAAGTACGTATTGTTACTTAATTAATGAGATAGAATATAAATAAACTGAATAAAATAAAGCATGATCAAGAATATTTTTTTAAAATCAAATTCAATATTGTGTTTTTGATGTTTTATTAGTTAATAGTGTTTCATATTTGTACAACAACAAATAATATTGTGATCGTATTAGCTAGCTTTGTATCTCCTCATGAGCATAGTAGTCTTTATATGTATTTTATTATAAGTAATTGAAATTCACAATGAACATAAGTAGAATCATACCACCGGTTGGTTTATTTTCAGTACAAATACATATACAAACAAATGTAACAAATATATTTTCCACTGTAACAATATGATTTACAATACAACAATATGATATTTAGTTGAAAAGTAGAAAGTGATAATTATTATACATTTATATTATGTTATATTATCATTAATATGTGCAGTATATTAATTCAATTTTTTACAAATTATAAAATAGCTAAATAACTAAATTGAATTTTCATCATCATCATCATCAACAAGATTAAACCAAGGATAGTTTGTTCTGGTCTCAAACAGTCAAAGAATCTAGAGCTGGCCGCTCCAGCGCTTCCTCAGACATCCCACACCCAGTAGCATACTTAGACCAGTGGTGGCCCAGGACGGATTTCTTTCTGATGCCCCCCCTTCATAAGATGGGTGTGATCCAATGTATCTTTAAGTAATACATAGCAAAAACACTTTACTGTTCTATATTTATTGTATAATTTCTGTATTGATACATCTAGTTAAGAAACTTTATAAGAAGCTGTAGTGATGTTTGAAATAAAAATACACTTTAAAATGGTAAAACAAAGTTTAAAGAAATAATAGAAGTAGTATTATTTTTATAGACTGCATGAAATCTATTATAATACTTTACAATATACAATGAACTTATATACTGCAAACCAAATTTATCATTACTGCAAACAATACTTGGCAATTTGTGTTTCAAGTCAGTTAGCAGTGTCAGTGCAAATAAGGTGAACTTTCTAACATGACCATTTTCTAGTTTTGGCCTCGGAAAATTCGAACAACTAACCTGATTTCTGCACCCCCAATTATCCACTGTTCAGTAAAAATTCTGATGAGAGATTTTAAATAAATTTTTGGTGTCCTGAAATGTTAAACATTGTTCACTGGTGTAATCTCCATTAGCCTAGATGTTATCAGCCGGTACTTCACTCTGCCGTTTACGTTTTCATTCCGAGGCAGGCACGGCCTTCTTGAGCCGCTGCTGCTGCCACTGCCATTGCCGACCTTCCTGTTCGTGGTTCAATTTGCGACTTCTGACTGTATAGTGAGCATTGACGCCAGATGCAACTGACTCTACGTTTTTAGTATGAATATATTTCTAATTGTAAACTTACCTTTATAAGTTTTTTTGTTTTTAATATCTGTAAACACTTTATGAGATATGGGTATACATTTTTTAAATGGAATCTGCAAAGACTCTGGATGCAGATATCCACAATTAAAACCAAGGTGATGGCTTTTTGTGAACTGATCCCGTACGGGGAAAAATTGTTATAGACGGTACTGTCCTGGAACAAGTTAGCAGTTTTGAATACCTGGGCTACAGTGTATCCTATAATCCAAGTAACGACATGGTGAACAAGTTGCATAAATTCAATCTTATGTGCGGGAATATCAGGCGAACCCTTAAGTCAGCAAGTAAAGGAACATGCCTAAAATTCTACAAGGTGATGGCCCTTCCCACACTTCTTTATGGATCTGAGAATTGGACTTTAACGAAAGGCCAGGCCAGTTGCATTTCTTGGTTTAAACATTGAGGATGATGACTTTATGAGATAGGGTTGTAAGGTAAATTTCAAAATAATATGAAAAATCTTTGGAATTGATCGATTAAATTCTGAACCTCTATTAGTGTTGCGTTCAGGACGTGACAATAAAACATCTGCAAATAAATTTAAAAATTTACGAAAAAACAACTTTCAAAATCTGGAGGCCCCCTACTAAGTGGGCCGGGGGGCCACCCCCTCCGCCCACCCTTAGACCGCTACTGCCCACACCTCTCCGCCCCCTCAGCTTGTAGTTGTTTGGTGGGGATGCGGCAGTCATCCATTCGGCAAAGATGTTCCCACCAATTCAGCCGATACTGGGCAATCTTGTCGAGTATACTCATAATATTCAGTTCCTGCTGTATATCTGTGTTTCTTCTATCATAATGGAGAGTATACCCTGCATTGTGCATGAGAAATCTCATTTCAGCCCCTTAGATATGACTGGCCTAGCCTTTCATTTAAGTCCAATTCTCAGACCCATAAAGAAGTGTGGGAAGAGCCATCACCTTATAGAATTTTAGCTGTGTTTCTTTACTTGCTGACTTAAGAGTTTGCCTGATGGTTCCGCACATAAGGTTAAACTTATGCAACTTATTCACAACATCGTTGCTTGTATTATAAGACACACTGTAACCAAGGTATTCAAAATGCCTGACTTGTTCCAGGGCAGTACAATCTATAACAATTTTGCCTGTACAGGATAAGTTCCGTTAAAAGCAACTGGTCTTAAGTGTGGATGTTTGTAATCCAGAGTCCTTGCAGATTCAATTTAAAAAAAGGTATACCCATCTGCAACCTGTTTTCTGAGTTTGACAGAATAGCCTGATCGTCCGCAAACAACAAAGTGTCAATCATGTTGTTTGACAGAGTGGGAAATCATAAAGTGCTCCGGAAGACACTTCTGCCAGTTTTGTGTGAAATCGTCAATATATAAATTAAAAAGAGGTGATAATAGACACCCTTGCCGTACTCTGCAATTGATCAGGTCAACTCTAGGAGCTTTTCTCAGTTTTCCTGCTTCAATTAAGATTTTATTGTCCACATAAAGACTCTGTATAGCTCGAAGTAGTTATTAGCTGTTTTGGGTCCCTCTCCTTGCCATTATTGCCCAAATAGTGCTCCGATTCACCGTTTCAAACACCTTCTCGAAGTCAACGAAAGCTATGTATGTGGGCAGCTGATACTCTCTACGCTTTTCAATGAGCTGGGCTATTGTAAATATGAAATATTTACAATACATATTACAGTTACTAAATTGAATTTTGAAACATAAAAAACTTCCTGCCAAATACTATATGTAAACCAGAAATAAACTCACGGATTAACTAAAAAACATACAGTGTAAACAAACATACAAAATTATAATTTTTTAACATTTCCAAATGAACCCAAACATTCTAATTGATGATAGTATAAATTATACGTTAGACCAGTCATAGGCAACCTTTGAATTTATGGGGGCGCATATATAACTAACGACCAGTTCGATGAGCACACCCCGCCCCATCAATGGAAAATAGAAAGGTGCAGAGTTCAATAGCCGGATGTTACAGACATTAACTGTCATTTTATAATGCCCTTGCGCTTATATTTAGTGACATAGAACATGGATTCAAAAAAATCTTTGCAGTATTTTTCATATAAATTTTTGGAAATTTTTCACATTAGGAGTAGGTCTAATCTGTCATCAGGACGCTGGCAGGGATAAAGTGGTGGGGAGAAAGGTGTTTACAGACACTGAGCAATAAGCTCAACAATTGTTTTTGGGGAAGACATTCGGTAAATGGCTTGTATTATTTTGTAATACAATACTTCACAGCAGGTACAATGAGTGTGCATTCCTTCGTTCGAAAGAAATGAAAATTACAAATTGCTTCGTGGGCGCATCAAACCTTATCGACGGGCGTACTTTTACCCATGGGCGCAGGGTTGCCGACTGCTGTGTTAAACATTAAAGAATAGTTCAATGTTTCATGTTTCCCCCTTTCAAAACTGTCCCTGATCCTTGTAATAATAACTAAACATTTAGAATATGCTCACATTATTTAAAAATTATGATTTGCTTAAAGTACACATATTTGAGGCAGTGGGAAAATTTTGCATAGCCTATGGGGTGAAGAGGTTTGATTGACCTGGTAACACAGGCCTTTCATCTATTTCGTTACACACTGAATCAGCTTACTGTGCTAGGAGTGCAAGGTGTACAGAAGTGAGCCGGGTAACGTAGTGCCATCCATGTATATGAAGATGCCACTTCAAAAATCTTGGGCTACAATCTAGCTACAGTGGTTGTAATAGTGTTCAAAAAGACAACTCTTCCCCATTCTCTGTCCTATGCTACACGTATCCATGTTGTTCCATGTTACCAATTTTTTTATTTGTGATAAAATAATCTGTTACTGACCCAAGTCCTCTAAAGTTCCATGAAAATTTGTGAATTTCCTTGTGCAGAAAGAATGAATCCTCTTGCGGAAAGCACTGAAGCTCACAAAATCTCTAAGTATGTTTCCATTTTGATTCAGCAAAGTCTCTCCATTTATTCCTATTAATCCCTGAATTGGCTCTTTTCATATTCTGGCATTCAAATCCCCTCCTATCACAATATAATTATTTCTGTTGGCAGAATTTATTACTCGCTGTAGATCTTTATATAATGCTGCTCTTTTCTATCCTCCTCTGGAGCATATACTGCAATAAGGGTTAAATTTCCTCTTTGTATTTTGAGTCTGCATCTTACAGTGTGCTCATTAATCCAGATGTATGATATTATTCTATTCCTCCATCTCCATGGATTAGAATAGCAACCCCTGCTGCAGCTCTCCTGTCTCTTGGTATACCACTGTAAAAGTCCCAAGTCACATCTACTCATCTCTTTCTTTTTTGTTTCTGATGTCATAACCAAGTCCAACTTGGCACCCCCTATTTCCTGTAACAACCCTAGCAGTTTGTTTGCCAGGCTTTGGACATTCCATATACCAATGTTTACATGTTCCATTATTCCAAATCGCTTGTCCTTTAATCATTTTGCCTTTGTTGTATCCATATTCTCCATCTAGCTGTTTCTATTGAGTGTGCTAGTAAGCAAAATCTCCCGCGTTACGAGCACTGTGCAGGGAAAGGTCGGTGATGCGGCTGCCATCTCACTGCTTCTGACCACACAGGATTTGCGTAAGGTTTTCTCCCCTAGATCAGTTGGTTTACGCTGACCTCTGGAGTCCCATTCACCCTCTAATGACGATGAAAGGATTTGTGAGGATAGGTAGGGACCTTGGGTAGATAGATGGGTCGTTGTGGGACACGCTTCGTCTGGCTCCTCGGTTGAGACCTATCCAGCAAGGGAGGCCCTACCAGTAGCTATGCTACCACCGGCATAGCTCCCAACCTCATCAGAGCATGCAAACCTCCTCGCCCGCACAGACAGTGCTACGATAAGGCGTTGTCCCCTGAAGAGGAAAATGAGGTCATAAGAGAAGAATTACATGCTTTTAACTTGAATGAAAGATTATAAACAATTGTGGAAAGAGCACTTAGAAATAATGAGAGATTCAAGACTGGCCAAACAAGTCTGGAAATATAAACCTACAGGACACAGGTATGTGGCCAGACCCAGGAAGAGATGCCTGGAAGATATCTGAAGGTGGAACAGCCAGCACCTTCCCTATGCCATGATGTGAATATAATGATGATTATACTACATAAATTTCATAACAATTACATCAGTTGTTAGAGATGATTTAAAGATGACTCCCAAAAGAATGATGATATTAAGATGCATCCAGTACTTTTCATGTCACTGATTTCTTCTTTAAAATGCAGGAAGGATTTGGTTCCTTAGTGGACAGGCCATGGCATCTATATATATTGATTTTAAATGAACTTGGACTAAGCATAAATTTACATCTCCACCCTGAATATGCTGATAAATTTCATGAGTACAATATTTGGCATATTTAATGTTTTCTCTACTTTAATAGTCATACAATTTTACTTCCATATTCCTTAAGGAATGGAAGTATGGTGATGGCAAAAAAAATCGTGTTCGAGATTATTGCAGATTCTGATTGTACTACACTCAAAACATGAAAAAAAGTCGTTTTCCGAAAAGTGTCTGTGTGTGTGTGTGTGTCTGTCTGTGTGTCTGTGTGTCTGTCTGTCTGTCTATCTGTAGATTTTTTTTCTATGGCAAACGATAACTGCCGCAAATTCAAACAGAATCAAATAATTTTTTGCATGCCGCCCTGATTTGCAGAGTACTCGCGACCTATTGTTTTTGGTGAAGATCGGTTGAGGGAAAGGGGTAGTTTACCTGCAACGGTTTTTTTTTAGCAAGGTAATTTTGTTTGTTTGGCAAACGATAACAGCCGCAACTTCAAACAGAATCAAATAATGTTTCGCATACAGCCCTGAATTGTAGAGTTCTCAAGATCTATTGATTTTGGTGAAGATCGGTTAAGGGAAAGGGGTAGTTTACCTGTAACGTTTTATGTTTTAACAAGGGTATTTCCTATGGCAAACGATAACAGCCGCAAATTCAAACAGAATCAAAAGATTATTTGCATACAGCCCTAAATTGTAGAGTTCTCAAGACCTATTGTTTTTGGTGAAGTTCGGTTGAGGGAAAGGGGTAGTTTACCTGCAACGTTTTTTTAACAAGGGTATTTTCTATGGCAAACGATAACAGCCGCAAATTCAAACAGAATCAAATAATGTTTTGCATACAGCCCTGATTTGTAGAGTACTCAAGACCTATTGTTTTTGGTGAAGCTCGGTTAAGGGAAAGGGGTAGTTTACCTGTAACGTTTTATGTTTTAACAAGGGTATTTCCTATGGCAAACGATAACAGCCGCAAATTCAAACAGAATCAAAAGATTATTTGCATACAGCCCTAAATTGTAGAGTTCTCAAGACTTTTTGTTTTTGGTGAAGATCGGTTGAGGGAAAGGGGTAGTTTACCTGCAACGTTTTTTTAACAAGGGTATTTTCTATGGCAAACGATAACAGCCGCAAATTCAAACAGAATCAAATAATGTTTTGCATACAGCCCTGATTTGTAGAGTACTCAAGACCTATTGTTTTTGGTGAAGATCGGTTAAGGGGAAGGGGTAGTTTACCTGCAACGTTTTTTTATCAAGCGTATTTTCTATGGCAAACGATAACAGCCGCAAATTCAAACAGAATCAAATAATTTTTTGCATACATCCCTGAATTGTAGAGGTCTCAATGACTTTCGATTTTGGTGAAGATCGGTTAAGGGGAAGGGGTAGTTTACCTGCAACCTTTTACGTTTTAACAAGAGTAAAGTACTTGAAAATTTATTTAAACTTTTTGAAACAATGGTAATTGTTAAAAATACAATAATTTTGTTGCCAGGCAATAAAATTATAATTTTTTCATTTTAATGTAATATAATATTTTTCATTTAATACAGCAATAAAAAGGCAGGTAAGACAGCCTGGCTGTTTGGGTGAAAATGATTTTAAATATAAATCTTAGAATATGGAAGTCATGTATGGTTCTCCATACCGATATTTATGTATTACCGTTGCATTCATTGTTTGTTTTCAGAATATATTTTTTAATAACAAATAGTCATACAACTATTGTTCTGGAAATATTGTTATTTATTGCAGTAATTAAAGTAATGAAACTCATTATGTGTTTGACTTATGAGTTAATATTTTCTGTAAAAAAGTTAATTTTTGTTATGCATATGGTTTTTCTGGGTGGCTTGGATATTCAGGAAGTGGTAGTACCTTTTCAACCGTTCCAGCCCAGGCCCGAATTTCCCACTAGGCACGTGCCTAGGGACGGCAGGCTCAGGGGGGCGGCACGAGGTGAAAAATTGTTTGTTAAAATTTCATGTTTTCGGTTTTTTTATTACAGTATTGGTATTGAGCACTTGCATTATAGCCAAATTGAAGAAAATGGTTTTGAAATAACCTTTAATTATACCATTGAATAACACGGTATTGACACTGGGCCTATCAATAGCGGTGGTCGGAGCGGAGCACGGTCGTATACACAGGTCTGGACAATCCGTTTAAATTCTTGTCCGCTTTTTTTGCTGACTAAAATAGTTTGTTTCAATATCGCTTGGGCGACTCGATCTAGAAGTCAGTCCCTACTGCGCATGATCATATATTCAAAGCATAATAGAGAATGTTGTTTAAATGAAGGGAAGAACTTGATACATTTAATTTAGTTTTATATTAACTAAATTAAATGTATCAAATTCTTCCCTTCATTTAAACAACATTCTCTATTGCGCTTTTAATATATGATCATGCGCAGTGGGAAATTACTTCTAGATCGAGGCGCCCCAAGCGATATCAAAATCAAAACAAACTATTTTAGTCGGCAAATTCGCGGACAAAAATATATAACCCCCTCCAACGAAGTGTCCAGACCTGTATATACGTGGAGCGGAGCAAGCCAATGTAAAATTGAGCCATTTGTGTAATTTGGGATCTTATTCAATCACTCTTAAATTATTTGTTCTATTTTCCAATTTACATTACTTTCATTGATTTTACTATTTTTGATGATAAAACCAAACCATGTAGGTCTATAAATAAAACTATAAAAAGAAAATAGGCCTACGTATATTACTTGTTATAAAACTGATCTATGTGTTATTAAAGTGTACACGTAAATAAATAGGAATAAAAGTTAAAAAAATGTAGTATTTTTCACAATTACATCACATTTCCCTTTTAGATTCAAGATAAAATGAGATATTTGCAATAGAGATAGTTGAAATGACTATTTTCAGCAACTTTTTTTCAGCAGTCAAGGAGAATTGAATATATAGAAGTTTCTTGTTGGGGGGGGGGGGCTAACAATAGTGCCTAGGGGCGGCAGGACACCTAAATCTGGGCCTGTTCCAGCCACACCTTCAGGTGGGTTCGGCAGACTGGTCCACGCCTGGCATCAACTCTCACTTGTTAGCTGTGGAGAGCTAACGCCTACCACTGGGTGTTGCTTCACCTACAGGACGAGGACTATGGACTGCAACTAACGGTACATGGAATATACATAGAACTAACTACAAGAAAAGGATCTGAAAAGAATACAGATCGATCTCTCAACATGTGAGTACATTTTTTTATCATAAACAAAAATTATTTTTAATATTTACGTTATCATTGTGATATATTCAAACATTAGCATACACTCACAATTCTAAATGTGTTTCTTCTTCTTCTTATTATTATTATTATTATTATTATTTTTAATGATGGAGCAAGGAACAATTTAAATGAAGGGTACAAAAACTTCATAAATTCCTTTATTAAGTACAGTGTTTACAAAATAAGTAGTGTAAAAAGTTCAAACAATTACCTCTAGATGGCATCAGAAATCACTTTTCGGAACTAGATGCTGCATTCCAGTTGCAAATTATTGGGCGATTTTATTATTTAAAACATTCGAGATACAAAAAATACAGGTACTTAACGTTATTCGTTTAATTTATTGTTTCTTCTAAGTAACCATAGTCTTATTCATTGAAAATGTAAATCAACTGATATGTAAATGTTGATAATAATCATGTCCCATATGACACATACAGTGTGTGTGTGTGTGTGTGTGTGTGTGTGTGTGTGTGTGTGTGTGTGTGAGAGAGAGAGAGAGAGAGAGACTATTACTAAAATCTGACTGTATACACATCAGGAAGGTCATTTTCAGTAGTACATGATTATAAACTTGTCAACCAATATACAGTACTTGCCTCAGTAAATGTTTACTAAAATTAATTGATCATAAGTAATTCGACATCACTAGAGTACAATTAGAAATACTATGTCTACATAGTTACCAGTAATAATCCAACTTATAAACCTCCTCGAGAAAGCCCATACATATTATTATCAGTATTATCATTGTTGTTGTTGTTGTTTTGTTACATTATTTTGATTGTCCACTTCTTCATTATTTGATTTTGTTTATTTTATTTGATTATCTTCTTCTTAACCATTTCATGGATTAGGCAATTCGTTTTAGTCTACGTCCATATCTCTAACCTCAGTTTTAACAATTTTAACATATTTTTAACAAAACTTTAACAATTTTGTGTTGTTTGTTCAATCCACTCCATAAGCTATTTCCAGTTTACGACATATTGCTTAAGTCTGTCAATAATGAAAAGCTGTAATTTTAATTTTAGTAGTAGTAGTAGTAGTAGTAGTAGTAGTAGTAGTAGTAGTAGTAGTAGTAGTAGTAGTAGTGGTAGTAGTAGCAGTTTATTTCCAGGAACTTTTAAAATTTGTACTAGGTTGGCCTAGCAAAACTTATAACAAGGCCTTTTAATTACCCTTGACTTCTTGTCTCTCTATTGCAAAACGACTTGTTATTGGACCATTTTTCTTAATAAATTTTATATTTATATTATTCAGTTATTTAGTGAGACTGTGCTATCTTACCAGTACATTTTCTAACTACATGGTACTTATTTCTATGTACCTTGCATCAGGGGGGATCAAAGGGGACAGCTGTACCGGGCCCTGAGCTCAAGGGGGCCCCGACAGGGTCTCCATTTTTTGTGTAAAACAATTTTTAAGAATAAATAATTTTAGTTTGGTTATGATTTAGAAAAATAACAAAATATTTCTAATTAACCGCAGCAGGACCAATATTAAATTTGAACCTCTTCAATTTAATAGCTATGAGGGCATATTATTGTTTTCCCGTCTCATAGCTTTCTTCCCCATCCACTACCAGTGTTGTTTAATTCGGATGACAAAATGGCGAATTCGATAGTCGCTAGTACATTTTCGCAACAGCAGCTATATTCAGATCATTACTAAAACTATTGTGACTGTCAGTTTGCATGACATGTAGTCCAAGCACAAAATTGGAGTGAAAAAAGTATTAAAGCAATGAAAAAAAAAAAAAAAAAAGAATTTCAGTATGTAACTTATTAGTCTTAATGCTCTTCCAAGCATTATCGAAGCACTGGATGACTTGATAGAGAAGAGATCTAAAATACTTACCCATGCAGCTTTTTCTGAAGCTGTTGGTCTGAGAGACTACTTTTTGTCTTTCAAATCAATCCTTATGAGTGCTGTGTGGATAAAGGTCCTCGAGAGTTTCGATGAAAAGAACTTGGTTCTGCAGTCCAGAAGTGTCACGCTAGACATTGCGGTTGCAAATATTTTAGAGCTACAGCAAGAAATTGAAAACTTAAGGTATAACTGGCCAACAATTTTGTCTGAAGCAAAACTTGTGGCAGGTAACTTTGTAATTGCCCCAGAGTTAAAGCAATGAAGAAATAAAAGAAAACACAATGAAGATATTCCTTTAGAACCAGAGGAAAACTTTAAAATTCATGTATTTTATGTCATATTAGACTCTCTTACTTTCAGCTTGCCTGTTATATTGTAGGCTGCTAAATTGGACCGATTTGTTTGTCAATATGTTATTTCTTCCTTCTGATAATTTTCTGATTACATGTTCTAGAGCTAGATTAAACAAGTTCGGGGCCAGCCCATCTCCTTATTTTAACCCTCGATTGATTACAGATCCTTCTGTCATGTTTCCTTGTATTCGTACTTGAACTTCTGTATTACCCATTGTCAAGTTTAGCATCCCTACCAGTTTCACTGGTATGTCGTATTTGTATAAAATATTAGATAGTTTATCCCTGTCTATCGAATCGTAGGCTTGTCTAAAATCAACAAAAATATTATAGACATCTATATCTTGTTCCCATGCTTCATTCAGAACTTGTCTGACTGTATATATTTGATCTGTACTCAATCATCGTAGGTACAGTGGAAACAAAATAAGTACAAGACACCAATTAAGTCACTAATTACCAGCTTTAATTTCTACAGTTAACAGTTTGTAATTAACAACACAGTCTCTACAACAAATCAAATAAAAATTGTTCACATGCAATAAAGTGTCCACTAAAATTAAACACAATTGTATTACAATTACCGTCCGATTATAACACACAACACTTAACTAATAACCTCTTGAGCGCGCACAGTAATTTTGCCCAACAATAACTCTCGAACCGCGCTGTCAATATTCGCACTAATACTGACTTTAAACCCGCTGCCGCCATGTATTTATACCCACGCTCACAGACGAGAACCTTCCTAATTGCCCTAATTGCGGCTTAGCGGTCGTGTGAACTACGTAATTAACTGCGGCCTTGACACAGTCCGTGTGGCTGGCGCCTTCAAGAAACCTCTCGAAAATGCCTCGACAAGCATGTATGCCACACGCGTTACATTGAGATTCTTCTGGCACATTCGACAAACACGTAGATTGTTCTGTGATGCTGTAACAATACTTACATCACAAGAAATGCAGGACTTGGCTCACAAATTATCAGTCATCCAATTTGCACTTTCCTGCAATTTTATCACTATGTGCTCAGTAGTACTTTTGCAGTATTGTCCTTTCCATAAGTCTTGTATTCCATAAGTCCTGCACATTTCTAAAAGATTCTCCATTCTTTATTTTAATATGGAAAAGAATTGATAAAGATTTATAGATTAACACAATGTCGCCTCATTTGGTGGCTTCTTGGGTTTGTGAATGAGTATGCCTTTGGCCACCTTTCATTGTGCAAGAAAGTATTTCGTTCATCACTTGATACAGAGGCCTATTCTGACTCTTCCGGGTGGTGTCAGTCGTGATCCCCAAACTTGTGTGTTTCCCATTGAAACCTCCATCTCCTAGGAATTTGTTCACAAGATTGTTAAAGTAATCAACAAATAATTTTTAGTTGGCAGATAATTTGGTTGGTGGCCAATGGGCTGCTGTACTACTACTTCTGTACTTATTGCTCAAAAGTTGGCTTTCTCTAACTATGATGATTTATGCCATGGCATACTAGAATTGACACTGCTGCTCGGTTTTTTTTTCTTTCTGTGTCCGGATGAGGAGCATTATAAAATGAGAAATGTGGAATTTGAAGCTAGACTTAGAAGTCAGGTGTGACTCAGAGATTAACATAATTTTCAATTTTGCTCAAAGTTTGAAATAATTACACTTCATATTATCATCTTACTGGTTCCTGTACTTCTTAAATAGTAAACAATATATTTCTAACTACAAATAAATTGTTTCTTAATATAATATATTCTTAATGATACAGACATTTTTGGGGGAACATATTTAGAATACGTACAAAATAGTTTCATACTTGAAACAAAAATACTTAATTTTGCTGTGATGAATCATTTGTAAACTGGAAAAGAACTTGCTACAATTTATTTTAATAACAGATTTACATTTTTATGTATTTAAAAGGTTCTTACAGGAAAAACTTTGTAATTCACATGTATCTTAGTGCTTTGCTTTGTGATCAGTGTACATTTGACCTTTAGATTTTTGCTAATTCTGTTTGTAACATATCCTGAAGGTGACATCACAAATAGTCAAGGCATGTAAAAACACATAACCACCACACAAATAAGCAAATAAATCTGTGTGTGTGTGTGTGTGTGTGTGTGTGTGTGTGTGTGTGTGTGTGTGTGTGTAGGCTTCTGTGTTCAGACATTTTGGGAGTTCTTGTTCTTATTCTTCCAGTTTTTTCTTCTGATTAATCATTTAATATTTTCTTTGACATCTTCAGGGAAGCTTTTTTTATGAAACTATGTCACAATCCAGTATCATGGATAAACCAACAGCTTGATCGAAGTACAGTCAAAACAATAATGATTTAAGGAAGTGCGTTTTGGTCAATTTGCAGGAAAACCACAAGAAATTGGAAATGACACAACCTGTAAGTATATGACAGGTGACATGGCCCCACCTTAAAAAAAAAAAAACAACAAATTCAGAGGAAAACTTCAGAGAAGATGATGTTGAAATACTGAGCAGATGAAAAAGAAATTATGTAGCCTATTCAAATCTTGTAGAACAAACAGTCCAATACATGTGTATGTATAATTGCAAAAAAAATTGGGACTCTTTAGTACAATACGAGGCGTTGGTTTGGACTTGCTTCATAAATGTGGTTTATTTACAAAATATTATATTTCAGCATCTTCTTCTTCTGCTTCTTCTCCTCTTCAAGGATTAGATTATATAAACCTGTTCTGGCAGCCATCTCATCCTCAGATGACTCATGTCTCTTCTACCAATGGCTTTATAGTTCAGTGCTGCTTTCGGCAATCAAACCTCTGTCATCCTTTGCAGATGATCCCACCATTGTCTTCTGTGAATTACAATAATTTCGTTTACGTCCTTTACTTCAAGTTCTGCTCTGATATCTTCATTTCTTATTATATTGTGCCATGTATAATTTAAACTATTTCGAAGAAACTGCATTTCAGCACTCTGAATCATGCCGCTTTCCTTTTCTGACATGACTCACATCTCGCTTGCGTAAATCAACATGGGTATTGCAATTGTCTTATAAAATTTAATCCTTGTGCTGTATCTTGTTTTATTTTTAAGATTTCTATGAATTGTATCACAAATATTCCTAAATTTATTTATCTTCTCTCTTATATCATATTCAGATTCATAGCTTGCTGAACAGCCAAGATATTTGAAATGGCTCACTTCTTCTAAAGTGCTGTTGTTTATAACTACCTTAGTCCTCAGTGGATACTTACCTTTAAAGGCCATGGTTTTGGTCTTTCTTACTGAAATTTGTAATGGTACAAATTGATGAGGGTCTATAATTTGAAGCTTTTCATTTTTTATTTAACAAGAGTATATTTTTGGTCACTGACTATAGTTCCGTGACTGGCACAGCATGTTACAAAAATGCAAGTTCTCAGAAAGGGTGCGTATTCCTGCGTATGAGCGCACGTGTGGGCCGACGTTCACACGTAAAAGTCACGTCTAAAAATTCCTTCTCGCCAGGTACGAGATGAGGGAAAAGCCACGAGATGAGCTCAGCCAATCCGAGGCAAGTTGACACACCACAAGGGACGCTTGGCCATTTTGAAAACGGCAGTCGACAAAAGCCCTCAGACCGCGCGGTCAGGAAATTCGTGCTCGTGAACAAACTATTAAGTCGGCCGACTAGTAATAAGTGAGTTGACTAGTAATGAGTGAATTAATAAAACAACAACCAAAGTGTGAAGGAAAGTAGTACTTCATAAGTTTAAGTTTAGAAACAGTTTTCCATAAATATTTCGGACAGAAAAGTGTATATACAGCAGTGATACAACGCCGGAGCGACAGCCAAAGAGGATGAGTACCTTTTGAAACTTTTTATATGTTGACAAAATTTTAACCTATTATCCAGTTGTTTAAATTTTGATAAAATAAAATAAAAACCGCTATTAATAAAAGGGTAATCTAAAGAAATAATGTGTGAGTGAGTGAGAGTTAAATAAAGAGAATGAGCACTGGTTTACGTTAAGTAAATTTAAGGTGTACTGTATTTAATCTGTATTTCAAGATTTGGTTTTCTTTTTAATATGTTTAGTTGATAACATCCTATAATTGACCATCACAGTATGTCGTAATGTAATTATATAGAAATACGTAGAAAAAGGAGTGAATGTCATGTTAAAGAAATAAAATAATATTTTATATTAACTTTATGAATATGTATGTGTTTATTTGTATTTACCTATTACTCTCTGCCAAGTACACTGAACGATATCCTGGTTAACCTTGCAATACGTAAAGTCAAGTATTACATAATAAATACAATACAGTTTCAGTTGGAGTCCGAACTAAAGAACAAATTTAAATATTTAATTACTGAACATACTTCAGTCGACGCCCGAACAGGGGCCAATTTAATTATAAAATAACCCAAATACTTCAAATTGTCAGTGAGTACTCTTTTGCCACTTCTTGTAATTGAAATATAGCTCTTTGTAAATCATCCTTATTATCTTGAATAGGGACTATGTCATCCACATGTAGCAGGGGACCCATACAAATTGATTTGTTAAACTGTATTCCCAAAGTCATTTTACTTTATGATTTTCTAATTTAAATTCCAAGTAGTATATTCTGATTAATATTTTCTTTTCGTTCACTCTGGATTTCCATGCTGTCAACATGTCATTGTATTTCAGCATTTTCTCCTTTAATATACTTCCCTTCCCTTTTTACACAATGTTCCAGTTGAATTTGCTATTGTTAGAAACAGAGCTGCAGTATTTATATAATAGGCCTATTATATAATGTTTACAAATGCAGTTCATCATCTGTATGCTCCTTTAGTAGGTCTGTCATTTTTGCTTCTACTTCTTCCATGGATTATAAGTGGATCCCTTCCAGGCTACTCTTGATCAGATGGAATAGAAAAAAGTTTTGTCACATGCCATGACTCTTTCAAGAAAGTTTGGCTGCTTTTAAAGTTTTTCCAAAATGCCAGAACACACATTCTTTTGAAGCTCCTTTCGTTCAAATGTTAGCATTTTTGGAACAATTTGAGCACAGACTTTACTAATTTTTAAATTTTCATGTAGTATTTGCCTGTTGTTTTTGAATATTCATCATTTCAGTGATCATCCTCATACTCAGGTGATATCAGGCGTAGATCCATGGGGGAAATGAGGGAAATTCCCCTCCCAATGGTCACATCAGATGAAATTTTTTGTCTGTAGAAATGACTGAAGAATGGTTTTGTTTAACATTCATGTTCGTGTTGGTATCCAAGTCACTTTTATAATCATAGTAAATTATTACCTTGTATTCGGTCCGTGTTTTGGAATTTAAATACCATTTTTGCCTGGCCGGGCTCTAGTTTAACATTCATGTTCGTGTTCAGTTTAACATTCATGAGTAGCAGACAGTACCTGAACGGGTGCGCACCCAACAACAAGTGCACATAATATGCCAATAATCTGCAATTTTATTTTTGACAAACACGTTTCTTGTGTGATGTGTGTGTTTCAAAGTTTTTAAATTTTAACGTCTGATGATGAGGCATATCCCTTGAAACGCGTAACGTTTAACTTTTGACGTAAACCAAATTGAGAAGTCACACGGCGGACCGAATACAAGGTAATAATTTACTATAACGGTTTTGTGATTGTGAATATGATACAAACTTCATATCACATTATGTGGTTCACAGTTATTCTCTGAAATTACTTTAAATTGTAATTGTATCTCACCACCATGTTAGTTTTTGTTTGATGCATAACTTAAATGAGTAATGTGTATTTTAAGCTGTAAGTACATATTATTGAAAGAACAATGAACTGACAAATGCCGATGTGGTTTTATATTGTATGTTAATAAATTTACTGTGTTGATAATAACACACTATATTTTATCTTCTCTCATTCCTATCATTTATACTTTAGACCATTAAAGAATGGCCCAACTCGTCATATCCCTCCCCAAGTCAACTCTTCACCCTCTCCCCTCCAAATTGATTGCTGGATCTACCCCTGTATGATGTCGTTTCATACAATTTCACTTATTTTTTGTACATTTCCATCAGTTCTTAACAATGTTGGACAACCTGGACGTTTATTATTGTCTATTGTCTACATCTTCCCAACATTCACTAAATCATTTATTCCACTTAAAAACTTAGGTACATACATATTCTTAAACCGTTCCTTTAGCCAGGGGTGCCCATGGGGGGGGGGTCATGACGCAGAGTGCGTCACTGAAATTTTGACAAAAAACTTTTGGTTGACAAAAAACTTTTTGGGGTTGACAAAAAACTTTTGAAAAGTATGAAAAATTATAACTACATTGCAAAGCTGAATTAAAATAATAAAAACAGGCTCAGGTCTGCAATGGGAGACGCATGGTTTTCGAACCTTATGGTTCTAGCTTCAGAGAAAGACTTGTTAGCGTCGATTACTAATGAAGAAATACTTTATGCCTTTTCTTTATCTTCATCCCAGAGGAAGACGTTACTGTACTGAATATAAGCCAAACCAATTAGGACATCATCAAACAAGTTTTTTTTTCAATTTTATTTTCTTTACAATACACTTTGTTGATATTTTGTACCTTTGCTTTGCCTTTGCTTTCAAATCTTTCATTAGATTTGTTATTTCTTTATTTGTTTAATTTAAATGAGACTTTATTTGCAAACTACTATTTTGGCTTTGAATATTTTCAATAAATTGTAGTTGTTTTGATTGTTAATCATCTTTTTTCACAGCACTAAACTATATAGAAAATTGAAACTTTCAACTTGTGAAACTTACTTGTCTTTTCTTCTCGTACGCGTTTCGGCGTGATGTGTGTGGAGGAAGGGGATTGGCGCGAGGATCCAAATTATTGTTTGTATACATATAAATGTATACATCACACACAACCCCCACTATACCTTTCAAAATAAAAACCGTTACAAGTTAATGGCAGTCTGTCTCAAAGCTGACAAAGGCGAACACCACGCCGAAACGCGTACGAGAAGAAAAGACAAGTAAGTTTCACAAGTTGAAAGTTTCAATTTTCTATATAATATAGTTCAATAAATTGTTTATTACAATGACATTTTCTTTTAATTTTAAATACCTTTCATTTTGCATTCATCAATTTTGGGGGGGGGAGTCATCAAGCTCAGGGGGTTGGCACCCCTGCTTTAGCAACCAAAAATAAAAAAATTTGCAACACTACTGACCCTCAGCCCATGGCAATTACAGATAGAGTCATCCAATGTGGAACGGCTCAAGGACAATGACCTGTCCTCTCCGATCACTGACGTGTGCTCTATACAAAGCACACAAACATAGTCTGGTTATTTAGTAACCATGCCTCGTGTATACAGGTCAGTTCTTACATGTGGTTGTTAATTTTGGGACAAAAACAAGTAAGCCCTTGAAATGAATTATTTGTACAGAGTAAAGGAGGTCATGATGACCTGTATATGAAGTGTACACTTAAAGAAAGATTTAGTAACAAAACCAATACTGGAGTACATTCGAGAAAGGCTGCTCAGCTGACAGTCATAGCCACAGTCACATGAGAAGAATGAGGGACAAAATGCCTATAAAAATATATATGGGAGACCAAAGGAATACAACATGATTAGGAGAGGATTGGAATTGTGTGATATTAAGTTTAATAACAAGTAAAGAAAAAACGATCTCTTTCAATTTTCTAAACATATAGTCTGTTTCTAAACATAAACACTACTAAAACAGTATATCTGAAAATAGGAGAGATGCAAGAAGCAAATCTGCAAATTCATAGAATCGGAAATTGTAGTGAATTCAAATATCTGGGAAGCATTATTTCAGAAGATGATTAATGATTATTTTATGTCAAAAAAAGAGATTAACATATTTTGTCAACTTTTTTTGACCCTCTGGGGTGGGGGAGTCCTGTCCCATTCTTCCCTCCCCCCATAAATACGCCCCTGACTTGAAACAATGTTTGATCTCACATGTTTCAAACTATGAATAGCTTTTAGTTTGTAAATACAATCACATTATATTTTAACAAATATAACAGAGTCCATAAATAGAGCACTACAACATGTTCTTGGTGTCTTTAATTATTACTTGAACAATGACAGAAGAATATTGCATTTATACAGGCACATCCTGAGCAATAGTTGAGCAAGGGGTTTTCCTACTTCTGTTTGTTCAGCAGTTCATCTCTGTATAAAGTAAAGTTGGTGATAAGCTACACTCTTGTCCAACACTTCAGCTTGTCTCAACTACAGCTGATAGTCTGGAAGCGATTTCAGTGGGGATTTTTTGTTTTGTCATAGGTATTTTGTAATTTCTCTAATTATGGTATATGTTGAGAATAACCCCTTAGGCACATAAATGCTACAAAGGTTTCCTTGTTAAAATCCTGAAGATTCTCAATAATCTGTCTGGTTGTGAATGTGCTGTCGCATGCCACTTCTCCTTTCTAAACTTCTGTTTTCCTACAGTAAGGTTTTACAAATGAGATCTTAGTTATTTTAGCAAATGTTTTATATGGTGAATGTACCAAGGCACTTCTGTAACTACTGCAATCATTTTTCTTGTTTTTCATCATCATCATCATCTTCACAACACGACATAAGCAAGGCGCTGGCTGTTCCTCGTTCAAAGAACCTCCAGCCATCTCTTCCTGGGTCTACCCACACACCCTTGTCATATAGGATTGTATTTCCAGACTTGTTTGGCTCGTCTGGAATCTGACATTCTTCTAAGCGTTCCTTCCACCATTATTTGTAATCTTTTAATTTTTCACTCACTTGTAACTCTTCTCTCATGGCCTCATTCCTTATACAGTCAAGTTTACAACACTTATAACAATTCTTTTGTACACTTAAAAGTAAAAATCTGCTAATATAATAATACTTTCAGAAATTTACAAAAGCTAATCATTCAAAAATTACTTTTTTGCAAATAAAAGAAATAGTTACTCCAGAATAGAATTCTTCAGTATCAGAAAAGTTTGTTTTGTCAAATAATTATTTTGTACCCATATTTAGAAATTTTTGTTTTGCTATTATATTTATTTTAAAATACAAATATTTTTGTAAGTTTAAATTCAACTAAATATAATTATTTCACTACTGACTCGGAACAAACAGTTTTTATGGGTAAAAATGTAAAAGTTTTACCTTCTAGGCTGAATCAGTTTTTGCTTATTATAAGCTTCATCAGAGACTGCCACTGGGAGTGCTGTCCGTCTTGTTCTTGGCAATGGTGTCGACTTTTGAAGGATCGATGTTGTGTGTGTAGGGTGTGATATGTTCGAATAATGCGTGAGATTTGAATTGTGTCTGTTCGTTTAGGATGTCGTTTTTATGTGTTTGTATATTTCCAATTGTTGTAGAGTGTCTAGTTTTCGGCCTTTTGTGTGTACGTGTAGAATGTCCATGTTATTGTCGATGTTTTTGTATGTGTGGTTTGCTTCAATGAGGTGGTTTGCAAAGGTGGATTCTGTAGCGGAGTGTAGTTCCTTTGTGTGTTCAATGTATCTTTGTTTGAACCTGCGTCCTGTCTGGCCTATGTAGAATTTGTTCCAATCTGAGCAATTTAGTTTGTAAACACCAGGTAGATCAAATTTGTTTTGTGCTTTGTGTGTATGTTTTGTTTGTAGTTTTGTAGGCGATTCTGTATCCTGCTTTTTTGAATTTGTGGGCAATTTTTTCAGTGTGGTTATTGATGTATGTTAGTGTTATGAATTTGTTGTTTTCTGTCTTTGCCTATTGTTTGTTTTGTGCAGGAGTTTATTGACTATTGTTCTGTTCTATCCGTTGGATTCTGCTCCATATTTTATTGTGTTTTAGTTCGTCTTTTTAGTCTTTTCATCTATTGGGATGTGTTAAGTCTATGTATCATAACTCTGAGGGCAGCTAGTTTGTGTTGTATTGGGTGACTGGAGGAGTTGTGTATTAGTGTGTCAGTTGTAGTGGGTTTTCTGTATATACTGAATTTGTGTCTGTGTTCAAATTTTTTGATGGAGAGGTCTAGGAAGTTTATGCTATTGTTGTGTTTGTAATAAATTCAAGATATTCGTAATAAATTCATAAATTCAAGATGTGTGTGCATGTGTGTGTGCACGCGCACAAAATTAACTTTTCTTTATAAATAACTCTTCAAATTTCTTGGAGGATGCTGATATTATCAAATTGTAATTACTTCTAGAAGTAGATACATTATTTTTATCGATTCAATTAACTGACGCACGTTTCATTGACTTTATCAGTATCTTCAGACATTTCAAATAAATAATCTTTATTTCGTTTACTCAGAGGTGTAAGCCATTTGATTAATTGTGATAACTACATTAATTACAATAAGTCAGTTAATTGTAGTTAATTACAGTACAATTAATTAACATTTCCATTCACAAATGTTTTCCATTTCTTCTTGTCTAATACCTAATCAATGCTTGCTCTATTATAAGCCTCCTGTCAGTTCCGTGGTCCCACATTTTCTTTACTGGCTTCTCTTCATTGTTCATTTGCCCTAGTTGCCCAAACCAACTTATTTTTGACATTTCTCAGTACACTTACAGTGCATTTTTCAGTTGGTATGTTGGTGACCTATTCTATACTCTTATTATCCAATAAAATCTTGGTCCGTATGGGGTATGTTTTTTTCAAAAATGCCATAGTTTTTGCCTTCTGCAAAGAAATTTTCATGTTGTAATTCAAACAGACTTGCCGTAACTAAAACATTGATCTCTCGAGCTTGCATTCATTGTTTGTGTACAGCTCTTAAGGATCTCATCTTCAATGTCTGTATTGTACTCAGATTGTTTTTTTTTTTTTTTTTTTTTTTTTTGCCAGAACCCAAGTTTCTAAACCATAATAACACTGGCACAGCAATTGCCTTATAAAATTTTAGTTGAGTCTCTTCCCTTGTTTTTCTTAACAGCAATCAACCAATTGTGTCACATATTGCCTGAAACTTGGCCGACTTGTGATCAACATCGAGATCCTCGTTACAAATGATGTCACAACCAAGATAGCGGAAATGTAACACCTGCTCTGTACTCTCAATATCACTCTATAGCTCATTCGGCGAAGTTGGAATACAGCATGTAGTAATTCACCTTCTGTTTCTTGCAGAATAAGTTTATCACCTGCTAAGAACATAGTTTTAACTAAATATAATTATTTCACTACCGACTCGAAACACAATCTTTTTATGGGTAAAAACGTAAAAGTTTTACCTATAGCCTGAAACGGTTTTCGCTTGTAAAAAGCTTCTTCAGAGGCTGCCTCTAGGAGCACTGTCTGTCTTGTTGTTGGTGACAGTATCGACTTTTGAAAGATCGATATTGTGTGTGTGTGATATGTTCGAATAATGTGTGAAAACATAAAAACGATATCCTAAATGAACAGACACAATTCAAATTACACACATTATTCGAACATATCACAGCTCACACACAGGGGCGGATTTATACTTTTGCCGCCTAGGGGCTACCGGCAACTTGCCCCGCCCCGCACTTTCAACCACCCTTCAAATAACAAATAAAAACAATAACAAATAAAAACAATAACAAATAATACACAAAACAAAACATGTAAACAATGCGCGCCGCGAAACCAGACAACAAGACAGCGGGCTACATAGAGTAAACGGTAGGCTGTAGTGTGTTTTCTATCAGTCACGGGTCGGTCATATGCGTACACTGAAAAATTTTTCAGTAAAAATTAATATGGTGAGCGTTTAAAAATTACTAGGTATTTTAGTAAACATGGTCCGAGTGACGAACGTGAAAATGTTTACTGCACACCTAGTAAAATGTACCGCTTTTCGGTACATTTCTACCTTACCTACCGTAAACTGAGCATTATTGGAATCGGACAGTTTGTAGGTTAGGTTTTGTAATATACAAGTGTTTAGCAATATTTTCTCAATTTTTATCATTATTCTAATTCATTATTTAATTGCTTTATATGATATAAATTTTTTTTATTTAAACATAAATAAAATATATCCATTTATACAAAATAATGCTCAGTTGAAGGTAGGTAAGGCAGAAATGTACTGAAAAGTGGTACATTTTACTAGATGTGCAGTAAAAATTTTCATGCTCGTCATTCAGATCATGTTTACTGAAATACCTAGTAATTTTTAAACGCTCGCCATATCAACTTTTACTGACAAATTTTTCATTGTATATTTGAAACAAAACGGGTCGGTATCTGGAGTACATTTATCCATTAATGCTTCTGGTTGGTTGCCAGCCAGTATAACGAAACCGTACAGTATATAACAGTATCGTGTACTGTACAAAATGCCGAGAGTCTCGCTTTCGCTATGCGACTCTGCCAATTCTCGCATAACCATAGTGATGCGAGACTCCGGGTATTCACTGCATATATAGGGTGATTCAAAATTGCATGGCACTCTCTCGGAAGCTGATTATATAGCTAAAAATAAGAAAAAAAGTTCTAATAAATGTAGGTCTGAAAACGATTCTTTAGCGAATTTGTGTTCCGAGTCGGTAGTGAAATAATTATATTTAGTTAAGTAACGGACACGTCATGGAGAAAGAATTTAACATAGTTTTCATAGAAACATCCTCATTTAACTTTATATCCTCGTGAACAACATCTCTCCATTTTTAAACAAATCATCTAAATATACATTTAATAATGTTGGCGACAGACTGCAACCCTGACAAACTCCGTATACAGTTTTTCTGGCCATCCAGTGTCCATCCTAATCAAAGATGCTGTACTAGCATAAAAGCTTGTAATGACATTTATTAGACGTATTGAGTAACACTGTTTCGTCATTATTTGTCACAACTTTCCTCGGTTAACTTTATCAAACGCTTTCGCATAACCGATGAAGGCTAGGTGTGACTCTTGATTTTGTTTAAAATTCAATTATTATTTTTCAAATCAAATGTCTAATTGTGTATACAAATTTGTTAAAAAATATATACATTTGTAGCGTATTGTTAAAATTCATTCAAGGGCTGTTTGGTTGTGGTAAATTGTTTTCACCAAAAACAGACGTTTCAGCAGTGACATCGACTGCCATCATCAGTGTGAAATTCGAAGTTTCACTAACATAAGGTGGTAGACCTTAGTGACCACAGTACATTACTAATATATAAAAGTGACCACATATAAAATAATAAAAATTGCATTCATATTTATATTAAACTATGCACTCATATATATATATATATATATATATATATATATATATGTATATATATACAGTAATACCCCTTTATAAGGGTCTTGTAGGGCTCTGTAGTGTTCGTTGTATTGAAAGTCCATTGTAACTGTACAGGCCCTATAGGAAGTAGACCTTATAATATGGGTATGACTCACTTAAAATACGTGGATAAAACTATAAACTATATAAAAATCTGTTATATCTTGTATTGTATGCCTAATTGTAATAAAAAGTTACATTCATGGATTTTGTTGTCCATGACGTGTCCGTTGATCAACCAATTATAAGTACAATACTACTGACTCCAAACACTAAGTTTTTTTTGGTAAAAATGTAAAATTGTTACCTTATAGCCTGAACCAGTTTCCGCTTATTACAAGTTTCGTCAGAGGCTGCCACTAGGAGTGCTGTCCATTCAAGCTTGTTCTTGGTGACGGCGCCGTCGTTTGAAAGATCAACGCTGTGTGTGTGCGGTGTGATATGTTCGAATAGTATGTGTGATTTGAATTGTGCCTGTTCGTTTAGGATGTCGTTTATATGTGTTTTTGTGTGTTTGTATATTTCTAGTTGTTCAAGAGTGTCTAGTTTTCGGCCTTTCATGTGTACGTGTAGAATATCCATGTTGCCTTTTATGTTTGTGTATGTGTGGTTTGCTTCAATGAAGTGGTTTGCAAAGATGGAGTCGGTGGTGGAGTGTAGTGCCTTTGTGTGTTAAATGCTTTTCTGTTCTCTGTTTGAAGCAACATGATAGACATTATAATTATTATTTGTCCTAATAGACAAAAATTTACAGTTATTGTCCAAATGAAAGCTTTCCTTTGGAAAGGACAGTTTATATTTTACACAAAATAATCGTAATTGTAGTAAAAACTTTGTCCAATGTATATCTTCTGCAAAAACAAGATGGCTATCACTCAATTTTCATATTTAGTGCCTTTAAAAAAATTAATAATTTTTTCTTGAGATTGGTTAGAGTTAATTACTTCAATCAATAATTCACGAAGGTGTCACAAGTGTTCATAATAGGGTTTTTTTTTTTTTTTTTTCTGAACATACTCAGTGACAAAGTTCAAGTTGTCTTTTCCTTCACTCTTCTATACCCAAATCTAGGTAAGAACAATGCGTACGCTTTAACAGAAGCGCGCGGGAGACAAGACCATTGATGAACGTAATAAATTACACGACTCAACGTCCCTTGACACCTGAATACGTTGTCCACCGTTACTAAGCGTCATTTTTGAGTCTCTGATTGTCTTTTATATGAGTACTTAGGCTTGCCGGGCTGTAAGGCTGTTTTGTGAAAACGTTTCGGTCGTCCGTTCGACGGCCATCTTCAGTGCAGAAGGCTGCAAAACACTGACAAAGGCTTCGCAGTCAGTGGCCACTGAACTGCGGTTAAGAGTAGGACACCCATATTTATAAACTTTTGGTGTCCGCACGAAGTTGTTGTCTGACACCACCAGCCAATCAGAAGAAAGGCAAATCAGTTCTTTCATCTTCCCCACTGAAGCCGAGATGTTGGTTCCGCCACGTTGATGATACGGTTTCTGGCACACCTCAACAGTGTTCACCCGCGGATCCAGTTCACCGTGAAAGAGAAGCGGACAATCAATTGGCCTTCCTTGACGTCCATGGGTCACAAAGTATGGGTGACTTCCTTGTTGGCAGCCTGGGTAACAAAGTATACACACACCGACAGATACAACCAACCGACAAGCTGTCCAATCACCATCCGAGTCAGCAACGGCCAGTTTTGAGGACCTTGGTGGACCGGGCGAAGAGTATCTGTAAACCCCGGTATTTCAACGAGGAGCTGCGGCATCTCGAGCAGGCGCTGCTGGCCAACGGATATTCCGTCAGGGAGGTGAGTCGTACAGTCCGGGCGAAAATAACACCCAGAGGCCGGTGTCTCAGGAGAATGTTGGCTTCGCTGTGTCGCCCTGTGTCCATGGAGTGACTGACCGTACTGGCAAGTTGCTGAGCCGGCGCGGTGTGGGACCAATCTTCAAGCCGACCAAGGTAATCCAGCAGTTTCTGAGACCAGTGAAGGACGTCAGAGACCCGCTCTCGTTGTGCGGAGTGTATGGAGTTCCTTGCTCATACGGCCAGCTGTACATCGGAACTACGAAACGCAGTGTCCATGCCCGCGTTGATGAACACAGCCGCTACTGCCGTTGGAGGCAGCCGGAAAGTATGCTATAGCGGAGCGCGCACTCGTCAATGCCGACCATCGCATACTCTTTGAAGAGACGAGGCTTCTGTCGTCGGTGAGTGCGTATTTTCCTCGCCTGCATATCGAATCTCTCCAGTTTCAGAAACATGCATCTATTGCAATGAATCGGCGGGTGAGTGCTCTCATTGAGTGCTCTTTGGACGCGAGTTGTGGCGAACCAATAAGAATTTGCCTTTCTTCTGATTGGCTGGTGGTGTCAGAAAACAACTTCGTGCGGGCACCAAAAGTTTATAAATATGTGTGTCCTACTCGTGCAGCCGGCAAACCCGAGGTCTTTGCAGATACCATGGTGGAATAATTCACCGTCCACAGAGGCGTCTGCGATCCTGACCACTCGGCCGTGGTCGCAGACTTCCCATCTGGATACTTTTCCCGTCCTCCTGCTGACTCACCAGATCCGTTCGACCGGGGCGATGTTGTTTCGGCCATTAGTCGACTTCGCCCTAAGCGGGCGTCCGGCGATGATCGTATCGGTACAGCCCCGCTTCAACTCGCTCCCCATTACACTTGTTTACGAGCTGTTCAATGGATTTCTCCGGCTCCGTTACTTCCCAGCCTGTGGAAACGTGCAAAAATAGTCATGATTCCCAAACCTCGCAGCTGCGTATTCTACCTGGAAATCATGGACCTATTTCTCTACTGCCAGTCATATCGAAGGTACTCGAGCGGCTCCTGCACGGTCGTTACGCGCTCCTATTGGATGGTTTCATTCGGAAGGAGCAGAGATTACTCGACGACCCTTCAGCTCCTCAGGGTTGTCACCCAATTAACTGACGCCGAGAACAAGCACCAGTCCTCCGTCGCTGTATTGCTCGACGTGAGTAAGGCCTTCTATCGAGTCTGACACAAAGGCCTTTTCTACAAACTGGCCCACTCCCCTCTCCCTGCCTCTTTCATTCATCTTCTTCGATTGTACCTTTGCGATCGCGTCTTTACGGTATGCGTCGACGGGTCGAACTCATCCATTCGATTGGTCGCTGCAGGAGTTCCTTAAGGGTCTGTTCTAGCCCCCGCTCTGTACCTAGTGTACACGAACGACCTGCCTGTACAGCCTGGAGTCACTCTCTCGCTCTATGCGGATGACACCATGTATATGCCAGCTCAGCGAGCATTGGTTTCGCCGTTGGCCTGGTGCAACGACAGCTCGCCTTGCTTCCGGACTCGCTACGGAAGTGGAGAACGGTGATCAATGCGGAGAAATCCGAGGCGATCGCCTTTTCTCGTAAATTTACTTCCCGATGCCAGCGGTCCCATCGAAAGGGAACGGTCTGTGAAATACTTGGGCGTCACTCTTGACCTGCGCCTAAGCTTCGCAAACCACGTCTCCCGCGTGCCCGTGGCATCAGAGTCAAACTATATCCCTTTCTCTCACATCAGGGTTCAGTGCCTGTGCGTGCTAAACTCACCATCTACTTGGTCTTTCTTAGGGCGATTCTCACATACGCAGCTCCAGCCTTTTGGGCATTACTCAGTCCCTCCATTGTCTCCCGTTTGGAAGGCTTCCAATCCCGAAACCTCCGCTACATCTACAACTCTCCCTGGTTTGTCAGAAATGAGGCGAGGGTTGAAGGTTTCTTCTCTCACCGAATTCGTTCGGACCCTAGCCTTCAACCTATTTCCCGAGTCCCTGTTTCCACCCATCCTCGCATCCGTCGACTCAGTACTGACGTTGGCCTACCGCCCAGACGCCATAAACGCCCCCGAGTACTGCTTGATGACCTCCCATAAGCCGTTTACCGGCCATGTGTCCCATCCCACCGACCTTGAGGAATTTTTGCTCTCCACTCCTTCCTCCTCTACCTTGTCCGTGTCGGTGCTCGGCGACAGACTGTGGCGGGGGGGCTACGCCTGCCTTAGGTGTGCTTAGTGCCACCTCTGGTGGGCTCCTCCTCTGTTCTCTCCCGTGCCCCGGCATTGTCGCTGGCAGTCCTCAGCGACTTTTCCTGAGCGGTTAGAGGCGCCCTGTCCGTTGTGGACTGTCAATTCCTGCCTCTCAATCGAAAGGTCTACGAGGTCTCCCCCATTCTGTCCTCGCGGGTTTCTTCGAGGTCCGAGGGCCAAAATAAATTAACATCATCCTGTCCCTCCAAAAATAAATAAACGCAGGTTCCATTCCTTGAATAGCGCGAGATCGCTAGTCATGGTAACCACGCAGTCATCGGGCTCGCCCGGATACTGCGACCATCGGAGCACGTCAAGCTGCTGCTCCGTCCACCTGGACCTGGACGGCCACTAGCCTTAACCACAGGCTAAGGCTACCCTGATCAGTATCATTGATTACTGACTACGAAACCTTTGTTAGTGTTTTGCAGCCTTCTGCACTGAAGATGGCCGTCGAAGGCACGGACGAAACATTTGCACCAAACACCTTACAGCCCGGCAAGCCGAACTACTCACATCGTTGAAGCCGACCGTGAAAGCTTCAGACAGATTGTCTTCCACTTTGCAAACATTCGACGTTGTTTTGAGCTGTCCGTCAGAAGCGGGTCCGTTTCAACGGGGTCCATTATAACGCGGGACTACTGTACGTGCATAAAGGCGGTCCCTGTTTGTTTCTGAATCACTCAGGTGGCTCCATTTCCGATCTATCTTTGGCACGATTAACCTACGATAATGATAGACTGTGAAGCTTAGTGCTGGTCACAATGCCTTCCTTGAATGCCGTACAGCCCACATAGCCAGTCCACCCTGCTACTCCTAAATCATATTTAATTGTACAACAGAGGCCGTTATTACTATTATTATTATTATTACTACTATGTATAACGTTTTGGCAATAAGCCAAACAGTACAAATCGTTCGATATTACTTGTCCCGTAACGACAACGTTGGTACAGTTTAACAACAACAATTACACATGCTCATTGTTGCCAACAACTTCCGCCTTGTGTTGTCACTGTTACAATACAATACAATACAAAAGTTACCTTGATTCCTTCTTAAATGGGCGTAGGCGTGCACCAATGTGTGTGTAATGTAATGTTGCAATAACAGCTGTACATTGTTTATCCTTGGTAGCGATTCACGCTGACGGTTATTGTCTCGTGTCTGAGAGGCGGCGGGTATCAGAGCTGCGGGGACCAAAACTGTATCGAAGGCCGATTGAATCTCGAATCTTCCAATTGAAAACCGTCCGCATGGCATCCTGTCAATATAATCAGAGTTTGTGAGGATGTTCATGTCCACAAAGTTCGATAACAAAGTTTTAATGCTGCAAAACTTTACGCGCTTTTTTGCAAGGTGCCGATTTGCCGCACCATTGAAACAAAGTAAAAAAAATCATTAAATTTCGCTTCAAGTTTGTTTTCCATTTCAGTTTTCTTTTACAAATTTTAGTTATTTATTTATTTAATATTTTCAACTTTTTTTTCTTCTTACAAAAATTAAATTTTCCCCCAAAATAAATATATTAATATATGTAGACCTAACAGGCAGAAAAAGAAACAAGCGGATTAAAAACTCGGAGAAAGGAAAGAGACATTAGTTAACAAGTCGGTAAGATGAAACAGAATTGCGGAAGTCACGGTGTCAGACAACAAAATGCCTGGTGGAGCGAATTTAATAAACAAACCCTGAGAACATAAAATGGAAGACGAAGACCTCCAACAAATGAGAGCGGAGACCCAGCAAAGCATGTTCGATCTAAATAGATGACCTTGAGTGAAATACAGAAGACGAAAGGAAGGCCTATGTCTTACAGTGGACTTAATAAGGCTTTGTAAATAGACTGTTTAACATTTATGGCCTCGGCTTGCTGTTTAACACTTAGGGAGACCAGCTGACTGAGGAAGTTGTTTTCGAAAACGTGGATGACAGTGAAATGTGTCGGCAGGCGGTCAGAAGACAAAAGTAATTAAATATGTAAATTACAAGGCACGTGACAATAGTAGTGAAGGATAGTTCCAGAGAATGTTGGACAGAACGAATCCCCCCAATTCATGAGAATAAATATACTTCACCCTCACCCTAATACGGCATGAAAATAAACACGGACAAATTCAAAGTAATGAGAATACAAGTCAAGTCGGATAGTAAAGATCATCGTTGAAGACTGTAAAGAAGATTACATTTTAAAATATTTAGTTCGTTCACTGAGGTGTAATGGAAGTTGCACAGAAGAAATTAGAAACAGAATTTTTAATGGGAAAGCAGTACTCAAAAAATTAAAATATCGGTATGGAGAACTATACATGACTTCCGTGTTCTAAGATTTATACTTAAAATCATTTTTGAAATGAAATATTTCCATTAAACTAATTCTTTCTTCAGCCTTAACCACAGTACTGTGGTCACTAACGTTTACCACCTCACACGTTAGCGCACTCGATTTTCACTGGCGATGGCAGTCGACGGCACTGCCGAAACGTCTGGTTTTGCAGAAAACATTGGATCACGGCCAAACAACCCGAGAAGGAATTTTAACAACAAACTACTTCTTTGTTGCCGATAACGTAGTACACACACAAAAATTATCCCCTCCCCCATCAATTATAATTTTCATTAATAGAAAATTACCCCTCTCCCTTTAACTACCCTTTTCATTTATAGATATTTCATCTACCTTTCTAAAGTGGATTATTATGACCTTCTTTTCAGGATACTTTATTTATCAAAATTAAGTAATTTACTCTTGTTAAAACGTAAAACGTTGCAGGTAAACTCCCCACTCCCCTTAACCGATCTTCATGAAAAGCAATAGGCCTTGATTCCTCTACAACTCGGGCACATGTGCAAAAAATTATTTGAATCTGTTTGAATTTTCGGCAGTTATCGTTCGCCATAGAAGAAATTCTACACACAGACACTCACAAACACTTTACGGAAAATGAATTTTCTTCATGTTTTGAGGGTAGTACAATCAGAATCAGTCCTTATTTCGAACACGATTTTTTTTTCGCCACCACCATACTTCCATTTTCTTATGGAACATGGAAGTAAAAAATTCCTGATTACAAAGAGAAAGAGGATATCGCTTAGTCTAAGAAGGAGCTTAGTAGAGTGTTGTACCTGAAGCTTAGTAGTATGTGGCGTGAAATGAGGAATAAATAAAGTAATTGTAGAGTTTTGAAATGATGAAAAGAGTAAAAGAGGTGAGGAGAGAGTTGTTGAAGGCCGTACGATAATTAAGACAATCAGACGGAGGGGAAGACGAAGTGAAAAGGGCACAGATTGAGTTGTAACTGAATTCAAAGGAAGATAATTTTGAAGAGAAAGCTGAGAGAAGAGAGGCAGTGAAGGAAGAGGAAGGGGACGGGAATGCAGGATGACTGCAAAGATGCTCGGGGAAGCCGCTGGGAAGACCGAGACTTCGATGGCATGGTACGATCAAGGGGCCTATTTAGCCATGTCGGAAGGCCGATAGAGGTGGACGCAAGTTGAGGCAAGGTTAAAATCATACCGCGGTTACAGTAGTGGAGCAGCAAGTTCTCATAATCCCGCGGTGCGAACGCTTAAGTCTTCTTCGTGGTCTTTTTTTTTTCTTACTCCCCAAATCTCACATAGAGCTGTATTCTCGTAACACGGCATCAACAACATCAAAGTTTGAAGAACCAATATTTGATTTGTTTAGTCTTCACATTTTTGGGAGTAACAATTATATCTGATAGTGATAGTAGTAATCAAGAAATGAAACCAGTAGCGTAGCGTCCATGTAATCGCTGTTGCCGGCGACCACACTACTGGAAATAAGAGAAAATAATATTAATTATATCGCAGAATAAATATTTTAGTTATAGAATAATTTGAAATCCGAACAATATTAGTAGGGAAACTTGAAGAAAAGCGTAGCATTGCTTTCAAACTGCTGGGCACTTGCAACGTCTTGTGTTGCCGGCTCATACATCGGCAATATTTTACTGCGTACGGCCGTTGACCTCGTAGTAGTTGTCAGTGTACAAACTGGAGGGGGGGGACACCCGTCCGTCCAATGTGTTGCCGCTGTATAAACCGCCAAAACGCTCAGTTGGCAGCTATGTTCGTTTCGAAACTAACATGCAACAGATACTACGTACCTATTTGTGTTTTGTTCGTTTAGTAATGTGTTTCTCTGTTTGTCTTTATTATTTTCAATTCGATTATTTGTGTTCTGATTTATTCTGTGTAAGTACAATGAGTCAGATCCCGTTGAACCGTTGGATCCCGTTGAATCTTCTCCCACTGAATGATAGAAAATCCTCTGAAAAGATCACTTGGTACAAGAAAAAATTCGAATTAATTTTTAGGTTAAGTTTTAGGCTTATCACAACCGGCAACAGGTGTTATGTACCCACGCCACGCCACAGAATAACACCAAAAATTGGGTGAACAAAACCAACTACATAAAAAACCACCTACTATGGACGGGGAACGTACTATGGAGTACCCGAATTTCAGAACTAATACGATTACTAAGCGGCTGAAATGAGATTTCTCAGGCACGTGACAGAGTATACTCTCCATGATTACAGAACAAACACAGATATACGACACGAACTGAATATTATGAGTATACTCGACAGGATCGCCCAGTATCGGCTGAATTGGTGGGAACTCCTTTGCCGAATGGATGAATGCCGCATCCCCAAACAACTATGGAACTATAAGCCGAGGGGACGGAGAGGTGTGGGACGTCCGAGGTAGCGTTGGAGTGACCAGCTCTAATCTTTGCCTATTTGAGACCAGAACAAACCATTCTTGGTTTAGTCCTTGAAGATGATGATGATGAATATTTTTAGCCTGTATAAAACCATAGTAGAGAGCATAGTCTTACATGGGGCAGATTTGTGGGAGGTAAATAAAAGAAAATCCTGGTAAATTAAGAACCAGAGCAATGGAGATGGATTATAGAAAACTATGCTGTAGGCGAACTAGATTGGAGATAATTAAAACTGTAGATATAAGAGCAGACATGGGGATTGGTGTAGACGTAACAGAAACGGTAAAGATAAAAGTTGTATGTTGGTTCGGACAGTTAAAGCGCATGTCAAGGGAGAGACGGACAAAGAAGGTATGGGTATGGACACCATCGAATAGGAGGGAAAGGGAGGCTTAGACAATCCTGGAGACAAGATGTTGAAGGCGCCATGAGTGCAAGAGGACTGTTTGGATCGGTGCATGGCCGGCTCTAGTAGAAGGCCGGAATATTAAACGTGGCAACACTGGAACCAGCTAATATTTAAGGCCGACTAGACGATCTCTTAATTTATGTATTTCAATAATCAAATCGCGTCATTTTTAATTGCCGGTTAACAGCAGTTTTATAATTCTTCACTTTCTTTTGCAAATTAAAAGTTTATTATGTAAAATACTGTTATATTATTTAAGAAATATAATAATTAACTCATTCATATGATAGGAATTCAATAATTTGAACAAAATTAATTCATTAGGCCTAACACTAATTCGCTAATTTCTTCAACTTAAACGTATAGTACTAAGTGCGCACCAGACCTGTAATTTAGATTTAGCTATAAATAGCCCTACTCATGATTTTAGTAATGCTATGAAATTAAATCAACATATAACATGGTCACTTTAGCTATTTTATTACACTATTCTTGTAGGCCTCAGACGCAACGTTGCCACGTTTAATATTCTGGCCTTCTACTAGAGCCGGCCATGATCGGCGTAGATGGAACCAGGGATGCGAGAAGCGGTGTCAGCCGAAAAAAAATCGCTAAACTATGATCACATTTCTTATTGTCCAATATTTCTTCCACCCATTCCTTTAGATTTAATTAACTTCTTCGATTGTCTTGTGTCCTCCCTCCTTCTCCTCCTCCTATGACGTTACAGCCCAAAAGTCGAGCCTTGGCCTCCTCTATCCTGACCGTTCACCTCTATCTATCAGTAGCAAAGGACTTCCATCCTCGCACTCCCAACGTTTCTCTTCCATATTTCCAGCGACAGCATCTCCCCATCATTTCCTTTTGGTCTTTTCCCATCCGTACTCCCCATAAGTAATCTTTTGGATGTTCATTTGTCGTCCATTTTTACGACTTGTCCAGCCCATTGCAGCTTCCTCAGTTTTACGTACATTTCTACCGTTGGCTCGTTGAAGTGACAATATATCTCATCATTATGCCGTATCCTCCATCCCCCATTTCTATATGTGGGTCCAGGATCCGTCTCAGGAGCTTCCTTTCAAATATCTTCAGGCGTTAAGTTGCTCGTTGTGTTAGGTTTCACTGCCATTGGACAGGATGGGTCGTATGATAGTTTTGTATGTGCGCATTTTGTCTGCCTAAGAATAACTCTTGACTTAAAGGTGGTGACAAGAGCGAAGTAGGCCTTGTTGGCTAGAGTTGTTCTTCTCCTTATCTTTGCCTCTTCATTCCCATCTTTAGATATGTGGATATGTGTACCTAGTTATGTGGAACCTCTGACTGCTTCATATATTCAATATGCCCACGTTAAGATATTATGAAATTTTGCTTTTTTTTTTAATAAATCTGGGGGGATTGATCCCCTTCATCCCCTCACAGTTACACCACTAGTCTGTTATATATATATCTTAGAAACCCCAGTTTCACATTTTCTAATATTTTCATCTTTCTCCGTGGGCAATTCTTTTTACTTGCTCTTAACTTTGTTGCTCTGAAACGCAAATTCCTCTCTTGATAATATTTCGTAACGTTCACTGAGAAACACACATTCCTTAAGATGTGCAAAACTGCTTAAAATAAACACTGAATGCAATTAATATTTCCATTAACTCTTCGGATTTTTAGGTTTATGGTTTAAAACATCATCATCCTCAAGGTTTAAACCAAGAATGGTTTGTTCCGGTCTCAAATAGGCAAAGATTAGAGCTGGTCACTCCAACGCTACCTCGGACGTCCCACGCCTCTGCGTCCCCTCGGCTTATAGTTCCATAGTTGTTTCCGGATGCAGAAGTCATCCATTCGGCAAAGATGTTCCTACCAATTCAGCCGATACTGGGCGAACCTGTCGAGTATACTCATAATATTCAGTTCCTGCCGTATATCTATGTTTCTTCTATGATCATGGAGAGTATACCCTGCCACGTGCCTGCGAAATCTCATTTCAGCCGCTTGGATGCGACTGGCCTGGCCTTTCGTTAAAGTCCAATTCTCAGACCCATAAAGAAGTGTGGGAAGAGCCATCACCTTGTAGAATTTTAGGTGTGTTTCTTTACTTGCTGACTTAAGGGTTCGCCTGATGGTCCCGCACATAATGTCTCACCACGTCGTTGCTTGCATTATAAGACACACTGTAGCCCAGGTATTCAAAACTGCTAACTTGTTCCAGGACAGTACCGTCTATAACAATTTTTCCCCGTACGGGATCAGTTCCACAAAAAGCCATCACCTTGGTTTTAATTGTGGATATCTGCAATCCAGGGTCTTTGTAGATTCCATTTAACAAATGTATACCCATCTGCAATCCGTTTTCAGAGTCCGACAGAATAGCCTGATTATCCGCAAACAACAAAGTGTCAATTGTAGAGTGACCGATCATAAAATGCTCCGGAAGACACACCTGCCAGTTTTGTATGACATCGTCAATACATAAATTAAAAAGAGAAGGTGATAATGGACACCCTTGTCGTACTCCGCAATTGATCAGGCCAACTCTAGGAGCTGTTCTCGGTTTCCCTGCTTCTATTAAGATTTTATTCTCCATATACAGACTCTGTATTGCTCTAATTAGATGTTGTGGGATCCCTTTCCTTGCCATTACTGCCCATAGTTTGCTCATAGTTTAAAACAGAAAACCGGAAACTAGATCGATTTATTCAAATTCTTTATAAACAGAGAAAACGAAAACAGGATTTAGAAGGCGTTGCAGAAACTGGTAAAACGTGTGCGTATAGGAGTCGAACCTTCGTCGGTGACTCAGTCAGAACAGTATATGTCGGACACGTGTCCTTAGTCATTGGTTTTCCATTGTTTCTACCTAATTTTAAACAACTTATGTGTGAATGTGTGTTTGTGATGTTGGGAAAACGGATACGACATAATATTTTTTATACGTTGGTGTACTTATTTATATTATAATATGAAGTATGTTGTTGTCGTCATTGATCAAAACACCTGGTCTGTGCCACCTTTAAGTGAACTTATAATAATACGATTACAAAATAAATCGGTTCAGGATGTAAATGTCGTTTGTTGCCTCGACTAGTGTAGGTGAGGATTAGTAATTCAACCAGGAATCGACCCTTTGGCTTCACTGTGTGCATATTTGTTACTTTGTCTTCTTTTTCTTCTTTTTCTCCTGCTATTTCTGAATATTAAATTAAAAATTCGACTACGCGTAATAAATTTTGTTTATAATTATGACAACGGTAAATTTATCAATTAATCAGATTTTAATTGATGCTGTAAAAATTAAATAAATTGTTAATTGGTATTGTCAATAATTACCGTATTTTCTCGTGTATAATGCTCAATTTGTTCCCAGATTTTCTTCCCAAAAATGCGAGTGCGCATTGTACACGAATAATATAACTTAGATGCTAAATTGTAAATCTGCACGTGTATGGTCCGATTGTGCATGCCAAAGTTGGTAACATCGCTTACCACTGACAGGCTTGAGTCCAGTAGTAGTAAAATGAAATTTACCGGTAATTTGGTTTGCAGTTTTCACCCCTCCTTCTCCATCAGTTATTTGTTCACGTTGTAGACTTATAACATTACTCTGTTGTAGCATTCTGTTACTGTACTTGTTTGTCGTCGTTAGTCTGTTATTTTTTGCAGTCGTTCAATAGCTGTATGCGTATGTTGTCAAGAAACATACTGTATAGTCATAATGAGTGAAAGAACATCTCTATTGTCCTATGCGGCTCAGTTTAAATTAACGTAATAAAATTCAGAAAATAAAATGGTAATCGTGGCGCATAGCGTATATTTGGTGTAGCGGAATCTAATGTTCAAGAATTGAACAAACAAAAAGGAAAATTAAGTGTTACTATTTGTGATCGGCGTTCTTTCTTTAGTAAACAAGCTAAGTTAACAGAAGTAGGAAATCATCTAGTCGAGTTTTGTTGTAAACGTAAGGCTTTCGCAGTTACTACCGAAGTGGTACAGACTCAGCGTTTCCCTCGGAGTACGAAAATACAATTATCGAGTTTCATCGATTTATTGTATAAACGAAGCACACGAACAATTTCGATTCGTCTCAAATTGGGAATCCGGACCAATGTTTTATCTTTTGCTATATGCCAATGGACACGAGTATTGAAGAAAACGGTGCTAATACTGTTCCCATCAGATCAACAGGATACGACAAACAAAGGTCATCAGAAGAATCAGAAGAGGAGAGTAATTCAATATTGCTTTAGTAAATGGAAATGCTATATGCTAGTGAAAAGCTAACAATATAACACACTAAACAAAAACTATGACTTGCGTAAGTTTTAAGTTGTTTTTAATTTTATATGATTTTAATATTTCTGTTTTGTGTTTACAAACAAATAGGCATGGTAAGTACATTCTTTTATTATTATTATTATTGAAACACTTTTTCTGCACAGTCTAACATTCAAAAAATGTATATTTTTCTGCGTGTTAATAAAGTTATTCAACTATTTCTCATCACAAATATGGATGTGTCTTATACACGAATTACATTTTTTCTGCGAAATGTTACGATAAAATTGGGGTGCGCATTATACACGCGAAAATACGGTAATTTAAATTATTTACGTTGCAACTTCTGGAAATAATTACTTAATCAGCGTTCTCCTTTAGATAGAAGTAAACACGAAAAATAAAAATAAATCTGTTGTAACGCCCGGGGCTGGGGCCTCACAAAATTAAAGCACCAGTTGTGCGGACAGGATAGCTGTGGGAATGGCTCGTTATTAAATAAGGCATTTACTTAGATTAATAATATTTCTTTAATTCATTAGAGTAACTACGTTCGTTAACAAGTTTTATCTTGATGAACAAATGACAATAATGACATGCAAATGAACAAAATAACAATAATTGAAGTGACATACTCTCGTTACAATAATTCTATTGAGTGTTTTCATTAAGACATAACATTATATATATAAAAAAACATTCTTTATGACTGACTATTCTTTATTAAAACATTATAAAAGCTTTACTAACTATATTTCGGAATTTGGTACGTTACCACTTTAAATTAGGCATAAATGATTAAGATGTCAATTATACATATTCCTTAACAAATTTAGAACACTACTGAGCACTTCTGAGTATAAATAATTCATTATCCAAAATCGATTAATGCTTTAAGTTTGAACTAAGTAAAACAAAAACAAAGTTGTAATTACGCTTTTGATGTGGCTCCATCGTAGACAGAAGATGCACATCTACGATGTACGGAGAGTGCGCAAGGACGCCAAAAAGTGAACAAGTGAAAAAAGAGAGTGTGTACTTCCCAGTGCTCTCGTCAGTTTTATACCCTGCGTGACGCAAAAAGTCTCTATGAGTTAACGCCCAAATTTCAGCCAATCAGAACTGGACTCTGCACGTGTCTCGAAACTTATCAGGTCACACGAGGGGACAATTTGACATTGCTTTTTGTGAACCAAAGCGGAATTCGTTCGCGAACACTGACGAGTAAACAATTCTTAGCTTCCCTGGTTGATAACTCGCTACACGTGCCACGATAAAAAAAAATGGTCAGCACACTTCCTCACAATCGCTCAGTTTGTTACTTAAAATAATTCTTAAGATAAAATAAAATAATAAATTGAGTAGTTTGAGTATGAGTAGAATCGTCATTTACAATTATATATAAAATCATAACGTGGAATGTGCTGGGCACAACAAATCTTAACGACCTAACACTAATAACCTATAACTACACTAGGCTATAGATTATTTTCATATTGAATACAAAAAAGAAAGATTCGGTAATAAATCGTTATCAATAGTGAATCTATCCTAAGACAGGTTTTAGCTGAACTTTACTCTCCCTCTCTCTCTCTCTCTCTCTCTCTCTCTCTCTCTCTCTCTCTCTCTCTCTCTCTCTCTCTCTCTCTCTCTCTCTCTCTCTCTCCGGTTATTCATAATTTCTCTCCATCATCAAATTTACCAACAGGCATATCATATATCTTCTTCTTCCTCACTCCTTCCTACCTTCTATCTTTCCCTCAATTAGCAACTTCCGTAGACCAGTTCCTTCTCAAAATGTTATCAATCCGGTTTGCTTTTTTATTTCTTATGGCTCTTATAATAATTCTGTCGTCATTTATTCTCCTAACCACTTCTTAATTTATTTATCTTTTCTCATCATCTTCTTCACAGCACATCATAGGCAAGGTGTTGCCTGTTCCGCCTTCAAAGATTCTCCAGCCTGAGTGTACCCGCATACCCGTGTCCTATAGGTTTTGTATTTCCAGTCTTGTTTGGATAGTCTGGAATCTGACATTCCTTCTAAATATTCTTTCCACCGTTGTTTGTGACCTGTTAATTTTTAATTGAAGTTAAAAAATTGTAACTCTTCTCTTATACTGTCTCTTTCTTTATACTGTCAAGTTTAGGCCTTTCAGCTTCTCTTAAGAGCGCCATTTCCGAGGCCTGTATTTTACTGTCTTGTTTCCTGGTTGTTGTCCACAATTCACACCCATATGACAGTACAGTGACTGCCTTAACTTTGTAGAACTTTAATCTTGTATATCTCGCCGTAACTTGTTCATACAAATAATACGGTTGATTGTTCCAGAGATCGTCTGGAGCTTACCTAACTTAAACTAACCTAACTTAACATCGATATCGTAATTCCTATATATTTTTAGCTCTTGTTTCCAGCTAATATTTTCCATTTTTTTACTACTACCATATATCAAAGCTTTCCAGAATCTCCTTTTCTCTGTTTCTAATCGTCCATGTACTCGTTTGCCAATATCTTCTGCAACTTCACGTTGTAGGCCTAATCAATTCCGCATTTCATCTTGTAACCAATGGGTTTCTTACTACACTAAACGTAATCTTTCCAAGTTCAATTCTACTTGTTATAGCCTCTGTACAACTCCCATTCCGCGTGATCATACTCCTAAGGTACAATTCTACTTGTTATTGCCTCTGTACAACTCCCATTCCGCGTGATCATACTCCTAAGGTACAATTCTACTTGTTATTGCCTCTGTACAACTCCCATTCCGCGTGATCATACTCCTAAGGTACAATTCTACTTGTTATAGCCTCTGTACAACTCCCATTCCGCGTGATCATACTCCTAAGGTACAATTCTACTTGTTATAGCCTCTGTACAACTCCCATTCCGCGTGATCATACTCCTAAGGTACAATTCTACTTGTTATTGCCTCTGTACAACTCCCATTCCGCGTGAGCATACTCCTAAGGTACAATTCTACTTGTTATAGCCTCTGTACAACTCCCATTCCGCGTGATCATACTCCTAAGGTACAATTCTACTTGTTATAGCCTCTGTACAACTCCCATTCCGCGTGAGCATACTCCTAAGGTACAATTCTACTTGTTATAGCCTCTGTACAACTCCCATTCCGCGTGATCATACTCCTAAGGTACAATTCTACTTGTTATAGCCTCTGTACAACTCCCATTCCGCGTGATCATACTCCTAAGGTATTTGCCTCTGTACAACTCCCATTCCGCGTGATCATATTCCTAAGGTATTTGCCTCTGTACAACTCCCATTCCGCGTGATCAGACTCCTAAGGTATTTGCCTCTGTACAACTCCCATTCCGCGTGATCATACTCCTAAGGTATTGCCTCTGTACAACTCCCATTCCGCGTGATCATACTCCTAAGGTATTTCAACGAATCTAATTGTTACAATGTTTGATCTTCTGTCACCAGTTAAGTACCAGCCACAGTTTGGTTTCAGAGACGCAGCAGGTACACGATAGGCTCTATTCAGTATTCAGGTACTACTCCAACGATGTAGAGATGGTGATGTTTTTGAATGTTTCATCGATTACCAGAAGGCCTTTGACCGAGTCCAACATCAGAAAATGATGGCTATCCTGAAAAATATTGGGTTACATGGAAAACACCTAAGGATGATAGCTACACTGTATTGGAACCAATCTGCAGTGGTTAGAGTAGATAAAGAGGAAACTGAAGTGATACAGATTCTGCGTGGAGTAAGACAAGGATGTATACTATCTCCGCTTTTATTCAACGTCTACTCGGAAGGTATTTTTAGAGAAGATTTAGGTGAATGTGATTTGGGAATCTCTCTGAACGGTGAAAGAATAAATAACATACGTTATGCGGATGATATCGTCATATTCGCAGATAGCTTAGAGGGGCTGCAAGAACTAATGAATAGCGTGACAGAAACCAGCCGTAGATATGGGGTCTAGAGATAAATGTAAATAAAACGAAGCTAATGATTGTATCTAAGAACAAGTTCACAAACTGCACCCTTAATATAAACCAAAGGCCAGTTGAACGTGTAAGCCAATTTACATATCTTGGTACTATAGTCAATGAACAATGGGACCACTCTCAAGAAATAAAGAGCAGAATTGAAAACGCAAGAGCAGTGTACACTAGAATGAGCAGTTTATTCAAAAATCATGACTTAAAAAATCATGATTTTTTTTATTGTCAAAAAATGATTTAACAATAAACGCAAAGATGAGACTTCTACGCTGCTACGTATTCTCGGTCCTCTTCTACGGTGTAGAATCTTGGACTTTGACTGAAGCCACAACTAAAAAATTTGAAACTTTCGAAATGTGGCTTTACCGTAGAATACTGAGCATTTCATGGACAGCACATATAACTAATTTTGAAGTTCTTAGAAATATGAAGAAAGATAGGGAAGTTATTAACACAGTGAAGATAAGAAAGCTTCAGTATCTGGGACATCTCATGAGAAATGAACAGAGATTTTACTTATTGCAGTGCATGTTACAGGGAAAAGTACTTGGAGTTGGGCGACCGAGAATATCGTGGCTGAGAAATTTAAGGACCTGGTTTGGCATGAATACAACTGACTTATTCGGTGCAGCAGTGCAGAAAGTTAAAATAGTCTGTACGATATCCAACATCCGAAACGGATAGGAACTATCAGAAGAAGATCATCACAGTTACCTCATTCTTTTCTTTAACGATTCCCATTGCTTTAGTTTGCATGACATTAATTTTGATTCAACACTTTTTTCCCATTACAACTATTCTATTCAACGGTTTTCGTAAGTCTGCTTCACTGCTCGTTAGAACTACCCGATCGTCTACACATTCAATGACCGTAATTCTTTCTCCTCCAAATATCACTTCATCCGTTCCTTCTAAAGCTTCATTCGTCAACTCCTCTACGAATTTATTTTATTTATTGTAATAAATAACTTTATGCAGAAACATTATTTGTGTTGAAGTTTTCGTCGCCGTAGTATAGGCACTCTTCGTCAAACGGATTAGAGAGTGGTAATAATGCTTTTAAGTATAAGGAACAGCCTAATTCCAAAAATTATTTAAAAACCAGTTAGTGATAATTTTTCTGTTAACTTAATTAATTTTACTTAATTAATTTAGTATTAATTTTACTATTAACTTAATTCCGAGGACACCCTACTCATATGTCGCGGACGCCCTAGGGGTCGCGAACCCTCGACTGAGAAACACTCGTTTATAGTGTTTCATTTTTGTTTTACGTGTTTTATTTTTTCAAATTAGTTTGAAATAGTTTGGTTAATTGTTGGTGCTTCTTGTTGTTAAAATGGTTATTTTAATATGTTTTTTAACCAGTTTTGTAATTTATACATATCGAAGTTTATAAATGTTAGAATAAATATCTAGTAACAAATTTATTTAGACATATCTGTAAAGAAATATTGTTATCAATGTTTCTGGGTAAATATTTAAATTTAATGCTTTTATTTTGTATTTTTTTGTACTTTGTTTATTGTGTCTTTTATAAGATGTGCGTCGAAAATGTTTCTTGTGAGTAAAATACCTCTCGATGGTACATTTACATAATGTTAATAATACATTACGTCAAGAAAAAGAACTGAACTGCGTCAGATTAAAAGTAATATAAATAATTTCGATTTTTTGTTTTGTCAGTTGTAAAAAGAGATAGTATTGCTTAAAATCTAAAAATAATCCGCGGGTGTGTGTCTGTCTGCAGTTATCTTCTATGTGCGTCAGCAAAACGCAACGGCCTCCTACGTAGGTAGGACTGTTTACGAACATAAACAGTAAGAAAAAAAACATTTCGTAACGTACTTAATAACGCGCTGGCTGCTTGTAAACAGGAAAACATCTACTCTGTAAAAATAGCAGTCGGTGACGTTTGGATCTGATTTTTTTTAAGTGCAGCTTGTAAACCACGTCTCATGTTTATTGCAGAAATTAAGGACAGAACTGTGTCAACAAAAATACGGTCCAATGAACTGCTGCAGAAGTGGTCGGTTGATCGGTCGGTGCTGAAATTGTAGTGGCAGTGTCTGCGAGTGAGGTCGCTGCGCAACGAGCGGTCTTGGGATCGTTTTCGCGTAACTGTAACAAAAAACATAAAACTTTTCGGAGGTTGCAAAGTCTATGCAGTGTCTTCTTTCATCATCTCCTATGCACAGCCAAAAAAAATTTAGAACACACACACACACACACGTACATTTTGTGTTTTAGTCATTATTCAATCCAATTTCCTTTCTACTGTGAGGTGTTGGTCAGAACATTTCAACATAAATCATAAATATCTACATATCCCAAAACATTACAACATTGGCGCAGGGAGGGGGTGTTTGCGGAGGGATAAGTAGTAGTCATGTGATGTAATTTAATGTAGTCACATAAAACGAATTATATAATTAAGATAATTAGTTATGCGCGTATTAATATTTTTAATTGAGGTACTCTAGTCTTGAAACTATGATATCGCTTCATGTGAACTAGCAAAAAGTTTGTCCTTTTGCACTTCAATTTAATTTAAGGATGTTCTTCCAACAATGTTTTAAGCAACTTACAGTTTTTGTTATATACATTATCTTTTTGTAAAATCCAACAATTCTTAATCTTCTCACTTTTCCGAATTAGAATTTTATAGTCTTTCCAAAAATATTTTGAAAAGCCCAGTTTTATTACCCATTCGCACTTTAATTTAAGGATGTTGCCCCAAGTATGTTTTACGCACTTACGGTTTTCGTTAAAATACATAATCTCTTTGTAAAATCCAACAATAAAAACGTCTCACTTTTCCGAATGTAGAAAATGCTAGATCAGCTGTGCAAAGACGACGGGTCAAACCACAGAGGTGTTAGACCACAGTACTCATGAAATAGATAGACCTGCAAAGGAAAGTGTGGATGAAAAAGATAAAGATATTACTGCTTCCCAGCAATTGACCTTTTGTCACCTTCTTTGGTATACTATTTCGTTCCACCTAATGTATGCCCATCTCAGCTTAGTTTCTATAACCTTACAAGTTCTCCAAGCTGGATGTCCTTGTATAACTGCTTCACCTCTTGATTAAAGCGTATTTTACAAGCATCGATTTATTCAACTGGTCCTGGTCCATATATAAGACCATTCTGTCGAAGTATTCACGATGTCATCTATATATAAGCATATGTTTCTTTAAATCCACGAAAACTATGCTGTATCTATAAACCACATATAAACTATTATATCTCACTAACACACCTACAACTGAGTAGTCCTATACACTGTGAATCCCTGTGCAAGACGTCTGTACTCATATGTGTGTGAAATGAATATTTTATTAACCTTGCAAGGAGTAGTTCGTGTACTTGACATTTCAAGCTCAGTATACAAAAACAATTGTCAAGTGTTTACAGTCATATGTATGCGCCTTCTTGTCGCTACAGCGTGTGAATCACTTCATGTGAAACACATGGAATTCAGTAAATCACGTGCCTGTTCTCTGCCTACTAGAGGTGTGCTAAACTAGAATTTGAAAATAACAGGTACGAACGAAACCGTTCCAAAAACATAACATGTACAAAAACCTGTTGTTATATACCTGTATTATATAATTTGTTATAAGAAATAAATTGAAACTAAAAGTATTAACAGTGTTACTTTACACTGTGACTTTATTAAACTGTTACTGTTTAAAAGAAAATAAGAAACAAGAAAATTTATAGGCCTATCTTCCTTTGGGAATGCAAATTAAGTTTTCACTAGGAGTAAACAAACTGACATAGATTTATTTTGTACAATAGAATTTTGACAATAGAATTAGAATTTTGTTGTCTTTCCAAAAATATTTTGAAAAGCTCAGTTTTGTTACCCCATTCGAACTTTAATTTAATTTAAGGGATGTTGCCCAAGTATGATTTAAGCAACTTATAGTTTATGTTAAAATACATAATTTCTTTGTAAAACCAAGCAATAAAATCTTCTCATTTTTCTGAATTAAAGTTAAGAAAATGCTAGATCAGCTGTGTAAAGACGACGGTTCAAACCACAGAGGTGTTAGAGCACAGTACTCATGAAACAGACAACTCTGCAAAGGGAAGTATATAAACGTAGGTTAATAACCTCTGCCTTCGTTTATTGACGCGTGGGTAATTGTTATTGTTTAAAGCTGCAAATACGTACGTTATTTATCAAATGTTGAGTGATTTCTAACTAAGATGGTCGTGAATAATCAGATTTTGGATCATATTGGTCATTTTAATTACCTGGGTTGTAATATCTCATATGGAACTGATATTGATTGGTATAGTAAGCGAACGAAATTTAGACGTACATGTGGAACGATTCTTAGGTACCTGAAAAATAAGACACGGAAGGACACGCAAATGAAGTTTTATAAAACTGTGGCTGTCCCCACATTTCTATATGCTAGTGAGACATGGACTTCTTGGTAAAAGAGACGTGCAGAGAATGCAGGCATCCGAAATGAAATTTCTAAGAGGGACGCAAGATTGTTCTCTCTTGGATCGGAGACGGAACGAGAAAATTAGACGCGATTTAAACATTGTATCATTGCACTAGAAGATTGAAGACCACAGAAATAGATGGTGTGAACACTTGAATCGCATGTCTGATATCCATCTTCCCATGGCTGCCTTGGGTTGTCACCCTACTCGGATGACAACGAGAAGTCGGCGGTAGACTGAGGAGGAGATGTCATTCACCAAATATCGAGTAATTTTCATTATTGAGAAAACTCTTGACTTTATTTTATTAATTTACATACGTTGTAATTCCTTTTATTTCTACAATTGTTTACAACCCTTATTTTATCACACGCAACTGGCTTAGAAGTGGCCACAAATTTTAAAATTTTGTAGTCATAAACAAAGATTTAAACAAAGAATTCAACTTATAAAATCTTGTCTAAGCTCCTCCCCAAAAGACTCGAATCCCAGCTCGATCCCCACCTTGGTGAATATCAAGATGGCTTCAGAAAAGGCAGATCGTGCCCGGAACAGATTCACAGTTTGAAGTTGATCATTAGATATTTCCTTCAAAGAAATATCCCCCTCTTCATAATCTTCATTGATTTTCAGAAGGCCTATGAGTCAGTGGATCGAGAGACCTCTTCCAGTGTCTGCAGGAATGCGGTGTCGATCGCAAAACTTTAAATTTAGTTAAATTAACTTTAACCGACACATTTTCCAAAATTAATTCCTAGGAGAACTTAGTGATCCTTTCCCAATTCACATTGGCGTACGTCAAGGCGATGGACTCTACCCTATTCTCTTTAACTTTGTGCTAGATAAAGTCATGAAAACCTTCCATAACGTCAATTCCGCTAGTGGTAGTACAGTTAACAAATCCAAAGGCGTAGAATTAAGCTGTTTAGCTTTTGCGGACGATCTTGCCATCTTTGCCCACTCAGAAGAAGAAGCAAGACAGCAAGTAGAAGATCTCAAAAAGATAGCGGGGAAAAGTGGCGCCCAAATCTCCTTTGCTAAAACGGAAATTATGACCACCTTATTTAAATTCCCAAAAACGTTCCTGGACACTACTTATGGAGAACTAAAATATACTAACAATTTAAATAATTTCTTGGTGAAAACCTATCCCGAAACGCCTCAGACAAAGAATCCTTTAAGATAAGGAAACTCAAATTAGCAAAGGCTTTTACTCTAACCCGAAAACTGTACGGAAAGAAAAACCTTTCCAGAAGTGCGAAAGTCCGCCGTTATAGCACTGTGATCAGACCGGTGATCATGTATGGAGTGGAAACAATGTGCTTTCAAAATTTGGAAACTCTTCTTAAAATTGAACAAAGAATTCTTCGGAAAATTTATGGCCCCAAGAAACCGAAGATGGGAACAGCATAGACCAAAACAAGAGCTGTACAGGGACCTGGAAACGGCTTTCCGAAGGAAAAGACTGAGATTCCTTGGACATATGGTTCGGATGGATTAACAAACAATGGTTCAGATTAAATAAACAAATTTTCAACTACATTTGGCAACTTTCCAGTCTGAACGGATACACCAAATAACTCAAGGAGGAAATGATGAAACTGGGTATCTCTTTGAACGAAAAGCATGAGAGATCGAGCTATTGAAGACGATGACTGGAAAGATAGGGAGAAATGGCGAACGAAATGCGAGATGCGGCATAGACTGTAGGACCCCTGCTAATAATAAAACAAAATCTCTTTGAACGACTGTGTGGATAGAAATACATACAGAAACAAAATTCAAAATCTTGAGGTTCGGTGAGAAGAAGACGAGAAATGGGTGGACAGTGGAAAGGAAGGCGGCGCACAGTGTGCGAATGAGGGCCTTCTGGCAGGTGAAGAAAAGGAAATGATATTCGCGTGGTCTATGGCTGGCCTGTTCGTGTAAAAAAAAAATTTAAAAAAACAAAAGCAACAAATTATTGTGCATTTCAAGAATTTATTGAAATTGAATACATAACACGTCGTATTGTATACACATTTTTCTAAGTTTCATAGGAATGTCGCCTAGAATGTGGCCAGGAAACTGATGGAATAGTTTAGTACCACCTACATGTCCGGGCCGCTATCATGATATCTATACTTTTTTCTGTGTTTTTAAAAAAATAAGTGAACAAAAACGTTTAAGGAAAACCACCAAGGTTGGACAAACTCGTTGACACGGACGTTTGAGCCGGACCATTTCGTGGTTCACTTTGGCCTTTCTGTAACATTAATTTAAACAGATCACCAGCTGCAAGTGGTGATGGTCGCCAGAAAGCCACAAATTGCCGGCGGCTCCCGACATTCTTTCTCTGTTGTTGACTGAATACTTTATTACTGCCACAAATACCCCATTTAGTGTTCTTTAATATTTTTATGTCTCTGCATTTTTTCCTTCTTGACATTTAACCACTGAAGGTTAGTCGTTCTTCCCCTTTATACGAGATTAGTCTGTCCAATTTCCTTTATGACCTGGTCGTACAAGTATGGCACTGGGTTTTCGTATTTCCTGATATTGTATCTTATTTTATTCATATCAGTATAATAATAATAATGGCTCCCATGTGTACCACCGAAGCAGCTTAGGAGTCAGGCAGGGTAGGCTGCCATATGCGAGCCGTACGCCATACAAGGAAGGAAGTGACGCTTCAGCCGCCCATTATTATCCCTAGGATGTCCTATCAGCACTAATATACTCAAATTGTGGAGTACATTAGGGGAGATAGGTAATCCAACGCAGCTGATTCGAGCAGTAAGCAGTTTATACAAAGACACAAACGTGGGATGTCAGGAAACAGCCGAAAGCGCTACAGCCCTGCATCTCATCCGCCAGGCGTCTGACTTAAATCCTTCCCCCAAATCCGCTTCCACCTCTTGCATCCTCGCCTTCTCGGCCTTCCTACCCACCTCACATCTCCCACTTCACCATATAGGACTCTTTTTCCTTGCCTGTCTCGACCCGTTCTCTCCACATGCTTCCAGTAGCCAATCCTTCTGGACTTAATAAATCCTACTGTCTCTCCTCCTTCGAGTACAGTATCTAACTCTTAGTTGTCCTTCATCCGTCAGAGCTCTCATTCTTTTACAGGATAAAAAATATTTCTTATTATTTTCCATTCAAATACTTTTAAAGTAGAGATATCTGCTGTTGTATTGGTCCAAGATTTTGATCCACGTGTTACCACTAGCCTGATCAGAGTTCTATAGATCTTCATGTTAGCAGATCGAGCGATTATTTTGGATTTGAAGAGGTGCTTATTTGAATGGTATGCTCAATTTTTAACAATTACCCTCTTGTCCATTTCTTCTGATCTCTTTTTATTATTCAGATCAGCCAAATAAGTAAATGGATTAATTAGTTTCTCTCTTTATTCACAAATAGTATTCAAAGATATTTATTTAGTGGAAACAATATTAGTAAAAACGTCTTTGCAAACAATTCACTCTAAGCACTCTAATTTGTGTTTATCAATAAACGTTGCCCAGTAAAATGTTATAAGTTCACACGTTTAATACACAGAGGAATGCAAATTGTAAACAAAGAAAGTTTGAGATCTCTCAATCACTGCCACCCAGTAAACACTGCCTAATAGATTTATAATGATCGTATGATATTGTATCTTTTTTTATTCCTATCAGTAGTAATATACTCAAATTGTGAAGTACATTAGGGGAGATAGGTTATCCAATGCACCTGTTTCGAGCAGTAAGCAGTTTATACAAAGACACAAACGCCCGATTGTGTATTGACGGGAAGGAAACACCTGCCACTTCTACACACAAAGAGATCAGACAAGAGCGTTGTATTTCTTCCACACTTTATAGTACATCAACGATGCTTTGAGGGGAAGGTTTGAGAGAAAGATTGTACGACGCGCTTATGGTCCGGCTAAACAAGATGATGAACGGGGAATAAGCAATAACCAGGAGACGGATAAGTTATTGAAGCACGACAACATTGTAAAATTCCTAAAGGATTAATGAATACAATGGCTAGGTCAACTAGTGCCGACGGATGCTCAGCGTTTGCCAAAGAAAATCCTGAGGACGCAAGTCTACTAAAGCAGAAAATGGGGGTAGACCTAGGATAAAATGGTTGGATGACGTGCTGTAAGATCTCAGAAGAATGGGTGTGAAGGGTTACACTGAGATGGCAACGGACAGGAGACACTGGAAAAGATTGGTGTTGTATGCCAGGATTAACGTTGGGCTATAGTGTTCAGAAGAAGAAGAAGAAGAAGAAGAAGAAGAAGAAGAAGAAGAAGAAGAAGAAGAAGAAGAAGAAGAAGAAGAAGAAGATGAAGAAGAAGAACAAGAACAAGAACAAGAACCAGAACAAGAACAAGAAGAAGAAGAAGAATGAGGAGGAGGAGGAGGAGGAGGAGGAGGAGGAGGAGGAAGAAGAAGAAGAAACTTTGAGAGAATGGAACATAACATTCAAGGGAGGTACAAGGCGGCTTGATGCCCAATTTCCTTTATTTAACCTCGGTCATTTAACGGCCCATATACAAGGACCGTTAGACAGGTGAAGTAAAGATGAATGAGAAAGATGACAAAATGAATAACTATGGTTTTCAGAAAGAATTATATTTATTATTTTAACATGATAATGTTTTTAGGCTGGGGGTCATTCCACAAAAACGTCATCGAAAATCGTAACTCACATTTTCGATTCCCCACAGTCTAAAAATCTTTTGTTTACAAAGTATTATCATGCTTCGATGTTTCGGTTTCGCCGAAATTCTTTATGAGCGTGCGCGCGCGCGCGTGTAGGGGGAGAGAGAGAGATTTAATTTTTATTAATATAATCACGTTTTACCTTGATTTTTGCCGACGATTGACGAAACCGTTATACTATCAGGGGTTTATTTAGGGGGGGGGGGTGACGAACGGGACCGGACCCCTCACAGAGGTTCACAAAAACGTTTACGAATGTTGTTAATCTCTTAATTTTTGGGTTTTTTTATTTTATTATTTTCTGCTGTGTACGCAAATATAATTGTAGATGTTTTTTAAACAGACAATACAAACAGGTTTATTACACAAACGATAACAGCCGCAAATTCAAACAGAATTAAATATTGTTTTGCATACATTCCTTAATTATAGAGGAATCAAGGCATATTAATTTTGGTGAAGATCGGTTAATGGAAAGAGGTAGTTTACCAGCAACGTTTTATGTTTTAACAAGGGTAATTTTTCTATGACGAACGATAACTCCCGCACATTCAAACAGAATCAAATAATTTTTTGTGTACGTCCCTGAATTGTCGAAGACTTGAGGCATATTGATTTTGGTGAAGATCGGTTACGGGAAAAGGGTAGTTTACCAGCAACGTTTTATGTTATAACAAAAGTAAATTAGTTAATTTTGATAAATAAAGTATCCTGAAAAGAAGATCATAATAATCCACTGTATAAACGTAGATGAAATTCTATAAATGAAGAGGCTAGTTGAAGGGAGTGGGGGTAATTTTCTATAAATGAAAATCATAGTTGAAGGGGGAGGGGATAATTTTTATTTATATCTCATGTATACTACGTTATCGGCAACAAAGAAGTATTTTGTTGTTAAAATTCCTTTCCGGGCTGTTTGGCGTGGTCCAATGTTTTCTACAAAACCAAACGTTTCGGGAGTGCTATCGACTGCCATCGTCAGTGAAAATCGAGTGCGCTAACGTGAGGTGGTATACGTAAATGACCACAGTACTGTGGTTAAGGCTGAAGACAGAGTAGTTTCTATAGAAATATTTCATTTCTAAAATGATTTTAAATATAAACCTTAGAACATGGAAGACATGTGTGGTTCTCCATACCGATATTTTAACAATGTTTCAATAACGTGTATTGTATGTGTTATTACCGTTTACTTTAATGGGACTGATTTCGGGATATTATCACGCATTTTTCAGCCAGTAAGTAAGTCTATCTTGTAAACAATGTTTCTATAACGCGTTTTTATGTTGTGTTATTACCGTTTACTTTAATGGGACTGATTTCAGGATATTATCACGCGTTTTTCAGCCACATTAAAGATAGTAGTGTTGATTAGGTTCAACTTGTTTTTCCTTTTGTATGAAGCCGACCCGACCCCGAACCCCCCCCCCCCCAAGCCGAATTCTAGATATGCCACTATATACTATTATTATATAGACCGACTTGCCTAACTGTTCAAAACAAATATTGCCACCATCCACACAATCCACTGCGAACCTTTCTTATTCTGTGGCATTTCTTTACGTTCAGTACTAACTGGAAATCATGTGGGGCTAAATCTATCGAGGAGTGTGGATACCAGTGGTGTAACTGCGGGGTGGGGGTGGGGATCAGAAGAAGCAGCCCCTCAGAGCTATTATTAATTTCAGCAAAATTACATTATCACTTAACTCAGGCCTATTTCTAAGCCGGTTCCTGTGTGATAAAATAAGGCTTATAAACAGTTTTAGAAATATAATGAATTAGAATATTTGTAAATTAATAAAATAAAGCTAAAGTTTACATAACAATAGAAATCACTCATCATCATCATCATCATCACTCCAAGGACTAGGCTTCAGACCTGTTCCGGAACCCATCTCCTCCTCGGTCTACCGACATCTCTCTTTCCAGTAACCCAAGGCAGCCACAGGTAGATGGATATCAGGCATGCGGTGCAAGTGTTCCCACCATCTTCTTCTGTGGTCTTCAATCTTCTGGTGCAACGATACAATGTTTAATTCGCGTCTAATATCCTCGTTCCGTCTCCGGTCCAAGAGAGAACAACCTTGCGTCTCTCTTAGAAATTTCATTTCAGCTGCCTGAGTCCTCTGTACGTCGCTTTTACCAGGAGTCCATGTCCCACTAGCATACAGGAATGTGGGGACAGCCACAGTTTTATAAAAATTTATTCGCGTGTCCTTCCATATTTTATTTTTCAGGTGCCTATGAATCGTTCCACAGATACGTCTAAATTTTGTTAGCTTACTATCCCAATCAGTATCAGTTCCATATGAGATATTACAACCCAGGTAATTAAAATGACTAACCTGATCCAAAATATGATTATTCACGAACATCTTAGTTAGAAATCACTCAACATTTGATAAATAACTTACGTGCTTGCAGCCTTAAAACAAAATTACCCACGTGTTAGAAAACGAAGACAGAGGCTTATTAAATCTATCTTTTTTATCTTTTTCGCCTATACTTCCATTTGCAGGGCTGTTTATTTCATGAGTCTTCTGGTCTAATATTTCTATTCCAGTTTTGTTAATTTTATTAGCAGCCATCTTAACACCAAATTTGTCACTACTTATTGCCAAACTGCTGAATACTTCGTTCTTGACGAGGCCTTTCGGTGTCTCCACCGAAAGACGTGAAGATGGTGGAGACACCGAAAGGCCTCGTCAAGAACGAAGTATTTAGCAGTGTGACAATAAGTAGTGACAAAGCTGGTAATATTTGTATTATTTGAACCGTCGCCTTTGCACAGCTGAACTAGCAGTTTGTTGATTTTAATTCGGAAAAGTGAGAGCATTTTATTTTATTGCTCGATTTTACGAAAAGATAATATATTTTAACAAAAACTGTAAGTTGTTTAAAACATCCTTGGGACGACATCCTTAAATTATATTATTAGAGTGCAAAGGATTTGTAAAATGGGGGGTTTTCAAAGTATGTTCAGTCAGACTCGTTTTCATAAAATTTATTTAAGAATATAAATTTAGAATTAAAGTAATTTAAAATGATGTGATTTATTACCATTAATTCGATTAAGAATTAATCAAGATAGAATATTTTGATGTCAGCATTTTTCAATACCTTTTTTAACCCTTATACTTCACGTTGGTTTGAGATGCAAGAAATGTATAAAATGTCCTTATAAAATGATATAGGAAGAATTCATAATTTCTCATTTGTCCTGAGGAAAATAAAGAATACCGAGAAGAATAAAGAACTCAGTTTGTTCTTTAGCGGGTTGTACGAGTACTACTTTGTTCCCGCTCCACTATGGCGGCCGTTTTGAGACCGAAACGTCACGTGTTTCAGAAAATTTGAATACTGGGCCACGGTGTAATAACTCTATGTCTCCAAACTATAAAATAAGTAACGCACTAAACTGACACTTAGGATTTGCTAGTCACAACAATGGAAGAAAACAGCTGACATGAATACTGTTGATAGCGCTGCCGACTGTGTATGTTTTCCTTACTTAACAAAGCGTGATCCTCGCTATGATATTTCATTAAAACATTATTATGTCTAATATTGTTAACGGAGATTGTTTCGGTGATTGTTATCGGCACCATTAACAAAATTGAAAGTATACTAAAACGTAATATCAGTTATTTTCTTTGTGTTAGCAGTCTTCATAACAACCTTGTCGAATTTTGTTGCTTCTCTGCTGTGTACAATTTTCCCTCGAACGAGGCCTTTCGGTTTTGCAACCATTAACAAGTTGTTGGAAGAACTTGATAATGGTTGCAAAACCGAAAGGCCTCCGTTCGAGGGAAAATTGTACATAGCAGAGAAGCAACAAAATTCAACAAGGTTGTTAAAACGTAATAGAGAGACAAACAAATAAAATGAGATACGGTCTTATAATCCGCTGTCCTGTAAGTACTACATCGTCAGGAAACATCCTCCAAAACTTACAGGGAAAAAATTGCACATACTGTCGAACTTGACAAAGAAAGGTCAGTGGTTCAGATGAGTTAACAACGCATGATGCGTACACAATACACAGAAAAACACACCTAATGATGTTATTACGTCATAATAGAACGTTCTACATGCTTGTCGGCTATCCCAGCAGAACCAGCTGTAATGTTGTGTGGGTGCGTGATTCTTAACGTACGTCAACGAGACTATTCCAGACCATACCGGATGGCGCACTGTCTTCAAGGCCGCAATCAATCACGTTCTAGTCTAGTGTTGACGCGTACAATAGATTATTCTGGAACACTTCAGCTATCTATTATTTAAACAACGACAGCTGCCGCTCAGAGTCAGTTTTACGTTGGCGATTACTCAGTTGCGTCTAAGTGGCGATTTATTCCAGTGCGGTTCGAACTACAGTGGCGAAGTGTTACGTGTTTTACTTCCACGTTCCATAAGGCAATGGAAGTATGGTCATGGCGAAAAAATCGTGTTATAATTGTGCGGCACTCTATTAATTGACGTTATTATTGCGTGTGAACGAGTTTTATTTGATTTGTTGTAAGACGCTATCTTGTTGATTACAAACTATTTAATTACGATAATTAAAGCTGTTGATTAGTGACTTTATTGGTGTCTCGTATTTTGTTTTCCACTGTACCATACGACGATCAGTAGACCGTCGTAACAGTATCTTGAAAGACATAAACCAACTAAAAAAATCGCGTTCATATAAATAATGATCTTCCGATCATCAGGGAGTTGAGCTTGAGATTAGCTACAAGGCCTGAAACACGTACACACGCGCACGCGCGTTTGTGTGTAGCTGTGTGTCCGCTTATGCATCCGCCCGCGCGCAAGTCTGATGATTTCAGAAGTGACACGTATATAGGGAACACCGCTAATGTATCTAAAAAACAATGACATTTGCAAACCGGTCTTGTTATCGTCGGACGCGGGTAGCACACAAAGTGTTCTGTTTAAAACCTTTGTTTTGCTGCACGTGTTGCAGCACCAGATGAAAATTTGAGACAGCTGGAAACAAAGGAGCAGCTGTCTCAAATTTGAGACAGCTGGAAATGAGAGCAGCCGCAAATAGACGCATCAAAGTTAGAGAACTTTCTCACATGTGTTTGCGTCACAGTTTGTCACAACAAACTCTATACTTTATCAGTGTGCGGCACACACGGGCGCCAAAAATTTCTGATGAGGAGCAAATATTCGAAAAAAAAAATATTTTTCTATAAGTTAATTGTAATAACCTTTTTTACCGTGCTCTGGATGGGTAATCTCGGTAAATTTATTGTCTTGTTGTGAAAAGTTAAACAAAAATTAACACATGAGAATCATACAGACATGGACGCGTACGATTTATGCCAAGAAATTTTATACCGTCAACCATTTATTTCTAATTCTAAAAACGATGTAACGAAGGTGATGGCTTTTCGTGGAACTGATCCCATACGGGCAAAAATTGTTATAGATGGTACTGTCCTGGAACAAGTTAGCAATTTTAAATACCTGGGCTACAGTGTCTTATAATGCAAGCAACGACGTTGCGAATAAGTTGTATGAGTTCAACCTTATGAGCGGGTCCATTAAGCGAACCCTTAAGTCAGCAAGTAAAGGAACACGCCTAAAATTCTACACGTGATGGCTCTTCCCACACTTCTTTACGGGTCTGAGAATTGGATTTTAACAAAAGGCCAGGCCAGTCACACCCAAGCGGTTGAAATGAGATTTCTCAGGCACGTGACAGGGTATACTCGCCATGATAATAGATTAAACACAGATATACGGCAGGAAGTGAATATTATGAATATACTCGAGAGGATCGCCCAGTATCGGCTGATTTTCAACAAACCATCCTTGGTTTAACCCTTGAAGATGATGATGATGATGATGAAAAACGATGTAGACCTACATCAGATAATTTAGTATATTTATTCAAAAAACTTAATCACAGTTAATCGAAACTTTACAATTGCTCTTCGGATTCTTTTGTCATTACCGGTATCTGTAGCATCTGCGGAACAGATCCTTTTCCACACTTAAAATTATTAAAAATTAATTGCCCTCTACAATTGGTCTCTACACGACAGACTTTCAAATCCTGCCGTTATATCAATAGAGTCGGATATTTTTGATCAAATTGATATACACGATATCATTCGACTAATTTGATTAACGAAAGCTATAAAAGTTCAATTAACTAAATGATTTTTCTTTCTGTTTAAATATTTGCTTACCTATTCTTTACCAAATAATGTTTGTAATATAATCCTATTTTATATGCTTGTAAGTTTGTCTGTTTCTTATTTATATGTTATCTATATAAAGCACAAATGTGAAACTGATTTTTTTGCCAGATAAAATATTGCAAGTTTAATTATGTAATGTTTAATATTTTTGTTTTTATAAAACTATAAGTTTATCTATTAATTTACAGATTAAAATTTATTAGCTTTTTATCCGTCGTGTGACTTCTTATTGTTTTTTATTTAAATTACGCGTTTCGTAGCACAAGGCCTCATCTTCAGATTTCAGTCTCGTATGGACGTCGTTATCACATTGAAATTAAACTATTACACATTAAAGTAAACCACACTACACGTGAACCGATGTCTGGGTGCGCACCCTTTGCTGGCTCGGGACGCACTCAATTTACATAATTTACGTAAAATTACGAGGATTGTTCAGTAGAAACACGTTTGATCTGCGGAGCCGTGACTTCGTCGCCATGGCAACGGAATTAATTTGTTTATATTGTCTGTTTAAGTACTAGTGACGCGTCTGTCAAAAATATTTGCGGTTTGCTCTTTTCTAAGCGTTGTGACTGGGTCGAAAAATAGCATCTATGATAGAAAATCCGTCCAAAGATAATCTGCGTGCCGTTATTCAGTTTTCGGCCGCTGAGGGGCGTCAGCCAATGAAAATTTATACGAGAATGAAAGCTGTATATGGTAACTGTAGTTATTCTCATACGGCAGTGGTTGAATGGTGCAATAAATTTCGACAAGGAAGAGAATCCACTAAAGATTTGGCCCGTCCCGGACCTGCACGTGTTGCAGCACCAGATGAAAATTTGAGTCAGTTGGAAACTACTTTACTGCAAATAGGCGCATCAAAGTTAGAGAACTTTCTCAAATGTTGAGCATCAGCGTGGGAACTGTTCATTCCATCATTCATAATCTTGGCTATCACAAAGTTGCTGCTCAGTGGATTCCACGACTGCTTACTGATGAGCAGAAAAATTTGCGTTCGGCCTTATCATTACAGCATTTGATGCGCTATCAACAACAAGGTAATGGCTTTCTACACCAAATTGTTGCCGGTGATGAGTCGTGGTGTTATCACTACGAACCAGAATTCAAACGTCAGATCATGTATTGGAAGCGTGCACAATCTCCAAAGGTAAAAAATTTCGGTCCCAACCTTCAGCAGTAAAAGTAATGGTGACAGTACTTTTTGATTATCAGGGTGTACTGCTCTTAGATTTTAAAGAATGTGGTGTCAACATCAACGCTGAGCGATATGCAGACAGCTTAAAACACTTACGGGTCACCATCAAGAATAAACATCCCGGGAAGCTCACAAATGGTGTCATTCTTCTGCACGATAACGCTCGACCCATGTAGCCCAGACGATTCAAGAACTGCTTGGTCGTATGAAATGGAAAGTCTTACAACATCCACCTTACAGTCCCGACTTGTCCCCATGCGATTATCATGTTTTTGGCCCATTAAAGAAATCACTAAACCGACGGCGGTTCAAATCGGACGCTGAGATAGAGTTTGCTGTTATCGAATGGTTCCCCAAACAGCCGCAAGAATTTTACCAGCAGGGAATCTACAGATTAGTGCAACAGTGGGACCCATGCCTTAATGTTAATGGAGACTTTTTTTTAAATCGTTGAATAAAAAATGTTTTACAACCTCTAAACGTGAGTCTGTTGAATAATCCTCGTACTTTGGTTTGTTTTATACCTATAAGAAATGGTAAACGTACTGTGTACACTAATTTTCAACTTAACTCCTTGTTTTGTTTGGCAGTAATTAATTTTTTTAGAACATAGATACGCACAAACGGAACAAACATTTTTTGGAATATGTTAATTGGACATTTAACTTCATTTTAATGACAATAATCATTTCCCGAAATTTGTCTCCATCTTCTGAGAATACCTTGTGTGAGTGTATGTGTGTGTGATTGTATACATACGTGTATGTATATTCAAACAGGTTTTATATATAAAATATGAGTTATGAGTTTTTCATAAATAAAATAATATATAACTACATGTAATACAATGTGAATCATTTCGCTTGTATGTGCCTGATTAGTAATTTTCTACATTGGAAACGATTACTAAGTGGCTCAATCTTCTGTCTCTCGCATGTAACGAGGAAAGTTTGAAGGAAACCCTTCAACGGATAATGTTCAGAGTGTCACGTAACCGCGACCGCTGTGCCGGTTCTAATTACCGCTTACCAGCGGGAATCGTTTCTCTTACACAACAAAAGGAAACATCAGAAGAACCAACATGAAGGCAGTATCGTTTCGTCAGTCTCTTTATAAATTGGACTAGGCTATTTGGAAATTTGTCTAATTATTTTTGTTTTGCGGTCAGACAACCTTCCGGCTAGTAGTTACCTGGCTCCGATTAGCGTCAAAACGATTGATTTATTTCGTAACCTCCACAGCCCTGTGCAGGTGTTTCAGGGTTAATGCTCTTCTTCGACTTATTACAGCGCGGATTTCACAGCCACGTAAGATTGTGAAATCTAACCTGTGACAGATTGGTGTTTATTTTTACCTCTTTGGCGAATCGTCGTACACCGCGTCTATTTAAAAGATCTGCAGACTCTTTTCCTTAAAGTATCCAAAAATTATATAGACAAATTCTTCCCTGTACCTTTATTTACTCCTTCGTATATATATATATTCAGATCTCTTGATGAATAAAATTTTTCGTTTTTGAAAATTGTAATTACTTTTCCTTGTTGCATTGCAAAAAGAAGAATTAAAAATAATTATAAATTGTGTTCACAGGAAAACCCTGGACATTGATTTAAGCTAGAATCCTGTTCTCCATTGACGTTCTCAACATTTCCTCCATACCGTAACTAATTCTGTTAAATGAAGTCAAGAACAAGTTTTATTACAAATGATATATTACAAATAATATACAATGGGGAATTTTTGCCCTATCGAAATATCTTAGAAAGTTGCTGTGGGTGAGCTGCCAGCTCAAACCGTGCGGCCATGTGTGGCCAGCACTACGTCTCACCGCCCCCCCCCGCGAGAATATTACGCCAGGATGTTATCCCAGACAAGATCGCAAGTTGAACCGACTAACGGGGCTGAAACTTGTGTTGATTGAACGGCGCTGCTCGGAAAGAGAGCAAGAAATTTTTCATAAAAAGGTTCTATTGTTTTTTTCGTAAAATTGATAGTTTTCATGGAAAACGCGATAAGGAGATGTAATGCGAATTTGCTGTCCAAACCACTGCCGCGGCATTTTCTCGCGAATTTTCGGCGCGCTCAGACGTTTTTCGCTCGATACTTTTTTTATAATGGGTCTATAAAAATCGTGTAAAGACGTATTTTTTAGAGGAAAACCTAAGCTTTTCAATGGTGTAAATAGAATTTAAGTCACTACTTTCACTAAAAAAATAGGCCAACTCAAGCATACGTACAGGTTTTCAGCAGACGCGAGTTAGAGAACATGCACGTACTATTAAAAATATTTTATGAAATTCCTTGTACTATTGAACATAATTTAATAACAGTAGCCTATGTAGTATATTTATTATATAAATTCTAAAATTTATAAATTTTATCGATTATGAAAATGTTAAGACTTTTACACTTTAAGTCGCTATTATTCCGTAAATACTTGGTATAAAACAGAAAATAAGACATTTTGAAGCTAAAAGTGTCTACTTTTCAATGGTCTATACCACTTTTCCTTATGGATCTTCTTTTTTATGTATTATGAAAAGTTGCGGAAATTTCATTCTAGGGTACTTTTCTTACGGTAAATCAACTCACGCATTACTGTTTTAATAATTGGGTTTAAAATTTTGGGAAACGATTCTCTTATGTACACTCTGTAAGCCTACAAAACCTGAGTGTTTCTGTATAAAATACGAAAGGATAAAAAACAGGTGTGCGCGCTAGATCTGCCGTCGCCGGGATCTCGCTGCCGGGACCGCTAACGGCTTCGGAGTTGGCTCACGCGCAGACGACTTTCTTCGCAGTTTAACAAGCGGGCTGCTCCGTTGTTATGTGCAATTTGAGTACCAACGATCATTTCGGAGTTTTCACTATTGTTTATAGATTTATGTAAAACTAACTAAAATAATATAAAGGATATAAATATATTTAAGTTTAGTGTATGTTTTTCTGTTAGTTTGTGTTTCCGTAGTAATAGGCCTATGTATTGACAATTAATTTATAAATTAAAGGCAATGTTTACCTTATTTTATCCGTATTAATATATTTGTTATGCAATTTTTAACAATATTTTTAAAAAATTTTCAATAATTGTAAATAAATTTAAAAGTATTAATTAAATATTAATAAATTACTTAAGTGAGTTATTATACCAATTTCAATTAAAAACGTAATATTCGTTCAAAAACCGTTTAATTTATATATTCAGCATACAAAAATATAAAATTTGTTCAGAGCAAAAAGACAATTAATGGAGTAATTTTAATTTGTTAATTAACTAATAAACATACTGACATTGTTAATGCCTCATTTTGTAGAGAATTATCAGCTAAGATTTTTATTTTAACCCTTTAACGGAAAAATGAAGGGAAATAAGTGAACATGCGGAAGAGAGGGTGGAAAAAGTCCCGGCCTTAGGGATGTAAAGATTTTTGAAAATAAAAGTAATACACTAAAAGGTCATAATTTCGAATTTTCATCCGTGCTAAATTTTTTGCAAGGTTTTGCCGTTTTTTTTTTTATCTATAATGACTGGTTTATATACAGAATTGTTAAAAATTTTATTATGACTACCACCATATATACCATTTAATACAATTAAAAAAGAACATCTTTGCCAAACACACCAGAGCCACCTGTATTTTTGTATGTTTGTTCCATTTAAAAGGCATTTGTTTGAAAGAGCTCTAATTATACACTACTGTTAACCTAGTGCCTCAGACCAAGTCACGAATTCAAACAACAAAGCAAGCAGCGGTCACGATTATTATTAATCTATTAGGCAGTGTAATTTATGGCGGTGATTGACAGATCTCGAACTTTCTCTGTTTACAATTCGCGTTCCTCTACGTATAACCATATTAAATGTGTGAATTCACAATATTTTATTGGTTAACGTTTACTGGAAAACATATAGTACAGTCGTCAAAACAAATTATTAGTAAACAAGTTTCTACGAATAATTGTCTGCACTAAATAAATCTCTTTGAACTACTAAAATGAATCTGTATGTGAATAAAGAGAGAAATTAATTTATCAATTTAATTATTCGGCTGATTCAAAAGCTGTACTCAATACGTTATCCATTAAATTTAATAAAATTTTTATTCTGTTTCCTGAAAATATTTTTTATTATAGTAAACTAAGGAAAATCATCATCATCATCGTCTTCTGAACGATGTTTTTAGGCTTTAGCGGCCTGTTCCTTTTCCACAGTCCACCTTTTCTTAGGTGTACCAACTTTTCTTCTGCCTCTAAGGTTGTAATCTTTCGCCATCTTCGGTATTCTTGTTTTCTCCACTCTATTTATGTATTGAATCCATTTTCTTCTGCATTATTTAATCCTTTCATTAACAGCAAAAATATCTAAATCACTTCTTATCTCTTCATTTATTATATGGTCTCGTTTATTACACCTTTTAACTGATCTCAGAAATTTCATTTCAGCTGTTTGTATCTTCTGTTCATCTTTTTTCTTTATGACCCAAGTTTCAGAACAATACAGAAGTGTAGGTATTGCCGTTGTTTTATAACACGACGGACCAGAGAAGGTCGACAAAAAATCTAGCCGGTATAGGGTTCGTTGGCCAATAGCAGTGTTCCGCAACCGGTGTGCCGCGGCACAATAGTGTGCCGTCACAAGGTGAAAGGTGTGACGCGAACTTTTACCTATTATTGTTAATAAATTAATTGTCGATTTTAAGTAAGAAGGTGCTTGTTTATTCTTTAATTATTTGGGCCGGTTTGATGGATTACAGGCGGCAAGCTTTGTGTTCACCGCAAAGAAAGCCGCGTAAGACTTTTAGCAAGCCTTTTAGCGGCCCGCACCAATCATACAATAGAGTTAACGTTCAAAATTCTAAACGTTCTAAACTCTATTCAAGAGAGTTCTTTGTAACACCGCATATTTTGTGTACGGCTGGCTGTACGTGCTTTTAACTAAAATTGCGGGGATTAGCAAAAATTTCCCTCTGTTTTATTATTTTATTGCCTTGTTTTGATATTTGTGCCTGTTTGTCGGCGCTTCTAAAACTTTATTGCTCTTTGCCGAAGGACCCACACATTGTCAGACAACAATTACAGTATTTGAGTTCAGTTCTATCACAGCTGTGCTCTGCAGTAGTGCGAATATTGTGATTGATACACCAGTCTTACTATTTTCTATTATAGTTTTATTAAACTATTTTTTTTTCGGTATGGATAAGTTCCTTGTACGGAGTGGTCCGTCCTCGAGTGCAAGTAGTGAAACCATCGAGCCCGAAAAAAAGAAACAGAAAGTAGTTCACCGGCAATAGAGTGATAATTATTTATCTTACGGGTTTCTTTGGTGTGGTGACAAAACATGCCCAATCCCCGAGTGTGTTGTGTGTGGTGTAAAACTCAGTAATGCTGCTATGGTTCCGAGTAAATTGAAACATTTTTCAACAAAACATTCCTCTCTGTTAAGTAAAGATGTGAATTATTTTCGTCGGTTGTTGGAACAAAATAAAAAACAAGTGACGCTCATGACTACGTCGGTACATGTTTCGCAAAAAGTACAGGAAGCTAGCTATAAGGTAGCCAATCTTATCGTAAAGGCCAAAAAACCACACACAATAGCAGAAACGTTCTTAATGCCCGCGTGTAAAGAAATGGTAAAAATAGTCCTGGGTTTAGAAGCTGGTACTGAAATTTCAAAAATTCCTCTCTCTGCTGACACAATCAGCCGCCGAGTTAGTGACATGTCCAGTGACATCGAAGACATTATGAAGGAGAAAATAAAGAGCAGTCGAAAGTTCTCACTTCAAATCGACGAGTCCACCGATATTGGCGGTCACGCACAACTTCTTTCCTACATAAGGTATGTTGATGAGGATGTAATTGCAACTAATTTCTTTTTTTGCAAAGAACTACCCGAGCGAGCAACCGGTGAAGAAATATTTCGTACGACTAATGAATATGTGGTCCGTAATGAATTAACATGGGAGGATTGGGTTAGTGCTTGTACAGACGAAGCTGCTTCTATGACAGGCCGAGTGAAAGGATTCGTGGGTAAAGTACGCGAAGTAAATCCTAACTTACGAACCGACAATTGTCTCATTCACCGCGAAGCCATTGTTGCTAAGTCTTTGCCATCTCCTCTGAAAATTGTGATGGACGAAGTAGAAAAAGTCGTGAACTTCATCAAATCGCGGCCCCTAAATATGCGGCTTTTTAACGTTTTGTGTCAAGAAATGGGATCAGAGCACACTACACTTCTGCTACATACAGAAGTACGATGGTTATCTCGAGGTAAAGTGTTAACGCGAATGTTTGAACTTAAAGAGGAGGTTCTTGCATTTTTGACTGTGGAGGGGCATGAGTATGCGGATTTATTTGCAGATGATGAATGAGTATCTAAGTTGGCATATCTTTCCGATATTTTCGTACTCTTGAATGAACTAAACGAAAAAGTGCAAGGTAGAAACGAAAATATTCTGACTAGTATGGATAAGATTCAAGGATTTATTAATAAGTTAAATTTGTGGATACAGACAATTGAAAATGGATCGTGTGAGATGTTCCCAACTGTATGGCCCCTTGCTGACGATAATAAGGTGTTGATGGACTTCATTAAAGAACATTTAGTACTCTTGCAGCAGAATTTCAAAAAATATTTTGGAGAGAGTGTTGAAGATTTTGACTGGGTTCGTGATCCATTCATTACGGATTCGAAACATCTTCCGAATAATTTAGGCTTATAAGAGGAACTGGCAGATTTGAAAGCAGACAGAACATTGAAATTAAAATTTTTCGAAGTGCCTTTGGAAACATTTTGGTTGTCAATAAGCAGTGAATACCCGGCTATCTCCGAGATGGCAGTTAATGTGTTATCACCATTTTCAACTACATATTTGTGTGAACTGGGCTTCTCGACGTTAACTGAAATTAAAACATCAAAGAGAGAGAGAGACTCAAATCCATCGATGAAGAAATGAGGCTTGCTTTGTCAACGATTCCGCCACGAATCAGCCGTCTGTGTGCAGCTAAGTAGGCTCAAGTATCACATTGAAGGTATGAGTAGAGTTATTTACTTTAAAATTCGTATTTTCTACAGAATTAAAGTTAATAAATTGTTAATAAATGCATGAGTCTATTCCTGTTTTATAATAATAATAATAATAACAATAATGATGATGATAATAATAATAATAATTGATTACATAACGACGTAATATTTCGTAATTATATTAAGATTCATATGATTTTGAGGGGACAGACATTTTGGTGTGCCGTGTTGAGTCTAGCCCCGTCTGGGGTGTGCCGTGAGTAAAAAAAGGTTGCGGAACACTGCCCTATACGGTGATCTCAATCAACAACTCACAATTCCAGCAGTAGCCTCGGAAACCAGGACTAAGGAAAAATAATTCCAATAATTTTTTGTTAGAATAATTTTTATTCAATTCCGTCAAAACGTTTAACTACCACTATAATTTAAGTAAGTGCTAAGTCTCAATAAAAATTTCGTAAAAGAATTTGTTTTAATGTCCCAAAAGTGGTATAAAAGTAAAAAATAAACAATAAGTAAATAAAAAGTAAAAAGTAAGTCCATTCCCTGCAGACCTGAAAAAACAAAATAACTGAAGATCACTACTGCTACAATAAATTGTATAATAATGATGATTATAGTGGGGGAATTAAAAAAATGTCTTAAGCCATAAAAAAAAAAGGTGAACTCGTCGAAAAGTGTGCACACATCTTTTTATGATTTTTGATTGAGGACATTTGTTTGCTTGTTTTTTCCACATTTATTATCTTCAAAAACTTTTGTGATTTAGGGCTGGATGGTGCTCCCTTGTGACAGCTAAACCCCTGGTGCCCGGTGCTACAGCGTTATGGATAATCCGCCACTGGGTCCACTGGTAAAACTATTCTGGAAAGTGGCTGGTCCACTAAAAAAGTTAACAAAATTTGGCCTGGCGCTGAAAGTGGGTGAAAATTAAAGGATATTTTATGCCCTTCATATGAATCCTCAACCATAAGATGCTAAAGACGTAAATTTTTAAATTGCAAAAATTTTACAAAATACGTTGGAAAAAAAACGCTTAAACGAGTTTAGCACCTCAGCTGGAGTGAGAAGAGGGGCTATTCTTTCACCTTACTTTTTTGTTGTATTGATGGGTGCTATTATCAAGGAGAGTCAACAAAGAAATAAGAAGTTTAAGGTAGACAACTGGAGGCTGCAACCAGTGTATTTCACAGACCTTGCTTTTGCCGACGACATCGTTCTGATTGCCAGCACACAGATCAGAGTCTGCAGCATAACATAAATGTGTGGGAAGAAACAATAAGGAGGAAGAATATGATTATTAGCCCCACCAAGACAAAGGCAGCGATAATTAATAGGCAAGGAAGACAACACAGAATAGTAATCAACAATAAGGAAATTGAACAAGTGGCGACATTCAAACATTTAGGTAGTGTTTTCAGTAAGGATGGCAGAATTGAGTCAGAGTTAGACATGAGGATCTCAGCTGCAAGCAAGCTTTACAGTGCTATCAACAGGAAGTTTTTGGGAAATAGTGAAGAATCACAAAATACCAAACTGGCAGTATACAAATCTGTATATGCCCCAACAATGACGTACAGTTGCGAGTCATGGACTCTGAATGACAGACAAAAAAAATAGAATACAAGCAATTGAGTTGAGATTCCTGAGAAGATTTGAAAAGAAAACTCGTAGAGACATGGTGAGAAACGTTAATATCCGGAAGAATTTGAAGATATTCTATTTAAATGATAAAATTTAAAGCTCGCAACTGCGTTGGTTTGACCACGTCTGTAGGATGAATGAGCAAAGGTACCCGAGATGAGCATGGGAGACCAAAGCAAGAGACAGAAGAGGAAGAGGACGGCACAGGCGAAATGGGAGGATAGTTCAACATCAAGTAGAGTGTAGAAGGCAGAGGAGCAGTTTGGCCCGTGCCAGGGTTTTGTGGCACTGGACAGGACGAGACGGAGAGCTTTCTCGAAAACCTCGACATCCGACGGGTAGAAGAGGGTGACTGGGAAGAAGAAGAAGAAGAAGAAGAAGAAGAAGAAGAAGACGAAGAAGAAGAAGAAGAAGAAGAAGAAGAAGAAGAAGAAGAAGAAGAAGAAGAAGAAGAAGAAGAAGAAGAAGAAGAAGAAGAAGAAAGGATATTTTTCACCTTCCCATGAATCCTCAACTATAAGATGCTGAAGGCCTAAACTTTAAAATTACAAACATTTTACAAAATACTTTTGAAAACCGCTTAAACGTTAGCTACACACGTCGGAAATATTACAAATGATAATGTGATGTATTTATAATATTCACACACTTATTGCTTACTAATGGTACCTATAATCTAGTACTGTGACGATTTAAAAGCAAATTTAAATAGCACAAAAATAAAAAAATAAATTTTGGTTTAAATACCGCGTGAGAAAATAATCCACCCTCCCCGCTGTACCTAAATACCTGTACCAACTTGTAAAAAGTCTAGTACGGACATGCAAATTATACTGTCATGAAGCGAATACTAATAATCATTCTAATTTAATAAAAAGACGTGAGAATAATTAATAAAATACCTAACTAAATAGAGAAAAGGTAGGATAATTAATAATAGTTAATTAGTGGAAAGATACTAATAATAAAAGTACGAACTACTTTTCTCTTGACTCGTGAACTGCGCCCCCGTCCCTACACACGGCCGCTTAATCAACCCCAGTCGACTCAGAATATCCGACGAGTTAACAGCATCACAATGTGGCTGGAACGTGAACGTACATTTTATTTCAAACTATGTTACAGAAAGTTAGTGTTTTATGGTAAAATACTCGACATGTAGGTGAAACTAAGTGCAACGTAAATCTGATAATGTAACTTATATGTAGATAATGAATAAAAGGAAAATAATAGTCGACACATCTCTTTGTAAATGAAAGTTTACATTTTTAAGGTATATTTCATACCATGTAGGAAGATAACATTAGTGTACATTAAACTAAGATGTGAGAAGTGAACTCGCACGTCCACAAGAAGCAACGACGTCAACATCACGAGCACCAGGTAGCAGAATTGTAGCGTGATGACTGTGATCACCACTTAGAATCGACAATATTAATGGAGAAACTCAACCTACTACGAAGATCATCCCGGAAAACCGACTGAAGAGGATCCGCAAAAAAAAAAAAAAAACATCCGGGATGATCTTTTAACTATTATTAATTATCCTACCTTTTCTCTATTTAGTTAGGTATTTTATTAATTATTCTCACGTCTTTTTATTAAATTAGAATGATTATTAGTATTCGCTTCATGACAGTATAATTTGCATGTCCGTACTAGACTTTTTACAAGTTGGTACAGGTATTTAGGTACAGCGGGGAGGGTGGATTATTTTCTCACGCGGTATTTAAACCAAAATTTATTTTTTTTATTTTTGTGCTATTTAAATTTGCTTTTAAATCGTACCAGTACCTATTATGTTTGCGAATTCGTTTTTTGTAAATAGTAACTGTTTTACAATATTGTGACGGCGAGTGCACAGTGCATATATCCTGACGATAGTCTATGACCGAAATCGATCGAAATTAAGAATGTGAGTAATTAAAACTTTATTGTAAATCACATGTGTGGTACCTTTAGGTTATGAACAATGAATACACCACAGTAGAAGATTGGAAATATTACTGTCTACATAAATAAGACATGTGCGTGCGAGTTCGTGTGTGTCATTGTGAAAACTAAATAATTAATCGTAAATCATTAGTAAATGACTCAATTCGCCGGTCGTCGGAATGACATAACCTTGTTTCATGTAAAGTGTACCACACCAGTACTTCCTATTCGACACCAACCTTGAACCTGACTGGCCGAAGGTAGTGACGCATAAATTTCTTTTCCTGTTGTCAGAGAGGTGTTCATTGGCTTACAGTCACATTTCCTCTACGTCGTCGGTTACTACATCATCACGTTTGCTTTCTACCGTTGTTCCATTTTTGTGTATAACTCTATCGCGGCGTTCGGTTTACGTAGAACAGAATCAGAATAAGAAGTGGCGGTGGCAACAAACGGTATGAAGAACGACGCTACGAGCGATTAGTCACGTAACACGTAATTCCCCGAAGAAGTGGTTGCGGTCTGAGACACCGTGCCTGCGACCGGTTTTCTGCTCAACTATATCTTACACAGTGAATCTGGTTTCGTAGTTACTTCGTCCGTGAAATCGCAAGCTGACACACACATGTAAACTAATTGTTGACACACGCCCGCTGTCTTATTAAACTGTTACAAACATGGATTATATCAGTTTCATTGGAGGTAAGGCCGCTTTCTTATTCTCTATTGTTCAATGAAATCGATTTAAATTTTTACAATACTTCTGTTCCGAGTAAGCTTAATGATTACCAATAATCGATTGTTGATTACTGAGCGTTTTGTTACATTATTGATTTGTGACTATTAAAGTACAGCAATATTTTAAGTAATTTTATAAACCAAATTCATTTTAATCAAATTTTAATTTTTTTAAATTATTACTGATTTTAATAATTGGATATGTGTGACAATTATGTGGCACAAAAAACCTTAAATAAGATGACATTAGTTGGAACAATTGCCATTTTTTAAGTACTCAACACGAAAATCTTAATTTGTTTTGTTTTTGTTTCTAAGTAGAGAAAATAAAGTGTAATCAATATCAATTGTTTCAGTTTCTCTTTGACAGGGCTAATTAGATTGTTTTACCCCGTTAAATGATGTTCGCACATTTACATTGACCCTTAACCTTGTTAAGCGTACAAAAATGGTTACTTAAATTGTAAATATAACTGTAATTTTACTTAAATATTTTTAAACATGTAAGTCTTTTATGTACTCTTTATGCTGTAACAATTAAAATATAAGCCTTAAAAATGTTTTCTGTATTACGTTTATGAAGTATAATTTCAAGTTGCCTAGTACCGTACACATGATTGGTTATTCATATATTTCCATACGGGTTATTTACGTCAAATGGCGGTGTTATTTAAAAAATTAATTTTTCTATAAAAAGCCTATTTCTTTATGTTCATGTAATCAAGACATTCTTAATATCTTGTTTGGAAAAAAAAATTGTTTTCGGTTTATTTTTAACTTTAGTTACATAATCATATTTGTGTGTGTGTGTGTGTGTGTGTGTGTGTGTGTGTGTGTGTGTGTGTGTGTGTGTGTGTGTGTGTGTGTGTGTGTGTGTGTGTGTGTGTGTGTGTGTGTGTGTGTGTGTGTGTGTGTGTGTGCGTGTGCGTGTGTGTGTGTGTGCAAGCAATTTTTGCTACAGTCCGTTTCTTGATGTATCTAATATATTTAATATTTATAATGAATTTACCTCAAGATATTTTTTCCTTATTAGGAAAAAAATATCTTGAGGTAAATTCATTATAAATATTAAATATAATATATATATATATACATATATATATTCAAACACTTTTTGCTACAGTCTATTTCTTGATGTATTTAATATATTTAAAATTTATATTTACTTTTCCTCAAGATGTTATTCTTCCCTTATTTATAAATAAGGTTTTATAAATTGTTATTATTGTGTGTGATTGTGGTGTATATATTAGTATTTTGTGTATTTTCGATGTTGAGTGCTTTGAAAAAGAACAAATACAAATCAATACAAAACATGATACAATTTTTAAAGCACTCATCATCGAAAATACACAAAATAATAATATATACACCACAATCACACACAATAATAATTTAAAAAACCAAAAACCAATGGGAAGCCATAATAACAGCCAACCAGCACACAGGTACTCCACAAGATTCAAAATTAGAAAGGCTGATGATGGGAGCACTAGGGATCCCGAAACATGTTCCAATTAAGGGAAAAATAACATCTTGAGGTAAAGTAAATATACATTTTAAATATATATATTTATATAATATTTCCGTAGAACGTTGGCAGTACGGCCTAATGGGACCGGTGTGGTTCGGATTAGCAAACACGTAGACGAATAATGGGAAATAAACATTAACGTATTGTCACTGATTAAAGTAAGGTCGAAGGAATGCAGTGGCGTAACTAGGGCTTTAGTTAGTTTATACTAACTCCCCCTTTCCACAGAGCTATTAAAAATTTCAGTGAAAATTCCATTATCACATAACGTTAACGTATTTCTAATACGTTGCGTGTGTTAAAACAAGACTAGAAATAGTTGCATAAATAAAAGGAATACAATATTTAAAAAATTAACTAAATAAAATAGACTTCTCTTAATAATATAATGACAATCATGTAACGTGTGGTAAATTATGTATTTGCATTTTTAAAACACTTATGCACGCAGCAGAAGATAAAGGCAGAGCCTTTATCTTTTTCACCTACACACATTCTCTCTAGAGCAGTGGTTCCCAAACTTTTCAATCTGCGAACTCCCCACAAAAAAATTAAAAATTTCATGGACCCCGTCTGATTTATGAGATAAAACGATCAGTAAATATGATACAAACTCCTATATTTTAATTTAAATATTGTTACGACGGTCTACTCGATCGTCGTAGGTACAGTGGAAAACAAATTACAAGACACCAATTAAGTCACTAATCACACCTATAATTTTTACAGTTAAACAGTTCGTAATTAACAACACTGTCTCTGACAACAAATCAAATGAAAATTGTTCACACGCAATAAAATGTCCACTACAATTAAACACAATTATATTACAGTTATACCGTCCGTTTATAAAACACCACTCTTAACTAATAACCGCGCACAGTAATATCGCTACTATAACTCTCGAACCGAACTGTCAATAATTCGCACTAATACTGACTTGAGCGTCCCTCAGTAATTGTAGTTATAGCCGCCGAAAATCTAGACGATTCCTAATTGCGTCTTAGCATCCGTATGAACTACGTAATTAACTGCGGCCTTGACACACTCCGCACGGCTGGCGGCATCGAGAAGACACTCGCAATGCGTCTACAAGCACGTACGCCACACACAGTACAGCGAGATTCTTCTGGCACATTCGACAAACACTTTGATTGTTCTGTGATGTCGTAACAATATATTAAAATCAAAATTCTCTTAAATCGCAAAACTATAACATTAATTATATCAAACATAGTTTAATGTGAACAATGAAGATGCTTTTGAACAATTAGCTCTGCAATATTAGGTTTCATGTCTGATAATTTCAATATTAAGTCACTCTCGACATTACGTTTATTTCTTAAGTTTGCCAACCACGGCTATATCTTTCCAGCCACAGTTCTGCGTTGATGCGACGCGGCTGACAAACAAATCTGCTAGACTACATGATTTAAAGAAATTATTAAAGCTATTAGTTTGAAATTACTTTTACAATTACAGTTAGTTAAAAAAAAAATCTGTAATTTTCTGCTAATAGTTTTAAGATTCTAAACTTTAGATTTTAGACTATAAAAAATTGGAGAAAATTACGGTGTTTTCTTAAAAGTATCCGCGGACCCCCCCCCCCCCAAACATAGTTGGACCTCACTTTGGGATCCACTGCTCTAGAGGGTTGTCTAAGTCATGACTCCTCTAGTCTATTATGTCTATGGTTTGACCGTAGTCTTTGCATAAGTAAACTAGCAGTTACTTGACTTTAATTCGGCAAAAATTACATTTTATTGATGGAGTTTATATAAAAATATAACGTACTTTTACACAAACTTTAAGTTGTTTAAATCATTTTTGAAACAATATCCTTAAATTTTCAATACAGGGTTTTTCAAAATATCTTAAGAAAGACTCATTTTCACAATATTCATTAAGAACAAAAAATTAAAGTGATTCCTAATGCCACGAGATTTATTACCTTTAATTTTAATAACAAATAATCAAGATAAACTGTTTTGAAAATATCGCTTTTCCATATCTTTTTCAACCCCTATACTTCACGTCGGTTTACTCAAAAACTTTGAGACAGGAAGAATTTATAAACTGTATGTATAAAATTATATGGGAAAATAGTGAATTTCCCATTTGCCCTGAGGAAAACGGCGGGGCGGGGGGTGTCCAAACTTCAAGCTAGTCTTCCCCCCCCCCAGAACTTAATGTCATCCATCCCATCCAGAAGCAGTTCCCTAGTTAAACTACACTAAAGGATTAAAACTCCAAATTACAATAAAACGACCCAAAAACAAATAATACGTTATTTTGATAAGATAGATGATTATACTAGTATGTATGTTGTTTAAAACATTTTTAGTCATTTTAAAACATTTAGTCGAATATTTTTTAATTAATTTTTTTATGTTAAATTTTTTTTTGGTTTCTCATTTTACGTTCTTTCTTATTTGTATTACTGGTTCTTCTTCTTCTTCTTCTTCTTCTTCTTCTTCTTCTTCTTCTTCTTCTTCTTCTTCTTCTTCTTCTTCTTCTATATAGGCTTAATTGGTTGTTTTTCGTAATGCATCAAGGGGATTCACTAAAGGTCGATTCCAATACCTGTATACTACACATACTGTCCATCTCTTCTGTGATCGGCCACGTTTTCGTTTTCCTAACGTTCTAGAATCTTGCACTGTTTTTTTTATTAAGCCATCATCGATTGCCCTGTCAACATGGCCATTCCATTCTCTTTTCCGGCTTCTGACAAATTTCACTACTTCCTCTATTTGACACTTCCGTCTTGTGTCACTATTTCGTATTCCCTCACGTCTCGTTTTTCCAACAGTGCCCAACATTTCTGTCGTCCTTAACAGGAGTGCCGGATTATCCATAACGCTAGGGTATGCTGCAGCACCGGGCACCATGGTGAGGGGGCACCATTCAGCTGAATTGACTAAGCGAAACAAAGCTTACGATCACATTAAGCAGTGTTTGTTTTTCTTACGTAGTTATTTTATTAACCATGTCGAGTTGGAAAATCAAGCGAAAGCTCTTGGAGAGAAGTTTACTCGAACGATTTGAATCACGATCTTCTAATAGAAATGAAGCATTTTGTGCCACGAGTAAAACTGCAAAAAAGAGGTTTATTTTACAAATAATTCGAATGTAGATAATAGATTCCATGATACTACAGTTTGTCCACTCAAAGTATTAAATTGAATTATTGATTGTAAAATGATTTATGTATTTCCGAATATATACATTGCTTATCGTCTGCTTTTTACGATTCCAATAGCCAACTGCTAATCTGAAAGATCATTTTCTGTATTAAAACGCATTAAGTTAAAGATATGTTGAGTTCAACTATGAGAGATGAGAGACGATCTTCGTTAGCAAGATAAATATTGAAAGCGAGATACTTTAATCGCTCGATTTAGAAGAAATATACAAGACTTCATTAAGGTAAAATCAAGACAAAATGGATCGATTTTCTAAGCTTAAGTACTACTGTGCTCATTGTAATCACTATTTAGCTAAATTTTTGTTGTAATTTGAGAGTTTAATATAATAATTGTTAACTTTAGAAATTATATACGCCATTCATCAGTGTAAATATGGATAAGAGGTTGAATTTTGAACGGGGAGGGGGGGCACCTGTCTGATGGGAGCTTCTAATCCGCCTCTGCTTTTAACAGTCGTGTTCTACTACTGCCTCAGTGTGTGCTCACGAAAACTCCTTTTATTTTCCAACATTAGTTTCACTTACTAAATTGCTCTTGCTCTCACTATCTTTGACGAGGTCCCTCGACATGAGCGTTAACGCGGTTCGTCATTACCGTAGTCTCAGGAGCGATGTTGCGTATCTCCGCCATCAGTCCGCCAGCCGTCTTCTGTATTCGAAGAACGTACGCTTGGCGTCATCCTTTGGCGTGTCGCCATACTGACAAGCCGGACTTGTGGAGGCAGGTGTGAAAACAGCCGTGCCCAGAGTGTACCTGGTTCAGATGATATATAATTTACATACCTACGTTTCCGCTCCGTCCAAACTCTAATATTAAATCACCCTAAATCAATGTAAATTTATATCAAACAATAATTTCTATGGCAACAATTTATCTGCTTCGGGTGTTACCCCCTTCCCGCCACCAAACACAAAATGTATACAGAAAAATACAGATTTCGTTATGTTCATGTTAACGTAAACATGTATGTTACATAAAAATATGGTACTTTGAATTTGACTTTTTACTGCTGTTGGTTCATGTTGATTCTTCATCGTGGCAAGTATTTTTCTCGGGTATAACCGAATGCATTTACATAGAAATAAATGTACGTAACGTTAATAAAGGGACGGGCAATTAAATAATTATACTAGAAAATCGTTAACATCAAAACAAAAAATTCTATAATATTTATCGTAGCAACTTTAACGTAACCTGTAAATAAAAATCAAATCCACGGCAACAGTCGATATCACAAAATAGGGATCAGAAACGTGTCGTACAAAGTTGCAATAACAATAGAATTTATCTCACAAACACGTTATATAATTGACTGAAACAGATCCATGGCGCTTTACACGTGTCGGTGTTTGTACTTGGTCAATGTTTAAATGTCCAACCATACTAATTACATTTAACAGTATATTAGAGTTCAATAAATTATTATTATTTTTTGTAATATGTAACACGAGCGATTTTCATCTGTGCGTGTGTGTCCGTGCGTGCGTGTTACGTGCGGTTTTAAAACCGGTTCTGGCCGTTGGTATGAATTAACTGATACGAGTTTGCTCTAATTCATATTATCTGAACGAGTTCTGAGCTGTGACCTTGGATTGAGGTCAGTCTGGAGCGACCGCGGCTACGAATCGTGAGATGGATGACCGGCTGAACAGCCACGGGTCCAACTCACGGCGACAAGTCGCTGACCTTTGTTACAGACTCTCGATCGGCCTTCTCGATCGGTAGATACGATACGAATTAATTTTTTGCACCCAACGAAAAATATATGTGTAAATAAAATTGCACAATTATGGAAACCTGTTACTTTGTTAGATCTGTGTCACTGTTAAACTGTACTATAAATTAATATCTATTTACTTGCTGAAACCGTGTTTTTGTATTAAAAAAAAAAATTTTAAAGGAATAACATTAACTAGGTTATGCATAATAAAGTCTACAAATACAAGAACATATTATAATATGTTATATAGTAAAATATTATGCAAAATGATGTATTATGAATATATTTATTTAATTTATGTATGAAGAAAGTAGTTTGAAATGAATGGACCAGAGGTTACCGCAGCAATAGTAATGGTACTAGACGAGCGTAGAAATTTGTAAATACAAATTTAAAATTAAAATGATTAAAAGTAAAAATAATTAATGAGAAGTTTTTACCAAAAGCAAAGTGGAAAAGATGACTTAGAAATATAAAATGGAATAGGTGACAGGAAGTAGGACAACACTCTCCAAGTATAACACAGGAATGGTGAGAGAGAGAGAGAGAGAGAGAGAGAGAGAGAGAAGTAGCAAAAGAATATAAGAGTAGTTTTGTATCTAGTGATTTAAAAACTTGAATTGAAAAGTCTAAAAAACTAAAAAACGGAACGTAAAAAAACATTACACCAAAGCACATTTGTGAGGTTGTATCTGTTTAGAACATAAAGACTTCCTGAATTATTGATTTTAATGGTGTTCGAAGATAACTTCAGAACAGAAAAATAGCAATAAAATATTATTATCAAATTTAATAAAGTTTTTTTTTTATCCTCAATATTAATGAAAATTAGTCTGTCCAGCTCGTTATTGCACGTTCGTAATTGAACACAAACTGATAATCTCTGCTGATGGAATCTATTCAAAAGCCTCAATTCTATTTATGTAATGCTTCTTAAGCGTCCAAGTCTCTGCTTCAAACAGTAAGGCCGAAAAGACGTTAACCAACTCACCAGTACGAATCCTCGAATTAAGATTCAGGCTTTTATCGGTTGAGTAAAGTTTTCCATTGATAATAACACTGTTTTTCGGTTGAACACGCGCCTTTTTATTTTATTTTCTAATCAAACGTTTCGCCCATGCTACGTTGAAGCATCGTCAGTGGGTGGAATGAGGGAGCGCACAAAGTCTTGACATTGTGCTCTGCTGTCCCCGTCCGGCCGCTGAAGATGCCTTAACATAGTATGGGCGAAACGTTTGATTCTAAAAGAACAATAGGTATGGAGAACCGTACATGACTTACATGTTCTAAGATTTATATTTAAAATAATTTATTTGAATTCGGCTCGATAATTTCTAAAAAAATATCCCCCACCTTGTAAATCGAGCTTTATGTTTGACAAATTGAAATGAAATATTTCCATAGAAACTACTTCTTTGTTGCCCATAACGTAATACACATACACAAAATTATCGCCTCCCCTTCAACTATTATTTTCATTTATAGAAATTACCCCCTCCTCCTTCAACTACCCTTTTCATTTATAGATATTTCATCTACCTTTCTACAGTGGATTATTATAACCTTATTTTCAGGATACTTTATTTATCAAAATTAAGTAGGCCTACTTTACTCTTGTTAAAACGTAAAACGTTGCAGGTAAACTACACCTACACCCCCCTTGAGTCCTCTACAATTCAGGCACATATGCAAAACATTATTTGATTCTGTTTTAATTTACGGCAGTTATCGTTCGCCGTGTAAAAAATTCTACATACTCACACACTTTTCGGAAAATGACTTTTCTTCATGTTTTGAGGGTAGTACAATCAGAATCAGCCGTTATCTCGAACACGATTTTTTTCGCGATCACTATACTTTCATTTCCTTAAGGAACATGGAAGTAATAAAAAGAGGTGTGTTTAAATGGAAAACAATGTTATTTATTAACGATAACCACAAAAGTTTACGAGCAATATTTTCATTCTTGTAAAAGCAATTCTAGCCACTTCTATTCGCTTATACACTTTAACAGTACAATTATGCTGTTGAATCAAGGTTGTACCTAAAGACTGTTATTTACCACTTCGCTCAATGTGCGTGTTGTTGACTGTCGGTGGTCGATGTACATTGAATACATCGTATATTTATAAAGTTCATATTAAGAACCTTATTATCATATTATAGTCACACTATAGTCATTGTTGTTTCTATCACTCTGTTTCTGTCATTGCCTGTAATCACTAGTACTCTAACATAAAGATGTATGTAATCTTCTTCTTCTTCTTCTTCTTCTTCTTCTTCTTCTTCTTCTTCTTCTTCTTCTTCTTCTTCTTCTTCTTCTTCTTCTTCGTTTTATTATTTTTCTTCTTCTTCTGTAGCACTACAGTCCAGCGTGAGCCCTGGTTTCCAACTCCAACAACAATCTCCTCCAATGTCTCCTGTCCACTGCCATTTCAGCGTTACGCCTCACGTCCACTGTTCTTAAACCTTCCAGGACATCATCCAACAATTTTATCCTAAGTCGGCCCCTCTTTCTGCTCACATGGACTTGCGCCCTCACGATTTTCTTTGGCATACGCTGATCAATCATCAACTCTAGGTGGCATAGCCATTGTATTCGTCGATCCTGTACGAATCTTACAATGTCCTCGTCTAATATCTCTTGGTTATGTCTTATTATTCATTCATCATCTCCTTTAACCAGGCCATAAATACACTGTACAATGTTTTCTTTCAAACATTCTTAGTGTTTCTTGTTCCTTTTTTGTCAGTGTTCATGTCTCGCTTCCATAAGTAAGTAACAACCGGTCTGATAAGTGTCTTATATATATTTTTATTTTTGTGTTACGACTAATGAGTTTGTTTCTCAGTAGCCTGTTATGATATGCCCTAATTCCTATTTGTATGCTGTCATGTATTGTCGTGGCTGTACTATAACATAAAATTCACAACCAATACTCTTTACTGAAAAGACATTGTAGACTTTTGTTCATATTTCCTCGCGATAATGTTTTTTTTTCACAAGAATATATTTATGTACATAATTTGTTTTACAAAAACATTTCTGAAGATGGCAGTTAACAAAATACTGTCGAAACAGTGTAAAATAAATTATACAGAAATGTATTCTTGTGGAAAACGAGAAACATTATTTACCATTAATAACACTTCTTTTGTTAGTGTTTTTGTATCGTTACTTTCACCAAAATTAAACAATTTACAGTTTGGTGAATTTTTATTAGGTTATTCATCCTTTGTTTAGTATTAGGCAATTTGCATTTATTCAGAAACACAAAGCGACTACAACGTGCAGAAATTAAGAAACTCAGCTGATTAAACGCGTAACAGTTGACGACGTGCGTATCGGCTGATTTACATCGTCTCCTCTGATGTACATTATACTATTACTCACTGTTCATGCAGTGATAACTAAATATAAAAATTTCTGACGCGATTAGTGTCAAAATACACATTTAACATTTGTACCTATATATTACACGTTAAAAATAGAAACCATGTAAGGTATTTTTACAGAACCGTTAGGTATGAATACGTTTAAAAACATTTTCCTTACAAATCACATAGATATTTAAACCACAATATGCACCAACTTACTTTAGTTTAGAGGCGTGCATTGTCGTTAGTATTAAATAGTACAAACTAGATAATAATAATTGAATATTTCGAAATAACCGAATTCACAAAAATGTCAGTTCACTCGCGAAATTAAGACGTATACAAGTAACAGTAAAAACATTGAATGATACAAGGTTTCACCAAAACGTTCGTGCAGTTTTATTTATTTTAACAAATCATCTAAATTTAAAATGCTCCCTTCTTCAAAGAAATCTTCATCGAATATAATACAATTAATTATTCCAACTTTTTTTTTAAATCTTCAAAACATTTCTTGAATCCAATTTTTGTAATACCTTTGAGCTCGCTCCGCCATTTGTGTATTTCATGTTCAACAGTGGTGACGAGAAAGAGGAAAAGATCGCAAGGCAGTCTGGCGAATATGGGCAGTCGCGGGACCGTTGAGAGTTTTTTCTTTTTTTTAATTTAATTCATACATAAATTAAATAAATATATTCATAATACATCATTTTGCATAATATTTTACTATATAATATATTATACTATGTTCTTGTATTTGTAGACTTTATTATGCATAACCTAGTTAATGTTATTCCTTTAAAATTGTTGTTAAAAATACAATTCCAGCATTGACATGTGGAATTGTCGACATGCAAGTACTTTAAACTATCGCTTTCATAAATCACGCACTATGACATGTAAAGCCTAAATTGTACTCTTTATTGACAATGTTATATTGTAGTGATAAAAATTAATGGAACACAATACCACAATCTTCACCTTATATCTTGCTGTCAATATCTTTAACTCACTTACAGCGGTCTACGAAGAAGCTTTTGGACCATTCGTAAACGGGTTGTTCATACATACCAAACTCAAAAATCTTCACGCCAAAACACTTCTGCAATCCTTTCAACACGTTAGACCAGCTTATCTCATTCTTTGTACAAATTTTAATTCAAATTTTTCAATATTGCTTTGTAGAATATTAAAACGTAACTTAATGCCGGTACCTAATCAGCTGAGAGATCTAAACTATGCATCCAATATTGAGTAGTGAATCTAGACTTTCGTCTTGAGAGGGGGGGGGTCCAATCGAGTCGGCTTTACACAAAAGAAAAACAAGTTAAGACTAATCAATATTACAATATTTAAAGTGGCTGAAAACGTGTAATAACATCATAAAATCAATCCCATTGACACAATAAAAATAAGCGCTATTGAAATATTGTTTATAAGATCAATTAATTGACTTAATTATAATGACTTAATTGATTTTCCTATATTTTGTATTTCAAGCTTACACGCAAATTCTGTGTAATAAAGTTGTTTTTACACCTATGTTTAAAAAAGAGTTACTACTGGATGAGCGTACACAGTTGAGAAATAAAGAAAAAAAGCTGAAAAATTAAGAGAGTGACAACATTTCTTGTCAACTTTCGACCTTCTGGGGGGGGACGGGTCCGGTCCCGTCCCCCCCCTGTAAATCCGCTCCTTTCCAGTATGACTACAAACTTAAAATACATTTTTAATCAAATAATTCCACTACGGTACATTCATAACTTTTTAAAAATCAAACTTCGTGTTTTCTTTATGAGCATAAATCCTTACGGAATCGGGAACATAATACTGAACGTATGTTATGATGTTACAGGAGTGCTATTAGTGTACTGGCTGAGCCTGAGCATCGACTGCGCCAGCATCCCGGCGCCGAGGCAGAGGCGGCAGTCACTCAGCCCCGACACCGACAAGATATACTTCCAGGAAGAATTCGAACAGTACAAAAACGTGGTGAAATACGCTCAAGTCGGCGAGACTGAGAGACGGCTCGGCCTTGGCGAAGAGACAATAAAAAAATTGGCGAACGAGAATAAGAATAAAAGCAGGCGTACACGCCAGATGATGGCACCGGGCCGCTTCGGTAACTTTGGTGGAGGATTCAACGACATTTCAGGAGGCGGGTTCGGCGGAGGAGGAGGATTTCCCGGCTTCTTCCCGATCCCGGGAGACGACCTGCGTCCTATCTGGGACATCACGCCGTCGACATCGGGCCGGCCCGTACGTCAGCAGCAGCAGACGACGGCGGAGTCGACTACGCTACCCGGCCCGCCGACGTGGGCGACGCCTCCCAGCCAGTGTGTACGCAACTGCCAGGTCACGCCGCAGTACAATCCCGTTTGCGGCACTGACGGTGTCACGTACACCAACCTGGCCAGGCTACAGTGCGAAGTTCGCTGCGGCAAAAGTGAGTGTCATTTTTGTTGTTTTATTTACAGTAGTTTTAATTTATTATTTTTCCATCTTGGCTAGCTATGGACCAGTGAAGTAACTTTTTACGATCGTCTGTCGTTTCTTACCGTTTTTTGACCTTCCAGTACTTGTACTTCTTCACTCTTTCAATATGTTCTTTCTTCTATCCTTTTTCCCCAGCGCTGTTTGCTTGTAGAAGCAAACATTTTCCAAATGTAGAAGTGTCGGGCTCTTATAACGAGCGCCAGTGAAGGTCGGCCCTTGTCTATTGTCTATCCGTACAATCTTCGTATTCTCTTGTTCTTTAAAACTCATAATTTTTCTTAATCCTTTTCCTAATAGGATCGCTGCCTAAAATTTTCTCTTTCGGGATGTTAATTTCTGCTAGATTCTTCTTAAGTTCTATATCATCCTCATCATCATCATCTCCACGACAGGATAGACAAAGTGCTGCCTGTTCCGAATTCAAAGATCCTCCAGACATCTTTTCCTGGGTCTACCCACACACCTGTGTGCTATAGTTTTATATTTCCAGACTCGTTTGGCCAGTCTTGAATCTGACATTCTTTCTAAGTGTTCTTTCCACCGTTGTTTATAATCTTTCAGTATTTCATTTAAGTTGAAAACGTCTAATTCTTTTCTTATGGCCTCATTCCTTATACAGTCAAGATCAGAACAACTTTTAACTCCTCTTAAAACACCATTTCCGAGGCCTGTATTTTAGTTTCTTGTTTCATAGTTGTTTCCCACACTTCACACCCATAGGACAGTACAGGGACCGTCATGACTTTGTAAAACTTTAATTTTGTAACTCGATGTACCTTGTTTCTAAAATACGGTTGATTGTCCCACAGACTGTCCTGAACTTACCTAAGTTAACATTAATATAATATTTCTTATCATAGCCAATATCGGTGTCTAAAAAATTAAAATGGCTCACCTGCTCCACAATTTGATATTTTTTTGTAATTCCGGCTGTACAATGTTTAAACATTTTCCGGAACCAAAGATTACAGAAGTTATTGAATTCTCATCTTCCACAGCTGCTTGTCCATCCAAAGATCTTCTTCAATCTCTCGTTCCCTCAATACAGTCTGCATTTCTTCTATCCAGGTGATAGGTGTCTTCCTCTTTTCCTTCTTCCTGGTGGGGTCCATTGCATAACTCTCCTTGGCAATCTTTCCTGTGCCACTCTTTTCATGCGTCCATAACATTGTAATTTTTTTGTTTGGATAAAATCAACAATTGAATTTTTCACATTCATTCTGTCCTTAATGACTTCATTTCTAATTTTATAACGTCCTACAATTTGACCGTTAGTTATTATTGTTGTTCCTACTGGTTCCTTGCCTCGAAGTGCCATTACCTTTGTTTTTTTTAGTGGAGATTTTCATGTTGTGTTGTTTGCAAATCTGATGAAGCTTAATAACAGAATTTTGAACAGCATATTCTGTATTTTAAATGACAAGCAACTGGTCAGCAAAGAACAGGACATTCAAATACCTGTCTCGTGATATCTTAATACCAGTGTTCACTAGATGTTTCCATTTGCTTAATAGACCGTCAACATAAACAAGGAGGCAGCTCCTTCACATGACTTAACCATCTATAGGCTGGTACCCTATAATGGGAAAATAAATTTTATCAGAACCTTCAAACTTCTATATCAATCAAACTCTTCGAGTTTTTATCAAAATAACCAAATATTTTGCTTTCGTTAATCTTTGAGGATTCACTCGAATCGCAGGATCCTCTTTTATTTAAGGATAGTCTCAGATTTTTTTTTAATTTTCAGATATTGCTTCTTTTATTACATTCACTTTATTTCCTTTGGGCAAAGAATCTTCTTCCTTAGTATTTTCGTTTCTTTTATTTTTAATTTTTCAATTACTCATCCTTCATTTAAACTAAACATTCTGCTGTTTTACGGTAAGTCTTCATTGACCAACGTTTTCCAGTGACAGGTCTACTTATAGAAATAAGCTATTGGCAGTGATTCAGTTTTTCACAATTTTAATTGAGTTAATTCTTCTACAAAATTGACCTAGCGTTTTTCAAATTGTACTACCACATTCTAATGACAGTTGTCATCATCATCATCATAATAACGGTTTTAGGCTTTAGCGGTCCTTTCCTATTCCACAGTCCACCTTTTATTAGGTCTACCAACTTTTCTTCTGCCTCTAGAGTTGTAATCTTTCGCTATCTTCGGTATTATTCTACTTTCTTCCATCCTATCGATGTGTTGAATCAATTTTGTTCTGTATTCTTTAATCCTTTCATTAACTGCAAAAATATCTAAATCACTTATCTTTTCATTTCTTATATGATCTCGTCTATTACACCTTTTAACTGATCTCAGAAATTTCATTTGTGCTCTTTGTATCTACTGTTCATCTTTTTATTTATGACCCAAGTTTCAGAACCATACAGTAGTGTAGGTATTGCCATTGTTTTATAAAATTTTATTTGAGTTTCTTTTCTACATTTATTTCCCAAGGTTCTCCAAATCGTTCCACACATTCTTGTGAAATTCGTCACTTTATTTTCTATATCTCTACCTTGATCATAAGTATTGTCACGTCCAAGACATATAATAAAGGCCATTACTTTTGTCTTTGATTCAGATATGTTACAGTTATATTCTATTCCTATTGTATGGTAAGATGTATATTGCTCGCTAGAGATCGTCTTCTGAAGTGGCGAATATAGCTCTGTCATCCACGAAGAGAATGGTTTTCAAGCTTTTATTTCGGTGGATTTTAATACCGTCAGGGGATTGTTGTTTCCATTTTTTGAGGACATCATCTAGATAAAGGTTAAAAAGTAGTGGTGGCAGACAACATCCTGTCAGTGTGGAATCTATAATATCACGACCACTCTGTAAATAAATCAAAGACGAAACAAAATGTTTATTTGCTCAACGACTTTTCCTCTAATATAAATTTTTTCTCTACTCGTTTTGTTTCCTTTGAATGTCACTCTTTTTGGCAACATGTACTTTACAGTTCTGTTTACACACATACGTACATACATCCTTGGCTCTACAGCACAGATCGTGCCTTGGCCTCCAAAATAAATTGCCTCCACTTACTCCTGTCTTCAACCATCCGCCACCAATTCACTGCGCCCAGCTTCCTCGCATCACTGCCGACCTGGTCCAACCATCTGTTCTTCGGTCTTACAATCTTCATTTTTCATATTGGCTTGTGTTTCATAATTCTTTTTGATTCGTCGTCCATTCTCTAAACGTGTCCTGCCCGTCTGAATCTATTAATTTTGGCATATCGGACAACTGTAATGTCGTTGAACTTAGCATTAAATTCATTATTATTTCTCTTTCTCCAGACTCCGTCCTGTTTGAATTGCCCCATAAATCCTTCTCAGTATCTCCCCTTCAAGCACACCCAGCCTATGTTCATCAATTGTCTTGAGTACCCAACGCTCAGAGCCATACTCCAATACAGGCCTTACCAATTGTCTTATAAAGCGTGGCTTTAGTTACAAACAGTTCTGTTTATCTGTTGTAAATTGTGTTCATTGTAATCTGACACGTTCTGCGCCGGTCGCAATACATTTCTTGTTTAATATTTGCCTGTTTGTGGGACTCCGTACATATTTTTCAGTATCCTTCTCTCGGACGACTTTAGGTTATTTCCTTCACAAAACGACACAGTCTAAACAGCGTAATACAGTCGGTAACAAGAAAAATTATTAGTTTAAAAGTCCGGACGTGAGGCGCTGGTGGAACAGGTTTAGCAAAATTATTAAAAAATGTAATTACGGTATGTGGTGGGTCACGCTTATAACCAGTTTACTTTGTTATGAATGGCTTCGAGAAAGGTTAAGAACCTCACAGTCCTAATGGTCTTAGAGCATTTTTATTTTTGTTGTATATGAAACAGCTGTGTTATTCAGTCGAGATGGTTATGTGCGGCTTTTAGGGCAGTGCTTATGCGCGATGAGATTTCATCACTAACGTTAAAAGGTGTATTACATACATATAATATATGCTACACTTCTTTCCTTGATGTGCAAATTACGTAATATTACACTGGTATACGATCAAGTAAAATCAAAGAGGTCTTATCCTTATTTAGAACATGTTTCGAGTGTTAAGCAGCATGCTTATTGCACTCCATGTTGATTTTTAGTCATCATCATTAGCCTCAACGATTAGGCTCATCCTGAGCCTGTTCCGGGACCCACTTTGCTCTCGCCCATCCTCTTCCCCACCGGTCATCTCTCTTCCCCACCGGTCTATATTCCATTGCTAGCACTGGAATCCTGTCACCGCCATTCTTCCCAAGTGTTCACACCACTTTTTCTTGTTGTTCCTTAGCTGTTCCAACAATGGGTCGACCCCCCCCAATTCCGTCCTTAAATCCGCATTCTTCTTTCTTCTGAGAACGGTAGAGCCCAGAGTACTCCTCATAAATTTCATCTCTGTTGCCTGATTTGCCTCTTTCTGTCACAACTCTGGCTTTATCTCCATACATCAAAACTGGTGCATACAGTGTTAAAAATCCGCTACAGTGTTACAAAACCTTATCCTAGTTTCCTTGTTTGTCTTATTTTTTAAGTATCTGTGAATTTTTCCGCAGATATTCCTAAATGTGTTTAATTTTTCATCCAGATCAATTTCTATCCCATATGTAACGCAACCTCCCAAGAAATTGTAATGCTGGACTTGTAGATGGCATAATCATTCCATCTATAACTATCTTAGTTCTTAACGGTTGCTTTCCTCTGAATGCCATTGTTTTAAATCTTGTCCGCTGATATTTGAAAGCCATATTAATCTGCTATTCCACTTATTATGTGCATTGATTTTTGTAGTTTATCCTGGCTGTCTTGAATTATTACCATACCATCTGCGTATAAAATGGAGTTTAAAAACATTCCTTTCAGAAAAATCCCTGAGTCAACATAAGGTTTCCATGTTTTAATCATGTCGCCTATATACATATTGAAAAGCGTCGGTAATATACAGCAGCCTTGTCTTACCCCCTTATTAGTGGGAACTTCCTCAGTCATCCTTCCTCCTATAGTCAGTCGTACACTTGTATCTACGTAAAGGTCCTTTAGGTATAAAGGTTTTTTATACCTTTAGGTATAAGCTTTATAGGGTAACCTCTTCATCATCATCATCATCATCATTATCATCATCATCATCAACCTCAAGGGGTGACACATAACATCATCACAGCTTTTGTTGTGTGTTCGATAATCACGGTATACAAATTTAGGCTTGCGAATCGACAACTCGGATGTAGCGAGCACCTGGTTTTAACGAGCACATTTGTCGGTCGTTATAAGCTAGTTTTACTATGTATATAATTGTGTGTGCAAGGGGCTATATATTTTCTATAGTACACATATATACATTATATACACCCAAATATATACATTATGTACATTAGTATTCGTAAGCGCGGGTGTATGTGTTAGCATATTCAAAGTAAGAAAAAAAGTAAAGATATTGTTATGACGGTCTACTCGATCGTCGTAGGTACAGTGGAAACAAAATAAGTACAAGACACCAATTAAGTCACTAATTACCAGCTTTAATTTCCACAGTTGACAGTTCGTAATTAACAACACAGTCTCTACAACAAATCAAATAAAAATTGTTCACACGCAATAAAATGTCCACTAAAATTAAACATAATTGTATTACAATTACCGTCCGATTATAAAACACAACACTTGACTAATAACCACTTGAACGCGCACAGTAACTTCGCCCGACAATAACTCTCGAACCGCGCTGTCAATATATCGCACTAATACGGAAACTTAAGGCCGCTGCCGCCATGTATTTATAGCCGCCGAAAATCTAGACGATTCCTAATTTTGCGTCTTAGCGTCCGTATGAACTACGTAATTAACGGCGGCCTTGACACAGTCCGCACGGCTGACGGCATCTATAAAACTCTCGCAAATGCGTATACCAGCACGTACGCCATACACACACACACACACACACACACACACACACACACACACAGTAGAGCGAGATTCTTCTGGTACATTCGACAAACACGTAGATTGTTCTGTGATGACGTAAGTCTTCCGAGATCAGGCAATCTAGGTGGACGTCCTTGCGAAAGATAATTCTCCCGTTCTTCGAATTCAGTCTCGTGTGATCCAAACATCACGTTTCCAGGAATGCGAGTCTTCCGCTCAACCACTAGTTTTGCTGGAATCACTCCCGTTGCGTCATGTACTGATGACCTAAACACCACTGGCTGATCCAAGTTTGCTTGCTTCTCGTCAACAACCTCTTGCGTAACCTCATCTTCAGCCACTTTGCCCTCGGGCGCTTCTATCAGCTCAGGAACAAGCAAGAGTTTTGTCTCGACACCCATAGTTGGCTTTCCAATCACTTCTTTTGTCGTTACACTTATTTGTATTTCCTCTGCTAGTTCTTCCTCCATTTCCGCTTGCAATAGGGAGGGTTCCTCTTGACCAGACCTGTTGACTTTTTCTTCGACTAATGCCACTCGCTTAATCGAATGGTTGGTAGACTCTGTCATTTTAGCCATGCAAAGCTTTATCTTCTCTTGGCCAACCTTCAGGACATTCTCTCAAGTCCACAACGAATCTGTAGGCATTCTTAATGTCCGTGCCAAGAATCTCTTCATCGACAATGTCTGCAACGAGCATTTGGTGGCTAAACTCGAGAAGACCCAGGCGTACACGTACGTCTACCTTTCATAGCACCTTGACGGAGCTTCCAGTCACAGTCTGTATTGTACAAGAGCTAATTAGAGGCTGGCGGTTGCTGACTAAGTCAGCGCGCACAATGGATACTGTTGCGCCCGTGTCAACTGTAAATGATGTTGGTTTGCCTTCCGCAAATCCATTAACGATCAAGTTTCCACTGGTCTTATGTACCGTGGAAACTGTGCTGTTCTGGGGCTTTACTTCTCCAATTGGTGCGATCACTCTCTTCTCTCGGTATCTTCTTCCCCCAACAGTCTACCTCTAGATGACCACGTTTTCCACAGTTGTAACATTTCGGTCTTCTGTCTTTTTCAAATCGTTGCGACTCTCTTGAACTTTTGAATTGTTTGTCCGACAACATTGTTTTACTGCACCCATCGTAACGCCAATGTGATACAGGTATCTTCTGACTGCAATGTGATGGCACAAACCCATTAATATAGCGGGACGCTGACTTGGCAGCTTCAAACTCTAGGGCGTGAACAAGAGCTTCTGAGCTAACGGTGTCTTGCCATTCGTAACACTTGCTGAAGTTCACAATCTCCGATGCCATCACTAAATGTCTGCACCGCAAACCTTATTCGGAAGTCTTCTGGTGCTTCAGGACAGACCAATCTAATCAATCTGTCGATACTTGGTTCCACGCTTGCCTCAAACTCTTGAAGACTCTCCCCGGAACGTTGTCGTCTTGTTCTCAACTGAGCGTAGTACAGCTCTCGCAAATGTTTATCACCGTAGCGTAATTCTAGAACTTTTATCATTTCGGCATAGATGTTTCTGGCTGTCAGGTGGCACTTTCTGTAGTAGTTCTGCCGCGGGTCCTTTTAATGCGAGAACGAGTGAGACCGCCTTGTCTTTCTCTGTCCAATTATTTGCGCATGCAGCAGCTTCGAATTGGCGTGAATACGTCGCCCAATGCGTGCTTCCATCAAAGGTTGGGGCCTTGACATGAACTGTCCCAACCGCAGGCGAGGTGACCTTCTCAATTGACTTATTTTCTGTGTCTTTCTCCGTCTTTATCATTGGTACAGTCTGTTCCAAAGTTGGTTTGGTTGTAACTTCAGGCACTACTCGACTTCATTTTTAATCTGCTCTTTTATATTTGTAATCGAGTCTTCTATTTTTGTTGACATAGCTTTTTCCACACTCGTGACTGATTTTTCTATTTCAGCTATTTTATTAGACATCGATTCTTCAACACTCGAGACAGATTTTTCTACTTCAGCTATTTTTAATGTCATTGATTCTTGTACCTCCGATATTTTAGTAACTTATTTATTAAGCTCACCTCGTAGGAGACCCAACTCTGCAGCGGTTTGTTCTTGTGTCTGCTTTTGCTCCTGTATTAACTCCTTGATGTCTTCTGTTTGACGCTTCCGTTCTTCTTTTTGTCTTTCTTCTGTTTCAAGCATTAGTGCTTTCTGACGTTCCTCTGCTTCTTCTCTTTCTTGTCTTCGTTCTTCTTTTTCTCGTCTTTCTGCTTCTTCCTGTGTCTGCCGCAGCAGTGTTTGTAAAGCTTCCATCATCTGACTGGCATCCATGTTTACCGATTAATTACGAATTACACTCGTCTTGAACAAAGTGTCCACTGTTTCCACTGTTAACCGTTTTATCCCAGTTATGACACCACTGTTACGACGGTCTACTCGATCGTCGTAGGTACAGTGGAAACAAAATAAGTACAAGACACCAATTAAGTCACTAATTACCAGCTTTAATTTCCACAGTTGACAGTTCGCAATTAACAACACAGTCTCTACAACAAATCAAATAAAAATTGTTCACACGCAATAAAATGTCCACTAAAATTAAACATAATTGTATTACAATTACCGTCCGATTATAAAACACAACACTTGACTAATAACCACTTGAACGCGCACAGTAATTTCGCCCGACAATAACTCTCGAACCGCGCTGTTAATATATCGCACTAATACTGAAACTTAAGGCCGCTGCCGCCATGTATTTGTAGCCACCGAAAATCTAGACGATTCCTAATTGCGTCTTAGCATCCGTATGAACTACGTAATTAACTGCGACCTTGACACAGTCCGCACGGGTGGCGGCATCGAGAAAACTCTCGCAAATGCGTATACAAGCACGTACGCCACACACAGAGTAGAGCGAGATTCTTCTGGCGCATTCGACAAACACGTAGATTGTTCTGTGATGTCGTAACAATATATTTTGAATTACTATTTTAAAAAAACAATGGAAACTTAGCGTAAGCATGCATAAAATCGTTTGATATTCATATTCGTAAACATGACTTCACAAACAACATCGTCTCGATATCGAAAAGACGGCCGTGAGGGAACCATTGACCGTACGGCACGTGGAGAAACTGGTTTTCAAGGAAAACACAATAAAAATGCGATAAATTAAGTTTAACAAAAAACAACACACACGCGCGCGCGTACACGTACGCGCACATTTAGAAAAAATAAACAACACAGTTTTAGAGCATAGAAATTTCGGAACTGTACATTTATCCGTTCCTGCAATACATTTTCGATGTTTTTATAATGCGATTGTATCGATATATTACAATGTAGAAAAGAAGAAGTGTACTAATTGTAAATTGTTCTATTTCTTAATGCAAAGAGCAAATACGTGTTGTTTTCTTTTGTGAGGTTAGATGACAATGGTTTTTGGTTTTTAGTTTACTGCTGAAATAAATAAAAACCATAGTTGGAGAAACATAACGTTTGCTGTGTAGGCCTACATACAATGCTTATAACACAGTAATACTTAAAATAAAGAACCTAACGTTTTTGAGCTGCCAAATTAACAAAACTACAACAGCAAATATAAACTGAAAAATACAAATATTTGTGGTTAATGGAAACCACAAGAAACAATGTATTAAGGAATGACAACGTACGCTCTGCATATCGTACATAATGGACGTTTCTTTTTGGTTAACCACAAAACGAGTACTTGTTGGAAAACAAATGTTACCGAAAAAACGAGTTCTGCCATAAAAGAGTGACATGTATAGTAATACGCACCCCGCCTTACTTTCGAGTTCGGCTTTCCATAGTTTCCGCAAAAAAAAACGAGTTTTACATTACACACGTAACGCGTTCCATGTGTAATTTGAGTTCTCGTGTTAACTTAACAACATCAACTTTTGGCGTCACAGGTACGCAACTGTGATATACTACTGTCTACAAACATTTTTCATTAAAAAAGGACTAAGAACACCGACTGCAATCGCCAGCCAACTATTTTGCAACACCAGAAATTAAAATTACATAACATGAAATTATGTGCGATATTCACTAAACATTTTGCCAAACAATCGCATAATCGAAATATCGAAAATAATTGCAGGAATGTTTAAAAGTACAGTACCGAAAAAATAAACAACACAGTTTTAGTTGAGTACAGAAATTTCAGATGAATCACAACAAAAGTCCAGTTTTTTCGGTCAAAAAGGTTCACCTGTACAACTATCAGCTGTAAGTTTGTTCCGTATCAGCTGGTCGAAGAGTCGCGATTTAGATTCTGTTTGACAAACAGAAAGCGGATAGTTTTAACGGTTTGAAATCGATCTTTTATAATAGTTTCTATTATATCTATCGATCTTTTGTGACCAATATTATAATAGTATCTATTCCATTACTATCTCAGTTCTGTCTATTCAATTATATTCCTAACTTATTCAATTATGCCTGCCACATCTATCCCTGCATATCAATTACAAAATGTTTCTGTACAGCCACGTTTAAGAATTTACCGACTCTGTACTCTTCTTTCTAACCCACAAACTATTCATTAATAAAGTAATAAAAATAACCTTATATTTTTTTTTGGTCTGTTACACAGGTACTCAACTGAACCATTACGGAAACTGCAGCAGAACCACAACGCGACCTCCGCCGACAAGAAGATCGGTACAATCTTCAAGGAGAAGACGACCGTGATCACATATTATGCTCAATATAACAAACAAATTACCTTTTTTTTATAAAAAAATGTTTTGTACTGTTTATGTAATTATTTATTACTAACATTTGTACGTGTGTGCTGATAATCGTGTAAGATTTTTTTCTAGTTATTGTAAAATTATTATATACATACTTTTATGTGCGTGTGTAAATTAATTTATGTAAATAAATTATTATTATTATTATTATTATTATTATTATTGTAAGTCGAATCGTGAAAGTGATAAAAATAAATAATTTTTATACGTAATGAATGACTTTATTTAAAAACATTATTCATCTTGTCCTTGTTTAAATTCCAACAGCTGGCAAGAAGAGTTTTATAAAGTGGTCAACGTCATTACCAAATATTAAGTGCAACGAGAAGCTTCAGTTGAACCTTGTCCTGTACGTTGTGCCTACCTTTTGGAACTTTCTTCAATTCTTGGTAGACATTTTTCCCGGTCAAATACGACTGCATTCCACACACACCTTCTCCTTTCACATATTTTCGCTTTACGTTTACTCTTCAAATGATCAACTTATGCGACAAATAGAGTTCTTGATGTCGTCGATCCAATTAGCTTTCTCTTTACGCACTTCTTTACTCGCATTGTCTGTCATGGACGAAATTCTGTAAGCAATTTTGCACTCATTCACCTTCCATGGTTTTCACCTTAGATGTTTCTGTTGTTCTGTATTGTAGTTTGTCACTAAATTTGATTAGTACTCGGTGCTCAACGTTACGATCTTTATTTTTTGCGATTTAAGGTAAAATAAGTAGTTACAAAAACTATGGCACAATCAAATAAGATAAGGGTGAAAAAGTTCAAAATAAACTATCAAAAACTAAGTATATGAAAATATGATTGCATCCGAGATAGGAAGAGCTATGAAATATTCTAAGATCGGGAATTACACATTTGAAGTGGTGGCAGACAGGTGTTATATGTCTAGGAACGAATTTGAACAGACATACCAGATATCAGAGGAAATCAACAAGTGTGTGACTACTGGAAACCGATAATATCATGCTTATAAGAACCAGCGGCGGCTCCTCGTCAGGGGAGCCAAGGGAGGCTAAGCCTCTCCAGTGAAATTTAGAAAAATTTTAAAAACAAATAACTAGTAATAGACTCTATTTTTTATTGCAACTGAACCCGTAATCAATCTGTAATCACAATTTCACTATAAATTATCAGATTACTTACAAAAAACTTTCTAATCGCGCGCTATCAAAAGCGCAGAATAGCAACAGAGGTAGGGATCTGAGTAGCCGCCGTAATACTCGTACGGCTACGTGAGAACTATGCCTTTGGGGGGGGGGGGCGCTAGTGCATCTGTAACCATACTTGGGAGGCAACGAGTGAATTTAGCCTCTCGGCACGGTTTAATATGGTTTGTGTTAGTTTTACCCAGTCCTTACGTTCCCGCATTCCTTGTGCGTGTATGTTTATTATTTATCTCTTCTTGGCGTGTGTTTGTGATCGATACTCATACGTAAATTATACTCATATAGGCCATGGTTTTGGTCTTTCTTATTGAAAGTATCAGTGAGTACTCTCTTGCCACTTCTTATAATTTAAACATAGCTCTTTGTAAATCATCCTCATTTTCTTGAACAAGAACTATGTCATCCGCATATAGCAGGGAACCCATACAAACTGATTTGTTAAGCCGTATTACCGAAGTCATTTTACTCGATGATTTTATAATTTAAATTCCGAGTTGTATATTCTGATTAATATTTTCTTATCTTCCACGACAAGATTTCAATGAGGTCGCGGCCCTCGCAGCGTCTTGTTGTGTATGAGGAAAAATGACGTCAGACCCTGACCAGATAGTAAACATCGCAGAGAAAGTCAACAGCTGTGTACGAAACGAGCCTACGGCTTATGAAGTAACTACATATATTAAGAACCGAACCAATTTTACTCAAACATTTAAATGTAAATAATATTTACAGAGAATATATATACAGAGAATAATGTTTTTATTGTAAGCGTATTGAACCGGTTTAAAACGTCGTTTACTTTTGTTGTTACGAGAGTCATCTCAAAAGTAAGTTACCCTATTTTTTCTTTCAACGAGAAATGGCGCAAGCAGGCTAACGAAGGTTGGAGAACTTTTATTTGTGTGTAGTGGCAACAGTGCCAAAACTCATCCGTTCCGTAGCAACGTAACAACAGCACGAAATTTAAAATCACGGACGTTCCATTTAGCAGCGTGTCCGATTGCGGAGTGCGTAGTATGATTTGTTTTTTTTTGCTAGAAAAAATGAATCAGCGGCTGAAATTCATCGTCACTTAGTTTCTGTGTACGGACGTAAATGTATGAGCATTCAAATGGTCCGCTGGGACATACATCGTTCTTGAAAGGGGACGGTTTGTTGAGCATCCACAACGCGAACAGTTCTCCTCCTCCACGACAACGCACGTCCTCATTCCTCGCGAGTCACGCAGAATTTGTTGGAGTCCTTTCGAAGGGAGATTTTCGACTATCCCTCATATTCACCCGATTTGGCTCCGAGTGATTTCCATATCTTCCCCCATCTCGAAGAACACCTGGGAGGACAACGTTTCGAAACGGATACGGAAGTGAAACAGGCGGTTGACGCCTGGCTCCGAAACCTGGGCACGCAGTGGTTCAAAGAAGGAATTGAAAAACGCTACAGAAAGTGTAGACTATTAACAAGGCTGGAGATTATATTGAAGATGTTTTTTATTTTTCCTAAATCAGGGAAACTTACTTTTGAGATGACCCTCGTACAGTAACTTTTCGAACTTTCTAACAAATCTAATAGTGTTTCTATGAATTCATAAATTTAGATTACAAAGTGAAATTATATTTGTAAAAAAAAATTATATTTGTACAGTAAAAAAAAGAACATTCCCCTACGCCAGTGGCGCTCAACCTTTTTAATTCTGGGACCCGCCTTCAAGGATATTACACTTCACGGTACCCATAAGCATAGGCGTCGGTAGAATTACTTGTAGGAATGTGCACCCAGTTTATAATCACATGTTTGCTAACATCGAGTACTTTAAGCCATTTTTTACGATTATTATTAAACAAAAGAGTAATAATACGCATCTTTTACCTATTAAACGAATTATACTTACTTAATCCAAGAAACGTCTCCAATCGGATCTTCGGGGGGGGGGGGGGCAGTTTTGAACAGTTATGAAGTAAAAATTATTAACATAGTGAAAATAAGAAAGCTTCAGTATCTGGGACATCTCATGAGAAAGCAACAGAGATTTTACTTATTACAGTCCATACTACAGGGAAAAGTACTTGCAAAGAGAGGAGTTGGGTGACCGAGAATCTCGTGGCTGAGAAATTTAAGAACCTGGTTTCGCATGAATACAACTGACTTATTCCGTGCAGCAGTACAAAAAGTTAAAATAGTCTGTATTATATCCAACTATCAGAAGAAGAATCCAAGAAAAATAAATGTGTAATTCAAAAGACCAATTACTGTCGTTCTTTAAGATACAGTACATAAATTTTCGAGCCCGACTTCGCGACCCACCAAACGCCCCCTCGGGACCCAGCAGTGGATTACGTTGTGAAACGCTGCCCTACGCTATAGTAAATGTGCAATAAATATATTTTAGGTGATTACTATGAATAGTGTAATCAAGTGAAGACTGTTCCAGTAAAGACTATAATTCAGTGAAAACTGTATTGTGTAATTTCATACTGGTCCTATAATGTGTAGGAACTACTAAATTTCCAAGTCTTACTCGTAAACTGTCCTGTTTTAAAAGTAAATAAATAAATAAAACAAAACTATCTGAACATAGGTACCTAAAAAATAAAACATGAAGGGATACCGAATGAAATTTTATAAAACTGTGGCTGTCCCCACATTCCTGTATGCCAGTGAGACATGGACTCTTAGTAAAAGGGACGTGCAGAGGATTCAGGCAGCCGAAATAAAATTTCTAAGAGGGACGCAAGGTTTTCCTTCTCCTTGGCGAAGGAACGAGGATATTAGACGCGATTTAAACATTGTATCATTGCACCAGAAGGTTGAAGACCACAGAAGGAGATGATGTGAACACTTGAACCGCATGCCTGATGTCCGTCTACATGTGACTGCCTTGGGTTATTATTATCCTACTGGGAAGAGAGATGTCGGTAGACCGAGGAGAAGAGATGGGTTCCGGAACAGGTCTAAGGCCTAGTCCTTGGAGTGGTGATGATGATGATGATGATGATGATGAACAAGACTAGCTTTTCTAACCTAGTATGGAAAAGTAAAATACTCTAACAAAATTTTATAAATCAAACAATATAACCTATGTAATAGGAATGTTATACTGATGAAATCTATCTAAATGTTCCCTATAGAATATTGAAAATTAAGTTGTCCCAATAAGAAACTGTTTAAAAAGCTGTCTGTGTATTAATATAATTAATTGAGTACATAGGAATACTCGTAAAATGTTCGTATTCAGTTATAACAAAGAACAAAAATATCATGTTTAGGCAAAACGTCGTATCAAACGTCATACGTTGGACTGACAAAATACAGAATGTAACGTAAAAGGTATCCTGACTACACATATTCGGATTCTATGCAAAAAATAAGAAAAAATATCGGTATGGAGAATCATACATGACGTCCATGTTCTAAGATTTATATTTAAAATCATTTTTGAAATGAAATATTTCCATAGAATCTACTTCTTTCTTCAGCTTTAACCACAGTACTGTGGTCACTAACGTATACCACCTCACGTTAGCGCACTCGATTTTTACTGATAATGACAGTCGACGGCACTACCGAAACGTCTGGTTTCCCAGAAAACATTGGGCCACGGCCAAACAGCCCGGGAAGGAATTTTAACACCAAACTACTTCTTTGTTGCCGACAACGTAGTACACATATAAAAAATTATCCTCTACCCCTTCAACTATCATTTTAATTTGTAGAAAATTACCCCTAAACCCTTCAACGACCCTTTTAATTTACAGATCTTTCATCTACATTTCTACAGTGGATTATTATGACCTTTTTTTCAGGATACGTTATTTATCAAAATTAGGTACTTTACTCTTGTAAAAGCATAAAACGTTGTAGTTAAACTACCCCTCCCCCTGAAACGTTCTTCAAATTCATTAGGCCTTGAGTCTTCTACAACTCAGGCACATATGCAAACAAATTATTTCATTATGTTTGAATTTGCGGCAGTTATCGTTCGCCATAGAAAAATTCTATCCACAGACACTTTTCCGAAAATGACTTTTCTTCATGTTTTGAAGGTAGTACACTCAAAATCAGCCCTTATCTCAAGCACGATTTTTTTCGCTATCACCATACTTCCATTTTCGTACGGAACATGGAAGTAAAAAGTCTTATAAAGATAGAACCGGAAACGTCTCGTTTTTGTCTAATTTTTTTGCCATTTTGTGTTTTTTTAAGAAAAACATCTCAAGAAGGAATTGAGATATTTTAACAAAATTTGGTAAAGAAGTTTACATTGATGTTCTTTAATACATAGAAAATTAAGGTTGTTTTGTGATCTCAAATTTGTACACTCTTGCCACTTTAATTTTTGATCACTCTCTGAAAATTTTAATTTTATCAAATTATAGTTTATTACATGAAATTTATTGCAATCTGGAAATTATATTTTGTAAACGCCATTTTTATTATGAATGTTGAATTTAGTTTTAGTTTTTATTTTATTAAAAACAATATTATGTGTGTTATAAGATATTTTTAAGTTTGTATCTTTAAATAGTTTACGAGTTATGTTTCCCTGATAAGTAAAGTTGATATGTTTTATATTATCATTAGTAGAAGGATTTTTACATGAAGGTTTGTATGATATTTGTTTAGTGAGTTTATGTTTTATTTTATTTTCTAATTGTTTGATAGTTTTTATTTTGTATCCATTGTCTATTGCTATTTTTTTGATAATATTTTTTCACTATTTCTTTCTTGTTCGTTTAATGGGATTCTATAGCCTACATACGGTATATTAATGAATTGAATGCTGCCATTTTATGTTGTGGAGGATGAATAGACTTATTTGGGATTATTAAATTAGTTTGAGATGGTTTTCTGTATATTGAGTATTCAAAATTATTTTCAGTTCTGTTTATGGTTAGGTCTATGTAATTCAGTTTATTATTCGATTCTTCTTCTGTTGTGAATTTTATTTTTCTATGTACATTATTAATTGAATTTAATATATTAGAAATATTAATGCCTTTATTTTGGGATATATTATAGAGTGTCATCAACGTATCTAAAGTAGCATCCTAATGAGTCGTTCAATTTTATTATATTTACTAGCAGGTACCCGCGGCTTCGCACGCGAATATTTGTATATGATTGTTGTGGTAACTGTCGAGTTGGTAAATTGCTAATGGTATGATGTAAATTGTATATTGTAAATTACAATATAATGTTCTTACATTGTAAGTTATGAATATCCAAAAAGTGCGAAGCAATAGATCCATCATTCATGTTTCCTCGATACGTAAAATCAAAATTTGATAATTTAGTAGATATTTACAAACATGCAGTAACACAATTAGATGAAATGTTTATTCGTATAGAATAATACAAATAGTGTATAGGCCTACATAAGTATATCGATATCAAAGTTTTAAAAAATGAGTTTTTTTGCAATAACTTCGGTTCTTTTTAACCTATCGTTATCAAATAAAGTGTAAACCCTTTCCGTTGGATACCTGCTATAAGCGTGCAAAATTTCACTGAAATCGGTTCAGTAGATTCTGAGATTTCCGCGAACAAACGTAGACCCCCTAGAGATTTATTGGTATAGATTATTTCTTCATCTAGTTTTTATAAAAGATTTCGTAAATGATAGCGGAGGTTGGGGCTCTCATAGCAAGTCAGTCTTTTTGATGGTATAGTTTGGTATTATATTGAAAATAATTTTGTTTTAATATAATTTTTAAACTGTTAGTTGTCTAATGTATGTGTCGTTTTCATTATTTGTTTCCATCGTATATGTTATAATATTTATAGTATGGTCAATGGGAATATTTGTGTACATGTTGTACAAATATGTGTACATTAAATGTGTATAATGCTAAACATTCAATTACAATTCAAACAAACCTCTGAAGATACAGAACAATTTCTGTGGAACGCGCGTCAGGTGAAAATAAACCTATTTGCAGTGTATTTATTTGAAGATATCACATGGGAGACCTGCAGGAAACTCAACGAGTTACTTACAAAGGAATAATTTTTAATAGTATACAGCTGTTTTTAAAGACTAGGGAGAGATATGACGTAGACAGCTAGGTATAGGTATACTAGGTATAGTAAGGAGAATTGCGTCTTGGCGAAAAAAGATAAAGTTAGTTAACAGACTCTGTCTTTGTCTCCTGACGCGTGCGTGTTTTTTATGTTGCAAATACTTACATACGTTATTTACCAATTGTCATTATTAAGAATACTGTACTCTCTGTTTCATTAATTCACAAATATTATAATCCTTTTTATTTTTACAGCTAATTAAGCCTTATTTTAACACACACGCAACAGGCTTATAAAGAGTTCCGAACCGGATGGCATTTAGGGTATTAGAAGACCCTTACTCTCACACGCGCACTCACAACCGGCCCGGGCGGTTCAGGTATAAGTATAGGGTGACATTCAAAACCATGAAATTTTTAATTTACCTTATAATCCAAATTAAACTATACTTTGTTCAACGAGTGTTTGCAGAAAATGTTGGCCTATTACGACACTGGCGAATGGTAGAGGCCGGTTCACAGGCGGACGTGCGGGGGGCGCACGGGCTACCGAGCATCTAATAAATTGATGTTTTGTGATCGGTGGACGTTAGTATTAATAAGCCTCCGAGGGAAATGTCAACCCCTCCACCTTGTCGGAGGTCACTCTTTTTATGCTAGGGGAAAGAGGCTTCCACAGGCCTAGATCACATAAACCTGTGGTACGGAGAACCCCGGACTAAAATTATAACATAGGCAGGCCCATTTGCTATCACAATACTAAAATCTGCAATGAAATTAATTATAAAATAAGCCTATTTGCTATGATAATACTAACATGCCATTTACTACAATATGTACATCAGCCTATCTACTACAGTATGTACGTACATTGGGCTATTTACAACAATGGAAACTACGTTTATTCCAATTCCATAGCTAAGTCGGAGTCACTGCTACTGTCATCATTACCAACATTTATAATCAAAGGGCCACTCTCCTCCATTTCTTCTATTAAGTTGTCCAATTCCCACAGTTTCGCCTCTTCTTTCTTTACGTGCTCTATACACTTCTTCCAGTCTTCTTCAGTTACTTTTTCCACCCCTTCTTCCAACAGCCGTTTTACATCTGCAAGCTTAAATGTTGTGTTGTTAGCCGCAACATGATTTTTCACTTGAGCCCAGATCAACTCGATGGGATTTAACTCACAGTGATAGGGGGGTAATCTCAATACTGTCTTGTTTTCCTTCTTGGCCATCTCATCAATAACATATTTGTCGTAATTTCCTTTTTCTTGTTCTACTATATAAAGAAGTTCTTTCTTTAGATAACTGCTATCAGCATTAAAACCTTTTTTGTTTTAACCAATTTGCTATTTCATTTTTTTTCACGATATGTTCGGAATTTTCTCACACTTTACTGAATGATATGGTGCGTTATCTAACACCACAACAGAGTTATCTTCCAGGGAAGGTAGGAGTTCTCGAAAGTAATCTTCAAATACATTCCCGGTCATTTCTTCGTGATAGTCAGCAGTAGACTTTGATTGGAACACCATTAATCCATCTTTCAAAAAGCCCTCTTCACAGCCCATATGCACAACTATCAGGCGGCTCCCTTTCCCCTTCGGACTTCGTAGTCCTGTCGACAGACCTTTCAAAAACGCATCTTTCGGCGACTTAATAGTTTTATCTTGCCAAACCTTATTTTTGACATGGCCTGCATTTACCCAAGTTTCGTCTTGATAGTAAATTTTACGGCCTTCTTCACGAAACTGTTTAATTTTGCGTAGGCAATTCCGTCGCCATACAACTATATCATCCCTGTCACAGATAAACATGTTACGTCTTCTATCATGAAATTTAAAATTCAATGATTTTAACAGTTTATATAGCGTAGACCGTTTGAAATCCGGTAAGTCTTTATCGTTGTTAACTGCACTCAAAATTTTATTTATTGTCGGTTGTTCATTTTTGAAAAAAAATTCGTGAACCTGTCTCCTAATAGCACATTTTGTAAATTCGCCCAATTTATCTACTGCCGCTACTCTAGATTTTTTATTTTTTGGTGAACTCAAGCCTAACGTTTTGTTTTTCAAATATTCATTAATAACACTATAAACACTCCGCTTGCTAACACCGGTCATTTCAGCAACGTTTTCCATGGCCTTGTCCTTTTTTATGGTAGGATTCCCTGTACTTAAATGTTTAAAATTATTCACTATACACAATCTCTTAGCACTATGTATAACTTTGCCGCGTTTGTTTCTTGCTATTGGGGAAAGAGTCTCCATATTGTACAGTTTTAGTCCACACTATTAATAATAACTAAACAGTAAAAACAGACCCAAATGACACGTTATTCAACGGTGAAAACAAGGAAGGAACTGATCTTCAGTAGATTACGCACAGTACCTACAGAACGTGACGAACAGGAAATATGAGTTGGCGGACTGCTGTGAAACGGGCGTTGGAATGTTACCGATAACAATAGAATCCGACCCTCGACAATGTCATTCGCTTGAAATATTTTCTGCAAACACTCGGTGAACAAAGTAGTTTTTGTCATTTCCGTAAAATTGTGAGAAAAAAGCGTCCAAACAACACATACTTGCGATAAATATTTTAGGGATTTTTAAAGCAAACGCAGAATTGAAGTAGTTAACAAAGACTTTATTATAAAGTAATAACTTTGTTGGTGATATCTTGATGATTACAAACAAAAATGTATTTACAATCTACATTCACTGTGCAAAATTACGTTGTTAATATGAAAATTTGTATTTTTTCTACAGTAACATGTGCTGTCTTGTATGTAATATTCGTAAAAAAATTATTTTCTTTTAAAAATGTATCCCAATGGAAAAACAAAATATGGATTGATATGATAACTTATACAACTGTATACAATCACCTATTTACATAGTATTTTTACAATATAAATATCGTATTAAAATTTAAGCACAGTGCTAGATTGAAAGTTAATTATAAAACACTAAAAATTACAAATTTACGATTAAAATACAAATTTACAATTTTTTTATGAAGCACTAAAAATGTTATATCTAAAAATAACTCTGTCAATTCCGTCTCGGAGCTCTTAAAATTTCATAATCACTGAACGTAGGCCACGTTCTAAGCCAGTTGTGTATGTGTTAAAATAAGGTTTACAGACAGACAACTGTAGAAACAAAATAAATTACAATATTTACAAATTAATAAAATAACGTGAGAGGGTTCCAACCTTCAGGCTTAACCTTTCAACCTAATTTTATGCGTTCAAAATTTTGAAGAATTGGAACTGGACCCTCCCCCCACATTAAATACTCCCCTCAATAAGAAAATATTTATTTGGAAAGACTCACGTAATATTTGTAACATCTTAAGAAATTATTGCACTTAATACGTTATATGAATTCTGGTATTTTGTTGCCCGTGACGTGTCCGGTATTATTAAGAACTAATATAATATTTCAATTCCGACGCGGACCCAAGTATTTTGGATAACAATTTTTAAAATTTTCACCAGTGGCGTCTGATAAAATTCGCAAAGAGCAAAACTGGTTTAGGCAATAAAGGTAAAAATTAAAATAATTTTATCTAAAATACTTGTGTTACGCCTCGAAATTTTGTGTGTGTGTGTGTGTGTGTGTGTGTGTGTGTGTGTGTGTGTGTGTGAGAGAGAGAGAGAGAGAGAGAGAGAGAGAGAGAGAGAGAGAGAGAGAGAGAGAGAGAGAGAGAGAGAGAGAGAGAGAGAGAGAGAGAGAGAGAGAGAGAATATTATTTATCGACCGTGTTAATTATGGTTTCAAGTTGATATCGAGTTTCGGTCTAATAACAATGCAGGTTTTATGCGACGTTTCGAGATTTATTTTATCTCATATTCATGTCTACAACATAAAATAGAAAGTAATATAATTGTAATGGGAGTTAATTATAATATATAAGCTGTATGGTGTTAACAGTGGCGTTGTTTTGTATACAATAACTAATAGTACTTACATACAGTATATTGTTGAGTCACAGAAATACACATTACATAAAACAGACTGGAGAAAAAACGGACGCACAGAGTAAATAATTGTCATGTAGAACAGTACCAGTGGAGCAGGGGGTTGATGGGGTTGTTGACTTGTCAGATTTCTATTGTATGTTTGTTTTCTGCGAATGTACAAGTTTTGAATAACACTTACTGAGGTTCTGTACGTCGGTTTTCTTGTTAACGAATTTTGCTTACTTCTTTCGACAGTTATCATTTCAAGCATTGGTTTCTGTATCTATTATTTTTACTTTGTCAAACTGGAGGTGTGGCCATGTACGCGAGCGTGTTGTGTTAAGGCTGTTGAATCGTGTTTATTAGTTTCTATTTTATCGCACCGGTATTTGTGTTAATACACTCTTCTTATTAAATACTGTTCCAAGCATCCATAATATTTTTGACCCCAGTTTTCTTGGCATAGAATTTCATAAACGACATTAGATTTGGTTTCTATTTCATGTCTATTTTTGGTGATGTTATATATGTATATATATATATATATATATATATATATATATATATATGTAAGTTGTTAACATGAAATAAGACATAGATGAGGCATTTCTGTGCCTTCCTGATCGTTGAAATCAACATCTTCACAGTTATCGATACTTCACATATAACGTGAGATCCAGTTTTGCCGTGCCCCGTGATTTGAATTACTAATCCGACAAACCAGTTATTGTAATGAGTTTTCGTAATTTGCTATCGTAGGGAACACAGTAGTAGCATAACTGATCGACTGTGGGAAGTCAAAGCAAAAGACGTGGGCATGTAAAAGACGTGTACAACGTGAAGCAAAATAAATGTTTTCTTTTGTCTTCTTTGTTTTGATGGCGACTGCTGTTGGTGATCACAGCCGTCTAAATATTATTCTACTATCAATGCAGTAGTCGCGGTGCTGTTGCTGACCTGATTCAAGGCAGCCTTCATTCCTCTAGTCTCACCTGGCCTAGTCGTAAGTTTTTTTTTTTTTAATTGGTTCCAACACAAATGACGTGTACGTTATTTGACCCTCAACTGCTTGACCACAAGCTCCTTGGGGATTTAAAAAAAAACACTCGATAAAATTTTGTTCTAAATGTTAAGTTGGCTTCTTTTTGACGTAAAAGAACAGGTTGTTTTCGCTTATTTAGTATCAGTTAGAAAAAGCAGTTTTATATGAGATAATCTGATGACTCATTTCAGTGTAATTACACACTAAGGTCAAAATGTACGTGCTTTACTTAAAATTTATGTGCTGCCTGTTGGATTCGATTCTTTTTACTTCCATATTCCATAAGGAAATGGAAGTATGGTGATAGTGAATAAAATCGTGTTCGAGATAAGGTCTGATTTTGATTGTACTACCCATGAAGAAAACATGAAGAAAAGTCATTTTCCGAAAAGTGTCTGGGTGTGTGTCTGTGTGTAGAATTTTTTCTATGCCGAACGATAACTGCCGCAAATTCAAACAGAATGAAATAAGTTTTGCATATGTGCCTGAGTTGAGGCTAGCTTGAAGGCCTCTCTCTCTTTATTTTATTAATTTACAAATATTGTAATTTCTTTTGTTTCTACAATTATTTATAATCCTTATTTTAACACACAATTAAAAATAGGCTACGTTTAGTGGTTATAGAATTTTGCTGAAATTTTTAATAGCTCGGGGGGGGAGGAAGGATTGATGTCCTGCCCCCACCCGTAGTTACGATACTGGACCAAGTTTCTCTATCCTTTGCAGCTCCCATCATCTATCTTAAATCTGTCTTCCTCGTACTCTTATCCCTTTCCACAGTCTCCATCTGATGATTCCACTACTCCGTTGAGTATTGTGAATTCTGGTCCAACGGCCAGCATAGTCTCATTTTAAATAGGCTGTTTTGCTTACAACATCGTTAAACCTTTGATCTATGTCTAATTAATAATTCTACTGCTTCTGGTAGTGGGTTTCATGGTCCTTATAGAATAGACCGTTTCTGGACTACATTATGATTACATCTTCTCCTATGCTCCTAACCTCTGAGAGACTAATTAATTCCTCCTGTGTATTGACTACTTCATTCTTCAGACCATAGAGTTGTGTATCAGTTTCTACAATTATATGTCATCATCATCATCATTGGCTCGACAGCCCCTTTGTGACCCCTAGCCTTCTTCAGAATATTTCGCCATTTTTCTCTACTCATACCCATATTCTTCCAGTTACTAATTCCAAGAGTACTGATGTCCTGACTCACCCCGTCGCTCGATCTCGGATTTTCCCATCCAGTCTTCCTTTTACCTTCTGGCTTTGCACGGTTTGTATGTGGTGATCATAAATTTAATGATTTGTGTAACAAATTTTTTACGTTCCACAGAATCCTTGCAAAATATTGCCTCATTGTCCAGCTCTGTGGGATTCCAGTTCTGTGGAACACCAACCGCGTGGGGTTTATCCGATTATGTAATGGAACTAGGCATTTTTGAGAGGATCCGATTTTGAAAGCCTCGCTTCCCTATGCGGTTGGCGAGTTACAGTCTGTTAGATCAAATAAAGATTACTGTATCGCCTGCAATGCTTAAATCAATAAACTTCGCAGTTGATAGGTCATACATGACCTGAAGTTTGGCAGTGGAGTATCTAGAATTTGGTCTTTGGGGGGAGGGTTCAGGGGTGGGGTCGGCTTCTTCATACAAAAGAAAAAACAAGTTAAGACTAATCAGCATAACTATCTTTAAAGTTGCTGAAATCAGTCCATTAATGTAAACGATAATAACAACAACAAACAATACGCGTTAATGTAACATTGTTTACAAGATACTTATTGCTGAATTTGTTTTTCCTGTATTTCATATTTCGAAAGTATACGTTACTGCTGTGTAATAAACTAGTTTGTGTATTTAAAAAAAGAGTTACTACTATAATAGAGTACACAGCTGAAGAAATGTTAAAACAGCCTAAAAAAATTAAGAGATTAATAAAATTCGTCAAATATCGAGAATAAAAATAGGAAAGAATTTGTCACCAGGGTTTCAAGTGACAATAGGTTTACGCCAGGGATGTTGTCTATCACCCACCCTTTTAAAAATTTATACGGAGGAAGCAATAGACTTGGAAAAAAAATGTGCAGGAACATGGGAATTCCACTTGATGATGATACAGTTTGCTGATGACCAATTACTTTTGGCTCAAGATTTTGAAGACAGAGTACATGATTAGAAAATTTATACAGGAATATCAGAAATGGGGACTAAAGGTAAATATGAATAAAACAAAATACATGGCAGTATTGGAGGAAGACGTGGGGAAGATTTCATATACAGAGGAATACAAGTATTTAGGGGTGAAAATTACGGCCAGTGGGAAGCAAGACAAAATAAACACAATCTAGAATTAATTTGGGAAAGATGGCTACATCCACATTAAATGGAATCCTGTGGGATAAGCAAATTACAGCAGCAACTAAAACCAAAATATTTAAAACCATTGTTAGAAGTATGACATATGGCTCAGACGTTTGGACTACTAATAAACACACAAGAACAACATTAATGACAGCAGAGATGGACTCTCGGCAAGAATATCCAGACGTGCGAAAATTAGAAATGAAGTAACTAAGATTGTGAAAAATTCAATTGTTGATTTTATCCAAACAAAAAATACAATGGTATGGACACACGAAAAGACTGACACAGGTAAGATTGCCAAGGAGAGTTATGGAATAAACCCTACCAGGAAGAAGGAAAAGAGGAAGACCACCTACCACCTGGATAGAAGAAATTCAGACTATACTGAGGGAACGAGAAATTGAAGATCTCTGGACGGACAAGCAGCAGTGGAAGATGAGAATTCAATCACTTTTGTAATCTTTGGTTCCGGAAAATGTGTAAACATTGTACAGCCGGAATAATAATAATAATAAAATTCGACAAATTTTCGACCCTCGGGGGGGGTTGCCCCCCCGTAAATACGCCCCTAAAAGTTTGTACAATATAACCTTGAGGAACTCCCGTTTTTATTGGTTTTGACCGGGGATTGCATCTTCAGTCTTCGTTCGAAAGCAGCGATACGAAACACTGATTCAATGTAGTATCCAGTTGCCGGTGAATGTAGATAGTATCGGTGAAGAATAAAGGTTTTTTTCTCTGTGTGATTTACAGCATGCGGCGATTCCTGCATTCTATGCGATATTTTGTTCTACCTTGGATAACTTTTCTCTATCAACTGTCTCCTCATCATGACCTCTTTAAACCCCTAGTTACAAGATCCCCACCCTCTTTACCCTATTGCAACAGGCCTTGACGCGAATATCAATCGCCACCTTGAATCGTTCATTCTTTTAACTCTTGTTAAAATGCCGTTTACGAGACCCGTATTTTACTATCTTATTTTTAGCTTGTTGACTTTAATTCATACCCATAGGACAGTACAGGGACTACTATATCTTTGTAAAACTTTAATTTTGTATCTCGACGTACATTGTTTCCAAAAAAACGGTTGATTTTTCCACTATCCCTTTCTTTGTGAATTCTCATCTTTATGCCCTTTCTTATTCCCTTAATCCACCAAATTTTATTTAGTTTCTATATAGCTCTTCAACCTTGATTTATAAATTTATAAAACCTTATACGTCCCTCTCTCTCGTAAGTTGATATTTTACTAAATATTGAGTCTAAGAGCTTAAACTACTAGGGTTTTTAAAGTATCTGTTTTATAGATCTAAATCTTGTCATTTTCCTCCATTTAGCAGATATTCCATTTTGTCCAGACTCATTTCTACACCCCATTCTCGTCTACGTCATGTTATTAATTATAGAAATATAATTATATAATTATACGTATTAAATATTAATTAAACAATATGTTAATTTATTTAGGCTATAATATATTTTTGTACGCACACTCCGCCCATGGGTGTGTGACCTTTTTGAATTCTAATTATACGCACAGCACATCCTGGACCCACACAGAAATAAATGCTCTAAATGTCAATGTCGCGTTTTGGGGAAATTATCAGACAAGTGATCTGGTTGGGCTAGTAGAAATTGACAGAGAGAAAGAGAGAGAGAGAGAGAGAGAGAGACCTTGACCGTCAGATCCGCTTTAAACACAGAGCACCACAGATCACCTGATTTAACGTTTTCCTGAATCTCTACGTCAGCGCTAAAGCGTCGCAGATACGGTTTGTGAGTTATCTCTTCTAGTTCCTAACGAACATGAATGTATAAGAGTAGGGGGAAAGTTCCGGCCCAGAGACAGGGATCGCAATACTATGCTCGTTATTTGTGTATCCTGTATTATGTCGTCATCGTGTATTACCATACCGGGTTATTTTCCTATGTAATCTGGGTGCAATTATCAGTTTCACAATATGTCAAAAGACGTAGAAATCCAGAACCGATCGAATTTCGTAAATAGACGTCTGTTTTGCATAGAAATCTTCATCAGATTTGCAAATACTACAATATGAAAATCTCTACTATAAAAACAAAGGTAATGGCATTTCGAGTCAAGGAGCCAATAAGAACAAAAATAATGATTAGTGATCGAATTGCAGAACAGGTGAGTCACTTTAATTATATAGGAAATGATATTGGCTATGACAGGAATTATGACATTGATGTTAGGTTAGGTAAGTTCCAAACGATCTGTGGAACAATCAACCGTATTTTCAGAAACAAGGTACGTCTAGATACAAAATTAAAGTTCTACAAAGTTATGGCAGTCCTTGTACTGTCCTATGGGTGTGAATTATGGACAAGAACCAAGAAACAAGACAGTAAAATACAGGCCTCGGAAATGGCGTTCTTAAGAGGAGTTAAAAGGTGTTCTAAACTCGACCGTATAAAGAATGTTTTAACACAAGAAAAGAGTTTTTAACTTCTTAGGCCATTCTAAGAGTCTTAGAATGAATATCAGATTCCAGACTCGCCAAGGAAGTATGGAAATACAAACCTATAGGACACAGGTGTGTGGGTAGACCCAGGAAGAGATGGTTGGAGGATCTTCGAAGGCGGAACAGGCAGAATCTTGCCTATGCCGTCTTGTGAAAATGGTGATGACGGTGATAAATCTGTTTGCTGTCAACGAAACTGTGACATCGAGATTATTTGTCTCATTTTAACAAAAAAAAAAAAAAAGAATTTGTAAAACTGTTTCAAACCAATTTACAAAATGGGGCCCGCGTGCAGCTGAAGCATGACAATTAGTCCTAAATAAACAACAGACGAGACATGTTGTTATATTTGACAATACAGTTTTGGATATGATTCTTAAACCATCCAGAGAGGAGGATACCTGGAGAAGAAAGAATAACAGAGAAATAAGTGATCTGAGTCATGAAATAGTGGAACCCATGGTTACGAGTTTGAGGTAGGTTGATCACGTCGCCCGGAAGGAGGAGGAGTCCTAGTTGAAACAAGTACGGAGAATGAATCTAGAAGATTGAAAATCACAGTGAAAACCTTTATAAAGTAACGCAGCCACTTTTAAGGTGCACAAGTTATAATTCTGTAGAGAATAGTTGTTGAAGAGACCAGATACCATCTGAGGCATATATGCCTACGCGAATAAGTAAAAATCCCAATTTTAAAGTAATTTTTAAGAAAATTACAGTAAGGCTTGCTTGCATTAATGACTCTTTCTCTAATTTTCTCCGGTACATAATTATTGACCAGATCAGTAAGAATCCCAAAGAAGTAAAATTTTCTGCCCTCTCAAAGCAGTAATTATCGATGTTGATAACGAATAAAATTAAAGTTTTACAAAGTTATGCCGACCCCTGTGCTGTCCTGTCGGTTGTGAATTATGGACGACAACCAAGAAACAAGAAAGTAAGTAAAATACAGGCCTCGAAAATGGCGTTCTTAGTAGGAATTAAAAGGTGTTTAGAACGAAGAATTCGTTTAAAGAATGAAGCCACAGGAAGAAGAATAACAAATTTTCAACTTGAATATAAAATATTAAAAGATTATAAACAACGATGGAAATAACGCTTAGAAAGAATACCAGATTCAAGACTGGCCAACAAGTCTGGAAATATAAACTTATAGGACACAGGTGTGTAGACCCAGAAAGAGATGGCTGCAGGATCTTTGAGGCAGCATCTAGCCTATACCCTGATGTGAAGATGGTGATGATGATGATGATGATGATGATCATCATCATCATCATCATAGTAGACGGGATATTTGTTCTGGTGGTGAGCTTCTCCTGCCTCCATGTTTCTGATTTTAGACAGGTTTATATGAATTTGAAGTCTTCTCCTGGTATGGACAGCGTAAGGTGTGACCTACGAGCGTACCCACAGACCTGAGGATACCCATTGTAATATGAATGAAACGTTGTCTTACAAGACATTTTTCACGCGGTTCATACCCGAAGGAGACTTAAAATAATACAGAATGGACACCGACCGCAGAAGCCTACGTGAGAATATGGTTTATTTGAAGCCTAGTTTTCTTAGAGGCTTTTCCTATAGCCAAGGGGTCAAACATAAGCACTATCCGCTACACATAAGCGTACACACACATGCACACAAAACAGCTTCAATTTGGTATAAACAACTATTTTAGAGACACCTGTTTACATTTTCAAATCCTATTAACTATGCAAATTGTTACTAATTGCTGTAAATATTTAGAGTGATTTTCATATATTCCAAGAAATGTTTAACAACATCGAGTCGCTTCCCACATAAAATTACTTTTCTCCTCATCCTGTCCTGGTAACGCACGATAATGAAGTTAATAATGATAAAATAAAAGTTACAACATTTTTAAATCTTTTCGTTGTGGTTTTAATGTTTATGTAGAACTGTAGAACTTAATAAAACATTGTCACCTAATATACAGAGTGGGCCAAAAGTCACTGCCCATTGTGAGTTACTGAGTTACCCATTGTAAACATTATATAACATAAATATTATAAATAAATTGCACTCTAGTGTTTACATAAGAAACTATCAGACACAAACCAAAGCCGCGTAATTTAAAATCGATGGGAAGATCACAACCAAAGTTATTTTAATGTTTACAATGGGTAACTCAGTAACTCACAATGGGTAGTGACTTTTGGCGCACTCTGTATTTCTCTCTCTCGTTCTCTGACTCTCTCTTTTCCTCTCTTTCTCTCTGGCGCCTCAAATCTCAGTAAGCTTTGGTATTCTCTATAATTTGTCACAATTAGTCACGGTTGACTGATTCCCAAAGATAAGTTTTTTCAGTTCGTCTTCTACTCCATTACCCAGTCTTAATTTAGGTTCTACCTCTTCTTCTTCTTTCCTCGCGTATATTTCCTGTCTTCAATTTTCCTCCTTGGTTCGTTTTCCTGCATACTGCCTACGCATTCAACCAATTTGCGTGTCATTGACTTGATGATTCAAGGTTATGGAGGAGGGTCTTTATACGTATGAACTAAAAGAGATTTTTATTTTTAAAGCCAAAGTCATATTTGTTATAACAAAAAACAATCCCTGTTTACGGAAAGCATCGTATTATTTAAAACTCGAAACTGTTATTTTGTTGGACGAATGTTGGAGGAAAAAAGTTATGAAGAACAACATAATTAATGTTTAACTTTACAGTCTAGTGAATGACTGAAAAAACTGAAACATTTAATTTGCATTTCAGCATGTCCGCCGTTTTTAGTTTCTTGAATGTGGATCAAGGCGATGTGGATGTTGATCAAGGCGGTGATGGCCACTTTGGGAACCACAGCCAGAAGGGCGACTCTATATATATATCAATCACTTTTTGCTACAGTCCGTTTCTTGATGTATATAATACTTTAATATTTATAACTAAATTTACCTCAAGATATACTTTTTTCCTTTAGGAACATGTTTCGAGAGTTCTTGTTCTCTCATCTTCAGCTTTCGCCATCTTGTTTCTGGTGAAGTATTTGTGTGTTGGCTTCTGGATGTTATTAAGATAGTTTGTTGGTCTTTGGTCCTTCAAAGTTGCATTATTGTGTGTGGTTGTGGTATCTGTTTTTGTATTTTGTGTATTTTCGATGTTGAGTGCTTTGAATATTGTGTCATGTTTTGTATTGATTTGTATTTGTTCTGGTATTAATTTGTTTTGTGTTTTATGTTTGTAAATCTGTAAATTTTCCCAAATGTTCATTATGGTGCCTTTGTGTGGTATATGTTTTATTAGTGTTACATTGTTTATGTCTGGGAATGCATGTCCTGTGTTTATTGCATGTGTGGCTAAATTGGATTTATATATATTTGGTTTTTTGTATGCATTTAGGTGTTCAAAATAACGTTTTTTCAGGACAAACAACGTTATTTAGGACAAACAAAAAAACAGCTGAAAAAACGTTATTTTGAACACCTAAATGCATACAAAAAACCAAATATATATAAATCCAATTTAGCCACACATGCAATAAACACAGGACATGAATTCCCAGACATAACCAATGTAACACTAATAAAACATATACCACACAAAGGCACCATAATGAACATTTGGGAAAATTTACAGATTTACAAACATAAAACACAAAACAAATTAATACCAGAACAAATACAAATCAATACAAAACATGACACAATATTCAAAGCACTCAACATCGAAAATACACAAAATACAAAAACAGATACCACAACCACACACAATAATGCAACTTTGAAGGACCAAAGACCAACAAACTATCTTAATAACATCCAGAAGCCAACACACAAATACTTCACCAGAAACAAGATGGCGAAGGCTGAAGATGAGAGAACAAGAACTCTCGAAACATGTTCCTAAAGGAAAAAAGTATATCTTGAGGTAAATTTAGTTATAAATATTAAAGTAATATATATATATATATATATATATATTGAGGCTGCTTTTTGTGTTGTAACAAATATATATATTTGTTACAACACAAAAAGCAGCCCCAATACCAGAGAAAAACTATAATGAATTAACTATATTAAACTAAGGAAAAGAAAATGATTATGACGAGACAAATGACTATGACCCAACCCAAGTGATTGACCCAATAAAGAAAATAAAATGAAAAGGTATAAACTCAAATAATGATAAAAAAGGCACAAACAAATAATAAATGTCTAGTAACAAGTATTAAAATAAAATAAAATAATCTTAGTTAAAGTACACTAACCAGAGTAATAGATATTGTATGTTATTATTAACCCTATGATGATAAGAAAATCAAAACATAAAATTGTTAACAGAATAACTATCAATTGTGTATAAAGTAATAAAAACCCAAAAGTGAGAGATATGTAGGAAGTGAAAGTGATAAACCGTGTAAGTGTTAGAAGTTAGAAGTGAGAAAGTAAACAATTCACAATAATAAGAAAAAGGAAACAAAGATAATACAACAGATAGTAAAAGATGGATAGACCATTAAAATAATACTGTTAATTCATAATAAACTAGTACTATGAGTGCAATGAAAATAAGACATCCTGTGTTAATAATAAAATTCAAGGGATGATTATCAAGATAGAATAAATGGTGTGATAATGTTATTCACCAAAATTGTTATTTGTTCAATTAAAAGAGTTGAGTTTGTAAGGAGGAATATGGCTGAAAAGTAAACAGATCATAAACCTAATTTTGTGTTATGTTTTATAAGTAATATTAAGTGATAAACAAGTTATAAGAAATGGCAATAGATATAAGAAAGGAGATAAATTGTACAAACATAATATTAATCATTAGAGTAAAGACAGAAAAAGAAATAAGAGAATAACATACAAGCAATGATTTTGTAAATTAATAAGAACATTCAATTATTGTAAAACAGCCCAAATTAATTCAAAAAGTAAATAAGTCATAAGTGACACCAAGCAAAACATATGTAAATGAAAAATAATCTTTAATTGGTGTGAAATAAGAAGATATAGTCAATTACTACTTAGACCTATAAAATGCCTAACTGTATAAATGCAAAATAAACTACTGTATTAGAAAATCCAGGGCAAGTAACTCATTAATTACAATTAGTTAACCATATTAAGATGTCAGAGTTAGATTAAAAACATAAAATACGAAAGAAATATAATAATATAATATTAACATTTTTGTCAAAACTTTAATACATGAACAAACCCAGTTTTGTGGGATGTCAAAATGATCTTTGAAACAAAATAGAAACAGTTATGATAATATCTAATACATTGATAAGAAGACAGAAGAATAATAGCCATCAGAAAATATTTATTCATTTTGAATTAAAATTCAAATATTATAACAATAGACATAAATGTAATCAACCAATGAGAGTATATACAGTTGCCATAACAACGGAACGTTATTATGTCTAATTCCGTTATAAAACTTTAGTCCATTATTGACGATCAAGAGATACAGAAGCCAAACCATATTCGACTCAATTTTCAATTAAAATAATAATAAACACTGCAAAATTTAACGAGAGGTGGATGCAAGAAGTCTAATAAAGAATTAGTTAACCCAAGAGAGCTAATAAACCAAATTTTAATATTCAAAACTACTTATTTTATCCAAATTAATTGAAAAAGAAGCCAGATGCAATCCAAAGTATAAATGATGGAAGATTAATGATCGTATCAACCCAACATAACTAAGAACAAAGTGATTCTTCACCAGAATTCAACAAGATTTGTTAAGTATATCTGAACTACCCGAATGTACGAACTAAATTAATTAACTTTTCTCACAATACAAAAAACTCTCACTCCGAACTTGGTAACTAAATTTCTTTCAAGGATTGATTGATAATAAATATTAAACTTGTATTTAAACATAATTTTAACCTGTGTACGAAGTACGAAATTATAAGAAACACTTTTTAACACTTAAAAAATGAATTGTATTTAACTTTAATAGTATATAAGTACCATTGATGTAAGGTAGTGTACTTTATTAACATCTTATTTATATTTTTTCGTAATCAAAAGGACTCAATGATCGAATGAACTATAGAAAATAAACTTTGACGGCAGCCATGTCGATTTAGAAACGCTTCAATCAACGTAGCCAACCTTGAGATATTGTCTATCTATTGCCGGAGCAACATTATTTAATAACAGTATATTTTTGTATCTAACTGAACAACTATCAACTATTTCACGTTAATAAACTAGTACTGATTAGTAATAACCGTCCTTTATTTCATTATAAATTGTATTATAAAGTTTGTGTACTTTAGCGATGAGCAAAATTGTCTGCCAGCGTTAGACGTCGGCAGCACGACGAACTACAAGCGAGATTCAAATGCCCGCCAGTTTGCGAGGGTAATTTGAAAATTAGTCATCACCGCATAGAACGACCGCTCAGTTTAACTTTTTTAATTGTTTTCATAAACAGTTTGGCGCCGCTCGGGAAATAAATTTACTCATTGAAGGACAGGTAAGGATTACACTCGTGAGATATCGGTACTGGTAATTCGTGCGTTCGCAACGGACATCGTCAGCGTGAGAAGTTAGGAGAAGTACGACGGTTAGAGATAAACACGAAGTTACGACTACAACGTGTGGGGCCAACACACAATAAAACACACATATAAAATAAGAAGAGAAGAGTCTTATCGTTACAACATATATATATATATTACAACACTTTTACATTACTCTAATTTTATTTATTTAATGAGCGTGTAATCGTAATAAATAACATCGTAAAATTGTTTAAATTCATTTAAATATTATTAAATAACAATTCTTATTTGGCTTGCGAATTAAAATCATTATTATTTGCATGTGTGTGTAGTCTTAACACACATCTAGTTATTACATATAATTGATACTCTCATATTACACATAGACATATTATACAACCTTATATTCTAATACATCTTTATAATTATCTAATATTGCTCTCAGCTTGCTCATTAGTATGATACTGATTAGATTATCTAATTTTTCTAATGATCTAATCTCTTTTGAATTTACTGCATATGCAGTAATGTAGACTGACGAGGGGAGGGATGTGGATCAAGGAGACGGCCGCTTCTGGGACCATAGCCTGGAGGCCGATTAAATGAGTACAACCTTTAACAAAATTATAAAACTTGTAAGATTGTGTGACAAAGAATATGTCAAGTGTCGGTAATTGAAAACCAAACAAAACCAAATACCTTAACCAGTACAATTGATCATCATCATCATCCTCAAGATTTAAACCAAGAATAGTTTGTTCCGGTCTCAAATAGGCATACATTACAGCCGGTCACTCCAGCGCTTCCTCGGACGTCCCACACCTCTCCGTCCCCTCGGCTTATAGTTCCATAGTTGTTTGGGGTTGCGGTAGTCATCCATTCGGCAAAGATGTTCCCACCAATTCAGCCGATACTGGGCGATCCTGTCGAGTATACTCATAATGTTCAGTTCCTGCCGTATATCTGTGTTTCTTCTATGATCATGGAGAGTATACCCTGCCACGTGCCTGAGAAGTCTCATTTCAGCCACGTGGATGCGACTGGCCTGGCCTTTCGTTAAAGTCCAATTCTCAGACCCATAAAGAAGTGTGGGAAGGGCCATCACCTTGTAAAATGTTAGGCGGGTTTCTTTACTTGCTGACTTAATGGTTCGCCTGATTGTCTCGCACATAGAGTTGAACTTATGTTGGACTAGTACAATTGATCTGATAAACTAAGGAAAGTAACTTTAGTAAACAAAAATTTTAAAAATACTGAAATTTTCCACCAGCAAGAATAATTAGAGAACTTCTCATGGGCAGTTTCAGATTATCCATAAAGCTAGGGTATGCTGCAGCACCGGGCACCAGGGCTCAGCTGTCAGAGGGGGCACCATTCACCTAACTTCACTAAGCGAATCAAACCTTACGATCACGTTACGCAATTATTTGGTTTTTCTTACGCAGTTATTAACCATGAATAGTTGGACAATCAAGCGAACGCTCTTATAGAAGTTTACTCGAACGATTTGAATACCAATCTTCTAATAGAATTGAAGCACATTTTGCCACGAGTAAAATTCCAATAAAGAGGTTTTTTTTCAAATCGTTCGAATGAAGATGATAGATTCCATGCTACTACAGTTTGTCCGCTCAATGTATTAAACTGGATTATTGATTATAAAAAAATTGATGTATTTCCAAATATGTACATTGTTTGTCGTCGGCTTTTGACGATTACAATATATAACTGTGAATCTGAACAATCATTTTCTGTATTAAAACTCATTAAAGACATTATTTTGACTTCAATTATGGGAGATGAGAGACTATCTTCGTTAGCAAGGTTGAATACTGAAAGCGAGATACACTTGAAACGCTCGATTTCGAAGAAATTATACAAGACTTCAGAGCATATTTTAAGGAATTTGCGCGCGCGCTTGTGTGTGTGTGTGATTTTTTTAAATATAATACTGAAAATTATGTAACTTGAATTTACCTTGATTATGATCATATTCATTCTTTACTCGTGAAATTAACTGTAAAAGTAGACACAAATGCTTTAGACATTAGGAAAATTAAAGAAAAACACACACTCAAATGGAGTCATTATAATTAATTATGTAATATTCAATAAGTACATTACAGTGTGATTTGCACATTACTACTACATATAGGCCTGTTACAAATTGAAGGCCTTAAGCCTTACTTGAAAATGCATAAAGTTTGTTTAATTTTAGGTAATTATTTTAAAATGAAAAATGCATAATCATTCCATATTAAATTGCTTTCCAACTAAATAAATTAGTTAAGAAAGAAAAAGGAAAAATTATGCTAGTAACAAAAAATTTCCGGCACCGGCACTAACTAATACCTGCCACAAGGTGGCACTAGTGCGGCCTAGTTTATTGCTTAAAGTATGCTCTGCAAGACTTTGTTAAGGTAAAATAAAAAGGAAATGAACTGATTACTGTATTCAGAGCTTAAGTAATACTATGCTCGTTGCAATCACTACTTAGCTAAATATTTGTTATAATTTGAGACTTGTTAACTTCGAAATTCTGTATGTCATTTATCAGTGTAAATAATGGATAAAAGGGTGAATTTTGAATCGGGGGGAGGAGGCACCAGTCTGATGGCAGCATAGGGCACCGCGCGCTTCTAATCCACCCCTGCTCATGGGAACCTACGTGGCACGTTTACACCTGTGGAAATGTCGGAAACCAATAACTAATTGAAAATATCGGTATGGAGAACCATACATGACTTCCATATTCTAAGATTTATATTTAAAATCATTTTCAGCCAAACAGCCAGGGAAGGAATTTTAACAAAAAAATACTTCTTTGTTGCCAATAACGTAGTACACATATAAAAAAAATATCGGTATGGAGAACCATACATGACTTCCATATTCTAAGATTTATATTTAAAATCATTTTCGAAATGAAATATTACCATAGAAACTACTTCTTTCTACTTACTGCTTCAGCCTTAACCACAGTACTGTGGTCACTAACGTATACCACCTCACGTTATCGCACTCGATTTTCACTGATGATGGAAGTCGATGGCATTGCCGAAACGTCTGGTTTTGTAGAAAACATTGGACTACGGCCAAATATCCCGGGAAGGAATTTTAACAAAAACTACTTCTTTGTTGCCGATAACGTTGTACACATATATATAAAAAATATGCATAAAATTAATGGCTTGTATAAGTTAATGATTGATCTCCATTACGTAGTGCTCAAGTTTCCAAAGTTTTAATATTATGATGTCCGTAATTAAAACATCAGAGCAGGTTTAGTGTGAATGAGGGTACACTGTGGACAAAAATTTTCAACATTTCCTATTGAGCGTTGCTTAGAGTAAAGCTGCGAATCTACAGTGTATGTTTCACAGAACAAACACGCGAAAAAGAAGGAGCGCTCCGAAGTCACTCATGGATCCTCAGCATCTTGCAGAGGGTTCATTCCCTAAAGACGAAAAGTCTGTCTATGAATCGTTCCTCTGTAAGCACGTGCAGTTACACTGCCCAGCGATCCACAGGAAGCAAATTGATGTCCATTATTTCGGCTTGCACGCGTTATGTTGGTGTGGGTTCCGGCACTTTCCATTTAAAAAGCGTGCAAATGTGCAAATGTAAGAAAATAAACATGAGAGAGGCCAGAAATAACGTATATTGTGTGTGTGTGTGTGTGTGTGTGTGTGTGTGTGTGTGTGTGTGTGTGTGTGTGTGTGTGTGTGTGTGTGTGTGTGTGTGTGTGTGTGTGTGTGTGTGTGTGTGTGTGTGTCTTACCTGCCTTTTTATTGCTGTAGGCATAATAATAAAATGGAAACGTAAACATTACATAACTGAGATATGCTTACCTGCCACGAACGATATATTATTTTATACATGGAGGAGTTCAGTGACATACACACGTACAGAAGAATTATATATATAAAGATATTAACTCATACATAATTTACATTAAAATGAAAAAATTATAATTTTATTCCCTGGCAACAAAATTATTATATTTTTAACAATTACCATTGTTTGAAAAAGTTTAAATGCATTTTCAAGTACTTTACTGTTGTTAAAACGTAAAAGGTTGCAGGTAAACTACCCCTTCCCCTTAAACGATCTTCACCAAAATCGCGAAACATTATTTGATTCTGTTTGAATTTGCGGCTGTTATCGTTTGCAAAAAAAAAATGTCCCTTGATAAAAAAAACCATTGCAGGTAAACTACCCCTTTCCCTCAACCGATCTTCACAAAAAAAAACAGGTCGTGAGTACTCTAAAAATCAGGGCTGTATGCAAAAAATTATTTGATTCTGTTTGAATTTGCGGCTGTTATCGTTTGCCATAGAAAAAAATCTACATACAGACACACAGACACACACACACAGACACTTTTCGAAAAACGACTTTTTTTCATGTTTTGAGTGTAGTACAATCAGAATCTGCAATAATCTCGAACACGATTTTTTTTGCCATCACCATACTTCCATTTCCTTAAGGAATATGGAAGTAAAAATTACCCTTGATAAGAAAAACGTTGCCAGTAAACTACCCCTTCCCGTTAACCGATCTTCACCAAAAACAACAGATCTTGAGTACTCTACAAATCAGAGCTGTATGCAAAAAAGTATTTGATTTTGTTCGAATTTGCGACTCTTATCGTTTGCCACAAAAAATACCCTTTTAAAACATAAAACGTTTAAGGTAAACTACCCCTTTCCATTAACCGATCTTCACCAAAAACAACAGATATTGAGTACTCTACAAATCAGGGCTGTATGCAAAAAATTGTTTGATTCTGTTTGAATTTGCGGCTCTTATCGTTTGCCATAGAAAATACCCTTTTAAAACAAAACGTTGCAGGTAAACTACCCCTTTCCCTTAATCGATCTTCACCAAAAACAATAGGTCCTGAGCACTCTAAAATTCAGGGCTGTATGCAAAACATTATTTGATTCTGTTTACATTTGCGGCTTTTAACGTTTGCCAGAGAAAATACCCTTGTTAAAATATAAAATGTTGCTGGTAAACTACCCCTTTCCATTAACCGATCTTCACCAAAACCAATAGGTCTTGAGAACTCTATAATTCAGGGCTGTGTGCAAAAGACTAGTTGATTCTGTTTGAATTTGCGGCTGTTATCGTTTGCCATAGAAAAAAAATCTACACACACACACACACACACACACACACACTTTTCGAAAAACGACATTTTTCATGTTTTGAGTGTAGTACAATCAGAATCTGCAATAATCTCGAACACGATTTTTTTTGCCATCACCATACTTCCATTTCCTTAAGGAATATGGAAGTAAAAATTACCCTTGATAAGAAAAACGTTGCCAGTAAACTACCCCTTCCCCTTAACCGATCTTCACCAAAAACAACAGATCTTGAGTACTCTACAAATCAGAGCTGTATGCAAAAAAGTATTTGATTTTGTTTGAATTTGCGACTCTTATCGTTTGCCACAAAAAATACCCTTTGAAAACATAAAACGTTTAAGGTAAACTACCCCTTTCCATTAACTGATCTTCACCAAAAACAACAGATATTGAGTACTCTACAAATCAGGGCAGTATGCAAAAAATTGTTTGATTCTGTTTGAATTTGCGGCTCTTATCGTTTGCCATAGAAAATACCCTTTTAAAACATAAAACGTTGCAGGTAAACTACCCCTTTCCCTTAACCGATCTTCACCAAAAACAATAGGTTCTGAGCACTCTACAATTCAGGGCTGTATGCAAAACATTATTTGATTCTGTTTACATTTGCGGCTTTTAACGTTTGCCACAGAAAATACCATTGTTAAAAAAACGCTACAGGTAAACTACCCCTTTCCCTCAACCGATCTTCACCAAAAACAATAGGTCTTGAGAACTCTACAATTTAGGGCTGTATGCAAATAATCTTTTGATTCTGTTTGAATTTGCGGCTGTTATCGTTTGCCATAGGAAATACCCTTGTTAAAACATAAAACGTTACTGGTAAACTACCCCTTTCCCTTAACCGATCTTCACCAAAATCAACAGATCTTGAGAACTCTACAATTCAGGGCTGTATGCGAAACATTATTTGATTCTGTATGAATTTGCGGCTGTTATCGTTTGCCAAACAAATAAAATTACCCTTGCTAAAAAAAAAACGTTGCAGGTAAACTACCCCTTTCCCTTAACCGATCTTCACCAAAAACAATAGGTTCTGAGCACTCTACAATTCAGGGCTGTATGCAAAACATTATTTGATTCTGTTTACATTTGCGGCTTTTAACGTTTGCCACAGAAAATACCATTGTTAAAAAAACGCTACAGGTAAACTACCCCTTTCCCTCAACCGATCTTCACCAAAAACAATAGGTCTTGAGAACTCTACAATTTAGGGCTGTATGCAAATAATCTTTTGATTCTGTTTGAATTTGAGGCTGTTATCGTTTGCCATAGGAAATACCCTTGTTAAAACATAAAACGTTACTGGTAAACTACCCCTTTCCCTTAACCGATCTTCACCAAAATCAACAGATCTTGAGAACTCTACAAATCAGGGCTGCATGCAAAAAATTATTTGATTCTGTTTGAATTTGCGGCAGTTATCGTTTGCCATAAAAAAAAAATCTACAGACAGACAGACACACAGACACACAGACAGACAGACAGACAGACAGACAGACAGACACACAGACACTTTTCGGAAAACGACTTTTTTTCATGTTTTGAGTGTAGTAGAATCAGAATCTGCAATAATCTCGAACACGATTTTTTTTGCCATCACCATACTTCCATTCCTTAAGGAATATGGAAGTAAAATTAGCCCCTCCCCCTTCAACTATAATTTTGATTTATAGAAAATTACCCCCAGCCCGTTCAACTAGCCTCTACATTTATAGATATTTCATCTATGTTTCTACAGTGGATTATTAAGATCTTATCAGGATACTTTATCAAAATTAATTACGTTACTCATGTTACAACAAAAAATGTTTCAGGTAAACTGCCCTTTCCCCGTAACCGATCTTCACCAAAATCAACAGACATTGAGTTCTCTATAGCTCAGGCAAATATGTAAAAAATTATTTGATTCTGTTTGAATTTACGGCAGTTATGGTTCGTCATATAAAAAATTACCCATGTTAAAACATACAACATGAGATTTATAAAACATATCTAAGATTTATATTTAAAATCATTTTTGAAATAAAATATTTTCATAGAACCTACTAACGCTGGGGAAATCTGAGGAGCCAATCAGATTTGGGCCTACCTGTCACTCTGCTGAATTTGGTGGAAAGCCCTGTCACTGTCGTCAAAGTATCAGCCTTAACAGGGTCCTCTTTTTCTGCAAAATGGGAGAGGCTTGAGATGGAGTGAGTGACATGGTCCCCACCTAAATGAAGAACCCATTGTTTTATAAAAATATATTTAAATTTTGAAAACTGAAAATTCTTTTCTTGTTGTAAATATTTATATTTTATAATCAAAATGACTTTATTTTTGTTACCGGGCAACAAAATTATTTTATTTTAAACAATTACCATTGTTTCAAAAAGTTTAAATAAATTTTCAAGTACTTTACTCTTGTTAAAACGTAAAAGGTTGCAGGTAAACTACCCCTTTCCCTTAACCGATCTTCACCAAAATCGAAAGTCCTTGAGATCTCTACAATTCAGCGATGTATGCAAAACATCATTTGATTCTGTTTGAATTTGAGGCAGTTATCGTTTGCCATAGAAAAAAAACGTTGCAGGTAAACTACCCCTTCCCCTCAACCGATCTTCACCAAAAACAATAGGTCTTGAGTACTCTACAAATCAGGGCTGTGTGCAGAAAATTATTTGATTCTGTTTGAACTTGCGGCTGTTATCGTTTGCCATAGAAAACACACTTGTTAAAAAAACGTTGTAGGTAAACTACCCCTTTCCCTTAACCGATCTTCACCAAAAACAATAGGTCTTGGGAACTCTACAATTTAGGGCTGTATGCAAATAATCTTTAGATTCTGTTTGAATTTGCGGCTGTTATCGTTTGCCATAGGAAATACCCTTGTTAAAACATAAAACGTTACAGGTAAACTACCCCTTTCCCTTAACCGATCTTCACCAAAAACAACAGGTCTTGAGAACTCTACAATTCAGGGCTGTATGCGAAACATTATTTGATTCTGTTTGAATTTGCGGCTGTTATCGTTTGCCATAGAAAAAAAACGTTGCAGGTAAACTACCCCTTCCCCTCAACCGATCTTCACCAAAAACAATAGGTCTTGAGTACTCTACAAATCAGGGCTGTGTGCAGAAAATTATTTGATTCTGTTTGAACTTGCGGCTGTTATCGTTTGCCATAGAAAATACACTTGTTAAAAAAACGTTGTAGGTAAACTACCCCTTTCCCTTAACCGATCATCACCAAAAACAATAGGTCTTGAGAACTCTACAATTTAGGGCTGTATGCAAATAATCTTTTGATTCTGTTTGAATTTGCGGCTGTTATCGTTTGCCATAGGAAATACCCTTGTTAAAACATAAAACGTTACAGGTAAACTACCCCTTTCCCTTAACCGATCTTCACCAAAAACAATAGGTCTTGAGAACTCTACAATTCAGGGCTGTATGCGAAACATTATTTGATTCTGTTTGAATTTGCGGCTGTTATCGTTTGCCAAAAAAACAAATTTCCCTTGATAAAAAAAACCGTTGCAGGTAAACTACCCCTTTCCCTCAACCGATCTTCACCAAAAACAATAGGTCTTGAGTACTCTACAAATCAGGGCTGTATGCAAAAAATTATTTGATTCTGTTTGAATTTGCGGCAGTTATCGTTTGCCATAGAAAAAAAATCTACAGACAGACACACAGACAGACACACAGACACACACACAGACACTTTTCGGAAAACGACTTTTTTTCATGTTTTGAGTGTAGTAGAATCAGAATCTGCAATAATCTCGAACACGATTTTTTTTGCCATCACCATACTTCCATTCCTTAAGGAATATGGAAGTAAAATGGAGGGAAAAGCTAAGAGGTGAGTGAAAAGAGTGAATAAATAAGGAGTTACAGAAGGGGAGAGTTCCATATGAGTTTAAAAAATATCGGTATGGAGAACCATACATGACTTCCATATTCTAAGATTTATATTTAAAATCATTTTCGAAATGAAATATTACCATAGAAACTACTTCTTTCTACTTACTGCTTCAGCCTTAACCACAGTACTGTGGTCACTAACGTATACCACCTCACGTTATCGCACTCGATTTTCACTGATGATGGAAGTCGATGGCATTGCCGAAACGTCTGGTTTTGTAGAAAACATTGGACTACGGCCAAATATCCCGGGAAGGAATTTTAACAAAAACTACTTCTTTGTTGCCGATAACGTTGTACACATATATATAAAAAATATGCATAAAATTAATGGCTTGTATAAGTTAATGATTGATCTCCATTACGTAGTGCTCAAGTTTCCAAAGTTTTAATATTATGATGTCCGTAATTAAAACATCAGAGCAGGTTTAGTGTGAATGAGGGTACACTGTGGACAAAAATTTTCAACATTTCCTATTGAGCGTTGCTTAGAGTAAAGCTGCGAATCTACAGTGTATGTTTCACAGAACAAACACGCGAAAAAGAAGGAGCGCTCCGAAGTCACTCATGGATCCTCAGCATCTTGCAGAGGGTTCATTCCCTAAAGACGAAAAGTCTGTCTATGAATCGTTCCTCTGTAAGCACGTGCAGTTACACTGCCCAGCGATCCACAGGAAGCAAATTGATGTCCATTATTTCGGCTTGCACGCGTTATGTTGGTGTGGGTTCCGGCACTTTCCATTTAAAAAGCGTGCAAATGTGCAAATGTAAGAAAATAAACATGAGAGAGGCCAGAAATAACGTATATATTGTGTGTGTGTGTGTGTGTGTGTGTGTGTGTGTGTGTGTGTGTGTGTGTGTGTGTGTGTGTGTGTGTGTGTGTGTGTGTGTGTGTGTGTGTGTGTGTCTTACCTGCCTTTTTATTGCTGTAGGCATAATAATAAAATGGAAACGTAAACATTACATAACTGAGATATGCTTACCTGCCACGAACGATATATTATTTTATACATGGAGGAGTTCAGTGACATACACACGTACAGAAGAATTATATATATAAAGATATTAACTCATACATAATTTACATTAAAATGAAAAAATTATAATTTTATTCCCTGGCAACAAAATTATTATATTTTTAACAATTACCATTGTTTGAAAAAGTTTAAATGCATTTTCAAGTACTTTACTGTTGTTAAAACGTAAAAGGTTGCAGGTAAACTACCCCTTCCCCTTAAACGATCTTCACCAAAATCGCGAAACATTATTTGATTCTGTTTGAATTTGCGGCTGTTATCGTTTGCAAAAAAAAAAATTTCCCTTGATAAAAAAAACCATTGCAGGTAAACTACCCCTTTCCCTCAACCGATCTTCACCAAAAAAACAGGTCGTGAGTACTCTACAAATCAGGGCTGTATGCAAAACATTATTTGATTCTGTTTGAATTTGCGGCTGTTATCGTTTGCCATAGAAAAAAAATCTACATACAGACACACAGACACACACACACACAGACACTTTTCGAAAAACGACTTTTTTTCATGTTTTGAGTGTAGTACAATCAGAATCTGCAATAATCTCGAACACGATTTTTTTTGCCATCACCATACTTCCATTTCCTTAAGGAATATGGAAGTAAATATCGGTATGGAGAACCATACATGACTTCCATATTCTAAGATTTATATTTAAAATCATTTTCAGCCAAACAGCCAGGCTGTGTCTTACCTGCCTTTTTATTGCTGTATTAAATGAAAAATATTATATTACATTAAAATGAAAAAATTATAATTTTATTGCCTGGCAACAAAATTATTTTATTTTTAACAATTACCATTGTTTCAAAAAGTTTAAATAAATTTTCAAGTACTTTACTCTTGTTAAAACGTAAAAGGTTGCTGGTAAACTACCCCTTCCCCTTAACCGATCTTCACCAAAATCGAAAGTCATTGAGACCTCTGCAATTCAGGGACGTATGCAAAAAATTATTTGATTCTGTTTGAATTTGCGGCTGTTATCGTTTGCCATAGAAAATAAAACGTAAAAGGTTGCAGGTAAACTACCCCGTCCCCTTAACCGATCTTCACCAAGAACAACAGGTCTTGAGTACTCTACAAATCAGGACTGTATGCAAAACATTATTTGATTCTGTTTGAATTTGCGGCTGTTATCGTTTGCCATATAAAATACCCTTGTTAAAAAAACGTTGCAGGTAAACTACCCCTTTCCCTCAACCGATCTTCACCAAAAACAATAGATCTTGAGAAATCTACAATTCAGGGCTGTATGCGAAACATTATTTGATTCTGTTCGAATTTGCGGCTGTTATCGTTTGCCAAAAAAAAAAAAATTTCCCTTGATAAAAAAAACCGTTGCAGGTAAACTACCCCTTCCCCTCAACCGATCTTCACCAAAAACATTAGGTCGCGAGTACTCTGCAAATCAGGGCTGTATGCAAAAAATTATTTGATTCTGTTTGAATTTGCGGCAGTTGTCGTTTGCCATAGAAAATACGCATGATAAAAAACGTTGCTGGTAAACTACCCCTTCCCCTCAACCGATCTTCACCAAAAACAATAGGTCTTGAGTACTCTACAAATCAGGGCTGTATGCAGAAAATTATTTGATTCTGTTTGAATTTGCGGCTGTTATCGTTTGCCATAGAAAATACCGTTGTTAAAAAAACGTTGTAGGTACACTACCCCTTTCCCTTAACCGATCTTCACCAAAAACAAAAGGTATTGAGAACTCTACAATTTAGGGCTGTATGCAAATAATCTTTTCATTCTGTTTGAATTTGCGGCTGTTATCGTTTGCCATAGGAAATACCCTTGTTAAAACATAAAACGTTACAGGTAAACTACCCCTTTCCCTTAACCGATCTTCACCAAAAACAATAGGTCTTGAGAACTCTACAATTCAGGGCTGCATGCCAAACATTATTTGATTCTGTTTGAATTTGCGGCTGTTATCGTTTGCCAAACAAACAAAATTTCCCTTGCTAAAAAAAAACCGTTGCAGGTAAACTACCCCTTTCCCTCAACCGATCTTCACCAAAAACAATAGGTCGCGAGAACTCTGCAAAACCGAGCTGTATGCAAAAAATTATTTGATTCTGTTTGAATTTGCGGTAGTTATCGTTTGCCATAGAAAAAAAATCTACAGACAGACAGACAGACAGACAGACAGACAGACAGACAGACACACAGACACACAGACACACAGACACTTTTCGGAAAACGACTTTTTTTCATGTTTTGAGTGTAGTAGAATCAGAATCTGCAATAATCTCGAACACGATTTTTTTTGCCATCACCATACTTCCATTCCTTAAGGAATATGGAAGTAAAATTACCCTTGACAAGAAAAACGTTGCCAGTAAACTACCCCTTCCCGTTAACCGATCTTCACCAAAAACAACAGATCTTGAGTACTCTACAATTCAGAGCTGTATGCAAAAAAGTATTTGATTTTGTTTGAATTTGCGACTCTTATCGTTTGCCACAAAAAATACCCTTTTAAAACATAAAACGTTTAAGGTAAACTACCCCTTTCCATTAACCGATCTTCACCAAAAACAACAGATATTGAGTACTCTACAAATCAGGGCTGTATGCAAAAAATTGTTTGATTCTGTTTGAATTTGCGGCTCTTATCGTTTGCCATAGAAAATACCCTTTTAAAACAAAACGTTGCAGGTAAACTACCCCTTCCCCTTAATCGATCTTCACCAAAAACAATAGGTCCTGAGCACTCTAAAATTCAGGGCTGTATGCAAAACATTATTTGATTCTGTTTACATTTGCGGCTTTTAACGTTTGCCAGAGAAAATACCCTTGTTAAAATATAAAATGTTGCTGGTAAACTACCCCTTTCCATTAACCGATCTTCACCAAAACCAATAGGTCTTGAGAACTCTATAATTCAGGGCTGTGTGCGAAAGACTAGTTGATTCTGTTTGAATTTGCGGCTGTTATCGTTTGCCATAGAAAAAAAATCTACACACACACACACACACACACACACACTTTTCGAAAAACGACATTTTTCATGTTTTGAGTGTAGTACAATCAGAATCTGCAATAATCTCGAACACGATTTTTTTTGCCATCACCATACTTCCATTTCCTTAAGGAATATGGAAGTAAATATCGGTATGGAGAACCATACATGACTTCCATATTCTAAGATTTATATTTAAAATCATTTTCAGCCAAACAGCCAGGCTGTGTCTTACCTGCCTTTTTATTGCTGTATTAAATGAAAAATATTATATTACATTAAAATGAAAAAATTATAATTTTATTGCCTGGCAACAAAATTATTTTATTTTTAACAATTACCATTGTTTCAAAAAGTTTAAATAAATTTTCAAGTACTTTACTCTTGTTAAAACGTATAAGGTTGCAGGTAAACTACCCCTTCCCCTTAACCGATCTTCACCAAAATCGAAAGTCATTGAGACCTCTACAACTCAGGGACGTATGCAAAAAATTATTTGATTCAGTTTGAATTTGCGGCTGTTATCGTTTGCCATAGAAAATACGCTTGATAAAAAAACGTTGCAGGTAAACTACCCCTTCCCCTTAACCGATCTTCACCAAAAACAATAGGTCTTGAGAACTCTACAAATCAGGACTGTATGCAAAACATTATTTGATTCTGTTTGAATTTGCGGCTGTTATCGTTTGCCATAGAAAATACCCTTGTTAAAAAAACGTTGCAGGTAAACTACCCCGTTCCCTCAACCGATCTTCACCAAAAACTATAGGTCTTGAGAAATCTACAATTCAGGGCTGTATGCAAAACATTATTTGATTCTGTTTGAATTTGCGGCTGTTATCGTTTGCCAAAAAAAAAAAAATTTCCCTTGATAAAAAAAACCGTTGCAGGTAAACTACCCCTTCCCCTCAACCAATCTTCACCAAAAACAATAGGTCGCGAGTACTCTACAAATCAGGGCTGTATGCAAAAAATTATTTGATTCTGTTTGAATTTGCGGCAGTTGTCGTTTGCCATAGAAAATAAGCATGATAAAAAACGTTGCTGGTAAACTACCCCTTCCCCTCAACCGATCTTCACCAAAAACAATAGGTCTTGAGTACTCTACAAATCAGGGCTGTATGCAGAAAATTATTTGATTCTGTTTGAATTTGCGGCTGTTATCGTTTGCCATAGAAAATACCCTTGTTAAAAAAACGTTGTAGGTAAACTACCCCTTTCCCTTAACCGATCTTCACCAAAAACAAAAGGTACTGAGAACTCTACAATTTAGGGCTGTATGCAAATAATCTTTTCATTCTGTTTGAATTTGCGGCTGTTATCGTTTGCCATAGGAAATACCCTTGTTAAAACATAAAACGTTACAGGTAAACTACCCCTTTCCCTTAACCGATCTTCACCAAAAACAATAGATCTTGAGAACTCTAAAATTCAGGGCTGTATGCGAAACATTATTTGATTCTGTTTGAATTTGCGGCTGTTATCGTTTGCCAAACAAACAAAATTACCCTTGCTAAAAAAAAACCGTTGCAGGTAAACTACCCCTTTCCCTCACCGATCTTCACCAAAAACAATAGGTCGCGAGAACTCTGCAAAACCGGGCTGTATGCAAAAAATTATTTGATTCTGTTTGAATTTGCGGCAGTTATCGTTTGCCATAGAAAAAAAATCTACAGATAGACAGACAGACAGACAGACAGACACACAGACACTTTTCGGAAAACGACTTTTTTTCATGTTTTGAGTATAGTAGAATCAGAATCTGCAATAATCTCGAACACGATTTTTTTTGCCATCACCATACTTCCATTCCTTAAGGAATATGGAAGTAAAATATCGGTATGGAGAACCATACATGACTTCCATATTCTAAGATTTATATTTAAAATCATTTTCACCCAAACAGCCAGGCTGTGTCTTACCTGCCTTTTTATTGCTGTATTAAATGAAAAATATTATATTACATTAAAATGAAAAAATTATAATTTTATTGCCTGGCAACAAAATTATTTTATTTTTAACAATTACCATTGTTTCAAAAAGTTTAAATAAATTTTCAAGTACTTTACTCTTGTTAAAACGTAAAAGGTTGCTGGTAAACTACCCCTTCCCCTTAACCGATCTTCACCAAAATCGAAAGTCATTGAGACCTCTACAATTCAGGGACGTATGCAAAAAATTATTTGATTCTGTTTCAATTTGCGGCTGTTACCGTTTGCCATAGAAAATACGCTTGTTAAAAAAACGTTGCTGGTAAACTACCCCTTCCCCTTAACCGATCTTCACCAAAAACAACAAGTCTTGAGTACTCTACAAATCAGGGTTGTATGCAAAACATTATTTGATTCTGTTTGAATTTGCGGCTGTTATCGTTTGCCATAGAAAATACCCTTGTTAAAAAAACGTTGCAGGTAAACTACCCCTTTCCCTCAACCGATCTTCACCAAAAACAATAGGTCTTGAGAACTCTACATTTTAGGGCTGTATGCAAATAATCTTTTGATTCTGTTTGAATTTGCGGCTGTTATCGTTTGCCATAGGAAATACCCTTGTTAAAACATAAAACGTTACAGGTAAACTACCCCTTTCCCTCAACCGATCATCACCAAAAACAATAGGTCTTGAGAACTCTACAATTTAGGGCTGTATGCAAATAATCTTTTGATTCTGTTTGAATTTGCGGCTGTTATCGTTTGCCATAGGAAATATCCTTGTTAAAACATAAAACGTTACAGGTAAACTACCCCTTTCCCTTAACCGATCTTCACCAAAATCAGCAGATCTTGAGACCTCTACAATTGAGGGCTGTATGCGAAACATTATTTGATTCTGTTTGAATTTGCGGCTGTTATCGTTTGCCAAACAAACAAAATTACCCTTGCTAAAAAAAAACCGTTGCAGGTAAACTACCCCTTTCCCTCTACCGATCTTCACCAAAAACAATAGGTCGCGAGTACTCTGCAAATCAGGGCTGCATGCAAAAAATTATTTGATTCTGTTTGAATTTGCGGCAGTTATCGTTTGCCATAAAAAAAAAATCTACAGACAGACAGACACATAGACAGATAGACAGACAGACAGACAGACAGACAGACAGACACACACACAGACACTTTTCGGAAAACGACTTTTTTTCATGTTTTGAGTGTAGTAGAATCAGAATCTGCAATAATCTCGAACACGATTTTTTTTGCCATCACCATACTTCCATTCCTTAAGGAATATGGAAGTAAAATTACCCTTGATAAGAAAAACGTTGCCAGTAAACTACCCCTTCCCCTTAACCGATCTTCACCAAAAACAACAGATCTTGAGTACTCTACAAATCAGAGCTGTATGCAAAAAAGTATTTGATTTTGTTTGAATTTGCGACTCTTATCGTTTGCCACAAAAAATACCCTTTGAAAACATAAAACGTTTAAGGTAAACTACCCCTTTCCATTAACTGATCTTCACCAAAAACAACAGATATTGAGTACTCTACAAATCAGGGCTGTATGCAAAAAATTGTTTGATTCTGTTTGAATTTGCGGCTCTTATCGTTTGCCATAGAAAATACCCTTTTAAAACATAAAACGTTGCAGGTAAACTACCCCTTTCCCTTAACCGATCTTCACCAAAAACAATAGGTTCTGAGCACTCTACAATTCAGGGCTGTATGCAAAACATTATTTGATTCTGTTTACATTTGCGGCTTTTAACGTTTGCCACAGAAAATACCATTGTTAAAAAAACGCTACAGGTAAACTACCCCTTTCCCTTAACCGATCTTCACCAAAAACAATAGGTCTTGAGAACTCTACAATTTAGGGCTGTATGCAAATAATCTTTTGATTCTGTTTGAATTTGCGGCTGTTATCGTTTGCCATAGGAAATACCCTTGTTAAAACATAAAACGTTACTGGTAAACTACCCCTTTCCCTTAACCGATCTTCACCAAAATCAACAGATCTTGAGAACTCTACAATTCAGGGCTGTATGCGAAACATTATTTGATTCTGTATGAATTTGCGGATGTTATCGTTGGCCAAACAAATAAAATTACCCTTGCTAAAAAAAAAACGTTGCTGGTAAACTACCCCTTTCCCTTAACCGATCTTCACCAAAAACAATAGGTTCTGAGCACTCTACAATTCAGGGCTGCATGCAAAAAATTATTTGATTCTGTTTGAATTTGCGGCAGTTATCGTTTGCCATAAAAAAAAAAATCTACAGACAGACAGACACACAGACAGACAGACAGACAGACACACAGACACTTTTCGGAAAACGACTTTTTTTCATGTTTTGAGTGTAGTAGAATCAGAATCTGCAATAATCTCGAACACGATTTTTTTTGCCATCACCATACTTCCATTCCTTAAGGAATATGGAAGTAAAATATCGGTATGGAGAACCATACATGACTTCCATATTCTAAGATTTATATTTAAAATCATTTTCAGCCAAACAGCCAGGGAAGGAATTTTAACAAAAAAATACTTCTTTGTTGCCAATAACGTAGTACACATATAAAAAAATATTATCCCCTCCCCCTTCAACTATAATTTTGATTTATAGAAAATTACCCCCAGCCCGTTCAACTAGCCTCTTCATTTATAGATATTTCATCTACGTTTCTACAGTGGATTATTAAGATCTTATCAGGATACTTTGTCAAAATTAAGTACTTTACTCATGTTACAACAAAAAATGTTTCAGGTAAACTGCCCTTTCCCCGTAACCGATCTTCACCAAAATCAACAGACATTGAGATCTCTATAGCTCAGGCACATATGTAAAATATCGGTATGGAGAACCATACATGACTTCCATATTCTAAGATTTATATTTAAAATCATTTTCAGCCAAACAACCAGGCTGTGTCTTACCTGCCTTTTTATTGCTGTATTAAATGAAAAATATTATATTACATTAAAATGAAAAAATTATAATTTTATTGCCTGGCAACAAAATTATTTTATTTTTAACAATTACCATTGTTTCAAAAAGTTTAAATAAATTTTCAAGTACTTTACTCTTGTTAAAACGTAAAAGGTTGCTGGTAAACTACCCCTTCCCCTTAACCGATCTTCACCAAAATCGAAAGTCATTGAGACCTCTACAATTCAGGGACGTATGCAAAAAATTATTTGATTCTGTTTCAATTTGCGGCTGTTACCGTTTGCCATAGAAAATACGCTTGTTAAAAAAACGTTGCTGGTAAACTACCCCTTCCCCTTAACCGATCTTCACCAAAAACTATAGATCTTGAGAAATCTACAATTCAGGGCTGTATGCAAAACATTATTTGATTCTGTTTGAATTTGCGGCTGTTATCGTTTGCCAAAAAAAAAAATTTCCCTTGATAAAAAAAACCGTTGCAGGTAAACTACCCCTTCCCCTCAACCGATCTTCACCAAAAACAATAGGTCGCGAGTACTCTACAAATCAGGGCTGTATGCAAAAAATTATTTGATTCTGTTTGAATTTGCGGCAGTTGTCGTTTGCCATAGAAAATACGCATGATAAAAAACGTTGCTGGTAAACTACCCCTTCCCCTCAACCGATCTTCACCAAAAACAATAGGTCTTGAGTACTCTACAAATCAGGGCTGTATGCAGAAAATTATTTGATTCTGTTTGAATTTGCGGCTGTTATCGTTTGCCAAAAAAAATACCCTTGTTAAAAAAACGTTGTAGGTAAACTACCCCTTTCCCTTAACCGATCTTCACCAAAAACAAAAGGTATTGAGAAATCTACAATTTAGGGCTGTATGCAAATAATCTTTTCATTCTGTTTGAATTTGCGGCTGTTATCGTTTGCCATAGGAAATACCCTTGTTAAAACATAAAACGTTACAGGTAAACTACCCCTTTCCCTTAACCGATCTTCACCAAAAACAAGAGGTCTTGAGAACTCTACAATTCAGGGCTGTATGCGAAACATTATTTGATTCTGTTTGAATTTGCGGCTGTTATCGTTTGCCAAACAAACAAAATTACCCTTGTTAAAAAAAAACCGTTGCAGGTAAACTACCCCTTTCCCTCACCGATCTTCACCAAAAACAATAGGTCGCGAGAACTCTGCAAAACCGGGCTGTATGCAAAAAATTATTTGATTCTGTTTGAATTTGCGGCAGTTATCGTTTGCCAAACAAACAAAATTACCCTTGCTAAAAAAAAACCGTTGCAGGTAAACTACCCCTTTCCCTCACCGATCTTCACCAAAAACAATAGGTCGCGAGAACTCTGCAAAACCGGGCTGTATGCAAAAAATTATTTGATTCTGTTTGAATTTGCGGCAGTTATCGTTTGCCATAGAAAAAAAATCTACAGATAGACAGACAGACAGACAGACAGACACACAGACACTTTTCGGAAAACGACTTTTTTTCATGTTTTGAGTATAGTAGAATCAGAATCTGCAATAATCTCGAACACGATTTTTTTTGCCATCACCATACTTCCATTCCTTAAGGAATATGGAAGTAAAATATCGGTATGGAGAACCATACATGACTTCCATATTCTAAGATTTATATTTAAAATCATTTTCACCCAAACAGCCAGGCTGTGTCTTACCTGCCTTTTTATTGCTGTATTAAATGAAAAATATTATATTACATTAAAATGAAAAAATTATAATTTTATTGCCTGGCAACAAAATTATTTTATTTTTAACAATTACCATTGTTTCAAAAAGTTTAAATAAATTTTCAAGTACTTTACTCTTGTTAAAACGTAAAAGGTTGCTGGTAAACTACCCCTTCCCCTTAACCGATCTTCACCAAAATCGAAAGTCATTGAGACCTCTACAATTCAGGGACGTATGCAAAAAATTATTTGATTCTGTTTCAATTTGCGGCTGTTACCGTTTGCCATAGAAAATACGCTTGTTAAAAAAACGTTGCTGGTAAACTACCCCTTCCCCTTAACCGATCTTCACCAAAAACAACAAGTCTTGAGTACTCTACAAATCAGGGTTGTATGCAAAACATTATTTGATTCTGTTTGAATTTGCGGCTGTTATCGTTTGCCATAAAAAATACCCTTGTTAAAAAAACGTTGCAGGTAAACTACCCCTTTCCCTCAACCGATCTTCACCAAAAACAATAGGTCTTGAGAACTCTACATTTTAGGGCTGTATGCAAATAATCTTTTGATTCTGTTTGAATTTGCGGCTGTTATCGTTTGCCATAGGAAATACCCTTGTTAAAACATAAAACGTTACAGGTAAACTACCCCTTTCCCTCAACCGATCATCACCAAAAACAATAGGTCTTGAGAACTCTACAATTTAGGGCTGTATGCAAATAATCTTTTGATTCTGTTTGAATTTGCGGCTGTTATCGTTTGCCATAGGAAATATCCTTGTTAAAACATAAAACGTTACTGGTAAACTACCCCTTTCCCTTAACCGATCTTCACCAAAATCAGCAGATCTTGAGACCTCTACAATTGAGGGCTGTATGCGAAACATTATTTGATTCTGTTTGAATTTGCGGCTGTTATCGTTTGCCAAACAAACAAAATTACCCTTGCTAAAAAAAAACCGTTGCTGGTAAACTACCCCTTTCCCTCTACCGATCTTCACCAAAAACAATAGGTCGCGAGTACTCTGCAAATCAGGGCTGCATGCAAAAAATTATTTGATTCTGTTTGAATTTGCGGCAGTTATCGTTTGCCATAAAAAAAAAATCTACAGACAGACAGACACATAGACAGATAGACAGACAGACAGACAGACAGACAGACAGACAGACAGACACTTTTCGGAAAACGACTTTTTTTCATGTTTTGAGTGTAGTAGAATCAGAATCTGCAATAATCTCGAACACGATTTTTTTTGCCATCACCATACTTCCATTCCTTAAGGAATATGGAAGTAAAATTACCCTTGATAAGAAAAACGTTGCCAGTAAACTACCCCTTCCCCTTAACCGATCTTCACCAAAAACAACAGATCTTGAGTACTCTACAAATCAGAGCTGTATGCAAAAAAGTATTTGATTTTGTTTGAATTTGCGACTCTTATCGTTTGCCACAAAAAATACCCTTTGAAAACATAAAACGTTTAAGGTAAACTACCCCTTTCCATTAACTGATCTTCACCAAAAACAACAGATATTGAGTACTCTACAAATCAGGGCTGTATGCAAAAAATTGTTTGATTCTGTTTGAATTTGCGGCTCTTATCGTTTGCCATAGAAAATACCCTTTTAAAACATAAAACGTTGCAGGTAAACTACCCCTTTCCCTTAACCGATCTTCACCAAAAACAATAGGTTCTGAGCACTCTACAATTCAGGGCTGTATGCAAAACATTATTTGATTCTGTTTACATTTGCGGCTTTTAACGTTTGCCACAGAAAATACCATTGTTAAAAAAACGCTACAGGTAAACTACCCCTTTCCCTTAACCGATCTTCACCAAAAACAATAGGTCTTGAGAACTCTACAATTTAGGGCTGTATGCAAATAATCTTTTGATTCTGTTTGAATTTGCGGCTGTTATCGTTTGCCATAGGAAATACCCTTGTTAAAACATAAAACGTTACTGGTAAACTACCCCTTTCCCTTAACCGATCTTCACCAAAATCAACAGATCTTGAGAACTCTACAATTCAGGGCTGTATGCGAAACATTATTTGATTCTGTATGAATTTGCGGATGTTATCGTTGGCCAAACAAATAAAATTACCCTTGCTAAAAAAAAAACGTTGCTGGTAAACTACCCCTTTCCCTTAACCGATCTTCACCAAAAACAATAGGTTCTGAGCACTCTACAATTCAGGGCTGCATGCAAAAAATTATTTGATTCTGTTTGAATTTGCGGCAGTTATCGTTTGCCATAAAAAAAAAAATCTACAGACAGACAGACACACAGACAGACAGACAGACAGACACACAGACACTTTTCGGAAAACGACTTTTTTTCATGTTTTGAGTGTAGTAGAATCAGAATCTGCAATAATCTCGAACACGATTTTTTTTGCCATCACCATACTTCCATTCCTTAAGGAATATGGAAGTAAAATATCGGTATGGAGAACCATACATGACTTCCATATTCTAAGATTTATATTTAAAATCATTTTCAGCCAAACAGCCAGGGAAGGAATTTTAACAAAAAAATACTTCTTTGTTGCCAATAACGTAGTACACATATAAAAAAATATTATCCCCTCCCCCTTCAACTATAATTTTGATTTATAGAAAATTACCCCCAGCCCGTTCAACTAGCCTCTTCATTTATAGATATTTCATCTACGTTTCTACAGTGGATTATTAAGATCTTATCAGGATACTTTGTCAAAATTAAGTACTTTACTCATGTTACAACAAAAAATGTTTCAGGTAAACTGCCCTTTCCCCGTAACCGATCTTCACCAAAATCAACAGACATTGAGATCTCTATAGCTCAGGCACATATGTAAAATATCGGTATGGAGAACCATACATGACTTCCATATTCTAAGATTTATATTTAAAATCATTTTCAGCCAAACAACCAGGCTGTGTCTTACCTGCCTTTTTATTGCTGTATTAAATGAAAAATATTATATTACATTAAAATGAAAAAATTATAATTTTATTGCCTGGCAACAAAATTATTTTATTTTTAACAATTACCATTGTTTCAAAAAGTTTAAATAAATTTTCAAGTACTTTACTCTTGTTAAAACGTAAAAGGTTGCTGGTAAACTACCCCTTCCCCTTAACCGATCTTCACCAAAATCGAAAGTCATTGAGACCTCTACAATTCAGGGACGTATGCAAAAAATTATTTGATTCTGTTTCAATTTGCGGCTGTTACCGTTTGCCATAGAAAATACGCTTGTTAAAAAAACGTTGCTGGTAAACTACCCCTTCCCCTTAACCGATCTTCACCAAAAACTATAGATCTTGAGAAATCTACAATTCAGGGCTGTATGCAAAACATTATTTGATTCTGTTTGAATTTGCGGCTGTTATCGTTTGCCAAAAAAAAAAATTTCCCTTGATAAAAAAAACCGTTGCAGGTAAACTACCCCTTCCCCTCAACCGATCTTCACCAAAAACAATAGGTCGCGAGTACTCTACAAATCAGGGCTGTATGCAAAAAATTATTTGATTCTGTTTGAATTTGCGGCAGTTGTCGTTTGCCATAGAAAATACGCATGATAAAAAACGTTGCTGGTAAACTACCCCTTCCCCTCAACCGATCTTCACCAAAAACAATAGGTCTTGAGTACTCTACAAATCAGGGCTGTATGCAGAAAATTATTTGATTCTGTTTGAATTTGCGGCTGTTATCGTTTGCCATAGAAAATACCCTTGTTAAAAAAACGTTGTAGGTAAACTACCCCTTTCCCTTAACCGATCTTCACCAAAAACAAAAGGTATTGAGAAATCTACAATTTAGGGCTGTATGCAAATAATCTTTTCATTCTGTTTGAATTTGCGGCTGTTATCGTTTGCCATAGGAAATACCCTTGTTAAAACATAAAACGTTACAGGTAAACTACCCCTTTCCCTTAACCGATCTTCACCAAAAACAAGAGGTCTTGAGAACTCTACAATTCAGGGCTGTATGCGAAACATTATTTGATTCTGTTTGAATTTGCGGCTGTTATCGTTTGCCAAACAAACAAAATTACCCTTGTTAAAAAAAAACCGTTGCAGGTAAACTACCCCTTTCCCTCACCGATCTTCACCAAAAACAATAGGTCGCGAGAACTCTGCAAAACCGGGCTGTATGCAAAAAATTATTTGATTCTGTTTGAATTTGCGGCAGTTATCGTTTGCCAAACAAACAAAATTACCCTTGCTAAAAAAAAACCGTTGCAGGTAAACTACCCCTTTCCCTCACCGATCTTCACCAAAAACAATAGGTCGCGAGAACTCTGCAAAACCGGGCTGTATGCAAAAAATTATTTGATTCTGTTTGAATTTGCGGCAGTTATCGTTTGCCATAGAAAAAAAATCTACAGATAGACAGACAGACAGACAGACAGACACACAGACACTTTTCGGAAAACGACTTTTTTTCATGTTTTGAGTATAGTAGAATCAGAATCTGCAATAATCTCGAACACGATTTTTTTTGCCATCACCATACTTCCATTCCTTAAGGAATATGGAAGTAAAATATCGGTATGGAGAACCATACATGACTTCCATATTCTAAGATTTATATTTAAAATCATTTTCACCCAAACAGCCAGGCTGTGTCTTACCTGCCTTTTTATTGCTGTATTAAATGAAAAATATTATATTACATTAAAATGAAAAAATTATAATTTTATTGCCTGGCAACAAAATTATTTTATTTTTAACAATTACCATTGTTTCAAAAAGTTTAAATAAATTTTCAAGTACTTTACTCTTGTTAAAACGTAAAAGGTTGCTGGTAAACTACCCCTTCCCCTTAACCGATCTTCACCAAAATCGAAAGTCATTGAGACCTCTACAATTCAGGGACGTATGCAAAAAATTATTTGATTCTGTTTCAATTTGCGGCTGTTACCGTTTGCCATAGAAAATACGCTTGTTAAAAAAACGTTGCTGGTAAACTACCCCTTCCCCTTAACCGATCTTCACCAAAAACAACAAGTCTTGAGTACTCTACAAATCAGGGTTGTATGCAAAACATTATTTGATTCTGTTTGAATTTGCGGCTGTTATCGTTTGCCATAAAAAATACCCTTGTTAAAAAAACGTTGCAGGTAAACTACCCCTTTCCCTCAACCGATCTTCACCAAAAACAATAGGTCTTGAGAACTCTACATTTTAGGGCTGTATGCAAATAATCTTTTGATTCTGTTTGAATTTGCGGCTGTTATCGTTTGCCATAGGAAATACCCTTGTTAAAACATAAAACGTTACAGGTAAACTACCCCTTTCCCTCAACCGATCATCACCAAAAACAATAGGTCTTGAGAACTCTACAATTTAGGGCTGTATGCAAATAATCTTTTGATTCTGTTTGAATTTGCGGCTGTTATCGTTTGCCATAGGAAATATCCTTGTTAAAACATAAAACGTTACTGGTAAACTACCCCTTTCCCTTAACCGATCTTCACCAAAATCAGCAGATCTTGAGACCTCTACAATTGAGGGCTGTATGCGTAACATTATTTGATTCTGTTTGAATTTGCGGCTGTTATCGTTTGCCAAACAAACAAAATTACCCTTGCTAAAAAAAAACCGTTGCAGGTAAACTACCCCTTTCCCTCTACCGATCTTCACCAAAAACAATAGGTCGCGAGTACTCTGCAAATCAGGGCTGCATGCAAAAAATTATTTGATTCTGTTTGAATTTGCGGCAGTTATCGTTTGCCATAAAAAAAAAATCTACAGACAGACAGACACATAGACAGATAGACAGACAGACAGACAGACAGACAGACAGACAGACACTTTTCGGAAAACGACTTTTTTTCATGTTTTGAGTGTAGTAGAATCAGAATCTGCAATAATCTCGAACACGATTTTTTTTGCCATCACCATACTTCCATTCCTTAAGGAATATGGAAGTAAAATTACCCTTGATAAGAAAAACGTTGCCAGTAAACTACCCCTTCCCCTTAACCGATCTTCACCAAAAACAACAGATCTTGAGTACTCTACAAATCAGAGCTGTATGCAAAAAAGTATTTGATTTTGTTTGAATTTGCGACTCTTATCGTTTGCCACAAAAAATACCCTTTGAAAACATAAAACGTTTAAGGTAAACTACCCCTTTCCATTAACTGATCTTCACCAAAAACAACAGATATTGAGTACTCTACAAATCAGGGCTGTATGCAAAAAATTGTTTGATTCTGTTTGAATTTGCGGCTCTTATCGTTTGCCATAGAAAATACCCTTTTAAAACATAAAACGTTGCAGGTAAACTACCCCTTTCCCTTAACCGATCTTCACCAAAAACAATAGGTTCTGAGCACTCTACAATTCAGGGCTGTATGCAAAACATTATTTGATTCTGTTTACATTTGCGGCTTTTAACGTTTGCCACAGAAAATACCATTGTTAAAAAAACGCTACAGGTAAACTACCCCTTTCCCTTAACCGATCTTCACCAAAAACAATAGGTCTTGAGAACTCTACAATTTAGGGCTGTATGCAAATAATCTTTTGATTCTGTTTGAATTTGCGGCTGTTATCGTTTGCCATAGGAAATACCCTTGTTAAAACATAAAACGTTACTGGTAAACTACCCCTTTCCCTTAACCGATCTTCACCAAAATCAACAGATCTTGAGAACTCTACAATTCAGGGCTGTATGCGAAACATTATTTGATTCTGTATGAATTTGCGGATGTTATCGTTGGCCAAACAAATAAAATTACCCTTGCTAAAAAAAAAACGTTGCTGGTAAACTACCCCTTTCCCTTAACCGATCTTCACCAAAAACAATAGGTTCTGAGCACTCTACAATTCAGGGCTGCATGCAAAAAATTATTTGATTCTGTTTGAATTTGCGGCAGTTATCGTTTGCCATAAAAAAAAAATCTACAGACAGACAGACACACAGACAGACAGACAGACAGACACACAGACACTTTTCGGAAAACGACTTTTTTTCATGTTTTGAGTGTAGTAGAATCAGAATCTGCAATAATCTCGAACACGATTTTTTTTGCCATCACCATACTTCCATTCCTTAAGGAATATGGAAGTAAAATATCGGTATGGAGAACCATACATGACTTCCATATTCTAAGATTTATATTTAAAATCATTTTCAGCCAAACAGCCAGGGAAGGAATTTTAACAAAAAAATACTTCTTTGTTGCCAATAACGTAGTACACATATAAAAAAATATTATCCCCTCCCCCTTCAACTATAATTTTGATTTATAGAAAATTACCCCCAGCCCGTTCAACTAGCCTCTTCATTTATAGATATTTCATCTACGTTTCTACAGTGGATTATTAAGATCTTATCAGGATACTTTGTCAAAATTAAGTACTTTACTCATGTTACAACAAAAAATGTTTCAGGTAAACTGCCCTTTCCCCGTAACCGATCTTCACCAAAATCAACAGACATTGAGATCTCTATAGCTCAGGCACATATGTAAAATATCGGTATGGAGAACCATACATGACTTCCATATTCTAAGATTTATATTTAAAATCATTTTCAGCCAAACAACCAGGCTGTGTCTTACCTGCCTTTTTATTGCTGTATTAAATGAAAAATATTATATTACATTAAAATGAAAAAATTATAATTTTATTGCCTGGCAACAAAATTATTTTATTTTTAACAATTACCATTGTTTCAAAAAGTTTAAATAAATTTTCAAGTACTTTACTCTTGTTAAAACGTAAAAGGTTGCAGGTAAACTACCCCTTCCCCTTAACCGATCTTCACCAAAATCGAAAGTCATTGAGACCTCTACAATTCAGGGACGTATGCAAAAAATTATTTCATTCTGTTTGAATTTGCGGCTGTTATCGTTTGCCATAGAAAATACGCTTGATAAAAAAACGTTGCAGGTAAACTACCCCTTCCCCTTAACCGATATTCACCAAAAACAATAGGTCTTGAGTACTCTACAAATCAGGGCTGCATGCAAAACATTATTTGATTCTGTTTGAATTTGCGGCTGTTATCGTTTGCCATAGAAAATACCCTTGTTAAAAAAACGTTGCAGGTAAACTACCCCTTTCCCTCAACCGATCTTCACCAAAAACAATAGGTCTTGAGAAATCTACAATTCAGGGCTGTATGCGAAACATTATTTGATTCTGTTTGAATTTGCGGCTGTTATCGTTTGCCAAAAAAAAAAAATTTCCCTTGATAAAAAAAACCGTTGCTGGTAAACTACCCCTTCCCCTCAACCGATCTTCACCAAAAACAATAGGTCGCGAGTACTCTACAAATCAGGGCTGTATGCAAAAAATTATTTGATTCTGTTTGAATTTGCGGCAGTTGTCGTTTGCCATAGAAAATACGCATGATAAAAAACGTTGCTGGTAAACTACCCCTTCCCCTCAACCGATCTTCACCAAAAACAATAGGTCTTGAGTACTCTACAAATCAGGGCTGTATGCAGAAAATTATTTGATTCTGTTTGAATTTGCGGCTGTTATCGTTTGCCATAGAAAATACCCTTGTTAAAAAAACGTTGTAGGTAAACTACCCCTTTCCCTTAACCGATCTTCACCAAAAACAAAAGGTATTGAGAACTCTACAATTTAGGGCTGTATGCAAATAATCTTTTCATTCTGTTTGAATTTGCGGCTGTTATCGTTTGCCATAGGAAATACCCTTGTTAAAACATAAAACGTTACAGGTAAACTACCCCTTTCCCTTAACCGATCTTCACCAAAAACAATAGGTCTTGAGAACTCTACAATTCAGGGCTGTATGCGAAACATTATTTGATTCTGTTTGAATTTGCGGCTGTTATCGTTTGCCAAACAAACAAAATTTCCCTTGCTAAAAAAAAACCGTTGCAGGTAAACTACCCCTTTCCCTCAACCGATCTTCACCAAAAACAATAGGTCGCGAGAACTCTGCAAAACCGGGCTGTATGCAAAAAATTATTTGATTCTGTTTGAATTTGCGGCAGTTATCGTTTGCCATAGAAAAAAATCTACAGACAGACAGACACACAGACACACAGACACACAGACACACAGACAGACAGACAGACAGACACACAGACACTTTTCGGAAAACGACTTTTTTTCATGTTTTGAGTGTAGTAGAATCAGAATCTGCAATAATCTCGAACACGATTTTTTTTGCCATCACCATACTTCCATTCCTTAAGGAATATGGAAGTAAAAAGGATGTGCGTGTGTCATGTCTCAAGGTGATAGCAACGTCGACCGCATCAACAACAAACTGTAAGTGAAATATTTTAAGTTTAACAGGGAATATTCTCGTGTAAAAATTATATACATTATATACATCAATTTCTTCATAATTGAATTCTTTACAAGGTTAGTTAGAAATTTTTATTTGTTTATTGGCAAATTAAAGAAGATATTTTATCCCAAATCTAAAAATCGGTATGGAGAACCATACATGACTTCCATGTTGCAAGATTTATGTTTAAAATAATTTACTTGAATTCGGTTCGGTAATTTCTAAAATAATATCGTCCACCCTCAAACTAATTTCACTATTTATAGATATTTTTGTTATTATGGGGTAGTCGTTTAATATAATGTTATTTTCAGTCACTTTATCCATAAAAATTAGGTAGGCTTACTTTATTCTTATAAAGAAACCGAACTACGCAGATAATCATCCCTCCTCCGAAGCGCTCCGAAGTCACTCATGGACCCTGAGCATCTTGCAGAGGGTTCATTCCCTAAAGACCAAAAGTCTGTCTATGAACCGTTCCTCTGTAAACACGTGCAGTTACACTGCCCAGCGATCCACAGGAAGCAAATCGATAACAAAAGCGTGCAAATGTAAGAAAATAAACATGAATGAGGCCAGAAATAACGCGAATTGTGTGTGTGTGTGTGTGTGTGTGTGTGTGTGTGTGTGTGTGTGTGTGTGTGTGTGTGTGTGTGTGTGTGTGTGTGTGTGTGTGTGTGTGTGTGTGTGTGTGTGTGTGTGTGTGTGTGTGTGTGTGTGTGTGTGTGTGTGTGTGTGTGTGTGTGTGTGTGTGTGTGTGTGTGTGTGTGTGTCTTGCCTGCCTTTTTATTGCGGTAATCATAATAATAAAATAGAAACGTAAATATTAGATAACTGAGATATGCTTGCCTGCCACGAACGATATATTTTCTCTCATACATGATTTAAATTAAAATGAAGAAATATAGAATTTTGTTAAAGTGAAATAAAATGTTTCCATACAAACTACTTCTTTGTTGTCAATAACGTATTACACGTCATACAAAACTTATAAAATTTACTTTCTTCATCATCATCAACTACCATTTTAATTTATAGAAAATTACCCCTTCCCCTTCAACTATCCTTTTCATTTATAGATATTTCATCTACCTTTCTACAGTGGATTATTATGACCTTCTTTTAAGGATACTTTATTTATCAAAATTAAGCACCTTACTCTTGTTAAAACGTAAAACGTTGCTGGTAAACTACCCCTTCCCCTTAACCGATCTTCACCAAAATCAATAGGCCTCGAGTCCTCTACAATTCAGAACTGTATCCAAAACATTATTTGATTCTGTTTGAATTTGCGGCAGTTATCGTTTGACATAGAAAAATTCTACACACAGACACTTTTCGAAAAATGACTTTTTTTCATGTTTTGAGGGTAGTACAATCAGAATCTGCCATTATCTCGAACACGATTTTTTTCGCCATGACCATACTTCCATTTCCTTATGGAACATGGAAGTAAAAATGTGTGTTTTTGGACTCCAATGTTTTGTGTTTTACACAGTTTTTCTTAGAAAATAATTAAGATAGAGCTCTGGGACCTCTTTTATTCAAATTTCAGATCAAAAACCATAAGAAACCACCAAATTTACCCTTCACTTTATACCCCAAGAATCTCAGTACCGTATGGCGTCATTTTACCGTGGGAGCAGAAATCAGAGCGAACTGGTTCGCGAGCCGTAATTCCCTAACGAACCGTTTTCGGACCTACGTTTATATGAACTTTTTTTCTTATTTTTAGCTATAGAGTCAGCTTCCCAGAGATTGCCGTGAAATTTTGAATCACGCTATATACTACATTATGCGGTCCCGGTCAGTTGTGACAAAACAACGTGTTTACCTGTTCTTACCCGGTCAATTGCGCCTCGTTTGGTCGGAACTGACCGAATCCGTGGCAACTAGTAGAAACGTTCCTATTCCAAACTTACGTGAGGTTTCAGTTCTGTAACTTTTTCATTTATGCGGGTAAACTATTTCATCCAATATTTTTGTTTACGTTAAGTTAGGTTGGGTTAGGTTAGGTTAGTCTAGGAGTTAATAGAACTATAATGGTAATTTCTGTATATTATTATAATAATAACATGAAAAAATTTAGTAAAGATTGGCACCACCTTACGACAGCGTAAAGTTCACTCTACGATAGATAAAACTGATTGTTCGTTAACGGTATGTAATCACTGGAAACTGTCGCAGCGCATTACCATTCCAGACGTGAGTCTTCGTCTCTGCACACGCCTTCGATAGATGCAGTGTATGTCTGTAGCTTATGGGACGATATTTTCGATCTCAATTAGCTGGGTCTCAATTTTCATCTCGGTCGCAACCGACCGGGTTTTATACGATTGGGACGCAACTGACCGCGGTCCAAATTATGTATGAGTAATAAGATGTTATTATTTTATAACGTAGGCTTACACGGCCGGTGCCAACATTATTAAGTTGAAATGAAACCGGGCTGTTAGGCCGTGGTCGGTTGCTGGTAATTAGCAACATACGAGGGTGAACATTGTTGATTATGGTCCAAGTCACGTTTTTGATAATAAATTACCTTATTTCAAATCCGTCCTGTGACTTCGTTGCGTTGTTTTTGTTGTTACGCGTTTCGGGAGCTATGTCCCATCATCAGACGTATCACTCGGGAAGAGATCGTCAAATATAAAAATTCATAAAAGTACATTATTTAAACACACGTGTTCGACTCGGTGCGCACCGTGCAGATGTATCCGACCGAACGTTGCATGGTGCGCACCGAGTCGAACACGTGTGTTTAAATAATGTACTTTTATGAATTTTAATATTTGGCGATCTCTTCCCGAGTGGTACGTCTGATGATGGGACATAGTTCCCGAAACGCGTAACAGCAAAAACAACTCAACGAAGTCACAGGACGGATTTGAAATAAGGTAATTTATTATATGAGGGTGAGTTCAGAGGTTCGCGAAGAATTAAAATTAAAATAACTCAGTTGATGCGGCAGAATTAAAATCGTTTGTGTATCGTATGATTCGTATTTCGTTTGAACACCTGTTAATTTCCAAATCTATTTGTCAATTTATTCATTGTTTACTGCCTGTTTGAAATTCCTACGTGTCATGCGTGTTTTGAAAAACGAACAACATCACGAATTCTTTGCTAAAAAGGGTCTAATGCGAATGGAAATTCACAACAAAATGACAAACGTGTTATGAAACGCTGCACTTTCAAAAACATTAATATAGTTCTTATGTGGGTTTTCGAGTTTAAACGTGGTCATACAAGCTCTTAAGATGAATCCACAGAGTGGATGCTGGTAACTGAGTCGCTAAACTGGCAACTTTAACTATGTTTCAATCCAGCCCTCGAGGATCTTCTTCAGAGCCGCAAAGCGACAGAGAACACAAGTACGGCAGATTTTAGCCGAACAATACCCAAGTTGGTTTTAATAGGTATAAGCAACTCACTTGCCTAAGTTGAGCACACCCATCTTGCTTATGCCTAGTAAAAGCAACTTGGGTATTGTTCGGCTAAGATCTGCTATACGTGTGTTCTCTACTGCTTTGGGGCTCCGAGGGTTGGGATTGAAACGTAAGCCGACTACGAGGGTCAGTTGAAAAGGTCGCGGAGCGACATCTATAGCTTAGCGGTAGAACTAAAATTTTTCGTGTGTTGCAAGACTCATATTTCTTACAAACACGTGTTAATTTCCAAGCCTGTCTACCAGTGTATTCACTGGTTATTAGATGTCCGAATTTACGTGTACGAATGTTTTAAAAAATGGGCAAAATCAAACGTCGTGATGTGATTGAATTCTTGGCTAAAAACTGTCTAGCACCAATGAAAATTCACAACCGATAACGGAACTGTGTTAGGAGATGCTGTATCTTCAAAAAAAAATATTTGTAAGGGGGTCTAGAGTTTAAACGTGGCCATACGAGCACTTAAGATGATTCCCGCAGTGGACAACCAAAAAGTGCACCAACCCCGGTTAACGTTAAAAACAATGCCGTACGCCTACACGGAATTGGAAGCCCGGCGATTGCTGACGTCACAACCATTTCACATTAGACTGTGTATCATAGTTTAAGTCAAGGACTTGGTATGAAAAACCTTTGTGCATTTGGAGTTGTTGCAGTTTTAGGGTGTCCACGCGGGATTCATCTTAAGAGCTTGTATGACCACGTTTAAACTCGAAAACCCACATAAGAACTATTAATGTTTTTGAGTGTGCAGCATTTCATGACACATTTGTCATTTTGTTGTGAATTTCCATTCGCACTAGACCCTTTTTATCAAAGAATTCGTGAATTTGTTCGTTTTTCAAAACACACATGACACGTAACTTTCAAACAGGCAGTAAACAATGAATACAGTGACAAATAGATTTGGAAATTAACAGGTGTTCAAACGAAATATGAATCTTACGATAAATAAACAATTTTAGTTCTGCCGCTAAGTTATAGATGTCGCTCCGCGAACTTCTCAACTGACCCTCCTATGTTGCTAGTTACCAGCAACCTACCACGGCCTAAGAGCCCGGTTTGATTTCCAACTTAATAATAACATATTAATTCACAAAAAATTGGAAAAATGTTAAAAGTGATAAATGAAATGATAGTAGAAATTAGGTTTAAAAAGTTTACATTAATTTTTTGAAAATTATATTATTTTATTGACATTAGTGAAATTCTATTTCTCTTTCTAATTCTAATAAAAAATTACTATTATTCACTACTACAGTCTAATTCAGATTAATAATACAAAAAATATCCTTTCATCCGCCAAGCGAAGTTATTTTTTTCAGCCCCCCTCCATCCTCTTACAAACTACAAACTCGTTTTCTTAGAACACCAATTACGAGTTTAATTTTGCTATAAGAAAAAATTATTGAAGCGAAGTTACATATGATTTTTTTTACTTCCATGTTCCGTAAGGAAATGGAAGTACGATAATCGCTAAAAAAAATTGTGTTCGAGATAAGGGGTAATTCTGATTGTACTACCCTCAAAACATGAAGAAAAATCCGAAAAGTATCTGTGTGTGTGTGTCTGTGTGTAGAATGGTTTCTATGACAACGATAACTGCCGCAAATTCAAACAGAATCAAATAATTGTTTGTATATGTGCCCGAATTGTAGGGGACTCAAGGCCTATTGATTTTGGTGAAGATCGGTTAAGGGGAAGGGGTATTTTACCTGCACATTTTACGTTTTAGTAAGAGTAAAGTACTTAATTTTGATACATAAAGTATCCTTAAAAGAAAGTCATAATAATCCACTGTAGAAAGGTAGAGGAATTATCTGTAAATGAAAAGGGTAGTTGAAGGAGAAGGGGGTAATTTTCTATAAATTAAAATGGTAGTTGAAGGGGGAGGGGATCATTTTTTATGTATTCTACGTTATCGGCAACAAAGAAGTAGTTTGTTGTTAAAATTCCTTCCTGGGATGTTTGGCCGTGGTCCAATGTTTTCTACAAAACCAGACGTTTCGGCAGTGCCATCGACTGCCATCATCAATGAAAATCGAGTGCGCTAACGTGAGGTGGTATACGTTAGTGACCACAGTACCTCTGGTTAAGGCTGAAGAAAGACGTAGAAAGAAGTAGTTCCTATGGAAATATTTCATTTCGAAAATGATTTTAAATATAAATCTTGGAACATGGAAGTCATGTATGGTTTTTTTTAAGTGACCTAATAAGCCCACTGACACACCACAGTTTTACATGGAATTTGTACAACTATTCTGTTTATTATTTTCTGTATATTTAACATACTTGTTACTAAAAACGTCGAGAGGTTAGTGGTAAAACTACATAAGTCCAAGAGTGTTTCAAAAAACACGTTTTATTTTTATTTTATTAATTTCTATGTTTGTTTTCAAAGACTTGTGCAAAGACAACGGTTCATACCATAGAGATATTAGACTAAAGGAGTCATGACACACACAGCTCTATGAGGGGTAGTTTGTCTGGGCGAAAGTAGTTTTGTAAGTTTGAAAATACGTACCTTCTTCTCCTTCTTCTTCTTCTTCTTCTTCTTCTTCTTCTTCTTCTTCTTCTTCTTCTTCTTCTTATTCTTCTTCTTATTCTTCTTCTTCTTCTTCTTCTCCTCTTCAAGGATTAGGTTATATAAGCCTGTTCCGGAGCCCATCTCATCCTCGGACGACCCACTTCTCTTCTACTAATGGCTTTATAGTACAGTCCCGCTATCGGCAATCGATCCTCTGTCATCCTTTGCAGATGATCCCACCATTGCCTTCTGTAAAACGTACATTATTTACCAAATGTTAAATGATTGTGCTTAATGAGAAAATTCAGTTTTATTAATCTACAAATATTGTAATTTATGTTATTTTTACAATAATTTATAAACTTTACTTATAAACGTAACTGACTTACAAATAGGCTTACGTTAAGTGATTGTGGAATTTCGCTGAAATAAAAATTTCCCTGAAATTTTTAATAGCTCTACGGGATAGATCCCCTGACCCCCCCCCCATAGTCATGTCACTGGATGGTACTGTTCTGGGCCGGGTTAGCAATTTTGAATGTCTGCGCTGTAATGTATCTTATATTACAAACAATAACGTAATGAACAAGCTATATAACTTAAACAATATATGTGAGACCATCAGGAGAACTTTAAAATCAATAAGTCAAGAAATACGCCTGAAGTTCTACAAGGTGATGGCCCTTCCCACACTTCTCTATGAGTCTGAGAATTGGACTTTAACGAAATCCTAGACCAATCGTATCAAATGAGGTTTCTCAGGCACGTGGCAGATATACTCTTTAAGATCGCAAAAAAGTCAATGTTTGGCAGGGACTGAATATTATGAGTACACTTAATAGGATTTCCTAATACTGGTTAAAATCGTTAGAAAATCTTTAGCAAAATGTATGACTGCCGCGTCCCAAAACGACTATTGATTATAAGTAACAGGGACGGAGAGGTGTGGGACGTCCGAAGAAGCGTTGGAGTAACCAGCTGTAGTCTGTCCCCTTGGAACCGGAACAAACTGCGAAGATTATGTAGTTCTTCTTTATTAAAAAAATTATTCATTCTTCCAACGACACTTATACAACCCTCCCTCAAAGTAATCTCAGTCGATTGTAACACGATTAACCCAGCCGTCTTGCAGTCTTCAAAATATTTCAAGCATGCACTTTTTGGTACAGCCTTCAGCTCGCTTAGGAATTTTCGTTTTACGTCTTCAACGGTCGCAAATCTCTCATGGAAATTATCACTATTGGCAGGAGGAATATCACGTTCAGACGCATCTTGATCTCATGATTACGACAGTTGTCGTGTCATGATTATGACGTTTTCTTTTGCCTAGCCTGGAAGACTTCTTACCAAGCAATGACGTGCGTCCAGGCGCATTATCGAAATGCAATTTTCACAAATTATTCTTCCGTAAATCTGGCCGTTTTCTACGAATAACTTCACACAAATGGCGTAAAATTTCCGAATGGTACTCTATTTACCACTGCGCTCAGCGATGAAATTTCGTGTAAAACAAAAACATAATCTTCATCTGACAACCACGATCTTCAATTAATTTCCGGCAATGTTTGAAGCTTGTAAAACGCTTGTTCACGCACAGCAGTCTCGCCAGAAGACGTCTGAACACGTTTACCAGGACAGAGCAGTTTATCTCACAGTTTACACAAAATTTAATACGTGTTCTTCAATCTTGCATTGGTAGAACGATAAAAAAATCGCCTGAGACGACTTACTCAATTAGCTGTAAAATCTAAACTATGCATTATATAATGCATATACTATATAATATAGGGTTATAATTTTATACGAGTGTCACAAACATGTATACCATTATCACATAAAAACAGTTTTTTAATCGGGCGTTTGTAGCGGTGGAGATCGAAAAACGGGAAAAGTGCACGAATTTTTTTATAAAACCTTGTATATTTTGTAATGTGGTATGAAGCCTTACACGGCCGGAGTAATTTTGGTTAAAATTACTTCCCGGGGTGTTTGGCCGTGGTCCAAAGACTCTAGCAAAACCAGACGTTTCGGCAGTGCCACCGGCTGCCATCTTCAGTGGAAACGAGTAACGCTAACGTGGGATGATATACGTTAGGACCACAGTACTGTGGTTAAGGCTGGAGAAGTCCCGTGAACACCACTTAAACTTATAAATTTCCTAAGTGTCACGATATGGTAATAAATCACCCACCTCCCAATCAGAAGAAGATGTGTGAGAAGCTCGCAACGCGTCCCGCCATAAAGTACTTAATGACAGGCTTTCGCCCCGCCGATTCATAGCGATCGCAGCATGTTTCTGGACCTGGACGGACTCCATATGAAGGCGAGAGAAGTACGCACTCACCGCCGACAAAAGCTTCGTTTCATCGAAGAGGATCCGATGGTCGGCATTGGCGAGCGCGTGCTCCCAGACGGGAGACTTTTGTGGCTGCCTCAATCGACAGTAGCGGCTGTGTTCACCCACGCGAGTGCGGACACTACGCTTCGTGGTTCCAATGTAAACCTGGCAAATATTGATGCCAATCAATATTGATCTTGTATTTTTTAGTTCAGTCCTTGTAGAAGATGATGATGACAAAATCAATCGCTTATTTTGCCTATCGCAATCCATCATTATCTTCAGCTGTTGAATCGAGGTAGAAAGTCTCGCATCGACAGCAACACTTAAAAGTGTTAAATTCAAGCTTTGTCTTACGTAAGAGAACAACTTCATTAACTGCATTTGTGTGAACTTTTATCAAGTCAGATGCCTTGTTAAGTGGTATCATGAAAAGCAGACTTTCCCTTCACTCGTTGATCGCCCACATTTCTCTGCCGCTCTAACACATTATGTTAGCCAACAAGTGTCACTCGTTGGCTGCCGTCCAGTTTGATAACGGCTCCTTTTTAAGGATACTCGTTACCGGTGAATCGACCCAAAAATCGATTTAAGGTTTTTTCTCTTTAAAAAAAATCTTCAATTTTTTCTGACTAATTTGATACCAAATTTATGTGAATACGCCTGTTAATAATTTTTTTATGATTTTTAAAAGAATAGAAGTCGTAGGAAAAGTTCTGTCAAAAGTAATATTACCACTTTTCACAAATCTGTAACTCCCTTATAACAAATCATAGAGACATGCGGTTTTTACCATTGAGAAAAATAATTTTTGTGTTTATAAAGGAAAAATCTGCATTAACACAAATGGTTAAAAGCCAATATTTGCTGGTCTGAGTCGTCCTAATCTGTTAAAAAAATGTCTTCATGGTAGTACACAGAATGGAAACGATTCGCTAAACTATTCAAGTTTGTCTAAGAACTACGAAAACTTTCAAGTTTGTTTAAGGGCACTCGTAACCGTATGTTTAATTCGCCAACTTTGGGACCCATTATCTCAGAACTTGTAAAAGATACAAGTCTGAAATTTTAGCACGCAGGTAAGCAACTCATACACTACAAATGCTACTACAATTATGAAGTAATCTCAATTTTCTGATTTTTAATAATTTTTCATGTTTTCCTCTAAACATTTGCATACAAAGTGCATACTTATAATTTTTTTACGTTTTTATTTTTCGGTGAAACTCTATAGTTCTAGTACTGTAGTTGCACTTCTGTTAACCCAATAGCCACAAAAAATTTCAGCTTGCTAGCTCACTTGGCTTCTGAAATAATGGGCCATTTATCTAAAAAAAATCGATTTCCAGAAAAAAGCAATTTAAGTTTTTAAAACAGATTTTTATTGTTTTCCTTGATCTAAAATAGTCCAGCTCCATGCTCAGGGTCTTCGTTTATGTCTATTTGGTCCTCTAGTTTTCTCTTCACATTTCTAATTGACTGTCTAACCTTTTTCATCAATTCATCTGCTGCTGTCTCTGCCTCAAAGGATTCCTTGCAAATCTTTTTTTTCATTACCTTAACTTTATTTGATAATATTTTGATCCATAATTTTTGTAAGAATTTTTTACAAAGGTTCGACAGTTGACTAGAAATGTAAAAAGAAAACTAGAAAACCAAGTGGACATAACTAAAGACTATTTTAAATCAAGTACATCAATAAAAATCTTTTTTGAAACTTTAATTGCATTTTTCTGATAATCTATTTTTTTTAGATAAATGACCCTTTATTTCAGAAGCCAAGTGAACTAGCAAGCTGAAATTTTTTGTGGCTATTGGCTTAGTGGAGATGTAACTATAATACTAGAACTACAGTTTCACTGAAGAATAAAAACATTAAAAAATGTTAAGTGTGCTTTTAGTATGCATATTTATAGAGCAACATTTAAAAAATTATTAAAAAAAATTGTAGTAGCGTTTATAATCTATAATGTGCTTACTTGCCTGCTCAAATTTCAGACTTGTATCCTTTATAGGTTTTGAGATAATGAGTCTCAACATTGATGAATAGTAAGTTGATTAATGAGTCTCAACAATACATGGTAAGCGTAGACAGTTACAAGTGCCCTAAAATTGTTATATTATTTACAAATATTTTAAGTTAATTTAAAAATCAGAGCAACGTTTTCTGGCCCTTTCTACATTGTGACTACCATGTGGAGCATAAAAATATACGGCCTTTGTTATAGAGAACTTTTCCTTACGAAGAACATATTCGTCGCTCCATCTATTCTTATATTCATTAGTTTTTTTTTTCAAACTATGGGACACCTTAAGTTCACTCCGTGTATCCTGATCCCAATCGTGACCATACTTTGACCATTCTTAAAAACTTCACTTCTGCAACAGCGATTTTATTTAGATCCGCCTTTCCCAGAGCCCATGGCTCTGCACCATATATATCAAAGTAACTACCGCCATAACCTCATAAAAAAAATCCGTATGGAGAACCATACATGACTTCCATGTTCTCAGATTATCAGATGTACTGCCTTTATGCGTACCCGCAGTTATTTCGATAATGAGATTTTTGGGCGTAGATATGTAGTGAATATCGCACGTAATTTTATGTACAAATTATACAAATTTTAATTTTGTATGTTGCAAAATAGTTGGTTGGTTTTGCAATTAATTTCGTCTGTCATTTTTTAATGGTAAATGACTGTAGTAGTAATTTATCACCGGGTCGTGGCTGTGACACCAAAAATTGATTATGTTAAGTTAACATGAAAACTGAAATTATACATGGAAACCATACGTGTATAATGCAAAACTATTTTTTTTTTCTAAAACCACGAAAACCCCAACTCGAAGTAAGGCGGGAGTGGCCCACCCCTTGCCTATTATTATAGGCCTACATGTTACTTTTTTGTGGCAGAACTCGTTTTTTTGGTAAAATTCGTTTTCCGACAAGTACTCGTTTTGTAACTAACAAAAAAACAAACATCCATTATGTACAATTTGTATAGCATATGTTGTCATTCCTTAATACAGTGTTTTTTTGTTTTTTCATTAACAATAAATATTTGTATTTTTCATTTTGTATTTGCTGTTGTTTTTTCCAATTTGTCAACTTAAAAACGTTAGGTTCTTTATTTTAAGTGTTACTCTGTTATACGCATTGTATTACACGTTTAATGTTATGTTTTCTCAACCGCAGCTTTTATTTATTTTAGCAGTAAACTAAAAACCAAAAACCATTATTACCAAACTACCAAATGAAAACAACACGTATTTTTTCTTTACATTAAGAAATAGGGCAATTTACAATTAGTACACTTCTTCTTTTCCACACCGTAATATATCGATAAAATCGCATATTAAAAACATCGAAATGTATTGCGGGTACTCATACAGTTCCAATCATTTACTTGAATTCGGTTCGATAATTCCTAAAAAAATATAGAATTTTGTCAAAGTGAAATAAAATGTTCCCATAGAAACTACTTCTTTGTTGTCAATAACGTATTACACATATAAAACATAAAATTTACTTTCTCCATCATCAACTACCATTTTAATTTATAGAAAATTACCCCCTTCCCCTTCAACTACCCTTTTCATTTATAGATATTTCATCTACCTTTCTACAGTGGATTATTATGACCTTCTTTTAAGGATACTTTATTTATCAAAATTAAGCACTTTACTCTTGTTAAAACGTAAAAGGTTGCAGGTAAACTAACCCTTCCCCTTAACCGATCTTCACCAAAATCTATAGGTCTCGAGTCCTCTACAATTTAGAACAGTATGCAAAACATTATTTGATTCTGTTTGAATTTGCGGCAGTTATCGTTTGCCATAGTAAAAATTCTACACAGACACACACACAGACACTTTTCGAAAAATGACTTTTTTTCATGTTTTGAGGGTAATACAATCAGAATCTGCCATTATCTCGAACACGATTTTTTCGCCATGACCATACTTCCATTTCCTTATGGAACATGGAAGTAATTAATTTTGATTTTGGGGACTAACTTTATTTTTACTTTCCTGTTTCGTAAGGAAATGGAAGTATGGTGATCGCGAAAAAAATCGTGTTCTAGATAAGGTCTGATTCTGATTATACTACCCTCAAAACATGAAGAAAAGTTATTTTCCGAGAACTGTCTCTGTGTGTGTCTGTGGGTCTATGTGTAGAATGTTTTCTATGGTGAACGATAAGTGCCGCAAATTCAAACAGAATCAAATAATGTTTTGCGTAAGTGCCTGAGTTATAGAGGACTCAAGGCCTATTGATTTTGGTGAAGTTCGGTTAAGGGGAAGGGGTAGTTTACCTGCAACATTTTATGTTTTAACAAGAGTAAAGTACTTATATTTGGTAAATAAAGTATCCTTAAAAGAAGGTCATAATAATCCACTGTAGAAAGGTAGATGAAACATCTATAAATAAAAAGGGTATACTTGAAGGGGGAGGGGGTAATTTTCTGTAAAAGAATATGATAGTTTAAAGGGGGAGGGAATAATTTTTTATATGTGTACTACGTTATCGGCAACAAAAAAGTAGTTTGTTGTTAAAATTCGTTCTCGGGCTGTTTGCCGTGGTCCAATGTTTTCTGCAAAACCAGACGTTCTGGCAGTGCCATCGACTGCCACCATCAGTGCAAATCGAATGCGCTAACGTGAGCTGATATACGTTAGTGACCACAATACTGTGGTTAAGGCTGAAGAAAGAAGCAGAATGAAGTAGTTTCTACGGAAATATTTCATTTCGGAAATGATTTTTAATATAAATCTTAGAACATGGAAGTCGTGTATGGTTCTCCATACTCACATTTTATAGTTTTGATTCGTCCCACTGATCAGAATTTAAATTTACTCAACTAGTTGTCCACACCGCTGTCTAGACCCCATGAAATATTACAGAGAGTCGCATTAATGGCGTCAAGTCTTGGCCGGGTGCTTTGGCAGCTGCGTTGTCCATCGAGGAAATAGGCCGAAGACAAACAAGGCTCTAGTCTAAACGAGATACGTAAGCTTCCCTCTTACTCCGCTTGGACTGTAGGCTCAGATAATGCCCGGACAGTTACCGAAGGAACGTCAGTCTGTCCAGGGGATTAGAAACGCGTGGCGACCTATGCTGCCATCAGACTGTTGCCCCCCCTCGATTCTAAGTTCGGACAATTTCGAAAGTTAAAATTTATTTTATTGAAGTTTTAAATTACAATAAATATTTAGCTAAATATTGACTACCATGAGCATAGTAGTACTTAATCTTAGAAAATACTAATGGACCCATTGTTTTCTTGATTTTGCCTTAACGGAGTCTTGTATAATTTCTTCTAACTCGAGCCATTCAAGTATCTCACTTTCTATATTCAACCTTGCTAACGAAGATAATTCTCATCTCCCATACTTTAATTCAACATATCTTTAATCGTTTTAATACAGAAATGCTCTTTCAGATTCCCACTTAGCTATTGGAATCGTAAAAAGCAGGCAATAAGCAATGTACAAATTCGGAAATACATTAATCATATTACAATCAATAATCCAGTTTAATACTTTGAGTGGACAAACTGTAGTATCATGGAATCTATCATCTTTATTCGAACGATTTGAAAAAAAAAACCTCTTTCTTGTAATTTTACTCGTGGCACAAAGCGCTCAATTCTATTAGCAGATCGTCGAAAAGTGTGCACACATCTTTTTATGATTGTGGATTGAGGACATTTTTTGTTTTTGTCACATTTATTATCTTCAAAAAATGTTTGTGATGTAAGGCTGGATGGTGCTCCCTCTGACAGCTGAGGCCCTGGTGCCCGGTGCTGCACCATACCCTAGCGTTATGGATAATCCGCCACTGAGTCTGACTACGACAATTACTTCCAACTGTGTTTTCAGCCATCCGTGTCTGGATATAATAGTCTTAGGCTCATACCGCGATCATTCCGACACTACTCAAGTTTAAGATTACCTTGCCGCTATGGACAAAAAAATAATGATACAAAGCGTATTCCAAGAGCGCTTGGGACAGCGACCAAATGATCTCTATTGTTTTCCGTTGCGATTTCGTAACTTAACATCAATATCATAATTATTACCATAACCAAAATTATTTATCAGATAGTCAAAATGGCTGACTGTTCTATAATCTGATCATTAATTATTATTTTAGAGTGCCCTATTGCACCGTCATGTTTTAATATCTACAAGAACGACATATTACGGCGACGGGCAGCTACAGTTGACTCGGGAATATCACTTCAACGAATTATTCATGTGAATGTACTGCTTTATGCAGAAGACAACGTAATGATACAGAAAACAGAAGACCTGTTACAAAAGGCGATATTTACGTTCAATAGCATCATACAAGACCATGGGCTACAGATGTCTGCTACAAAATCTAAAATGATGGCATTTCAGGGCAGGTATCCTGTAAGAACTAAGATAGTCATGAATAATCAGATTTTGGATCAGGTTAGTCATTTTAATTACCTGGGTTGTAATATCTCATATGGAACCGATATTGATTGGGATAATAAGCTAACGAAATTTAGACGCATGTGTGGAACGATTCATAGGTACCTGAAAAATAAAACTCGGAAGGATACACAAATGAAATTTTATACAGCTGTGGCTGTTCCCCACATTCCTGTATGCTAGTGAGACATGGACTCTTGGAAAAAGGGACGTGCAGAGGATTCAAGCAGCCGAAATGAAATTTCTAAGAGTGAAGCAAGGTTATTCTCTCTCGGATCTGAGAAGGAACGAGGATATTAGACGCGATTTAAACATTGTATCATTGCACCAGAAGATTGAAGACTATAGAAGCAGATGGTGTGAACACTTGAATCGCATGCCTGATATCCGTCTACCTGTGGTTGCCTTGGGTTATCACCCTACTGGGAAGAGAGATGTCGGTAGACCGAGGAAGAGATAGGTTCCGGAACAGGTGTAAGGCCTAGTCCTTGGACTGGTGATTGTGATGATGATGATGATGATGATTGTGATGATGAATTATTATTTTTGACCTCATTGGCTCCTTGCCTCGAAATACCATTACGTTTCAGATTTTCGTATTGTATAGTTTGCACATCTGATGAAGCTCGAGAACTGATTTTCGTAAAGCACATTCTTTATTTTGGGATTACAACACAAGCAAGTGGTCAGCAACCAGCAGCACAATCAAATATCTGTCTCGTGATAACTTAATACCAGGGTTTACTAGTTGTTTCCATTTCCTTACTAAATCGTCGATATAAATATTAAAAAGAGTAGTGATATACTGCACCTTTGTCTGACACCTTGATTGACAGATATTTGTTGAGATATCCTACAATTATTATTTTTAGTAGCTATGTTTGTTCCGTTATATAGACCTTGTATAGTTCTTATAAGTTGTGGGTATCCCCGTTAGCGGATGGACTTTTAACGCAAAATCCTCACTCACAGTCAACGAATGTATAGAGGCCAGACAGTTCTTATCACGTCAGCAAACATGGAAACCCAGCTCTAAAAATAACGAGTACTAAAAATAACCGACAAAAAAAACCAAATGAAACAAAGAAAAATAAAATTTATAAGCAATGAACTTGTACCCGACACAAAAAAATGATATTGACAAAAAAAAAAGAAGGAAAGAAGAAACAGAATTACGTAACAGAACGACTTGGTTAGCAGACTTCGAACTATGCGCGGCAAAGTTGTGCGCACGAGATGTTTATGACGTCATACTGGTAAACAAAAGTTATTATTATTTTTGCACAACCAACTGTAGTTGGGCTATCGAATCGAATTCGCGCATTTTTTTGTAGTGTCTGCTGTTATAGGAGGCGTACTTATCCCCCCTTCGCCATCTCTTTCATCCTTCCACTACTGTCTTTACGCAAACGCACGCGCGCGCTATTAATGACGTTCGTTTCATATATTCACGACACGACCGTTTTTTCAACGTTCTGACGCAATCGTCTTCTGATGTAATCATCAGCATCACCATACAACTCCAAGGATTAGGCCCTGGTCTTGTTCCGGAACCCATCTCCTTGTCGGTCTACCGACATCTCTCTTCCTAGTAGGGTGATAACTCAAGGTAGCCACGGGTAGACGGATATCAGTCATGCGGTTCTAAGTGTTCACGCCATATCCTTCTGTGATCTCCAATCTTCTGGTGCAACGATACAATGTTTAATTCGCGTCTAATATCCTCGTTCCTTCTCCGATCCAAGAGAGAACAACCTTGCATCCCTCTTAGAAATTTCATTTCGGCTGCCGGAATCCTCTGTACGTCTCTTTACCAAGAGTCCATGGCTCACTAGCATACAGGAATGTGGGGACAGCCACAGTTTTGTAAAATTTCATTCGAGTATACTGCCGTGTTTTATTTTTCAGTTACCTATGAATCGTTTCACAGACGAGTCTAAATTTCGTTAGCTTACTATCCTAATTAATATCGGTTCCATATGAGTTGTCACAATCTAGGTAATTAAAATAACTAACCTGATCCAAAATCTGATTATCCACGACTATCTTAGTTGATATAGGATACCTGCCCTTAAATGCCATCGTTTTAGATTTTGTACCAGAGATATGTAGCTCATAGTCTTGTATGATGCTACTGAACGTAAATATCACACTTCGTAACTGGTCTTCTGTTTTCTCTATCATTACCTTGTCACCTGCATAAAGCAATGAATTCACATGAATATTTCGCTGAAGTGAAATTCCCGAGTCAATTTTAGCTGCCCAACGCCGAAATATGTCGTCCATGTAGATATTAAAAAGTGTCGGTGAAATAGGCCACCCTTGTCTCACATTTTTTTTTGTAGGAATATCTTATGATAATTTAACATTCAGATCCACGACATCCGCTGTCTTCTGATGTATTAATGAATTAATTCATACAAAAATATATGACTACAAAATGGGTACAACACTATTATACATTACTAGCTGTTAGGATGCCTGTCCTTCTCTACGGATTAGAAAAATATCGGTATTGAGAACCATACATGACTTCCATGTCCTAAGATTTATATTTAAAATCATTTACTTGAATTCGGTTCGATAATTTCTAAAAAAATATCCCCCACCTTCAAAATATTTTCACTATTTATAGATATTTTTATTATTATGGGGTAGCCGTTGAATATAATGTTATTTTCGAGTCACTTTATCTATAAAAATTAGATACTTTATTCTTATAAAGAAACTGAACTACGCAGATAATCATCCCTCTTCCACAACCGATCCCCACCATGAATGATATTTACACTTTCATAGAGTAATAGTTTTATTATATGTAATTTCTAAGGTATCTGATCTTTCAAAATTAAATATTAGTTCTTTACTTGATTTCAGCACAGCCGTTTTCAAAAAATCACCCCCTCCCCCTTCAACTACCCACTCCATTTATAATTATCTCATTTACCATTTTAAGTGGATTAATATGACTTTGTTTTCGGGGCACATATTTATTAATTATTAACTTTACTCTTGTTAAAACACAAAACAATACAGGTAAACTATCCCTCCCTCCTAATCGAACAATCTGATTGCCTGGCAACAAAATTATTTTATATTTAACAATTACCATTGTTTGAAAAAGTTTAAATGAATTTTTAATTACTTTACTCTTGTCGAAAGGTAAACTACCCCTCATCCTTAACCGAACTTCACCAAAATCAATAGGCCTTGAGTCCTCTACAACTCGGGCACATATGCAAAACATTATTTGATTCTGTTTGAATTCGCGGCAGTTATCGTTCACCATAGGAAACGTTCTACACACAGAAACACAGCCACATAGACACTTTTTGGAAAATGACTTTTCTTCATGTTTTGAGGGTAGTACAATCAGAATCAGCCCTTACCTCAAACACGTTTTTTTCGCCATCACCATACTTCCATTTCCTTATGGACATGGAAGTAAAAAATAGAAATTAAATTTTCAATCCAGCTTTTATAGCTCAATGTGCTAACTGTTACTATTGGAATTTTGTTTACACTAAATAAACAGGTCTGCAATTAAAACTAATGAATGAAATTCGCATGTAAATTATTTTTTTAAGAACCTGCAATGTGTCATTGGAATCGTAAGAAAAATTCATAAGAATGTTGCTTTTTCTATTGTGGCGGGGGGCAATCATCCAAAAACCCCCACTTCACTGAGTCCTCTAATTAATCAAATCATTCTGAAAGGGTTACCTACGCTTTGTTCTCCTTTTGTAGGCGGGAGTATCAATAGAACTAGCATTAGCCACAGAGTAACAACAATTTTATGGTTAGACCCTATAATTGCTTTCGAACCATTAGATTTTGGCAGGCCTTGATTCTTCTTACCTTGCGAAGATAGTTCGAAAATATCAAAATATGACATCTACAATATTTTGTCATCATCATCATCAGCAGCAGCTGCACCACAGCTCACCGTGGGTCTCAGCTTCCTTCAGGATTTACGTCCAGACTTCTCTATCCTTAGCCAATGTCCACCAATTTTTCACTCCAACTACTTTTATACCAAGTCCTTCTAGAATTCCATCAATCCATCGTAGTCTAGGTCTTCCACGTCCTCTCTTTCCTCCTTGTGTAGATTCCATAATCCTCTTAAGAACATCCTCCTCGTTCTTACACGGCCGGGGTCATTTTGATTAAAATTAACTACCGGGCTGTTTGGCCGTGGTCCAAAGTTTGTGACAAAACCAGACGTTTCGGCAGTTCCACTGACTGCCATCTTCAGTGGAAACGAGTCAACGCTAACGTGGGATGATGTACGTTAGGACCACAGTACGGTACTCGTTTCTACTGATGTTAATCAAAAATCCTCCGCATTCATTCTCTGTACATGTCCTGCCCATCTCAGGCTAGCTATCCTAATTGATGTCACAATACGATATTTTGTAAATTAAAAAAAAAACATGTTTTCACTTTGAGGGATATAGTTTGAAAACGCCGCGGCAGTAATAATATTGGAAAACTGGTTTCTTCAAAAGTCGTCACAGTAAATAATGCCAGCTGTTGCACGGACGCAAGCGCGTAACCTGAAGAGAAATGTAAGGTCCTGTAAAGGTCAAGGGAAGGTGAAAGCAAACAAAGACTTGACAAAAAGAAAAACACAAGTCATTGTACATTCCATTAAAGAGTACAACCAACTGATAGGTATGAGTGTACGTGGGTGCGTATGTTGAGAGAGTGGCGGGAGGTGAGTGAGAGGGGGAGAGAAGAAAGCTAATGAGAGGGAAGTATCATTAACATGTAAACACGTGCGGTACTAATTAAAAAATTTGGCAGGAAAATCCAAGGAAACAGAAAAAACCTTGACATCGTTTTTCACTCTATTGTATAAGATACGAATAAATTCATAAATTATTTATAGAGACGAAATAGTCTAGTACAAATGTATATTTATCTCATGCAGATTTATTTGCATAAATTAATTATTCCATTAATTATATAAATTTTTATCTGTATTTATGATAGTGCTGTCGGTACGAACTTTGTCGTACTTATGTGTATTTAGCCCTGTAGTTGGACGCCATATACGGCTGTATATGTAGTTTGTTATGCCCCACGTCCTTTGGGAGCCATATACGAATGTAATATTTATGCAGATTTAATAATTGCATAAATTAATTAATTAATAAATTTTGCTTATTGTCCCGCGTTTGGGCGGCATGTACAAATATAATATATTACCACGCGTTGGGCATCATGTACAAATATACATGTATTATGCAAATTTATTAATTACATAATCTAATTGAATTTTTAATTGTATAGAAATTTTCTCTTGGTTACAATTATCTACTAGAATTTGCTTCCTCGTGTCACGTGTTGAGGCACCATATGTAACTGTAGTATATTTTATGTTTGTCTCTACTTGCATAAATTAGTTAAAATTATTCAAAGGAGTTTCCATAAATGTAAGTTTTTATTACAGATCTTGTTTACTGCTCCAGGACGGGCATGCCATATCTGATGATACACTCTGATATCACTGAGCCATAATACGCCCCGCGTGCTGGAGCACCATATGTAAACAGGTGTTTTGGGTGAATAACAATCATCTGACTCAGACACTATTAATTTTCGTAAACAATACAAATTTAATTTTTATAAACGATACAACTTTATTATATGTTTTCAATATCATTTAAATACTGAATAAAGTTAGCGTTTCTAGACAACATATCAAATATACAATGCTGTTATATTATCTCTACGTTATGAACATCTACAAAATCAATAAAGACTAATTAATTAATGACCATATAAATTTCAATATATCCTACTCTATGGATTCATATTTCTCAATTTGCGTTACTTTTGAGCAATTAAATATATGTATATTCAACAATTAAATAAATGTATATTCTACTCAGTGGCGAGTTCTTTTTGAGTGGCAGGACAGTGGCGACCTAATCTAATGTTACATGAATGATAATAATTTACTTGTTGTTTGTATCCAAATTGCGGTGATTAACTGCGTCGTACCTCTCATCCTACGAAGAAATCCAGGCTGAAGATACGCCAATTAAATTACACTTGACACTTCGTCACGACACTATTTGTCCCACATTTTATCCGGATACTCGCATGAACGATAATGACTAATTGCGTTAACTCGAATATGACTTCATCGTCTAAAACACTTTGCGTGTAGGTTCTTTGTCACTTTTGATGTACGCGTGCAATAGTTTATGCTGCGTTTAATTAGAGCGATTGTACCATTTATACTGTATTCACAATGCAAATATAATTGGTTTTAATTGCATTTTAGTGAGTTAAGAACGTGGCACAATCTTACTATATTGTTTCATGTCACTTATGTCACGGTAATGTGATATTGTCAATACCTTATCACTCGCATTAGATTCATAAAAACGAGATTTTTATGATCACAAAGTCTGATCGTACTTAACTCGACATTGTCATAGTATTTGGTCACGGGTTAGTTCTACAGTTTTACATAGTCTCTGATACACTCCCGAACGATCTCTTTGCTAGTATCAATACACTTTACTACCGTCCATCTGAAAGACTTTGGCTGGTTTATACCGAAATAGAATTGACTGACAAAATTTAGAATACGACCGAACTGAGACTGAACTCTCCAAATCGACCGAACTGAGATTAAAATAGACTGACTGACTGATTTTTATAGGCTGACTTAAATTGTTTGAAAATTGGAAATCGACTGAACTCTTCTTCTCTGCGAACACCTTATTTTATTACTTCAGCAACACGACTCCCTCCACGGATGTCATACCCTTACCACAATCACTGTCATGATTGGTTTCTCGCATCAGATTCTGCGAAGGCTCCTCCTGGATACTCCGGCTGGGGTCTCTAGTCTACTTCCCATTCGCTCTTCACCCTTGTCTCCATGTTGACGTCTTCTTTACACCCGCCTTTGCCGAATTCCTTGCTCCTGATAGGTCAGCCAAGACCCCTCTCTAAAAGTCTTGCTGTCCACACCATCTCCCCGTATGACGACGGACCTAATTACACGGTTGTCTGTTATGTGATTGTTCTTACGTTCCCAAGTGTCCTTTCTAAGCGATTTCCTTTCCGCACATGTGTGTACCATAACCCGGGTGTGTCGAATCGCCGTATTGTCCTCGACTTCCCTTGTTACGTTCACACGCTGATGGTGGTCATCTTCCAGGAACTAACATCTGTTCTGCAGCCTTACAAGATGCTCCGTATGTCGTGCCAGTAAGCAAGTTTCCCGCTGTGCAGCTATATAAGTTCCTTTGTACCTAACTGCATCCGCTCTTAGACTGCTTTTGTGGAAAATGTTATGTCCATGTGCAGCCGCTAACTCACACGTATACGTCGAAAATGTTGGCGTCCCCTTAGTACACTCCTTGTCGGTAGTTGTGATGAACTGACACCGTCTTTTGTTTCTTTGTTATTGTCGCCACTTGCGCTTATGTCGTTCATCCATGTCCAACATCTGTTATGTGCCAAGGCGTTGTCCTTCTTAAATCATTGTCTAACGGCGGCCGTTTGGCTATACCATGCATCACTCTTGACAGTTGACGCCCGCTACAGTGCCGTTTACGAAAAAAAAATTCTCTGCCGTAATTGCTTTACACTAGTTTGTTTACAATAATTATGTTGAAGGTGAATTTGTAAATTAATTTGAAAGTCGTGTTGAATATAAGCTGTACATATTACAACACTACAGGTTGAGGTCTGTAAAAAAATTGCAAAAGTTTTTATAATGGGTGATTAATACATTTATTGGTAACATTGAAGTAAACGAAAGTCTTTTTTAGTTTTACTTTGAATTTAAATGAAAGTTTGCTCTTTTAATAGGCGGTGAATATCAATTTCATTGTTCTTTTTTTTGTATCGGCCATCTAAGGACCACATGCCAATTTCAATTCTTTATTCTCTGTTCTTTTTTTCCCCCAATATTCTTTCGTCTTTTCACTGTGTCTCTTCTTCCTGTCTTCAGTCCACTTTGAACCTGCGTTTTTCTCTCTCCTACCCTAGACTCCTTCCATTTTTAACATTTGCCCGAAAAACGTCTCTTTCAATTGCTTCTTCTGCGTGTATATTATTTTTTTCTAAATCCTTTTGGACTTCTTTAATCCAACTTGATGTTGACTTTCATTGTTCTTTAATATAATTAATATTTATTTAAAATTTATATAAACTAGCTTTACGTACAAAATACGGTTGAAACCATTTCACAAAGTGAAAAACGTAAACTTTTGCCCTGCGGGTGACTGGGGAGAGGGCCCCGAGGACTCAGGGTTGGTTATCGCCGCCGATTCCGGGTCGCCTCCTGTAGTTCCAAGATCCCACCCAGATACGCGCTGCTTTCGAGCGCATGGGGTATCCCTTCGTTTGGTGGCGTTGACACTAATGGTTGGGAAATGTGTGGTAAAGGGCGTTTACCCTGACTAGCGGTGTTTACCCCCTAGCTTGCGAACTGGAACCAGGGTGCGCAATCCCTGCCAGTACCTGTGTCGGGTCTCTCACGTCAGTCCATGATGTCCATTAAGTAGCAATTGATCCCTAGTATCTTCAGGTCTCGCCCGCTTGTTCTACCCTCTTTGCGGAGTCGATGGAGTCCTACATTGGCGCAACAGAGAACGGAAGGTCATGGTAACCTGCCTTACCATTGGCGTGGCGGGGCAGTGTTCTCTGCCCACGCCAGAAGGTGGAGGAGAAGCCGTAGCCCTCCGGGGGAGATCCTGTGGATCAAACCCGGAGGTCGTCGACCAGTCTGGGCTTCGGGGGGGGGGGGGTCGTGTTGCGCGCACGACGACGTATTCAAAAATGATACCACGCCTATTACCACATGAGTTGTATGACACATTCACGAGTTGAGGAAAGGTTACGTGATCGTGGCTGTCGCAGCTAGAGTAGACATTCCCTAACACTGGTCTTCCTGGGAGTTCGGGAGTTGTGCCTGGGGCCTTCGACAACGGGTACGTCGTTCTCGGTTCGTCTTCGGAAGTTCACCTACTTTTTTTTCGATGTTTGAGACCAACCAATATGGTCGGACTCGGGCTGTTTTGGAGACTAGCTCCCTTCAGCCGTGTGGGTAAGGTATATTAGGGGAGACGTACACCAGTTGACCGGGCCGTTGAGAAGGTGGAGGCACTTAGTTGGGAGAGTACTGTTTGTTTGTTATATTGTATGCGAGTGTAATGGGTAGCCATACGCGAGCGGGAGAGGTAGATGGATGTGGCCGTTATAGTTGTTTTGTGGCATCTTTATTGATTCATTTTGTTTTGTTTATTTCTTCTTCGACGTTCTTTTGGGGGGGGCGGCCAAGACAGGGACGTGTGACGCTGGTCGCCAAAGCTGTTAGGTGGCGACAGGGTGCCGTCAAGGGAGACGGAAGGAACAGATTTGAGGATTATAAGCGGGTACGTAAGTGTGGGGAACTATAGTGTGCTTAGAGTTTTAGAGTGTGTGGGAGTTTGGTAATGTGTTGATTATTTAGGCTGCTTTAGTGTGTCAGGTCACTACCGCCGGGGAGAGATGAGTCATTGGCGGGGAAATAGTTTGCATTGCTTAAGTATGTCTGTGTCTTTGACGCCGGCGGGGTTGGAGGCGAGGGGGAGGACCATTGGCTATTGTAAGGAGGCGATTTAGTTCGAGTGTGTGTTTTCTGTGGTGAAGTGAAGATAGGGCTGAGATTTTTTTTTTCACCTACTTCAATGATACGTGTCATCTTATATGCTCGGACACACTATCGATGGCAGGGCGAATTTTACACCGAACGCTGAATAAATCGGAACGAATTCGTTTGCAGTGTTTCGTTCGCTGTATGGTTACGACCCATAGTACGAGGCCTATTCAGAAAGTAAGTTCCGATACAGTATCAAAGGAAACTAAGAATATATTTACAAAACAATTTTATTGCTATTTGAAGTATCGTACACACCTTAAACTACGTTTGTATATAGTTTTCGTCATTTTTTAAACAGTTTTCATAGCGAAGCACTTGACGTTGTATGCCTTCTTCGTAGAAATTTCCCGCCTGTGATTTGAACTTGTTTGACCTCGTTGGCCACCAAGGAAGTATTTTTCATGCTTGAAAAGGTGATACTGTGATATTCGCTTGGTGTAAGGTCTGGGTTGTAAGGCGGACGATCAAATTGTTGCCTAGGAGATGTTTCGTTGCAGCGGCACTGTGTGTGCAATGCCCCGGCTAAACATCCTACGTCGCTTACTCTGGATAGGATTAAACAGAAAAGTCGTATCCATCTTGGTACCACTGAATCGCTCAATGCTTCTTCTCCATAAATATCGAAAATCTGACGGTGAATTTCAATTGTCTTAATGCCTTTCCCATTCAAGAACCGAATCAGATACCTACTTTCACAGGCGGCGGGCGTCTCGCATTTCTTCGACGTTATAAACACGTCCAACGGAGCTTACTCAGTGCACAGTTGTTTACAAATGGCGTTGTTGGTTTGCCAACGAATGAACAAACTGGCCGCGCATGCGCAACAGCGTGACGGCATCGATACCGCGGCAATATTTAAGAACGGAACTTATTTTCTGAATAACCCTAGTACATAAAATTAACAAACTATTACATCTCACACTGTAGTTTCCTTTAAACGCTATAACAAACTAGTTATGTTAATGGCAACATACTATTACGTGTACATTTTTAAGCGCTTTATTGCAAACGTACGTTTTTATGATAAACTTTCTATGGGTTTATTTTTGCTTAAAACTATTTCCCGCTTCGTGTGTAGGCAATGGGGTTTTTTTTACTGATTCATGCTGCAACACTAATTACATACACAACTAAATAGTTTTAACGTGCTTCTATTTTTTCTTTTTTTCCTTTTTTCTACAATTGCCACATACTAATCCTTAAATCGGTGATTGAGCGAATATGCACGTAGGTCATACATAATTTTTACGAGTTGCGCGTTTTACTAGTATCAAAGACACGACTTTTTTTGGCTACAATGTACTCTTCAAGTATTAAATAATTTTCCAGGATTATTTTTTCGAAGGTGTGGAGTTATCTCAGCAGAATCATCTCTGTGAAATAGGGAGCGTGGTGTCATCACAGCGGCATAATCTCAATAACATAGCAGGTGTGGTTTTATCTCAGTGGGTTCGCCTTGCCTACGTGAAATAGGAGATGTCGTATATCTCACCGGGACATTCTCTATGACATACGAGGTTTGTTATTATCTCAGCGGCGTAATCCCAGTGCTATAGGAGATGTGGTATTATCTCAATGGGGTTATCTCGGTGAGATAGGGGGTGTGGCGTTTTCTCAGTGGGATTATCTCTGAGAAATACGGCGGGCGACTTCATCTCAGGTGATAATCTTGGTGACGTAGGAAGTCTAGCATTGAGTCAGCGAGATTATCTCTGAGAAATAGGACGTGTGGCGTTGTCTCAGCGGGATTATCTCTGAGAAATGGGACGTGTGGCGTTGTCTCAGCGGGATTATCTCTGAGAAATAGGACGTGTGGCGTTGCTCAGCGGGATTATCTATGAGAAATAGGACGTGTGGCGTTGTCTCAGCGGGATTATCTCTGAGAAATGGGACGTGTGGCGTTGTCTCAGCGGGATTATCTCTGAGAAATGGGACGTGTGGTGTTGCCTCAGCGGGATTATCTCTGAGAAATGGGACGTGTGGCGTTGTCTCAGCTGAATTATCTCCTAACAAAAGGTGGACTGTGGAATAGGAACAGCCTCCTAAAGACTAAAACCGTTAAGTAGAAGATGATTAAGACTATGCAGACATGTCCGTTACTACCGACTTCAGTATCTAACATGAACAAAAGGACCAATGAAGAAGAGAACGAAAGCGAACTAAAAGTAGTATAATTTATAAATATTTATTTTTTTGACATGTAGCACAAAAACCACCATTTAGCCGACTACACTAATAATTGAAGTGTGTAGAGAAACATTACAACGGTGTAAATGGGCAACAAGGTCATGGAATCGACACCACTTTTTACTATAATTAGCCAGTTATAACTCGATATACCGTACTAAGTCAGAGACCTTAACGTTTCGTAGAAACAATAACTCTTGAAATTCAATAATTTTTTACTCTATCACAGCTTTATTCAGATTACAGTATTGTTCATAGAATTATTAAAAAAATGTGTTTCTTTGTTTTGTTTTATTCAAGGTTAAATATATTTAATGACTCAGATAAGGTATCGCGGGTCCGACTCCGTTTTAGAATAGATCGTTTTTCACTTTGTCCCAGTGGTGACTCAGCTGTACCCGATTTTAATAAATAACGCAGGTGTTGTTGACGGTCCAGGTGTAGTGCTAGCCTAATCGCCCTACTGTTGAGTTGTATGGATAAGATAATGTAGTCCAACTGAATTAACCGTAAGGGCGTAGTACTCTGACTGCCTGGAAGTGGTAAAAGAAGGAGCAAATCAAACTGTATCTTTACATTAATTAAAAATAATTATATTAAGAGCATGGAAAAGAGGTACGATGTGCTATTTTGGTCGTCAGGAAAGAGTGAGGTCCTATTGCGCATAACTTCTGCGCAGTTGACATGATCGAGTTCGGACATGCACAGTGTTTTAGGTTAATTCATGCCGAGTCCAGATTAGAGGTGTGCTAAACTAGTATTCGAAAATAACAGGTACGAACGAAACCGTTCAAAAAACACGTACAAATACCTGTTATTATATGTTTATTATACATATACCTATATTATATAATTTGTTATAAGAAATAAATTGAAACTAAAAGTATTAACAGTGTTACGTCACACTGTGACTTTATTAAGTTGTTACTGTTTAAAAGATAATTTGAAACAAGAGAATTTATAGGCCTACCTCGCTTTGTGAATACTAATTTAAGTTTTCACTAGGAGTAAACAAACTTACATAGATTTAATATTAAATTATTGATTCCATTTTGGTTAGATAAATCAGTTGCGAAACTCATGCAATGAAATTTAGAGTGCACGTAATAGCATAACAAAGAAATTGTTGTTAAAAATATTTGCGTGAGATGTGCAGTGTGCAGTAAAGTTAAAATCATATCCGAAATCACATTAACAAAAAGTACTATATGACCTATCAACTATCAGCCACTCTGTAGGTTATAACACAATAGGTATATAATTCGCTTTTTCAAAATTTACCAATTTGGTGACTAGTATAATATATAATTTATTATAATCTGTATTATATATCTGCATAACACACAAGAATGTAATATCTGTATGATTTTGTTTTCATTATTAAAAACAACTTCGTCTCTTCGGCATAGAGATATTCTGAACCCCGCTGTTTTGCTCCGTTTCGTATTTGCATGGCAATCGGCACATGCGCAGAATGAAGTATTCAGTACCAATAACTGTGACTTTGTACTCGTGGTACTCCTAATACTCGTTTACTTGTTTATTCGTTAGTTGCGTAGTGGGGTCCCGCGACTCGGAACCGCGTGGCCGCGAGTAATAGGAACGGGTATTTCGATTTTTCAGTTTTCAGTTATCGTTGAATCGGAACTGGTATTTCAACGTTTCAGTCACTGTTATATCCGTTCCACAAAAACATCGTTCCAAAACACCTGTTAAAGGTATGTCGGCCCACCTCTAGTCCAAATAATACAGATTAGAGACGGGTAAATTTGGTCACTTTAGTGAACTCGATCAGTAGGCCTATTGTAGTGATTTGTTCTTTAAGATTCTATCACTCCACCACTATTCAGCGGGTTTACTTAACGTCTATTGTTTGTATTCATTACGTCAATAAATTTCTATAAGAATCCAATTATATCAAATTCGCTGACAAGGCTGTATTATAGCGGTTATTATATAAATTCCTGATAGACGAATGTCGATTCCTGACACACCCCTCAAACAAATATTTTTAAAATTGTCAACGAACGTGAACGAGTTTCGTGTGGTCCCATTTTCCCCACATCCACATTTTAAAATTCACCTAACGCTTTATTTCTGTTTTCTCTAATGTCTGTGTTCGCGCACGGTACAATACTACATACATGCCACTCTAGACAAGCGTAATTCTCAGTCTAAGAGATATGGTTTTAAACATGAGGAAATATTTAAATTTCTTCGTCAACACGATCATCTTCACTGCACGGCGTAGGCAAGGTGCTGCCTGTTCCGCCTTCAAAAATCCTCCAGCCATCTCTTCCTGGGTCTACCCACACACCTGTGGCCAATATCATTTCCCAGATAATTAAAATGGCTCACCTGTTCTAGAATTCGATCATTAATAATTATTTTTGTTCTTATTGGCTCCTTACTTCGAAATACCATTACCTTTGTTTTTATAAATATTGTATTGTTTGCAAATCTGATGAAGCTTAAAAACAGATTTTTGCAAATCAGATTCTATATTTTGAAGTACAAGCAAGTCGTCAGCAAACAACAGCACATTCAGATATGTGTGTCGTGATAACTTAATACCAGTGTTCACAAGATGTTTTAATTTCCTTGCTAGATCGTCAATATAAATGTCTAACACCTTGATTGACAGATATTTGTTGAGATATCCTACATTTTTTCAGCTATTCTTGTTCCATTATATTCTTGCCAAAAAAGACAAGCGATTTGGAACAAATGAAAGATTGAAACCAGCTATATCCAATGTACGTAGTGTTATTTAAAAAAAGAACTACGCAGGTAATTTAAATTTCTTGAATAATAAAATAAAAATCTCATCTTTTTTTAATTAAACAAATGTTATCTCTTGTACATAGAGATTTAGTCATGTATGTAATTTACTAGACATGTTTAAAGACTTGAATGATGACAAACGAATTTGTAGAATTCGCGAATCATCTTCTTTCAAATGGATACACACAAAAAAATATTTCTTACTAAGAAGACATGTTTACTGTCACGCTTTCGGTTCTCGCAGCTTTAAGTAATTTATTTTTGCATACATTCGATGAATCACAGAAAACAACAAACGCCGCCATATTTTCCTCGTGTGAAGTGGTCAACATTGCGACATGCAAACACACAGAGGTGATTCCCCTTATGGGAAGTTTTTTGTTTGTTTTATTGGTAATAATGTGTTACAACTGAAATTGTTTCACCTAACGTCTCATCTAATCAAGGTTTCCGTGAATAACACAGACCGCGAATAATCACACACCGCAGACTTGATACTCTGTAACTAAAAATATGTTGACGTAGTTTGAAGCGGAACAGCGATACACCGCGTCCACACATCGAATTGAACCCAAGACGTCGTGACTCAGTTTGTAATAAAACGTAATGTTAGTTTCCATTTCGTGTTTCTTATTATATTTGAATCTTGTTATAATTCTTCTTCAACTTTAACAAATAACCATTCATATCTCTGTGAATAACCATTCAAATGTGAATGACTAAGTAATCACCGCGCAAATTGAAGATTACCTGACTTGAATACTACAAAATTAGAAGCTATATGCGAAAAACAGGATGATTTCGAGGGCACATCGGTTGGCTTGGAAATCATGGTTTCGATTCCTGGCAGATAACAATATCAGTTTATGGACGTTTTCGCATCGCCAAGATTAATTCAGCCGATGGAAATGAGCACCTAGGTGTAACGGTAACCGTCCCAGGCTTAGGGCTGGCTATAAAGGTTTCCTTTTATCAAGTTGGCAGCCACTTCTGCCCTTACTACATCACTTCGATGTTTCATTATTGTAAACAACAATTTTGGAAGGACTTGAAATAAGAATGAGTTTAACGAGACCGAATGTCTAGCAACAACGGGAGAATCGTTAACGAAACTGGAAATGAATGAAAAGCGGCTGTTAAATAAAGGAAGACATATTTTTCGTACAATATTCCACTGACCTTTTATCGTAAATACGCCATAACACTTTCGGTGCTTAATTCGACTTTAGTCCACGTCAGCCAACTATTTTATGGTGCTGTGCTCTTGTAGTGACCCTGAAACAACGAGGTCTGACAGCTGATTTGTTGGCCCAGCTGATTTTGTTAGACGCACGTGATAGTTTACGGCTGTGGTTTGGTTTGGTTATTTTATTTTGTTTGTATTGTGCGTAATTGTTGTTATACCATCTTTCGCAGTGCCTCACAGAACAAATTTATATACCAAATCCAATCACCATAGTATCAATAAGCCCCCAATCAACCAAAAATAACCAAACGCCATCATCCGTCACCAGCAACAACCAACCAACCAACAACCAGATACTTCACCAGACAGAAAACCAATATGGCTGACGAAGAGTATACTATTTAATGTTCGAAAAATGTCTCAAATAAGAAAAAAACATTTTGGCCGCATATTGGTATATACTATTAGGGTAGACCGGGGCAATTCCGACACCTGGGGCAACACCGACACAGTACTTATTGGTCTTAGTTTTAGTGACAAGTGGTGCTGAATGGTGTTGCTACCTTGTGGTCGACACTGAAACTAGCGCTCAGTGCGTTTCTGTCGTCTAAGGGAAGTAGTTGTTGTGTCGTGAAGTAAAACGTATTTTCCCAGTTTTTGATCTAAAATTTGACTTCTATACTAATTAAGGTAAGGGTTTTACTAACTGTTTAAGAATAATATCACACAGCTTACTAGAAAGTACATATTTTAAAGAACATTTTAGTATAACTGTTGTTAAAATTTGAGGTATAGAGTAGTCTGTAGCATTATATATCCGCCATCTTGTCCTCCCGGGGTAATGTCGATATACCACTACGGGGAAATATCGACAGCGTGTCGGTATTTCCCCAGTTATCATATAATTTTTTATGGGATCGCTAGTATCTAAATGTTTGTTTTGAATGTCTTCCAGATGGTGAGATTGAGAAAAAGAACTACTGAGAGAAGTAAATAGGATGAGGAAACCCTTAAAAGGGCCTTTGAATTGGTTGCAAGTGGAAGATCGGTGAAAAGTGTGGCAGCCGAAACAGGCATCCCAAGAATCACTCTTCACGACCGCCTAAAATCAAAATGCACAGCTAAACCAGCCTTGGGTAGAAAATCCTATTTTACCCCTGAACAAGAAAGCATATTAGCTGATCATATAAAGCAATTATCAAACCAGTTCTATGGTATTACATTAACTGACTTACGGCGACTTGCCTATGATCTAGCTGAAGAGCTAAATACTAAACATAATTTTAATAAAGAAACCAAAATGGCTAGCGAGGACTGGGTTGCTGGATTTCGCAAAAGAAATCCAACCTTAAGCCTAAGACAGCCCTCTGCAACAAGTCTCAACAGAGTTCTTGCTTTTAACAAATCTGAAGTGGATTTGTTTTTTACAAACTTGGAGGAAGTTTATAAGAAACATCCTTTTAAAGCGACCAGAATATTTAACATGGATGAAACAGGGATTTCAACAGTGCAAAAAACCTGGAAAGGTTAGTTCCTAAAGGGCAACATCAGGTAGGATCTGTAACAAGTTGGGAAAGAGGGAGGAACATAACAGTAGTCTGTACTTTAAGTGCTGCTGGAGCATATATCCCACCTATGTTTATCTATCCTCGGAAAAGGATGTCTCGTCAATTGGTAAGGGGTGGGCCAGCTGGGGCCATCTACAAATGCTCTCATAATGGATGGTCAAATGAAGACCTCTTCTTGGATTGGCTCAAACATTTTAAAGATAATGCAAAGCCAACTGAGGAAGATCCCGTGTTGCTGATTATGGACAACCACGGTAGTCATATCTCACTTGATAGCTATGAGTTTTGTAGAGCTAATCATATACATGTCGTCTCCATACCCCCACATACTTCACACAGACTGCAGCCTTTGGATTTATCTTTTTATGGCCCTCTCAAAAAAGCGTTTAACATTCAGTGTGACAGGTTCTTAAGGGCTAACAGGTTTCAGAAGATTTCGGTGAACGACATAGCTTCTATCTTCAATGAAGCGTACATCAAAGTAGCAACAATGGAGAATGGTGTTTCAGGGTTCAGTGCAGCGGGAATCATTCCTTAGTCTGAAAAGTTCAGTGACTAGACTTCATCTCTGAAACAGAGATTCAAACTCCAATCATCTTCGACCAAGAAAATGTAGACGACCCAATAACTGACGAAACTGTTGATGAAGGCTGTGATGCTGTCCCCCAGGAGCCTGGAAACCTTAATAGTATGTGTGTTGAAACTTCACACCTTTCAGGAAATGAACCACCAGAGATCGTAAAGAACCCTGAAACCAAGAAAAAGACATGTTTAAATTTAACTGGTCTGTATGCAAATCCAGAAGTTGGTACTTCAAAGCCGAATTCCGATGCAAAGTCTCGCACGGAATTTACTCAAGAACCATCCCATTTCAAAGAAGCCCTAGAATCATTATCTCCTCTCCAACCACTACACAATAGTGACAGACAAATCCCAAAAGGTAACAGAAAGCAACACTCAATAATTATGACTGCTACTCCTATGAAAGCGGTGTTAGAGGAAGCTAAGAAAAAAAAGAAATTAAGGATATGAAAGCCAAGCATAGACTGGAGAAGTTGTTGGAGGATCCAAAGATTGTTCCAAAACAAAAACTAAAAATTTTGAAGAGTAAGAAAAGTAAGCCAGAAAAAGTTGAAAAGAAATCGCACATAAAATTGAGCAAAGCAAAATGTAGTGCTACATTCAAAGAGGAAAATAAAATAAAGAAAAGATATCAAAGACAAATTTCTTTTGAAGAATCGTCTTCTGAGGAAGAATTTGATGAATCCAAGTTATGCGATGACAACGAATCTGATGATAATAGTGATTTATTTTCCAAAGACACTGAAATGTGTTTAGTTTATGGTGAATTTGGTACCAAAACTGAGCTATGGTTTAGATGTGTGTTTTGTGGAAAATGGGCTCACGCTGATTGCAATGGGTTTGATTCGGCTGAAAATTATACATGTGACATTTGTTCCAAAAACTAAGTTTTCCTACTCAAAAACAATGTTTTAGGTTGTAAGATTGATTTTTTTATCAGTGTTCTTCAACATTTGTAATGATTTCGTGCAAAGTTTTGTAACAATTAAATAAGTTTGACCAGAAATCTAATTATTTTCTTATTTCTTACCACTGTCGGCATTACCCCAAAGGCAACGTCGGTGACCGGGGAAATACCGACATCTAGCAAAGGTTACAGAAAATTTTTTTTTGTTATAAATTAGATTGGTTTAATAATATTATATGAACTACGAATGCAGAAAATTCCAATTAATGTTTAGCTACTTTTATAAAAAACCTAACTGTCACTGTAAAAATTAGAAAATTTAAAATGTCTTAAGGTGTTGGTATTGCCCCGGTCTACCCTAAGGGATTTTCGTATCAAGAGAAGAAGTAGCAAAAAATGTTTTAGACACGCGCGCGGCGCGCGCGCGCTCACACACGTGATGAAATTAATGCAACTAAGATGAATTTTGTTGGGCGTATAAGAAGCTGTAGTTTCATAACTAGATAGCGTAAATAACAAGAAAATTTGTAGAAGAGTAAGGTATGGTAAAATATCCATCAAGTTATGTCAATAAAATATTGTCTGAGGTGTGAGAACAGCAAAGAGTAATGGATAACAAAACCAACAGACTAGATACCCACACGAAACTATGGAGGGCTGATGGAAGGGGTTTTCTTCTTTGAGTAGCGTGTATTGAACCTACGCTATCTCGTCGTGGAGCGCGTGAATCCAAATGACTGCGTAGAGAGATATTAGGCCTACTATGTAAGAATACAACCTGCTGTTTTATCATTTCCCTCACGTGAACAGAGGGACTCGTAGAGAGCCAACATACTGCCAGCTTCACCACGGCCACGTCCAATGAAACTATGGAAAGCGGAATCTTAGACTTAGAATAAGAAAACGGAATAAAAGACGAACGATGATTAAGACGTAAAATACGCTGACTAGCGCTGAATAGCAATTTTAGTTTTGACTATGAACTTTACATGATACGCATTAATGAAGTCTCATTAGCTAACAATCAACTGTGTAGATCAAGTCACCAGTGTTACTATAACCTCAGACCGCGGTCCAGACACCCAGCCCCAGTTATTTTTAAAAAGTTGTGTCATTCATACGCAGTACACTTGCATACGTGCGTGAATGCGCACGTGTGTCTATTATCTATCTATTCATTCCTTTTCCTGGTATAATGTTGCTACGTTCTTATCGTAAATAAAAACGACAACTTCCTGTAAAATTAACACTGTAATATTTTTTTAACATAAATTATTAGATTTGTGGAAATATATAGCTGTTGAGTAATGATAAAATTAAAAATTCTTTCCTGCTTATGGTAGTAGTTAAATCTAGCAGAAAGAAAATTAAACTTTCCTTGTGTACTTTACTAGTAGTTTTAAACATTAAACTACCTGGTTGAACACAGCAGACGGTTGTATATATGTAATGCAGTTTTCCCCGGAACGTCCTATTCGATCATTACGTGAAAAGGCGCTGATAAAACATGATGGTTACATTTTATCGTTTCTGAAAACTACTGTTCTTCAGTAAAGGTAGGAGCAGGGTCGGATTAGAAACGCGTGGTGCCCTATGCTGTCAACAGACTGGTGATCCCCCCCCCCCCCGATTCAAAAATCAACCTTTTATCCATTATTTACACTGATAAATGGCATAAACAATTTCAAAAGTTAACATTTTTTTTATTAAACTTTCAAATTACAACAAATATTTAGCTAAATAGTGATTTAGTGATTACAATGAACATAGTACCACTTATGCTTAACCTGTCATTTATTATCTTTTAAGTCGAATAATTTCAACCACTAATAAAAAACAAACACAACAGACATTTCAACTTAATAAAAACAATGATCAGTAACAATTTGTATACACCTTTTTTTAGACGCCTTTAATTCAACATGTCTTAACACTGGTAACTGTATATTTATTATGTCAACAGTACTGTCGATATAAATCGATTATTAAAACAGCAGTAAAAGTAACTAAAAACTTAAAATTATGTGAAAAGAAATATATAACTTTGTTTTATATTTTATTGCTGTAAACGTAGGAATAAAAAATTACGTATATATCTGTTTTAACTATTATCAGTTTAATCAGTTAATTACTAAACAAAAAGTGTGTCTTTCCAACCTACGCTACGTTTTAACTTGGTCTAGTTCAAAGTTTAATTAGGCATTGAACGTACGACCTATGAGATTGTCTGTCTCAGCACGACATAAATTTAGTTTAGTTTACATACAAACACAGTTGAAAATAAAAAGAATTCAAATTAATAAAAATTTTCGTTTTTGTTCAGTGATAAAAAATTAATAATATATTTATCTAAACTATAGTATTCACTATTAAAAAGAACGGATGCCTTTTCAAAGCGTAAGTTATCAATCCGACAGCAATAATAATTAGCCGCCAGTTTAATTAGGTATCGGAAACGCGACGTCTGCCGTGACGTATGCGTAGAACAACTTATTGTAAAACGTCGTGGCAAAACAAACTCTCGACAAGAACAAAAACAATATTTAGACGGCAAGGCTGATGAAATATTGTACAGCGTGTTATCATATCCGAACAGATTTCAACACGTGTATTAATAAATTATGTTTTTAAAAATACAGTATGTGGTCAATCGTATGGAGCACTGTTTTCATTTAATAAATAGTTTAACGCTTTTATTTTCCTGTATTGTCCCAATAACCGTACCCGCAGTCGTTCTCGATGTTTTGATTATGTGATTATTGGCATCGATATGTCGCATATAATTTTAGTTATATGAAATAATTCCTTAGAATTTATGTGTGTATGTTATAAAATAGTTTTTAGACTATTGCAATCGTTTTCCTTTGTCATATTTTTATTACAAATGTTTTTAGCACTAATATATAACACCGAAGTGTGCCTGTAACGCCAAAAGTTGATGTTGTTCACGTCGCAAAAAGTAACATGTCAATGGAAATTACACATAAAAACCAATAGACTTTTAATGTAGTACTCTTTTGACATGTATTTTAGCTGGACATCGTTTGAAACTTTCTGTAACATTTTATTACCGTCACGCTGTATGACGTCATCATTGCGTGACGTCATCATTCCAGACGTCATTGGTATGTAAATAAAGGTTTGTTTTGATACCGTACGTCGTAATATATATTATGTGTTAAAAATAGTATCACTGCAAACAATTAAACCAGATTTATAAAGCGTCCTGAAAGTTTAAAATCAAGTGTTAGCACAATTTACCAGCCGGGAATCGTTAACTAAAACCGCGACCGCTAACATGCTAACATCGTCGCAGATTTAAGACCTAACAAGCAAACAACACTGCATAGCTGTAGATAGGTTATTGTCTCCAGTTAAGGGTTGTCTTCGTATGTGATTCATTATGGTTACTGACTGACTGATTGTTTCTTTTGCGCAAATGTTGCGTTTAGCTGGTGGCTGAAAGACATTACCATGCTCTTAAGCTTTTACCATTTGGTAAACGGTACTGTATCTTTTTTTTTGTGAAAACCACATAAAAAAAACAACTCGACGTAATAGCATCTTGGCTATTGCTACACATGTCTCCCTTTTAGTGACGGAAGTCGTTTTCCACTAATACTCGTTTTTTCACTAATACTAGGTGTTTGTGTAGATCACTGGAAAAAGAACCAACTCGAAGTAAGGCGGGGTGCTAATACATGTCTCCCATTTTTTTTTTTGTGTTTCGCACAAAATTCGCTTCCAGTAAAGTTTTCGAGATTTTACTGAATAACATAAAAAAATATTGGCCACCTAAAGAATAACAAATCTTGTTTTCATCTGTTAATACGTTGTGTTTTGTTTTAATATTATTATTGACAAATAATTGTAGTTTTCACTTTTTTCTGTCGTTTTTATTAAAAATACGATATATTCTTTATTTTTAATGTTTCTCTCTTTCAAGTATTGTGTATCTCGTTTTTATTGTTTTGTTTTAATCTTACTATTCAGAAATAATTCTATTTTTCACCTCAAATTTTCTGTTGTTGTTTTTGTTAAAATATGTTAGGTTTTTTTTTTATTTTTCTCTGTTACCAGCATTGTATATACACGTTAAAGAACATTTTTTCCAACCATGGCTTTTATTTCTTTAAACAGTAAACTAAAAAGCCAAAAACATAATTAGGCCTACCTAACCCTACAAACCGAAACATCACGTATTTTCGCTTTACATTAAAAAAAAAAAAAAAAACAGAATAATATTCACAATTAGTACCTACGTTTCTTCTTGTTCACATCGTGGTATTTCGATAGAATCGAAAAATCGAAATATCAACAATGTAGTGTAGGTGGTACGGATATTGGGATAATACCTATTTTCCTCTACTGTCAAAACTGATTTGCCTTTTGCAACTAGAATCCTCTTTACGTACCTTTTGAAACTCATTTTCCTCAATATGAACAACGTCTCTGTCTTTTATTTAAAAAACTATTGTTGACAGTCAAAGAGCATCAGCTTTCATAAGGTCGTCAGCACTTCACCGTGTGTCCGCAGACGATTGCTAATGGATCCATGGGATGCAGACGTCTCACGTAACATGACATGCCAGTACCTGAGTACAATAAAATCAAGTTGTCTTAATTTAATGTTATCGAAATTAAACTTAATACAATTTTTAATTAACATTAACAGCGGTCCCACAAGACAGACACATTAGATGATGTTGTTGTTGTTGTTGTTGTTGTTGTTGTTGTTGTTGATGATGATGATGATGATGATGATGATGACGACGACGACGACGACGACGACGATAACGATGACCAAGTCGGTGACAGCGGCGGCGGATGATGATGATGACGCAATTAAAATTATGACTAGGACAGCAGACGGAGTAACAGTCTCTTACAAATAAAAGAAGAGAAACAAACAACCCAACTTTAAAGCAAAACAAACTTCGAAACTAAAACTTTTAACAGATGTCTGTAATGAAGAATAACCTACGAAAACATAAATATGAAGAAGGATCAAAGTGACACGATCAACGACAAAGAGAGTAAAGAGCCAACGTTTCTGGAATGGTATGGAAATGTTAAACTAATGGCAGTAAATAAATTATCAAAAAAGACAACGCCTAATCGAATTAAACTAAGAAAACAAGAACTAGCTACTGAATCGTGGAAGTCGTGTATTGTCTAAGCAAGTGACGAGAGAGGTTTAATGAGAGAGATGATTGGGCCTACAAAGATTTATGGAGGAAAAGAACGATTAACCTCTATGGGGAAAGTCAAAGAAGAAAAGAAGAAGAAGGAAGGGGGCTGTGACTCGAAGAGGTACAGAAGGCTGTTGTGTTGTAACACGTACTCAACAAAATAGACGCGCAATAGTGAAAACAACCATGTGTTTGTGTAATTATGGGTACAGTAAGGTATCTACGTCATTACATGTACGTACGAGAGACATTACGAAAGTCAAGGCAAACGTGATTATGATACTTACGATTCCAGTAGCGGTTGACGTTTTTTTTTAACCTTTACAGTAATTTTCACATATCATCGGCAGATCGGCGATGGAAATGAGTTTTCCGTTATTAAATCTTCGTTTTTCCTTGGTCTTTCCGTACGTAAGGTGAAGGTTCGGGAACACCAACGGAAAGCGGGGGAGATGGTTGTCGGAGTCCAGACGCACCAACAGGAATGGAGGACAATACGCGTCCATTTCACGACAGTGATGGGGATCGCAATAAATGACGCGATTATCTCTACGCGCTTCTGTTTGCGGACAATCTGGTTGAGGTAGCATTGGACGGACATGACTCTAATTACATGATCCGACAACACCATGAAGCGTACAAATCTTCGGGTCTCGGCGTAAATTTTTGTTGAAACCGAACATCTCTGTTTATTGGAAGTGAAGTAGACGATTATGGCTGTAGATTCGCATTATAATAAAATAATGCTTTTTGCGTATTTCGGTTTGACAAAAAAAAAAGATAGTAAAAGTGATTAAAATACCAGCTGCAAAATAAAACAGTGGAAAAGGGTGACAGGGGACTACATATATAGGCCTATATATATTTAAACACTTTTTGCTACAGTCTATTTCTTGATGCGTATATAATTTATTTAATATTTATAATTTCTTTACCTCAAGAATTTTCCCTTATATTTAAACACTTCTTGTTACTGTCCTTATCTTGAAATGTACGCTATTTAATAAATATCACTATTGTATTAACGACTCGGAACACTAAGTTTTTTATAAGTAAAATCATAAAGTTTTACCTTATAGCCTAAACCGGTTTACTCCTTTAAAAGGGTTCTTCAGAGGCTGCCGTAGGTAGCGCTGTCCGTCTTGTTGTTGGCGACGGGATAGATTTTCGAAAGATCGATGCTGTGTGTGTTGGGTGAGATGTGTTCGAATAATGCGTGCGATTTGAATTGTGTCTGTTCGTTTAGGATGTCGTTTTTATTTGTTTTTGTGTGTTTGTAGATTTCTAATTGTTCTAGAGTGTCTAGTTTTCGGCCTTTTGTGTGTACGTGTAGAATGTTCATGTTATTGTCGATGTTTTTATATGTGTGGTTTGCAAAGGTAGATTCTGTAGTGGAGTGGAGTGCCTTTGTGTGTTCAATGTATCTCTGTTTGAAGCTACGTAGTGTCTGGCCTATGTAGAATTTATTGCAATTTGAGCAATTTAGCTTGTAAACACCGGGTAGATCGAATTTGTTTTGTGCTTTGTGCGTGTGTTTTGATAGTGTGTTCTGTTTTCTTATTAGTTTTGTAAACGATTCTGTATCCTGCTTTTTTGAATTTGTGGGCTATTTTTTCAGTTTGTTTGTTGATGTACGTTAGTGTTATGAATTTGTTGTCTTCTGTCTTTGTCTCTTGTTTGTTTTGTGTTTTGTGTAGGAGTTTACTGACTATTGTTCTGTCATATCCGTTAGATTCTGCTAGATATTTTTTTTAATAATATAATAATAACTATTTAATAATTGCTACAAGTTTTCAAGCAAGATACATTGTTTCCTTACTTGAAACAGATTTCGTGGATCAACTAGTTGTGTGGTAGGCCTATATACATTTTTGTTCCTTGAGTGTTTCCAATGTTCAGTGTTTTGAAAATTGTGTCGTTAAAGTTATAAGACAATATTGTTATTGGGATAAGTACTACATGCTAATGTAGTTTGAGACGATAATAAACAATGAAAAACAGCAGTGCAGTGTAAAGTGAAAGTGACCAAGTGTTGTGCGCGTAACAAATTGTGTGAAGATAATTAACAGTAGGCCAATTAACAGATACACTATAAGTCATTTAGATTAGTGTGCATACCGGAATAACTTTAATAACTAATCGTTTTAATATCACATGAATTTTAATAATATTTTAATAATATATTGAACTGACAAAGTAATTAGCAATCAATCACGTGCAGTTGAAAACGCGTGGTTTGTAAAGGTCTAGAAACCGGAAGTTCATGTCCACCAACACGTGGTGGATTTTCTAGTAAAATGTGTACGTTTGAACATGTGAAAATGATCTCGCGTGTGTAGACCTATAAATACACGGGTGGACCGTGAGTTACGCAGTCTTTCATATGACTCTTTAGATCTCTTGCGGCATCTAATAAGGAATCGTCGAAGGAGCGGCTGAATTGGACTCTCTGTCCCTGGAAGAAGTTGTTTTTCAGGTAATTGTTGAGAACCATTTTCTATTGATCTCCACAATTTGGACCTCTTAAATATTGATGAGTCACACTCTTTACCGTAGCTTCCTACATCAACGTAGACAAATCTGTACTTGGCGTCCGCTACAGCCATTAGCACAATAGAGAAATAATCTTTGTAATTGAAGTACATGGATCCTGAGTCAAACGGACAAGTAAGTCGTATGTGCTTACCGTCGACAGCGCCAAGACAGTGTGGGAAGTTAGCAGTACTTTCAAAATTGGAAGCGATTGATTCCCGCTTGTCACAAGTTGGTGTTGGAATACACTCTTCTCGCATTACTGACCAAATCGCTGTACATACTTCTTCAACAAATTTTCTTGCCGTTGAAATTCCAACCCTGTAGTTGTAGTGCAAATCCGTAAACGTACAACCACTCGCCAAATATCTAAAAAAAAAATAAAAAATAAATGGGAACATTAATTATTATAAAACTCAAAACTATTTAAAAAACAACTTTATCACTGTTTATGTAAATAATAATTTTTTTTTATATAAGTTCGAAATACAAAATTAATACTTTTGTATCTTTACAGGCAAAGAAGTAACCCGAAGGTGGACCAACCTCCGAGATTGTTTTGCAAAATCTAAAAGAGATGAAAGAGCTGCCAAAAAAAGTGGGTCGGAGGCCAAAAAACGCAAAAAATATGTGTTTTCAGACCTGTTACAATTTCTGAATAAGATTTACACGGATACAAATACGGTGGACAGTTTGGACTCAGAAATTCAGCCAGGGTTGGGAAATACACTTGAAGAAGATGGGGAGCCTGGAGGTTCCGGCGCTGGAGATCCCTCTGTTTCTATTACTACCAACGTAAACCTGCCTTCCAACAATGCTTCCAGTCAGATAGGAAAAAGAAAACACAAGCAACCAGATGAAGTGGAATTGAAAATGCTAAAAGCTCTGGAACCAAGAACGCCTTGCAGTAAAATGTCTTTTCTCCAAAGTTTAATGCCTCACTTGAAGAACTATACAAACAGAGAATTTCTTCAATTTGAAATGGGAGTGCTAAACGTGATAGAAAACATAAACAAAACCCAGGAAACAATTTCTCATCCTCACCCAAACTACTCCTCTTCCATCGAAGAAATCGGTCGGTGTGAAAGCGTGCAAGCAGCCCGCGAGATCGTCCGGACTGATCCAACTTAAGCCAGCAAATTCCAGGAAATTGAAACTTTAAAAACTCTTTATAAAATATAAATCAATTAAAGACTCTTTTTAATTTGATAACTGTGCGTGCGTGTGTGTGCGTGTGTGCAAGATAGTTACATTCAAACCCAAGTAAGTGCCAATTTGTTACGGTAGAAAACTTATGTGCGGGATCTCTGCGATCCCCAGAATATGTTAACAAAGAAAATCGGTAATTCCAGACAATAACTTTTATCAACATTTCCACATCGGCGTCGTTTTCTGGGGCAGACGAAACGTCGCTTTGTCTGCTGCAACTCGGCGACGGCGACGGCGGCGGCGGCCAGCGTCTGTATTTCAAATTTTAAGAAGTACATTGCTCGACAATCTGTGCGCTGCAAAATATCGTTACGGCGTACGTCACGGCCAATTTAATCCAAACCGTTCGCAGAAATACCAAAACGACTCCAAGGAATCCATGACAAAAGGAAATGGCGGTCTGGTTGAGAAAAGCAGATTTAGAGTGAAAGTGAAGTGTAGACTATATGTGTGTACGTGACTATTTCGGCTATTCAAAACTAATTACCAATCGAGTAATTTGCGAACGAACGTCAAATGTCGAAGTTATTTACTTTTTATTTTTTAATACTGTCCTGGACCTTCGGGTTTTCGCAACTTGTAGACACGTGAACTAAAAGAAATTCCCGAGACGAGGTCACCTACACGGCTCAGTTTGATATTGTTTCTCTTTCTTCAAGCGTACAATACTTTCTTCTTCTTCTTCTTCTTCTTCTTCTTCTTCTTCTTCTTCTTCTTCTTCCTTTTCTTGTTTTTTATTATTATTATTATTTCCGATCTTATTCTTCTTCTATTTTGTCTTCTTGTTCTATTCCTTTTCCTCCTTTGCCTTGTTTTCTGTTACTCCTTCTTATCTTTTTCTCCTTCGTTTCTTCTCCTTATTTTTCCTCTCTTTTCTTATTTTTTTTCTGTTTTCCTTGGTCTTACTATGTTTTCTTCTTTCAATATACTTTTATGTTTTTCTTCTTTTTATTCTCCTCGTCGTCGTCATAATCATCATTATCACCATCAGCTCCTGTCCAATTCTTTTCCTCGTTAACTTTTTTATTCCGTTCCTTCTTTCGTCTCTTCCATACTTTTCCTTCCCCTTCTCTCGTTTTTCTCTTCTTTTCCGTATTTGAGTTTTCCTCATAGAAGTTATTCGTTCTTTCCTCCCTAAGTCTAACATTAGAGTTACCTAGTCTAATTTATTAAACTATCCTCATCCACTGGCCGTGTAATGTTCACGACGCTACTGCTGATGAAGTGGGTACCCGCATTCCACGGTTAGCCTGTACTTACCAGCTATACGGAAGAAGAAGAGATGCTGGACGACCGGTATACAAGGTGACGAGAGACATGAGGCCGGAACAGGAGAATGCGCCTAAGCCTTGAACGGTTGATGATGATAATGATGAAAACATAACGTTGATTACTGTGACGAGTGCCAGTCAATAATAAAAAAAAAATCAATCGCCGAAATATCTGACAAACGATTAACAAAGAAAAGTAGTTGGTAAATCTTTGTATGCGGATGTATGAGAAAAAAAGTTAGAATGATGACAAAAAGAGAGTATACAGATAAATCAAACTTTCAATGAAAGTTTGCATCACATGAGGCTGAAAGCGTGGGTTAAAAAAATTTTTTTTTAATAGACAAAAGATGTATTTTTGTTGATGAAGTCTTGGAATGTCGCAACTGGAAGGTAAAAGAATGAGACATGAGAAGTGACACGCTCGACAATGATGTAATAGAAAAGTTCGAAAGAAAGAAACGTGTATACTTCGGGCGTATTAATAAAATAGCAAACGATACAGAGTAATGGCCAAACAGAAGAATGTGACAATGGGAATTCTGAATAAGAGAGGCAGAAAATAAGGCCGAACCTAAGGTGGACGAATGAAATTGAAGAAGTGATGGCAGTACGGAACCTGCATGGGAGACAATTAAAGAAATACAGAAGATTAGAAGAGTAGAAATGCAAAAGAAAAGAAATGATACTATTCAAGTTCGCAGAATAAATATCGATGTGCGGTAGGAACTGAAAATTATGAGTATACTTGATATAATTGCCCAGTATCGGCTAAAATGGTTGGGCTTCTTAACCGAATGGATAAATGTCGCATCCCGTCAAAAGAAGCATGGAGTGTCCAGCTATAGTCTGTCTGCTTTGGTCCCGAACAAACCATCTTTGGTTTAATCCTTGCTGAAGGTGATGATGATGATTAACATTCTATTCTTATCAATTATGCAATTTTACTCGCGCATTAAATGACTGTCAAGACACCGATCGTATAGCCTATATAAAAAGTATGTAGTAAATATATACTGGCCGCAATTGTGGGGAAAACTAATTAAAAAACTACGATGATATATTTATGCGTCTTTATTGCATAAATTAATTACTCATCAATTTTGATTGATTAATTTGATAGTTATATACGATAATAAACTTTGGTGTGTATTAAGCTCTAATTGCTGGTGTACTTCCCTCGCAATAACCCAAAAATTTTAAAAAAAATATATGAAATATTAATTATATCACAAAACTAGTACAGGAAGAAGCCAGAAAATTTCCGTAATACTGTACATGAATTTTTCCTCTGTGGTCAGTTATAAATTTTCGAACAGTTTTTCATTTTTTCATTGGCATTCACGCCAACGAAGGTCAGACATACTGACTTGTACTTAGGAGTTGAGGCCATGGACAGGGTCGTCTGTACACTGACTATCTCTGTCTCTGTCGCTGTCTGTCTGTTTATCTCTCTCCCTCGCTCACACTCTCACTCTGTCTCTCTCTCTCTCTCTCTCTCTCTCTCTCTCTCTCTCTCTCTTTCTCTCTCTCTCTCTCTCTCTCTCTCTCCCTCTCCCCCTGTGTAACACATTTATTTCTTTTTGTATGTTTTATAAAACGCACACGTAACAACACAAACGCCTATATTGTATTCTTCTTCTTTTCGCCATTAAATAGCCTACTGTTAACCTTACGTGTTTCTGTGATTCACGTCGTTACGGCGTTCGTGTAAAATGACATTCCCTCGACCTTAATCGACCAAATGAAACGAGAATAAAACAATACATGAAATGTAACATAAATGGTAGATAAGCGTAATTTCTTAAAGTAAGCCCACTTTTGCTTGTATTCGACGGATTCAAAAGTTTTATTATACCAATTTTGTTGATAGATATAGTTGACAGGGATATAACATTAAAATACGTAATTAATGATTATTAAATTAGGCCTACATGAAAAATAATGAAATCAAAAATATGTATCGGACTCATGGCCATGTTGCGGTTTGTTGAGCCCACTTTACTGGAGGCCGTGTTATCTTCCTCATTGTAGCTGTACCGGTATATCAAAATTTGGTAAAAAATGTAAAACATACAATTTCTTGTAGTTCATATAATACACTGTAAATATATTTTGACGAAAAACAAGTAGTGTTAAATTAAAATTAATATACAAAATTTATGCACGTATTTATTTAATGTCAACAATCAACGGTTGTGGTGGCAAACTTAAAAATATACTAATTTAAAATTTTATAATACGATGGCTATTTCAGCATTATCATATGGCTGCGAATCTTGGACGAAGGGGAAGATTCAAGCAGCGGAAATTAAATACTTAAGAAAGGGATGCACAAAAGCAGACCTTTTAAGAAATGAGATGTAAGAAAGGATTTGGATATAACTCGTACTTTCAGTTAGAGAAAATGTATCCAAAAGAGTTAAGATGACAGACTGAAAATGTAGATTCACTAAAGAGCAGAACATCAACCAAAAGGCACATATGAAAATAAACAAAAGGTCTGTCAAAGTCGTTTGACATTGGGAGGGCGCGAACTAAGGTGATATTTTTCGAATGTGTTCTTCTGCTAAAAAGTGTACAAAGACATGTCGTCTTTTTTATTATAAGTAATAATTTGGATACAGAAGAAGCAGTCAGGATTGAAAAAAGAAAAATAAATTGTTTAGGTCGTCGATGATATGTTGATTTTAGCGGACGAGACAGGGAATATGCAATGAATGCAACAGAAATTTAATTTAAAAAAATAATACTGTCTACGAGGATCAGTTGAAAAGTTCGCGGAGCGACATCTATAACTCAGTGGTAGAACTAAAATCTTTCGTGTGCTGCAAGACGTGTATTTCGCGTGAACACCTGTTAATTTCCAGATGTATGTGTCAATTTATTCACTTTTTACCAGCTGTTTGAAATTTTCCTGTCACGCGTGTTTTTAAAATGCATAAAATCAAACATCGTGTTGTGATGAATTCTCTGTTAAAAACGTTTTAGCGCCAAGGGAAAACCAAAACGAAATTGTAAATGTGTTAGGAAATGCTGCGCCTTCAGAAACAACGGTAAGTGGGGCACACTCGAGTTTAAATGTGGACGTGCAAGCACTGAAGACTATCCCAGCAGTGGACAGTGGACGTCCAAAAAGTGCAACAAAAAATGGCATTATTGAAAAATTTTCAATTTGGTTGGAAGACCGCAGATTGAGGAGTGGATGACGTTTATAACATGAATAAGTTATAAATCTATTGTGCTAACCGCGATTGAGTTACTTAAAGTGTTAATTTAATAATTTCTTAAATTTATCTAGCCCTTAAGTTGGACGCCATTTTATAACATTCATTTAATATGCGTATTGATAGCACAATAAATTAATTATTAAATACATAAATTTAACGATCACTGACAAGTATGTGTATAATTTAATCTTAATGATGATTCTAACTATCTACGTTCATCAACACATACGTGATATCATTTATTTAATTGAACATAAGAAACTTTTAAAATCTATTTGCATTCTTTCAAACTTTAAGTCAATATTCGGGTTGCATTGGTAATAATGAACGCATGTTTCTGGTTAACTAAAATACTAGTTTAATTATCGTTTATGACATATTATAATAGTACATAGGATACGTCGCTGTACCTGAAATACATACATATTTATAATAAACAAAGATATATCTCAATATATGCTGAAATAAAGAAAACATACATACATATATAAATCAAATGATGTTACAATTCAATATTCTACTCATTTAATGCGTTCATTAAATCCCAAATAAGCTTTTGTTTATACGTTCATTAACTACTTATTTCAATTTTACTCATTACTTTTCTTAATAATTTCTCAGGTGTGAATTCTTTGAAAGAAACCAGGTCAGTAGAAGTTACAATTAGAAGTAATTATAATAATGGTTACTTGGTTAGTGAATATCCATTAGTTGTTGACGTAGTCTCGTTCTGGTGATGGAAATGGCTCGTAGATACATTCCGTCGTAAGTTGTTTATCACTGCCACTTATCACTTTATTCTTCCGGTCACTCGCGTAGGTGTTTGTATATGTCTGGGTAATTGAAGTTCAGTGTTCAATCAATGTTCTATCTTACTGTGTTTGCTGTGTGTTCGTTTTAAAGTCAATAAACATGTCTAGTTTCATTTGTCGCTGCTTCCACAAACGATCCTATAATTGGTTAGTTTGATTAATGTTTCGTGTGCATTATGTTGTTGATACACAATATTAAGTTCCAATAATTTGTATATCGTTTAGTGATGCTGTCTGTTAGTGTAACGGTCTGATTGTTCGCTTGGTGTAAATTTCACTAAGTCCGTTAATGCGCACTCGATAAAGTTCACTACCGCGATATGAATGTATGATTACGTTTTAAGTTCCTTGTTATTTATCTACTTCCGAATGATTTGAATAAACAATGGAAAGTTTATGATGTACCGTCTCTCGCACTTGAAGTTAAACTACTTAATAATTGAAATGTAAACTGTCTGAAAATTCTAACTGCAAAAACTTTAGTATAACTGACGAAAATTTGAGTGTAGCTGCGCAAAAATTGAGTATAACTGACTCTCCGTCTTCCTGGACAGCTAGTTTTATTAATTCGTCCCTACTCAAAATTTTGTCTCTGGCGCGCTTCACGCCCACTTCTTTTCGAGATTGGTCAAATTTTGATTTTCTCGGAAAATACTGTCCCACTCTGTCAAAATCCGACGTCATAGTTCTTTCGATAGGTTCTTCGTCTCAGTTGCTATGGAAACATCCCTCACCATCAAATTTCTCGCTGGCTGAAGGTCTCTGATAGGTCCTTAGGTTCCCTACTCTCCGGCTAGACGATCGTTGACCCGCTTCGAAGAAACTCTGGCTATAAACAATTTGTCTAACAGCCTATTGTCTGAGTAAACTCTGCGTTTCTATAGATTCCCATTATCTGTACTTACAGTCTTCCTGGCGTATTGTTCTATGCTCTTACCCCTTTTTTCTGGCTATTACTAATTTCGAACATCTGCTGGTCGTTGAAGTCACTCTAACTTTCCCTTCGTAAATTCTTGTCTGTCAATTAGACGATACCTCCAGCTGTGTAACATGACTTTAGTTTTTGTCAGCCTATCTTCCAGTATTGTTACTTAAGGTGCAGCGTTTCCGTTTCATTGTAGTATGGAGCATTACTTGTTTTTGTCGCTTATCGTCTACTGACGTAATACGGCCACATCTGCTACAATTCTTGGTACGGGTGTGAATGTCCTCCTTACTTTGTTACAGCTGCGGAGAGCAATAATTCTGGACGAAACTTTCCCTGTCATCTTACGCCACCAAATTCTATAGTTGGATAGAACTTAATGCGTTTCTATTGTCAAGTCAGCAACGCTTCACTGACACCTTCTCATTACTCCTTATTTATTGCTCCACCATAAGTCGTTGACACTTGCCTCGTGTGAACGTACTCTGCCGAGGTGAGAATTTAAAAAATTTTAAAATTTTCTGCTCGTTACACGTTGCTGAAATCATAGCCATATCATATGAGTGCGTGTATCATACTTTAACTCAAGAACTTGGTGTGAAAAGGCGTTGTGCAAGATGGCTGCCGCATCTGGAGTTGTTGCATTTTTTGGGCGTCCAGTGCGACCACGTTTTCAGTGCTCGTACGACCACGTTTAAACTCAAGTGCCTACTTACAAACCGTTGGTTTTGAAGTCGCGGATTTCCTGACACATTTACAATTTCGTTTTGAATTTCCGTTGACGCTGAAAAGTTTTTAACAAAGAATCATACCGAGATGTTTGATTTTGTCCGTTTTTCAAAACACGCATGACACGTCAATTTTAAACAGCTTCTAAACAATGAATAAATAGGTAGATAGATTTGGAAATTAACAGGAGTTCACATAAAATACAAATCTTGCAACATACAAAAAATTACCGTTAAATTAAAAAATTGTAGTTTTACCGCTAAACTACAGTTGTCGCTCCGCGAACTTCTCAACTGACCCTCGCTCGTGTCTAGCTGTCCATCTACCTATCTGTTTGAGCTATGGCTCACGATAACTTTTGATCAATCAGCCAGTTTTCGTAAAATGTGGTACGCACATCTATACTTTCACCCCACAGAAGCCTATTTGTTTTTTAGATCGATCCTCTCCAGTAAAAGGGGATGGAGGGCATAAATACAAAGGGTACAAAAAAACAAAAATTCAGACGGGTTATCAACTTAAAGAGAATTCAACCAAAAATCTGACTGTAGTGTTCAGTTCTGAAAATTTTAAAATATTAGGACACGAGAGCCCAAAAAAATTATATCAAAATTTTTTTTAATTGTAAAACTCAGCCGGATATTAGACTAAAGGGAAGTGTAATTGAAATTGGAAATACTCTAAACATTTTTTAACATTGTTGTTAAAATTACTTCCCGGGCTGTTTGGCTGTGGTCCAAATTTTTCGACAAAACCAGACGTTTCGGCAGTGCCATCGACTGCCAACTTCAGTGAAAATCGAGTATGCTAACGTTTGGTGGCGTGACTACGTTTTAACGTATAATAACTCACGTTAGCTATACCAGTCTGGATTTTCACTGAAGATGGCAGTCGATGGCACTGCCGAAACGTCTGGTTTTGTCGAAAACATTGGACCACGGCCAAACAGCCCGGGAAGTAACTATAACGACATCGACTCCGGTCGTGTAAGCGTACGTTACGTTACGTGCAGCACGAAGCAAAATGGGAGTAAAAATTTCAGGATCATTGTAAAACCCTCTGTGGTACGTCAATTTATGAAGACGTTTATTCAAAATATAACGGTATATTTAATAATTTTACAAAACTAATATCTCACGACACCCTTTGCAAATTTTTTGGACCACCTTCAAACGTGTGAAGTTGTTCTTAGAAAAAAAAAGTTTCTTATTGTTATAAGTTATAAGTTACGTACATTTGTGAGAAGAGTTAGATAAAGGAGTATAGATATCTATGGAAACATGAACTTAAGTGCTAGATATACAGGGTAAGTCAAAAAGTAAAGGCAAATTTTATTTTCCCTGCTGCAATGGATGGCAGCGCTGACTGAACAATGACATATCATAACCTCAAAGTTTTTTTGTTCTTTAGCTGTGTTGTTTCAGTGCTCAGCTCCATTAGTAGTGATTTCAGGGCATTTTATTATGAGTGCCCCGTTGTCCGTGTGCACCAAGGAAGAAATGAGGGGAGTGGTACGTTTTCTGCACTCTGAAGGGACTAAACCTGCGGAGATTATTCGCAGAATGCAGCAGCAGTACGGTGAGAGCTGTCTTAGTGAACGCAAAATTTATGAGTGGATAAATCGCTTTAAAAATGGTCGTCTATCTATCTGCGATGAAGAGCGTTCAGGTAGGCCATCCACTTCGAAGACGGACAAGAACATCGAGACAGTTGAGCGAATGATTCATGATGATCGTCGTGTCTCGTGTCAAAATTAATGATATTGCGCATGCGTTGAACATTAGCCACGGTTCAGCAGTTGCAGTCATCCACGAATCACTAAATTATCGCAAAGTGTGTGCTCGTTGGGTACCACATCGACTAACAGACCAGCACAAACAGAAACATTTGGAAATTTCGAAATCACATTTAAGGTGTTTAGAAGAGGAAGGAGAAGAGTGTCTCAGTCGCATAGTAACCGTTGATGAGACGTGGGTCCATCACTTCGAACCACAGAGTAAGCGGCAGAGTATGGTGTGGAAACATCCATCCTCGCCTACAACAAAAAAGTTCAAAAGACAAGTTTCTGCAGGAAAGTTGATGATGACAGTGTTTTGGGATATGAAAGGTCCACTTCTAATTCATTACACTCCTAAAGGTCAAACAGTGAATAGTGACAGCTACTGTGAGCTACTGCGAGATCTGAAACCCAAAATCAAAACAAAGAGGCGAGGAAAACTTTCAAAAGGTGTGCTTTTGCTTCAGGACAATGCCCGTCCTCATACTGCGGGGAAAACGATCCAGTGCATTCAAGATCTTGGTTCTGAGCTGCTGGAGCATCCGCCGTACAGTCCTGACCTAGCTCCAAGTGATTTTCACCTTTTTGGTCCGATGAAGGAGCACCTGCGTGAATCCAAGTTTTCGTCGGATGACGAGGTTGTGGAGGCGGTGCGCGAGTGGCTGTGCACGATGCCACAAATCTTCTTCCAGGACGGAATTACGAAGCTTGTCAAGAGATGGACCAAGTGCATAGAAGTTGAGGGAGATTATGTAGAGAAATGATGTTACTTGTCATCTTGTTTTCACAATAAAAAGTTCCTTTTCAAAATTTGCCTTTACTTTTTGACTTACCCTGGTATATTATTGGTCGTTTATGGAAATTTAACTGGAACACCAATAGAGTAGTTTTTAATGTTTAGGGATTTTTACTGTTTTTTGTAGGATTGTTTGCTTTACAATTATTATTATTTTACTATAAAAAATAATAGAGTAGAGTAATCGGAGTTTCGTAAATTTTCTGATAATTGAAAAGCTATCTAATATTCATAATTTATAAGTCATCATCATCATCATCATCATCTTCATGGATTAAACCAAGGATGGTTTGTTCCGGTCTCAAATAGGCAAAAATTAGAGTTGGTCACTCCAGCGCTTCCTCGGACGTCCCACACCTCTCCATCCCCTCGGCTTGTAGGTCCATAGTTGTTTGGGGATCCAGCGGTCATCCACTCGGCAAAGATGTTCCCACCAATTCAGCCGATACTGGGCGATCCTGTCGAGTATACTCATAATATTCAGTTCCTGGCGTATATCTGTGTTTCTTCTATGATTATGGAGAGTATACCCTGCCACGTGCCTGAGAAATATCATTTCAGCCGCTTGAAATGCGACTGGCCTGGTCTTTCGTTAAAGTCCAATTCTCAGACCCATAAAGAAGTGTGGGAAGAGCCATCACCTTGTAGAATTTAGAATTTTAGGCGTGTTGGTTTACTTGCTGACTTAAGGGTTCGCCTAATGGTTCCGCACATAATGTTGAACTTATGCAACTGTTATTTATAAGTAACAGATAATATTAAAGTTATAGGTAACTTATATAATATATCTAATTATATAAATTTATTTCGTTCAATTTGGGCGATTTGTGCAGTTGATTACGTCACAAAGTGAGTGTCGTCTTCCTGTCCTGCAACCGAAAACGTCTGACTTTCGATCACAGTTGTACAGTCGGGAAAGTTCTTATTTTAAGTTGAATATAACAACCGTTAGAGCTTCAATGTTGTGACTAATCACATTACTATGTTGTTAGTCACATTCTGCGTTAACCACCGACCTACATTGTTTTGTTAGTTTATTAAAATAAAAAACTGATAGTTGTTTTACCGATTCCAACTAATATTAATCAGCTGTTTTCCTCAATTAGTGAAACAGCTGATTTGCTCTTCCGCTTGCTTCACTCGTTGACCATCAGTCATCAGTTACATGAATCACCTACCGCGGGTCTGATTGCCAACAAATGGTGAACGTTTGTTACGCAATGTTGACCAAAAAAACACGTTTCAACAAGACTGATATAAATTGCGAGTTATTTTTAAACGATAATTACAGCATAGGGAGCAAATTTTTATCAATTAGAAAAAATTAATACATTAAGAAATCAGACCGTTTACAATTTCGTCACAAGATTAGTCCTTTAAACTCAACTGAACGTTCGTTACTTTTTATTTGCATTACTCGAAAAAAAAATTGTCGTTTCCTAGTCTGCTCGTGTCACTGGCCTTGTTCGCTTCACGAATATTTCAATGGACGCCACACACTTCTGCGTCCCTCAGGTTTGTACCGACGCAACATTTCTGACATTCGGTTATTATCTATTCTTATCAGGCGTTCTTACCGATCCGCCTTGTGTCTCTATACTTTCACTTCTAGGGACCCTACATTCAATTCGTTCCGAGCTAAATTTCACGTCTGACGTTCGAAGCCTTTGTTCTTTTCTCTTCGTTGATGTCCACGTTCACTCTCATCCAGTACTAGTGACAGAACTAAAATATAAGTTAACTTGTGTCTCCAAACTGGTTTCGTTTTAAAATGTTTTTGTAATTACTTTACACAAGCATCAAGTTTTTATAAGGTCTTTATCATCATCTACATCTTCTTCTTCTCCTTCTTCCTCTTTTCTTCTTCTTTTCTGCTTCTTTATCTTCTCTTCCTCCTCCTCCTTATTTTTCTTCTTATCCTCCTTCTCCTCCTCCTTCTTCTTTCTCTTCGCCTTCTTCTTCTCCTTCTTCTGTTTCTTCTTCTTCTTCTTGTTTTTGTTCTTCTTTCTCTTCTCCTTCTTCTGTTTCTTCTTCTTCTTCTTCTTCTTCTTCTTCTTCTTCTTCTTCTTCTTCTTGTTTTTGTTCTTCTTTCTCTTCTCCTTCTGTCAAAGTGTTCGACCATTTGGTCCATTGCGACTTACGTATTGATCGTCCCATCAACTTTTCGCTCTGACAATATTTCTTGTTTCTCTGGACCTATAATACAGGATTTCTTCTTATACAGGCACATGGTCCTCCATTCTTAACAAGTGGTCCATCCAACCTTCCCTATAATCGACAAGTTTTTTATTAACTTTTTGATTACGTTGTTCCTGATTGCCTCCTTTTCCAATCTACTGTGACCCTAAGAACCATGACGGGTAGAACTAACCGTTATGCCAGAACTAACCCTACAAACCTCATTTCAACCGAATGAACTCTATTAGAATTCTAGTATATAGGATCCAGGTTTCGCTTCTATATAGATCACAGCCATAACTTCATAGATCTTTACCATCGTGTCCTTTCTTAGTTTCATCCTTAAGCAATCTTTTGGTTGTACCGCGCATCAGGTTTTTTTCTACATCAATATCGCCATGGTAGGACATATTACAGCCGACTAATCAGAATTGATTTCTCATTAGGTGTGAAAAAATATGTTTAATGCGTGACATCGTATGTATCTCTAAAACTGCCTATCTCCAATCTCTCCAAACTGCAAATTCGAATGTTTCACAGTATGTATGTTTAGGAACAGGTGTTTTGACTACCGATTTCCTCCTAATAAAAAGTCCCTTCCTTGCCAGTAAATCAAAATTATCTATGGGATTTAACGAGCGGTCAGAGATTTAGACACCCTCATGCCTTTTGAGTTGAGAATCAGGCCTTCATAATAAACCATTAGAAGGGATCGCAAAATAAATGTCGATGTACGGCAGGAAATTAATATTACGAGTATGCTGGAGATAATTGCCCCATGTCGATTAAAATGGTTGGAACATCTTAACCGAATGGATGACTGCCGCATCTCCAAACAACTAATTAATTTTAATTAAGAAAGTTGTGTTAGTGGTTATAATCACAAACAGAATCGGAGGTTTGCTGTGTAATCACACACAAGAAGATCGGAGGTTATTTCCGATCTGACGATGAGCTGAGAAGCTTGAAGCGCTAATCGGAATAATTTTTCTATAGTGTTGTGCAACAGTGATAATTCTGGCGCCTAAAGAAGCGTTGAAGTGGCCAGCTCTAGTCTACATGCTTGGGGCCGGAACAAACCGTTTTTAGTTTAATCCTTGCTGAAGATCATGATGTTGATGAAGAGGTAGAAAAAAAGGAAAGAAGACGTTTGGGAAACAAATTACCTACCATTCTTACGAAAGTTCTAGAATCTTCTTGTTCTTTGGAAAATGTTTTGTTCTTTTCTATTTCTCTTAATTCTGTCAACTGAATGACAGAGGAGAAATAAACTAAACCTAACGCAAATGAACTTTTTTTTAGACAGTTCTCAGAAAAACAGTTTCCAGAAAGAATACCAATCGAGAAATTCTGAAAACTTATTTGTCTCCTACACAACAATAGAAACTAAACATCTGATATGGTCGTGCGCTAAGAATTTCTGAAGAAGGGATCGAAAATTAAGTATCAACGTCGACTCTACAACGTAAAAGAAAAAAAGGAAACTACGGAGGAATCGAGAAAAAGAATCGTCAAAAAATACGATAAAGTAAAAAGGGGAATAAGATCTATTGACGAATAGACACCGATGGAGATTGACAATTTAACTCGTCGGTGAACGTCTTTTTCCCCACAAGAAAGTCCTCTCTCAGTTGCTTTGGTTTTTCAACAGAATATTACAACGTCAACAAATACATTAGCAATTACGAAACAGCACTTCTTAATAAATTATATAATCACATACAGTCACATGCTCTGGACACGTGCTCTGGACACGTCACAGATGGAAATACGTAATAATTCATGTGAACAGTGGAATGCAAAGATTATCGTTAATCGAACAAACGCTGTACATGCTTTGTATTGCACAACAACGATGAAAAAAAGCTAACAAAGATTTATGTTTATAATTAATTACACCGGCTGTGATCGCTGCAACTTTATTGGCGGGTGACAGAATCTTGACAAAATACACGATCGTAGCGAATTGTCTCTATAGACACGATACTTTGTTCCAGAAATAACGCTTGCATTTCAACAAACAGCTGCCACGGGTCCGTTGGTTTAATTTAATTTAATTATTTGTATATACGCAACACACACACACACACACACACACACACACACACACACACACACTCCATCCAGTAAGGATGTGCGCGCAAACAGAGCGAAACCGCATTACTCGCATTGCATGTAATCCCCGTTGCAATGATCAAAGCCAAAACATCTTAGATGATTAAACGTTTCCAAGTAAAACGAACATTTTCGCGATAAAAACGCGCAAATTGTTTTTAAAAATAGCGCGGTGACAGATTAAGGACTTCTTAGTAAAATTAAATGAGAAATGGCCCCAGTTACGCTTGGAACGCTGTACACAGACCGTGTAACGACAGGGGGCAGCAAAGACGCAAAATACTGACCTTTGCCAAAAATCTTTCAGACTGTGTGAAGCAATCGGTACTGATTAAATGGCCGTTGTGTATCAGTCAGCGTAGCGCTATCGAGGTGGAATTACTTCAAAGCTATAAATACAAAATAAATATCATTTAATTATTATTTAGCAAAGTGTGTGGTTTCACGTTATCAAAAAGGTCAGACTCGTGGTGTTATCAACAATAATCGTTTGTGGTTAAACACACTTACACACACACACACACATACATAAACACAAGTATACACTTACATCTCTCTTGTTACTGCATACTAAGTATAATTCTACTCTTGTGAGAAAATAGTAGTCGAGAGTGCTACAACAGTTTCCGGGACCGGAAGCGCGGACACAACTCCATGGCTGCTGCTACTCGTGGCAACTTCTGTTTCTTCTTCTTACTAGGTCAGTTGGTTGTTATAGATTATTTACTGAACGTGTGATTTTTGTGGCAGTGGTGACAGTGTTGTTTGTTTTTGTGAAATCATGGTCGGACGTCGAACCTGCTGTTGGATAATAATGTGTTGTACGTCATTACAATTAATTATATCTTGTAACTAGAATTTTATTTATCTGCTTATTTATAAAATTAACATTTTTTAAAGTTAAATATGCATGCTTTGCAATTACAATTTTTTGGTTTTGTTGGAGTTTTTGGTTTCTTCCAGCAAACTGTTTTTGATTTACCTTTATCCAGAACAATTATCGTCTATTAATGTACGCATTATTGTTTAATTTTTTAAGCTACTCTTCGTTCCAAAATAGGGTTCTCGCCTTTTTATGCAGCTGTACTAACTGTAGAGAACATTTTAGTTTAATCTAGAATTTAAAACGATATCTTCAATATTTTAAGCACCGGGACTGCGATCAATTTCAAACGTAAGGAGTTTTTACAAACTATATGCCCGATTTAACGTTTCCATAAACGTAAATGTGTATAAAAATATATGTAAATGTTAAAAAGTCTATACGCAGATTTACAGTAATGAATATTTTAGTCAACAGCGCAGACGATACACCAAAATCAAATTTCAAAAAAGCTCTGTTTTTATTTTTATCAGAACTGAGGATTTCTCACACCAAAACATCGTAAAGTATAAAATAAACCTAACACATATTACTTAATATGTTTAAACAAATTAAACAGATTTCTTTACTTATTAAACATATATGAGGAACTAGAAATTGGAACTACATCTCTTCCCTTCCCTTATACCTGTCTTCAAGATCCTCACGTTGAAGACCGTACCTGACCATGCAATTAATCCAGTTCTTCTTTCTGGATACCCTCTCTTTATCATCCTTCTAACTCCCCGCTCTGGCACTGCTTTGGTGATTCTATCGTTTTTCATTCTTCTGAAATTACCTTTTTTTTTAATTTTACATTTCCCTATCCTTGTCCTCTCCTCACATTGTGTTCCTGACAGTTATACTCTTATTACTTATTTTTCCCTCCCTGGGTTTTCTCGTCACTCTTCTCCAACAATCTATTTCTGCCATAACATATTTTTTTATGTGTATTCGTAGTTTTTCTCTTCTTCTTCTTCTTCTTCTTCTTCTTCTTCTTCTTCTTCTTCTTCTTCTTTTTTATTTCCGGTGTTGGGCTACTAGTCTGATACGGCTTCAAAGAAGGTCTTTCCACCATCTTCTTTGTGCTCCGAAAATTCTTTCTTTTTTTTTCTTGTTGCGTGTAAGTAATATACTGTGCGACATTATTTGTAGGAGTGACTTCCAACTGTGCGGTCCGCGACCTTGTCTTGGAAAACGTATTATTTATTTATTTTAATAAGTAAATGAGTAATACCCTATTAAGTATTTTAACTGAGAATGATCTTGGAGGCGAAACCTATGAAAAAAATGTTTCACTGATTCGCTGGTAAATGTAGAGTAGACTTTATTTTATTTGTTCAACGGAATGTGTGTTTGCTCCAGAACCCCCTACTATTTTATCATTTACAAGATCCCGTCTACCTCCTTCCGTTCCTCGACTAGACTAAACAGACGCACTTGTCCGATGTTTCGTCTTTAATTTTTAATCAGTCGCATCTGTTATTCACAGTTAATTATACATGCTTTGCAATGCCATTTTTTTGGGCGTTTAGTTTTTCCAGCAATTTTTGTTTTTGTTATTTACTTCGATCGGTGACAATTATCGACCATTAATTTACGACTTTCCATCAGGACTATTGTATACGTTCTTCTTCTTCTTCTTCTTCTTCTTCTTCTTCTTCTTCTTCTTCTTTTTCTACTTCTTCTTCTTCTTCTTCATCTCAGGCTCTAAGCTTACAGTCTGTTCTTTCTTTTACCTTCATTATTATATTGACATAATAAAGTAAGATATGTTAAGCGCATAAATTACCTCATTTACTTATTTACAATTAAAAACTACCTTTTTTTATTTTTAATTGTCTTTCCTTGCACCGATTTCATCGTATCTCATGATTAGATTAGAAATACTTAGATTTCAATAGCCGATCTCATTCCTTATGAATAGACTTTTGATGTATGTTTTGCAATTATGTTCTCACATTTACTTGCTTTAGCCGATATTTCAGTTTGTAGTATAATGCTTATTATCATCACCATCATCATCATCATCTTTATTCCAACTAACAGGCACTATGTGATGTTTCGGAACATATCCCCTCCTCGGTCTGTCAAACATCTCCCTTTCCATTAGGACTATTGTATACCTTCAGCATCAACATCATCATCTTCTTCTTCTTCTTCTTCTTCTTCTTCTTCTTCTTTTTCTTCATTCCAAGGATTAGGCTTTATTTGAGGTGTTTCGGATGCTATCTCCTCCTCGGTCAACCAAACACCTCCACTTTCCATCAGGACTACCGTTTATCCTTTTCTTCTTCATCATCATCATCATCATCAACAACGTCTTCTTTTTTTTCTTCACCTCCGGGTCTAGGCTTACAGCTTGTATCGTCTTCAGTTCTACCGTCTACTTCTGTACCTGCCTACACCTCTTCTTCCTTAATCTACAATCAGTAGCGTGGCGTCCATGTAACAGCTGTTGCCGGCGACAACAGTACTGGAAATAAGAATAATATTAATTACTTCACAGAATTAATACTTTGGTTATTGAAATCCGAACAATATATTAGTAGGGAATCTTGAAGAAAAGCGTAGGATTGCTTTCGAACGGCTGGACACTTGCACCGTCTTGTGTTGCCGTCTCAGACATCGGCAATGTTGTACTCAGTACGATGATTGACCTCGTATTAGTTGTCACTGTACAAACTGTGGACACATTCGTCCACCCAATGTGTTGCCGCTGTATAAACCGGCAAAACGCTCAGTTAGCAGCTGTGTTCGTTTTCGGAACTGACGAGCTAGTAGACAGCTAGGATTTTTTCATTGAGGGTTTATTTAGCAAGATTTTGTGTGGGGGAAGGAGTTATAGACCTGGAATTTTTAATGGTGGTAGGTTATTGAAGGTAAGTGGATGAGAGGTAGTAGGAGCTTCTCCGGGAGAGGGATGAGACTAACTTCTGTGGGGGGGAGGATGAGAGTGGCTTGACGGTTGGACCGCCCACTCCATTTTCCTTCGGAAAAATGAGAAATTTATGATTCTCCCCATATAATTTTTAAAATAAATTTTATAAATGCTTTGCCTCTTAAAGTTTTATGTACAGGACCTCGAACGAAAGTTTTATGGCGGTTATCGAACGAATGAGGAAAGGATTGTAACCGCCAGTAAAATCCCATTTGGTACTCCACTGCATCAAGGTTACCCCATTGCCCCATTTGTCCCATCATAATCATCATCCTTTTTTTATCTTTGCTAACTTGCTCAACTATGGACCATGTGGAATAATATTTCATGATCTTCACTCTTCTCGCTCCTTTTTGATCTTCCAGTACTCTTTCGTCCTTCCGTTATGTTAATTTTCTGTCCAGTCACTAGGTCGGTTTCACTATCCTTTTTTTGTATCTCTTCTTTCTTAAAACCGTTTAATTTCTTAAACCTCATTTGAAAAGTATACCTGTCACAAATTTCTTCTTCAGGATATTCATTTCTGCTAGATTTTTCTTAACCTGAGTGAACCAACGGATTTTGATTTTGACGTTTTTCCTTAAAATGATTAAATATTCTTTTTGGTAATCTATCTCCCCAAATTCTCCTCAGGACCAAGCATCCGTAGAATATAATCCTCCGTTGCCGGATGATATCCGAAATTATTTTAGTTTCCAGAAATAATTCTCTACGGTTTTCGTCATCTTTCGTTTATTTGATTTAACTCTTGCTGGATTTGTTAATGATAGTCTGATTTTACCTTCACCGTACAAAGCATCACACAACATTATATGTAATGAAATAAAATAAAATAACTTATTTAAATGACCAGCAAAACTACCTCGAGGTACCTGTTCGAAGTAGACTAACCATCCACTCTTCAACATGTCGCTTAAGACAGAAAAACAGTTGCTAGCACTTACATAAATTAACATTATATTAAACATAAGATTTTTCTTTACCATCGTCTTTTTGTTTGTTTGATTGTGCATTATTAAACAATATAGTTAACTAAACACACATGTTTAAGTAATATCTGACACCATATTCCTCAAGGAGGTAACACAGTCGCTGAAACCTTATACAGCCTATACTAAATTTTGACACATACTAAAAAAAACAGATACTTAAAATTTCAAAACTAACCCCCAACTGAAGCAATCCTGTTTAACCTTAATTCACATCATTGATTACAACTAGGATATAATATTAACAATTATTATTAATAATATAAGATCGTAAAAGAAGCGAAGATATACGCCAGGTATTGAGTATTGGGATAAGTCTAATCGATAGGATTGCCCAATATCGATTAACATGGTTGGAATATCTTAACAGAATGTGGATGACTGCCGCATCTCCAAACAACTATTGAATTATAAGACGAAATGATGGAGACTGTGGAACGTCCGAAGAAGCGTTGTAGAGAGACCAGCTCTAGTCTGTTTGCTTGGGACCGGAACAAACCATTTTTAACATGATAATGTTTTTAGGCTGGGGGTGATTCCACAAAAATCGTCATCGAAAAACTTAACGCTTCCACACTTTCGATTCCCCACAGTCTAGATATTTGATATGTAAACGCATCAAGACAGAAATAATCGCTGCTGACATTGAGTTTAGCAAACGTTTTAGTGAGAATAAATTTGGTTTTACATGCTCTGTTTGTGATCGTCTGTGGTTTGGAAATGATTTACGTAATCCACCAAACGTAATCCACATTATACGTTTCAAAAGCATTATCATGCTTCGATGTTTCGGTTTCGTCGAAATTCTTTGAATGCTTAGGTGCATAAATAGAGAGAGAGAGAGAGAGAGAGAGAGAGAGAGAGAGAGAGAGAGAGAGAGAGAGAGAGAGAGAGAGAGAGAGAGATTTTTTTGTTTAATCGTTGTGAAAGATAATGATGATAATGATGATGATGATGATGATTAATATATTGTAATTCCCATTATTATTATTATTATTATTATTAGTACTTGTGTTTTTGCTCGTACGTCAATGATTTCTTATTCTTTCTTTCATTCTCTAGTAATTTTCCTCCTGAGCCACACTTTTTCTGTTTAAAGAAACATAGTATAGAGAGAAACGAGAAGTGATTAACGCAAGTTTGATTGTACCTTTATTGTACAAAGCATCGAAAAACGTTATACATAATAAAATAAAAATTATTTAGTTTAAATTACCAGCAAAACTGCCTCGAAGTAAATACCTGTTTGAAGTAGACTAACCATCCACTCTCAAACATGACGCTCCAGACAGAAAAACAGTTGCTAATTCTTATACGAACTAACATCATATTAAACATTAGGCTTTTCTTTAACATCGTCTGTTTTTGTTTGATTGTGCATCAGTAGCGTGGCGTCCATGTAACCGCTGTTGCCGGCGGCAACAGTACTGGAACTAAGAGAAAATAATATTAATTGTATCACAGAACGAATACTTTGAATAATTTGAAATCCGAACAATATTAGCAGGGAAACTTGAATAAAGCCGTAGCGTTGCTTTCGAACTGCTGGGCACTTGCACAATCTTGTGTTGCCGGCTCAGACATCGACAATGTTTTACTGCGTACGGTCATTAACTCCTAGTAGTTGTCACTCTACAAATGTTGGGGGGACACATTCGTCCATCCAATGTGTTGCCGCTGTATAAACCGGCAAAACGCTTAGTTAGCATCTATGTTCGTTTTCGGAACTGACGTGCAGCAGATACTATGTACCTATTTGTATTTTGTTCGTTTAATCATGTGTTTCTCTGTTTGTCTTTATTATTTTTAATTCGATTATTTCTGTTCTGATTTATTCTCTGTAAGTATAATGAGAGTCAGATCCCGTTGAACCGGGACCGTCTTCTTCTCCCAGCGAATTATAGAAAATTCTCTAAAAAGAACACTTGGTAGAAGAAAAAATTCGAATTAATTTTTAGGTTAAGTTTTAGACCTACCACAACCGGCAACAGGTGTTATGTACCCCCGCTACGCCACTATTTGCGCATTATTAAACAATATACTTAACTAGACACACACATACACACACATATTTAAAGAACATTTAACCATATGTTTATATGCCCCAAAGAGGTAACACAACAAATGACTTAATGAGTTTATAGAAGCGTATAAACATAAAATATAATTATTGATCAATTAAAATGAAAGTTAAAAATAAAAAAAAATCATCTTATGCAACGGTATGAAAAAATAATTCCGCACTTTTCTGCCCTCTGCAAACGACGTCGTTACCAAATTGCTGAATTTATTTTTATTTTGGCAAGATTTAAAACGTGAAGAGACTGTATATTAAAAAGTTTTGGCGACAAAATACGCAAAAAACTTTTTAAAACTGTTAGATTTTTGTTTTGAGACGGAATTGTTCATCCTGTTTTTCAAGGAACTGAAACGTCTATTTGAATTATTGTTACAATTGGTGTCCAAGAACAGAATATATATATATTCAAACACTTTTTGCTATAGTCTGTTTCTTGTGTATAAAATATATTTAATATTTATAAAGACTTTACCTCAAGATGTTTCTGATTTTGAGCCTTGTGAAGTATTTGTGTGTTGGTTGGCTTTTGCTGTGGTTTCCTGTTGGCTTTTGGTCCTTTAAATTGGTGTTATTTTGTGTGATTGTTGTGTCTATATTAGTATTTTGTGTATTTTTTATGTTGAGTCCTTTGAAAATTGTGTCGTGTTTTGTATTGATTTGTATTTGTTCAGGTATTAGTTTGTTTTGTGTTTTATGTTTATAAATTTGCAAATTTTCCCAAATGTTCATTATGGTGCCTTTGTGTGGTATGTGTTTTATTAGCGTCATGTTGGTTATGTCTGGGAATTGGTTAGTAGTGATAGCTTCAACATTATAAAAAAAAAATGGTACAGCATGTACGAATCGAGTCTAGTTTTGAAAGACATTTAATAAAGAGATTTTTGCACCATAATAATTAATTTACGTGATATGTAATAACTTTTCGCCGTCCACTGATAGTGTCATCTTCGATGCTCGTCCGTCCACTTTTAAACTCGAGTGCCCACTTACAAACCATTGTTTTTGTAGACGCAGCATCTCTTAACACATTTACCATTCTGTTGGCATTTCCATAGACCCTAGACCTTTTCAACAAACAAGTCAATTACAGCACGTGAAATGGGGGGGGGCCCAACCAGAGGGTCGGAAAAGTTGACGAATTTTGTTAATCTCTTAATTTTTAGGCTGTTTTATTGTATTTTTTTCAGCTCTGTACGTTAATATAGTAGTAGTTCTATTTTAAATATACAAACAGGTTTATTACACAGCATTAGGGAATACGTTTGAAATATGAAATATAGGAAACTCAATTCAGTCAGTAAGTATCTTTTAACAATTTTTCAATAACGAGTATTTTTATTCTGTTATTACTCTTTACTTTAAAGGGATTGATTTCAGGTTGTTATCACGCGTTTTTCAGCCACCTTTAAAGATTTGCAATGTTGGTTAGTCAACACTTGTTTTTTTTTCCTTTGTATGAAGCCGACGCGACCACGATCCCCCTCCCAAAGTCAAATTCTAGATACGTCACTGAAACGGGACACTTAAATTATAAACAGCTGGTAAACAATGAATAAATTGACGAATAGATTTGGAAATTAACGGGTTTTTACATAAAATATGAATCTTACGACACACTGAAAACTTTAGTTCTATCATTAGGTTATGGATGTCGCTCTGCGAATTTTTCAACTACCCTTCGTAGTTGCAAAAAATTAACTACAATCGTAATCTCGAATAACGAACTTCCACGTAACGAATTCCTCTATGTGACTGATTATTCATGTACAACGTGAAATGCCTCCATTAGTACAGTCCCGACATTCATTCCTGAACAGTCACTGCGCTGACCCAATGCATGAATTACCCCCAATAACAAGTATAGCTAAGTTGTCTGGAGAGGAGAGAGGGGAAACAACACGATAACATTACACCGTTTCACTCACGTACTACCTGTCTCCGTCACACACATGCTTCCGTTGTCCTCGCCAGACTTGTTGCAGCTGATGTTCACACTATGAAACACTGTACAAGACTGTTATGCGCATGTGCGAAATGACTGAAAATTTTGTTAGCCTCGTAACGAGGTGTTTGTACACTGCGCATCTCTAAGCCACTGTTCAACTTCTATCGTCAGGTTTCTGTCAAGTAGGTTATCTGCATTATAATGCTAGACTGAAGAACAAGGCTGATAGGGTACACTCACCCCCCCCCCCCGTCTAACACCACTAGCTATTCTAAAGATTATATTCATCACCTCGCCGTTCGAACTGTAGCCTCACTATTTAAAGCAAGTATTTTTATAAAATTTCCTAGTTCCCTTTGCATAGCGGAAGTTTTACCTAATGACCAGAAATACTGATGTGTCATCATTTTAGCTAGTCTACACACGTCTCTTACGATTTTTTTTTTTTTTAATATCTTCATTCCCATTTATTATGGGTACAAGTATTATGTAGAAGAAAGAAGTCCATCAGGATCTAGAGAAATCTGGAATCACAGTGAAAAAGATGTAGGAAACGAAGAGGCGTTAGTAAAGAAAGCTGCAAAGGTGAAGGATCTGTCCAAAGGGTAACAAAGGAGAAACAAAAGGGTGTTATTGGATGAAGGAGCAGAAAATGAAGGAGTACTGGTGAAAGAGAAAAGAAAAGAAGAGAAAAAAGAAGGAAGTTGCGTAATCGTAGTCCACAGGTGGCTGGAAGGAAAATGGAAGGAAGGGAATGAAAACAGTAAATCTAAAGAAAAACAAAAAAACTACAATACTAGAAACGGAGAAGAAAATTTAAACTTTCGAAACTACCAAGATCAGTTGTTAATGATGATAACCAACAACCAACAAAGACAAAGTTCGACTTTGAACAATGTTACTGGCTCGTGCATTTAGAATATGTCAATGTTTGCTTTTTAATTTTATTTTTCTTTTAAATATCTTTATTCCCATTATTAAAGTTTACAATGTTCACAGCGCTAGAATTACCTGCTCACCACATAGGCCTACTGTGAGCGGTGACAAGTTAAGGTATATCAATGTCCATGCTATGTATTTAATTGAACAAGGTCTGATCAGACCTTATCGCCAACAGTTTTGTCACATATTTATTGTGCAGTTACTGAAACCTGATACAGACTATACTAAATTTCAACGTATACTTAAAAAAAAAATCCTTAACATTTCAAAATTAACCCCAACTAAAACGATCCTATTTAACCTTAATTCACAGTTTTGTCACATATTTATTGTGCAGTTACTGAAACCTGATACAGACTATACTAAATTTCAACGTATACTTAAAAAAAAAATCCTTAACATTTCAAAATTAACCCCAACTAAAACGATCCTATTTAACCTTAATTCACAGTTTTGTCACATATTTATTGTGCAGTTACTGAAACCTGATACAGACTATACTAAATTTCAACGTATACTTAAAAAAAAAATCCTTAACATTTCAAAATTAACCCCAACTAAAACGATCCTGTTTAACCTTAATTCACATCAATGAATACAACTAAGATATAGAATGAACAATTATTATTAATAATATAAAATAATTAAGATGATATTTAGCAGTTATGGCAATATTCAACATAAAATTAACAACTTCACATTCGACTAATTCTGATATAATCGTTAAAAATTAAATGAAATTATTATGATAACTGTTAACAATTTTTAGTAATAAGCAAATCATGAATACGTTTACGTCACAACTAAATCTAGCTATAATCTTTACAAATAAAATTAAAAAAAAAATAAATAAATAAACCTCTGCTCAACAGTCCGTTAAAGGACCAAGGCGTACCGCGCGGCTTTTGTGTTTAGTGTGACGGTGTATGGCTAGAACTACGCGCCACCAGCCGCTAGTTGCGGTATTCACAGCCAGGAGGCGGCGCTGTTATCTCAGCGCCTACTCAGTTTGCCTCACGACGCTGAGTGCACGCCGTACGGAACCTCCGCCGGGAATTGAACCCGGGACCACGAGCGCATCAATCGCCCGCGTTAGCCACTAGACCACCTGGAGGCACACAAATAAAATACAAACACAAATTAAATTTCTTTTGTTAATGAAATGAAGCATCTCATGTGGTTAAAACTATTATTAACGATATGCAGGGTGTTAAATGTATTCAAATGACCTTCTATTCATTAGCCAAGATTTCAAATGTTTGAGAAAAATTCCTTTGTTTTTTTATTTTTATTTTTTATGTCGGCACATAAACGATTATAAAATCTAGGATATAAAACATAAATAAAATTGTTATATATTTCCTTTTTAGCTGAAGTTATCAAAATAGTTTCATTTTAACACCTTAGTTGTCGAAGTTCATTTTCCCATAATCTCCACTTCTCTACTGAAACGTTTGGTTTACCGACCCCGACAAAACGAATGATCAAGTCAGTTATTTTATATGAGATAATATAATTTGAAATATTCTTTGAGTGAAGTTTCATCAGTCTGCAACCTGTACTTTTGCTAATGAACATTACGTCGCCCGGAGGTCTCAAATATTAGATGTATTTCATTTACAAAGGTTTTTAGAAACACACAAACACTTGATAAGTTTCACATTTATTCTTAACCTCTGACAATTATTTCAGCCTATTAGGCTATTTTCAAAGAGCTGCTAAAAACAACTAAATATAAAGAGTGTGTAGAATTGTGAACATGTGTTAAGGGTGTAATAAAGACATGTGTGTGGGGTGAATATGTTGGTGGGGGTGTAGGTGATAGTACAGGGAAGGTCAAGAGGCTAAATATAATCGAAAACCAAATCTAAAAATTAACTAAATTAAATGACACCTTTTAATAAATGAGATACAAAGAATTCAAGTTTTTGTTACTTTTAATTGCTTCTCTAATTTCTAAAATTTATAATCAATCCATTTTTTTACGCTTTTGTATGTTGTGTAGGAGTATTATGTTTTTTTTTTGTCTATAAAGTAGTTGTGTTTTAAGCAATGATATGTGAAACCTGTGAATATTATTTAAAATCGCTTTCTTATGTCCAGAAACGCGATGTTCCAGAGCACGGCCATATTGTCCGAGATAAAATAGCATCGCATTCTGCACAGTGTATTTGACAAATTCCATTCTTTCCTAGTATGTTTGATTTTTCTATGTTTATACAGTATATATTTTCAATATATAGTAAATTTATTTTTGCCTTAGGGGAATAACAAACATGGATTAATAATGGCCTATTATGATACTCTATCAGAACGTAACAAATCCACAAAACAGATTGCAAAAAAACGTTTTAGCTCCTAGTATAGCTAGCTGGCTGTCTCGGAACGTTTATATACAGAGCGCTTTTGGACGTATACTAAAGTTGCCAACCTCTCCGTTGACGGCGACAATGACTACTGAATTGATAAAAAGAGTTTATTCGCATGGAAGTGAAGAATGAAGTTCTTTGACACGCATTTGTTCGACTGTCGCATTGGTCGCGAAGTTGATTTACTATACGGATTGATTTAAATTAGTGTTTTCTGGTTTTCTTTTGTCTCAATCTCTTACTTCATAGAACTGAAATAAAATCCTTCGGTACGAATAATATATTCAAGTGCGATATTCCAAAGCTGTAGAACCGTTCTGTCTCATTGGAAACACTGTTTCTCTAACAGGTGTCTTAAAAAAAATAATAAACTGTTGTTGTTGTTGCCAAGTAATGTAGTAATACATACATTTTTTTCATTTCACTTTTTTTGATAGCCCACATAGATTTTTGCTATGTTATCAAACGTTTGACCCACTTTTTGGCCCTAGAATTCAAAATTTTAAAGATACCAAAAATGTGCACGATCAGGGACGTATTTTCGGGCATACGAACGAGATCGGACCTCCCTCTCCCCCCAGAGGGTCAAAAACGTTGACGAATTTTAGTTAGTCTCTTAATTTTTAGGCTCTTTTATTACTTTTTTTCAGCTGTGTTTTTCAACTAGTAGCTCTTTTTTAAATACACAAACAGGCTTACTACACAACACTTGCGTGTACGTTTGAAATGTAAAACGTAGGAAAAACAATTTAGTCTGTATCTTCTAAACAATAATTCAATAACGCGTATTTTTATTGCTTTATTACAGTTTACTTTAATGACATTTTAAAGATGACGATCGGCATCCACACATCATAATGTTGGTCACCGAGATCCTTAAATATTTAACAGTAATATACTAGAAGTAATACAAAGCAGCATAAAATACTGATCTTTTGCACATAGAGCTAACCCATGGAACTCCAAGAAGAAGAATTCAAACAGATGTAGTTTGGTTGACCTTCAACCAAGAAGCGAGACGACGTCTATAATTTCAGACACAAAAACAAAACTGTTATCACTGGCAGTAAAATTATAAAAAACCGTTAGTGCTGAGATTAAGAATCATTAGAGGGGGAAAGAGACAGTGAGAGAGGGACAGAGAGACACAGAGAGAGAGAGAGAGAGAGAGAGAGAGAGAGAGAGAGAGAGAGAGAGAGAGAGAGAGAGAGAGAGAGAGAGAGAGAGAGTTAGACGGTGGGCGGGAGGGAGGAAGGGAGACAGACAAAGGTGGAGACAAACAGAGAGAAAGGGACCGATAAAGGTGGATAGATAGACCGACAGACAGTTGCAAAGTCTCGAGCAGACAGAGTAAAATAGACAGGACAGCCTTTGACAGCCGGTCGGCTTATCAAACAACTAATTAGTTTATGTATTGACATTCTTATCGCTTATACTTTAAATTTAAGATTTACGTTGTGTATTTTTTTTTTAACCTTGTACATTTTTTTTACACAATGGTTTGTATTTTTATGACACAAAATTTTCCGCCGATAAAATGAATTTTTTGGCATTTGCGAAAAAAAAAAATATATACCTTGATTCAAAGTTCACTTAGAGTTTTGTGCAAAACAGAGAATGGTGATAATTGTTATGAGGATCAGACGACTGTTTTTTTTTTTTTATGTTAGAAGAGGCGAAGACAGAAGGGAAGTGGACTTAACGAAAATAATCAGTTAAAGATACAACTATCGCGACTAATTTTCAGTTGAAGACTGAAAACCAAGAGTTAAAGGAGACTTTTTAAACCGGAGATAAAGTTTATGGAGATAGGACGTCGATGTTAAGATTTGCTGACGATATTGACTTGTTGGCACTAAACGAAATAAATTGGAAGAAATGTTGAATAGTATGGACAGGATATTGGATAGTCCTTATGGGTTGAAAATGATTAAGGACAAAACTAAGGTATTGGGATGTAGCAGGAGTGATGCCTGTGAAGAAAAGAATGTAAAAGTATGAGACATGACTGCAGTAGCGCGGCGTCCATGTAACCGCTGTTGCCGGCCCCAACAGTCCTGGAAATGAAAGAAAATAATATTAATCATATCACAGAATAAATAGTTTAGTTATTGAATAATTTGAAATCCAAACAAAATTAGTACGGAAACCTGAAGAAAATCATATCATTGCTTTCGAACTGCTGGGCACTTGCACCGTCTTGTGTTGTCGGCTCATACATCGGCAATGTTTTATTGCGTGTGGTCATTGACCTCGTAGTAGTTGTCACTGTACAAACGGGAGGGGGGACACATTCGTCCATCCAATGTGTTGCCGTTGTATAAACCGGCAAAACGTTCAGTTAGGAGCTGTGTTCGTTGTTTCGGAACCAACGTGCAGCAGTTACTACCTACCTATTTTGTGTTTTGTTTGTTTAGTTATTGTGTTTCTCTGTTTGTCTTTATTATTACTAATTCGATTATTTGTGTCCTCATTTATTCTGTGTAAGTATAATGGAGTCAGATCCCGTTGAACCGGGACCCTCTTCTTCTGCCAGCGAAAGATAGAAAATACTCTAAAAAGATATTTTATCTCTAAAAAGAATATTTTGGCTCTAAAAAGAACACTTGGTACTAGGAATAATTCGAATTAATTTTCAGGCTGTTCTAGACATATCATAACCGGCACCAGCTGTTATTTACCCACGCCACGCCACTTCATGACTGTATTTTCTACTAAGGAAGTAAAATCACAGAAGATGGAAGATGCAGGGAAGATGTAAAATAAGGACTACACAAGCAAAGGGAGTTTTTTAAGAAGAAACATTTACATCAAATATGGAATCAAGTTCTTCAAGAAAATAAAATAATAATAAAAATAATTTTTGAAGCTACATGTAACAATGTAGAACTGACGTAACCAGAAAGCTCATGATAACATCTATACTGCCTTGACCAACAAGTGACAGTCGGAAGCCTTTGATGTCGGAAATACATGGTTTGTTTAAAAATTTGAGATTAGTTATTAAAGTGTACGATATAAAATTCAATATATACATTTAGAATTTAAATTTAAATTTCATTAATTCAAATTTAAATTTATTCTTGAATATATCGTTACGTTATTAGAGAATGTTCCACATGTTTCTCAGCCTATCCCAGCAGAGCCCAGCTGTAATGTCTGTGTGCGTACGTGACACTTCGGATTCGTCAACAAACCGAGGCTGTACCAGACTTCACCGGTCCGCGCGCACTGTGTTCAAGGCCGTAAGCAATTACGCTCTAGTGTTTTCTAGTAGTGTTGACGCGTATTATGGATGATTCTCGAACACTTGTGCTATCTATTTAAACAACGAAAGCTGCAGCTTAGTTCAGTTATTGTCGGCGAAAATTCAGTTACAGTGCGTCTCAAGTGATGTATTAGTGAAAAGTGATTACAGTGCGGAATGCTTTTTAGTTGACATTATTATTTTTGTGGACAGATTAACTTGAATTATTGTACGGGTATAATCTTGTTGAATAACTTGTTGGTTACAAACTGTTAATTATGATAATTTAAACTGGTTATTAGTGATTACACTGGTTGGTGTCTTGTATTTTGTTTTCCACTGTACCATAGTGAGACCGTCGTAACAATATAAATTTAAATTTAAATTTAAAATACATTATCGAAACAATAAAATACATAAATACATTACAACTACTTGCAGAAGAAATTATGTTATATATAAAAAGAAACTGATCGAGTTACGTAGGCTATATAGAAATAATGTTTACGATTTACGATATACAGTTTTATTACTCGCCACAGCCAAGAGGGGAGCGTTAGTGTTCAATAGGAAACAAAAGCACGAATTAAGTAAGGGTAGTGGGGGGGGGCTGCAAATTATTCCTGTGAACAGACCCAGGGAAAAGTGTTAACGCCACTGATTATTAATTATGTAAATCGACTTCATGTCACAGATTTCTTCTCATAAACTCTTCAGTAATTGACTCTAAAAATCATTCAGAGATAACAAGTGAGATATGCATGAGTTGGAGGCCAACCGTTCCACACACTTGTTCCCTTTTGCCTTTACTAGATTCCTTTTCTGTCCCAAGTGGTGTATCCACAGGGTATAGGGGTGAGTGAAAGCCCTGCGCTAAAATTATATAAGAACAAATGTAATTAAAAATTGTTATTATTACATTGTTTGTGTTATTACTATTATTATAATATTTTATTATCAGTTGCAGCCAACGTTTAAAGATAATTGAACTGTAAATTTGTAAGGAACGGACTGACCGCTTACCTTTAAAAACCATGACGTTTTTACCTCACTCTCAGATATTGTACGAGAAAGAAAAAAAAAACGTTTATTAGAAACTATTTATAACCAAAGAGAAAAGTCATTGTTCTAAAAAAAAGGCGTAAAGATAACTCGCAGAGCAACTAGTTGTAATTTTAAAAAAAAAGTAATAAGATAATAAAACAGTCTGTGTATTTGGCGCGCGTGCGCGTGTTGCGTGTCGCGACGAGATAAAGCAATCTACGATCGCCGTTTTGTAATGTCAATGCCGTTTTTTCCCCCAAGTCGTACTTATTAATTACTGGTTATGATAAATATAAGTAATTTAAATGTCCCTTGATAGTACCGTTTAACTGTACATTAATATTTGTCGCCGTGATCTTTTGACTGCGAACGATAGATTAGGATCAGTAATAAATGCCAGTAGTGGACCTCTACTCACTGCTTTCTTGGTTCTATGCTCCTCTCACTCGGAGCATTAATCTCTTCTTCTTCTTCTTCTTCTTCTTCTTCTTCTTCTTCTTCTTCTTCTTCTTCTTCTAGATAATATATGACATGCGTTTGCCTGTTCCAGCTTCACGATCATATCTACGGTGACCATACGTCCAACGAAATTCACCAAATTTGCTGATTATTGAACCGAAAACTACATTGATGAAGAAGGCCCTGCAATTTTTCCACCAAACATTTGGGCAGAAGATTCAGCTTCATTGTCGAGGACAACGAACGCCTGTGAAAGTTTTCACTCAAGGTTCAATGCTGCATGTGAATCTCCTCATCCCACCATCTATAGTTTCGTCAAAAGTCTGAAGGATGAACAGATCGACACGTACATCAGAACAAACAGCGCAAAAAGAGGCCATATAATAAAAACAGACTCGGACACTAAAAAAAGGCAAGAATACATTCAAAATAAATTAGATCAGCTCAAAGGTGGTGATATCACTAAACTACAGTTTGTAAAATGTGTTTCGTGCCTAGTAGCTGCGACAAAAAAATAGGACCCCTGTTTATACTTGTGAATAATTGTTTTTAAAAATATTGTGTGATATTTTAATACGTAATAGTAAGTATTATTATCCATTTACTAATTCTACTGCACCCTTTGTGACTAGTAGCATTATTTATTACTGTTTTTATTTCTTTTTACTGTAAAAAAGTTTTTACTTTGAATCGATTCTTTCTGCTTAACTTAATTTAATAGTGCACTACACTACTAAGTTTTAATAGTGGTTGTAGAATCTTTCATTGTTATGTGATTACGTTTGTATATTTTTATTACTCAAACTTTTTCGTGATATTTTCATATGTGCTAGTAAATAAGCAGCATTTGTAGTAAACTGATAATACAGTAAAATTATGATTGATCTTCATTAGACATGTTTTAGTACTCAACGTTTTTGTTTTTCTTTACAAACCAATGAATTACTTAAAATAACTGCAACTTTTTGTTACACGTGTTATTGTTAGATTTTTATGTGAGTGCACAAACTCTTTAGACCACGAAGTGCACTGGAGATAACATCTTGGGTATTGTAGGATATCCATTTTTAACACATGTACATATCAATACAGGTGGTACAAATTCAAAGAAAACTATAAAGACACTGTATTGGTACGTGCAATGAACTGGCCTAGGTAAGAGAAGAGGTTGCATTGCAGTGTATTTGGCTGTGAACTTCGTGCCGCTGTGATTTTTTTAAAGTTGGTACCTACTGCGATGAGGCGTCCAGTCCAGTAAATTTAAATAAAAACGTATTTTAACTTTTGATGGCTAAAACAGAATTAAAAACTATTTTACAAAATATTCGTTTTAATTTAAGCTTTATAAGGACGAGACAAATTTATTCCTAGTATTTTTCTACTATCCCTTGCGCTAGTGATTTTTCTTGGAAGTAGGCCTTTACTTACCTCCCCTCCCACAGTTGCCGAGTTCCTGCGTTTGCTCATGGGACGGTTGTGGGACAGTTGTTGAATTCGTGAGTTTGATTTTACCGGAACAGGTAAAAGTTGCCGAGTTCGTGCAGCCCGGTTAAAAATAGCCTGTTGCTAACTTTACAAGCTATTTGCATGAAACTATTTATCGCACATATTTTTATAAGTTCAGTTTTATTTGAAATTTTATTCTGAACAATTTTTAATTAAAACTTTTTTTATCCGATTATCAGCAGCGGAGATATTTTGAGAACCCCCCCCCCCCAAAACACACGATTTTCCAACTAAAATTGTTAATATAAATATGTTGGCGACCGACTTGATATTCCAAAACTTCAGAGTATAGGTCTATATACTTTCATGTCCCGAACAAGTGGTCAAAGGTGAAACCCGATTCAAACAGTCCCCGGAGAAAGTATAATTTGCTTCCACTATTTCTAGTTAGCATTTTGTGTAAGTTAATAAATTGAAAATGCTAACTAGAAATAGTGGAAGCAAATTATACTTTCTTCGGGGACTGTTTGAATCGGGTTTCACCTTTGACCACTTGTTCGGGACATGAAAGTATATAGACCTATACTCTGAAGTTTTGGAATATCAAGTCGGTCGCCAACATATTTATATTAACAATTTTAGTTGGAAAATCGTGTGTTTTTTGGGGAGGGGGGTTCTCAAAATATCTCCGCTGCTGATAATCGGATAAAAAAAGTTTTAATTAAAAATTGTTCAGAATAAAATTTCAAATAAAACTGAACTTATAAAAATATGTGCGATAAATAGTTTCATGCAAATAGCTTGTAAAGTTAGCAACAGGCTATTTTTAACCGGGCTGCACGAACTCGGCAACTTTTACCTGCTCTGGTAAAATCAAACTCACGAATTCGGCAACTGTCCCACAACCGTCCCATGAGCAAACGCAGGAACTCGGCAACTGTGGGAGGGGAGGTAAGTAAAGGCCTACTTCCAAGAAAAATCACTAGCGCAAGGGATAGTAGAAAAATACTAGGAATAAATTTGTCTCGTCCTTATAAAGCTTAAATTAAAACGAATATTTTGTAAAATAGTTTTTAATTCTGTTTTAGCCATCAAAAGTTAAAATACGTTTTTATTTAAATTTACTGGACTGGACGCCTCATCGCAGTAGGTACCAACTTTAAAAAAATCACAGCGGCACGAAGTTGACAGCCAAATACACTGCAATGCAACCTCTTCTCTTACCTAGGCCAGTTCATTGCACGTACCAATACAGTGTCTTTATAGTTTTCTTTGAATTTGTACCACCTGTATTAATATGTACATGTGTTAAAAATGGATATCCTGCAATACCCAAAATGTTATCTCAAGTGCACTTCGTGGTCTAAAGAGTTTGTGCACTCACATAAAAAATCTAACTATAACACGTGTAACAAAAAGTTGCAGTTATTTTAAGTAATTCATTGGTTTGTAAAGAAAAACAAAAATGTTGAGTACTAAAACATGTCTAATGAAGATCAATCATAATTTTACTGTATTATCAGTTTACTACAAATGCTGCTTATTTACTAGCACATATGAAAATATCACAAAAAAGTTTGAGTAATAAAAATATACAAACGTAATCACATAACAATGAAAGATTCTACAACCACTATTAAAACTTAGTAGTGTAGTGAACTATTAAATTAAGTTAAGCAGAAAGAATCGATTCAAAGTAAAAACTTTTTTACAGTAAAAAGTAATAAAAACAGTAATAAATAATGCTACCAGTCACAAAGGGTGCAGTAGAATTAGTAAATGGATAATAATACTTACTATTACGTATTAAAATATCACACAATATTTTTAAAAACAACTATTCACAAGAATAAACAGGGGTCCTATTTTTTTGTCGCAGCTACTAGGTACGAAACACATTTTACAAACTGTAGTTTAGTGATATCACCACCTTTGAGCTGATCTAATTTATTTTGAATGTGTTCTTGCCTTTTTTTAGTGTCCGAGTCTGTTTTTATTATATGGCCTCTTTTTGCGCTGTTTATTCTGATGTACGTGTCGATCTGTTCATCCTTCAGACTTTTGACGAACCTATAGATGTTGGGATGAGGAGATTCACATGCAGCACTGAACCTTGAGTGAAAACTTTCACAGGCGTTCGTTGTTCTCGACAATGAAGCTGAATCTTCTGCCCAAATGTTTGGTGGAAAAATTGCAGGTCCTTCTTCATCAATGTAGTTTTCGGTTCAATAATCAGCAAATTTGGTGAATTTTTCATCTTGTGGTTGAATGCTGATCAAGTCACTGAAGACTTCAGGGACGTCTTTGGGATTCAAATAAGTTAACCCAAACATGTAGTGCAGCCACTGGCCCTTTTCGTCATCATTCCTTTTGTTTACGGTCGCCAAACCTAGTTTCTGTATCTTTCGCCACCTGAAACGCAAAAAATAAATTTAGTGAACTAAGAAATTGAGTGAAATGAAATGAATATTCGAATATGATATTTGATTGCAATCGATATATTCTTTTCGTAAGAAATCCGAAACTATCGGAATTCAATTTCAGCTAGTTGATTACGTTTTCTAAAAATTTGTAAAAATAACTATGATATATACGGTACTTAATAGGTAGTATCATTGTATTAAGTTTAATGATAAATGTAATATCAATTTGAATTATATACTGTTTCCCGGTAACAACAGGAACGTATCAAAGCTAGAACGCGCTACGGGCCCTCATCACGGTCAAACGGCTGAACGGATGGAACCAAATTTTGCATTTAAACAGTGACCAGCATGTAGATGGTTGTTATAAAAAAAAAATTTTTATTTTTAATTAAATTTTGCATCCAAACACTTACCAACATGTAGATGGTTGTACAAATCAAGTAGAAGATTGATTTTTATTATTTTCATTTGAATTACATAGCAATAGTTACATATTTGTATTAAATAGCAATAGTTACATGCAATAAAATTTAATTTTAAACAAGATCTTTTTTTTTTTAATCTCAGTGATGAAGATCTGTCCGTCCATCCGTCCGACCGTCCGTCATTCCGGGCTAGATCTCAGGAACTAGTCGACCGATTTTGATGAAATTCGGCAAAGGAGTTTTTCAATAATTTTGTCCAGAAAAATAAATGTCTCTGGCTTGCCGGGCCATTATGCTAACGGTTTCTACCACACCAGTTATTTTTATGCTTATGTATTTTATAATAATTACTTTGAAATTTAGGTAAAATAACATAATCTTCAGATAAATTGATGATTTTCTAAATTCTATCCATGTCATGTTAAAATGTTACACATGATAATGTAATAAATTTATGTCCCTCATCTTTTTCCCATATCTTACCACGTTGAAGATAGAGGAACCCCAACTTTCAATCAATATTTAAAGATTGGTTTTCACTCAAAATTATAATTTTTACAAAAAAGAAATTCTCAAAAGCAGCCAAGAAATGTATCATTTTAAAGCCCCAGATGTATCATAAATATTTTTTAAGCTAGATTTAACATATTCCTTAACCTAAACGAAATGGCGGCCAGGTTTGTAGTAAATATATTTGGATCTCAATAACTATAAAACGGGTTGATTCCTTGTTGGATCCGTGTTAGTCTGTTCATGGCAGAAAAACACCATGAGTAAAACATGTTTTAATTACATGTTCCATAAAAAAATTATAACAACAGGGGTGTTCACAGAAATGTTGAATCCAAAAAATAAACGTGCATAACTACTCCCATGAACATAGCGTAAATTATCAAATTTTAATCCCGTAGAAAAGTATTAAAAGTTGAACTTACCAGGCTTGAGCCAGATGATATCGACAACCAACGATCTTGATTTCTGGAAAGGCCGCCATGATGCTATCATGTATTGATATTTCAAAATCAATAACTATAGTATTCGGTTTAAAAATAAGTTTCTTCTTCTTGCATTCATTTTTTAGAAACTCCAAAATATTGAAATATGTGTCTTTCAGCAGGCTGAATACAAGTGGAATATAAGAACCCCCCGCATAACTGTGGATAGTAAATATCTGCTGAACATGCTTTGGCGCATATTCAAAAGTGCCATCCATCAGAAAAGTTTCCTGTTCACATAGATATTTTAGATTCGAATCTGTTGAAAAAACTACAAAACCTTTTTCTATGTCATTTTTTAGAAGAAAATTTTCTTCTTTTGTGGTTATTATGTCCATTTCATTTAAAGCCAACTGGAGATCGGTTGCAGATTTAGGTAGTTTTGGCAGGCTCTTTAACCTAGCATGAGTTATATTGTTTCTAATCAATCTGACATCGTGTCTCGTTAGTGTTTCTAGGGTTGACGGACTGTCACCTATTTCCTTCCGAATAAGCTTAGATGGTCTTTCATCTAAGCTTTCACCTTTCCTTTTGATTGAGTTTGAAATTGATTTCCTATTTATATATTTTTCTTGAAATGGGTCATGATCGTGAATACCTTCTAGGGGTGAAATAAGTTTTCACTACCTACAGTAAAAAGTTTAACACTACAGTTAGTTTCTCCCACAGCACCTCCATCCACGTTCTTCTGTCCCTTTAACAAAGCGATACGGCTTGAATTTAAAATTATTGCACATGAGGTGAACATTACCGCGCTCACTAAAAGTAGTCTGTAACACATGCCTCTCTTCCATTTCTCAATATTTAATAAATAAAAAACTAAATAAAATAAATATCACTTTAACAGCACGCTTATAAAATTGACACACTCTATGCTACCATAAGTGTTAACTATTAGGTGTCACCCACCCGACTGACCTGTAAACGCCTGTCCACAATTTGACAAGTGACTAATGCATTCCAGCAAGACTTCGAAAATCCAACGGTATTGTCTCCTGTCTGCATTGCGATGACTCAAGGTCGCCTCAGAGAACCGGCCTTGCTTCTACTACCTGAGGAGAGAGTTGCCGAGTTCGTGCGTGGGATTAACTGACCCTTTTCCCCAACCTTATTTTTTGCTACTTAAGAGTTGCCGAGTTCGAGTCGGCCCTTTTTAACAAATCAATGTTATTTTGAATATAATTGATATAAATGAATGAAATTTTATACATCCATACCACTTATGTACCTGAACTTCCATATCAAATTTCAAATCACTTTGTTAATAATTAACGCCAAATATAACATCCACTAAAAGAATATATATTTTCAACATTCTTTCAAAAAATGTCTCATACCTACCCACTATCCTACCCCCCCGCGACCAGATTGCAACTGAGAAAATATGGTCACCGCAATCATAATCTAATTGATTTTTCTACATATTTCAAATTTATATGCCGGTTTTATCTAATAAACTTGTTTGTATACTTTAAAAAAGACTTACTACTATATTAGTATATTTATCTGCTTGCAATTCGCTTGTTTTATTCTTCATATTATTTGAATTAGCAGCCATTCTTACTACTTCTTTTATGAAGTTGCTAAACTGCTACAATTTTTTGTTCAGACAAAGCTTTTCGTCATCTCTGACATCATCAGGTCTTGAACAACCTGGTGAACAACATCAGGTTGTTCAAGACCTGATGATGTCAGAGATGACGAAAAGCTTTGTCTGAACAAAAAATTGTAGCAGTTTAGCAACTTCATAAAAGAAATAGTATATTAGCATATTTGAAAAAATAATAAAACAGTCTCAAAATTAAGAGAATAAGAAAATACTTCGTCAACTTTCTTCGTCCCTCTGAGGGGGGGTCCAATTCTCCCTCCCCCCTTGAAATACGGCCCTGATTGCAACGTACTTTTACATCAAAGTATGCCTTCCGACTGTTATCTTTTGTTCAAGGCAGTTGTACAAAAATGTTGGTAGCGACCTGTTTGCTGTACGGATGTGAATCATGGGCACCAAGGAAGGGAGTTTCTGGGCAAAGGAAGGAAATTTTGTTTTAGAGGCGATGAAAACGGTTGCACAAGATCGGAACACGTATGGAACGATGATAAACACCGGAATTATTAATACAACCGATAACAAAAATTTTAATACATGCCCATAAAAAAACAAGAGAGGATGTGTAATTCGTACGTCTTTACAAAGAGTACTGCGGAAAGGTATAAATTCACTGGGAAAAGGAGAAATATTGAAATAAGTAGGCCTATCTTGTAAACAATGTTTCATTAGTTATTGTTAATGCCACTGTGTTATTATTTTTACTTTAATCGGACTGATTTCAGGAATGTTATCATGAAAATCTCCAATATAAAAACAAAGGTAATGGCATTTCAATGCAAGGTGCCAATAAGAACAGAAATAATGATTAGTGATCGAATTGCAGAACAGGTGAGTCACTTTCATTATTTGAGAAATGAGACTGGCTATGACAGGAATTATGATATTGATGTTAAGTTAGGTAAGTTCCAGACGATCTGTGGGACAGTAAACCGTATTTTCAGAAACAAGGTACGTCGGTATACAAAATTAAAGGTCAACTAAGTTATGGCAGTCCCTGTACTGTCCTATGGGTGTGAATTATGGGCAACTACCAAGGAAAAAGGCAGAAAAACTCCTCGGAAATGGCGTTCTTAAATGGTGTTAAAAGGTACTCTAAACTCGCTCACCGTATAGAAAATAAGGCCATAAGAGGACAGTTACAAGTTTTTAACTTAAATGAAAAATTAAAAGATTACAAACAACGGTGGAAAGAATACTTAGAAATAATGTCAAACTCCAAATTCGCCAAACAAGTCTGGAAATACAAACCTATAGGACACAGATGTGTGGGTAGACCCATAAAGAGAAGGCTGGAAGATCTTTGAAGGCGGAACATGCAGCACCTTGCCTATGTCGTGGTGTGAAGGTGCCGATGATGACTACAACAAATAAGCAGCAAATGAAGAGTCTTTTTTTTAGTTTTTTTAGTTTTTGTTTTGTAGCTTTTGTAGTTTTTTAGGTTTTGTCACGAAAATTTAAACCCTCCCTCAGAACGCACTCTAGAAGGAAACCTGACTGTGCCCTTACATATAAGGAACCGAAAATAATAATAAAAATAGCTGTGCCCATGTTATATCGTTAGCGTAAACAAGGATTAACCATTATGACGATTTGTGAAGATTATAATTTTTTCATAAAGGTTTCGCGAAATTGTATATTAATAAATTATTTCGTGAGGTCTGACAACGTGAAACGTTTCGAAATAGGATTCTCTTGGAGTGAAGCAATGTTCATTGCGATATAGTACGCGACTAGACGCAACTAGCAAAAACTGGACAGCTCCACGTAGTGTCAAAATTACTTCAAAGAGAGCAACACAGTCTTGATCCGTGCGGTGCGCGGTTTCTTTCTTTAACAAGAGACTTCCTTAGTAGCAATCAGCGGATAAGGTCTAGATCAGTAACTGCGTCTCTGCCGCTAAATGGATGATTAGTAAGGCACTAACAATAGAACACGAAAAATTCTGTAAATTACAAAAGCGTGAAACTGTGATTAAAAAGACAGCCCTCCTGTGACGAAATGGAAGGTCGCGGGTTTGCACAGGAAGTATTTCATGGAATTAAGGGTACATAAAAATTTTGTCTGTAGCTTTTCTAATACACAAATTCCAGAAAATAAAATTCTCCGATTTAATTTATTTTTTGTATAAATTAATAAATTACCTTAGATCCGTAGTGCGACTTTGTTTTTTATTTAAAATAACGCGTTTCGGAACATATGTTCCATCTTCAGATTAATTCACTCAGTTGAAGTCGTTAAAAGTTAAAATCGCATTACTTAAAAGTTAAAGTCACCCATACGGAAGTGTGGAAGTACAAAGTAATGTGAAAATACTTTTCTTTAACAAGATTGTACAAGTCTTGTTATAATAATTTAGTTATTTTCCTATGAATAATTAAATATCTTTTAGTATGTAGGCCTAGTATTTTTTTAAACGAAATTTTAAATACATAACGTTTAAAATCACAACTTGATGTACGACACCAGATGTTTTATATCAAAACGTGCTGTTCCACGAAATAAAACAAATATGATGTCATCAGAAATCAATATTTAATAACTTTTTGTTAATAAACAAAGGTTAAAAAAAAACAAAAGCGATAAACAATATTTTAATCACAGCTATTCGCTGAACATCCGAAGTTCTTAGAAATTACTGCTTAAAATAGTTTTATTATCTGTTTTGAAACCAAGTTAGAAATAGCCTGACTTTCGATACCGTAACTAACATAAATTGAATTAGTGTGGCATTTCTCTGCGTTTCCAAAACGCGCCTCGGTACACGTGCTCATTAACGTATAACGTAGACAGAGAAATGCAATGCGTAGTGCACAGAGATATTCGATTTCTGGCCGGAAGTCACTGCCGGCTGAATGCAGCGTGAACTATGGTCTCGGAAACATAAGAAACTGCATCCACCGATAAACTTTGTCCTATATTCTCGAGATTGTACGTAGTAATATAGTAAATCGTTTTCCGCAGTAAAGTATTTCGTAAATCTTATCGATTGTTAAACTTACGAAAAGCCGTATCACGTTTTCGGTCAGTTAGCAGGCCTACGCGGGAAACACAACGGCGTCGTGCTGCTTTTCAGCTGAAAAGGTCGTTCCGGCGTTGCGAAAATTTATAACCTTTCCTCTATGCTAAAACGGTTATTATATAATTTTGTTACATAACTTCGTTCCGATGTTGTGGAAACTTCGACATGTTATGTCATGTCGAAGTTAGTGCAAACGTCACTAAAATGTTTCAAAGCGACAGGCGCGCGCGCGTTCTGTGCCTGTATCTTTGTGAATCAGTGGCACAGCGAGAGGGTTTTGGAGCTTAAATCCTCCCCCACAGGAGGATAAAGAAAGAAAATTAAATACAGTGTACAAAATGTTTTTGTAAATTGTGCCTGAAAAAATATACGGGAATTAGATAATTATGTTTATTATATTTATGTCAAAGTTCTTTACACCGAAAGGTAGAAAAGCTGAGGATTAAGTAAGTAAGTAAGTATATTTATGTCAGTATGGACATCTTCAGCAAGGATTAAACCAAAAATAGTTTGTTCCGGTCCCAGGCAGATAGTCTACTAATGTTCAGTTCCTGCCGTACATCGACATTTAATTTGCGATCTTGAAGAGAATATCCTGCCACGTGCCTGATAAATCTCATTTCGGCCGCTTGAATACGACTGTCCTGGGATTTCGTTGACGTTTAATTCTCAAACCCATAGAGCATTGTGCGGAGAACCCATCACCTTCAGGCGTTTTTCTTTACTCGTTGATTTTAGAGTTCTCCTCATGTCCAGCACACTGGTTGAACTTATGTAGCTTATTGGTCATACCACTGTTTGTAATAGCCCAGGTGTTAAAAATTACTGACCTGATCCAAAACAGTACTATCTACAACAATTTTTCCTTGTATGGGATCAGCTCCATGATCGCCTTAATTTTTCAATGTGGAAATCATTGCGGATTCAATATAAATCTTTGTACGTTTTCGCTAAATTATGGACCTCAGTCCTTGAGCCTTTCACGTCTATGTTGTGTATTTTGTCCCGTTAATTTCTCCTAGTGCCTGAAAGTCGTTCACTATTTTCGTAATTATTATTTAAGTGCCAGGAAACATTCCGTATACAAATACTATAAGCTTTGTCGTTAAGGCGCCTTCAAAGTTTGGCATCAGGATATACACCTTCTTGCGGCCTCCTCGTTGCAACCTTGATCTGAAAGTTCAACTCTTTGCTTCCACAAAACAATGTACATTGCAACAACAATCTAAATAACAAAAAATATAGAGTAGTAACAATTAAACAATAGAGTAATAACAATTGAACAAACCGCCATACTGAAGTGGCAAAACTTGATCTCACCACTGTTTTTTTGGGTTTACAGGTTTGGTGTTATCGACAGGGCTCGTCGCCGCGGCGCCGCCCAGACGTTTTCTCCCGACCATTGTCGACGACTTCATGTCAATGTGCATCGATCCCCTGGACTGTCGACCCCCGCATCGATCCGTCTGCGCAATCGACAGGTTCGGTGTGACCAAGACGTTCAAAAACCTGTGCATGGTCAAACTGGAATTCTGTCAAACGCAAAAATGTAAGTAGTAACGCAAGATTTTAATCCTACTGTCTTATTAAAAACATGTTGTTCTGTTACCATTTGTGTAATGTAAGACTTGCTAATCGAATGTAAATAATAACTAAACAGTGACATACTCTTAACATTGTGCACCTGAGCACGCGCGGTGAATACTGTGTTCAAAGTTGTGAACAAAATAATTATCTTATTTTTGATTGAGTCTGTTTCGAGCTCAGTCTTGGTTGGTTGTCGTCACTAGTTGATTTTGGTAGTTTCGAAGGTTTCAATTTTTCTTCTCCGTTTCTAGTATTGTAGTTTTTTGGTTTTTCTTTAAATTTACTGTTTTCATCCATTTCTTAATTCCTTTTCGTTTTAGTCAACTGTGGGCTGCGATTACACAGCTTCCTTCACTTTCTCAAGTTCTTTTCACCTTCGTCAAAACTCCTTCATTCTCCAGCTAGCTCTTCCTCGTTCTTCTTCCGTTAACGCCCTTTTGATTCTCCTTTGTTTCTCTTCAGACAGATCCTTCACCTTTGCAACTGTTTTTAATGACGCTTCTCTGTTTCCTGTGTCTTCTTCTCTGATTTCACATTCTCCATTCCACCTAATGATCGTCGTTACATACATCGACCAGTTTCGCATTTGAGTCAACAATACGGCGATAAGGTACAATTGTACAATCATAGTGCAGAAAACTTAGCTCTGAGTTATTATTATTATTGTTATAATTATTATTATGCAGTAATCATAATGACGTTTTTTTCTCCTGCCTGAGCAGTCTAGGTGCTAGGCAGGGTAGGTTGTCTTATTTGGACCGTTTGGCAAACAAGGAGGTAATGTGGTTAGTACTATGCTTCAACCGCCCTATATTACCCCCGCCCCTGAAATTCATCATAAATACTCATTTCCACGGGCTGGAGACTAAAAAATCGCACCTCGATTTTCATTTACCCGGGAATCTCACTCGAGATCTTTAGATTAATAACCAGGTGCCACAACCAACAGTCTCCTAAAGCTTATGGTTTCCCACTTTAGCCAACTATGGGGTGCGATTGCACAACTCCCTTCACTTTCTGGAGTTTCTTCTTTTTACTGATTCCAGACTTTTGTAGATCCTGGTGGCCTTCTTTCACCCATGTTAATTGCATATTTCTACTCTCCTCGAAGCTGAAGAACTTGTTTGTTATCCTTTTCGATTATATTCTTCTAAGGCGCCTCCTTTGTTGTCTTCTTTGTTACCATTCCTTTTCTCTTTTAATTTTTTTGTCTCTTTAAGCGTACACTTCGTGGATGAAGAAGGGTTGAGATGATTCGACAGAGAGAGAGAGAGAGAGAGAGAGACTGAGAAAGACTGAGAAAAATGTTTGAACCAGTCAGTGAAAGGTTGATTGAATAAGAATACACTAATAATACATTATTAATGAATAATCAGGTATAGTGAAGTTGATAAAGTTTTTTTTATAATAATATGTATAGGGAAATTAAACTGAATGGAACAGAACATATCCACAACAAAGAGATAACAGAATGGATCTCTTTCGAAACTAGAAGTGGAGGAAGAGTACGGAAGAGATGAATAGCGGAAATGATATTACACTGGAAGAAAGCTGCTGATAACAAGAGCTAATGCACATTAGTGAAGAGTCCAAAGCCCACATAGGGTTGTAGTGCCAAAGCAAGTAGAAGAAGAAGAAGAAGAAGAAGAAGAAGAAGAAGAAGAAGAAGAAGAAGAAGAAGAAGAAGAAGAAGAAGAAGAAGAAGAAGATGATGATGATGATGATGATGATGATGAAAAAGCTGTTTTCATCTATATTTTTAATTTATTGTCATTTTTGGTTTATATATGTTTTATATGTTTTGTTAATGTTTTATAGATCCTGTGCTCATACATTTCTACATGTTTACCATCGACTAAATAATTTTTGACCTATAGACTTTTAGTCATTCATTTTATGTGGTTAATGTTTAAAGAAATCCAGCATATAGTTATTGTCGATGGCATGTCTGGATTAGTATGGTTTATATTAGGTTTTGTAAAAGTTTAGAGGTTTACAGGTTTTTTTCTTTTTTTTTTTAAACAAACTATAAATCGTACTTTGTTCCTTGGTAGGCACTATAGAGTGGACCTCAATTTCGTGACACCATCTAGTGTTTATTCTGTTCGTAACAAAGATATTAAATTAATTTTTTCATCGACTAAAACAAATACTGGACCCAAAAAAAATATCAGATAAATAACCAATGGAAAAATACAGTATATAAAAGAAACGTAATTTGTTTATAGTTTATAAAAAATTATTATAATGTTCTTACGTAAATGTTTTCACAGACATTTGTGTCGTAAACCTTTTGTCTGTAACATTTAAGTAAACAAAAAAATTAAATATATAAATTCATAATCATCTGTTATTCACACCACATAGTTTTATTTCAATTTTAATTTTATTTTCAATTGCATTTATTTACGTTTACAACACTTTATGTTGTGGTTGCAAAATCCCTTTCGCTTTGAAATAATTGTGACTTCGTTACAAGGAAGAATAAAAATCTACGCTCACAAAATTTATAACGAATAAAGGCATTTTAAATATACGAAAATATTTAGGCATGCGCGTATACGAATAGGCCTATGTTTTGAATTGCGGTAAATAATTGTTATTTTAAAATAGAAATACAATAATTTATTTGCCGATTATGATTATTTATATTTACGATTTTCGAAGAACATTTAAAGTCGTTTTTCGCATCCTAGCTTCCAAACTTCGCGGCCTACCTACGGCCTTGTAGGGACTATAGAGTGGACCTCAATTTCGTGACACCGTCTATATAGTAACATTTCTCTTCGTAACAGAGTTATTAAATTCATTTTTTCATCGACTAAAACAAACATTGGACGGAAAAAATTATCAGATAAATAAATAAATAATAAATGGAGAAATGCAGTGTGTAAAAAACATAATTTTTTTAATTATAATGTTCTTACGTAAATGTTCTTACGTAAACGTTCTTACGTAAATGTTCTTACGTAAATGTTTTTACAGACATTTGTGTCGTAAACGTTTTGTCTCCAACATGTAAAAACTAGTATTAAAAAAAAAACATTTAATCATCCGTTATCCACACTAGATTGTTTTCACATTAAATTTTATTTTCATTTGTATTTATTTGTGTTTGTAACAGTGAAAATTATGGTTACAAAATCCTTCAGTTCTGAAACAATTGAGACTTCGTTACGAGGAAGACTAAGAATTTACTACGCCCATAAATTTATAATGGACAAACGCACGTTTTAAATAAATTCACCCACATGCTCGCGCATATACAAGTAAAATAATTAAATTTTATAATAGAAATATATAATTTATTTGCCTATTATGTTTAGCAAAACGCTAAAAAAATTACTTTTTTAGATGGCTACGCATCACAATTTCGATTCTTTTAATGAACTGTAGTGGAGGGCGACACGTTTTAGTAGCAAAACTTGAAATTTCCTCCAACAAAAGTATATCAATAGAATTTGACTACATTATCTTTCATTTTTGAGTGTCTTTCGCAAATTCAGTTACTTTCTTTCTTACGTCAGCTACAAAACAACAAAATACAACTAGAAATTCAAGGTGAAATTCAAACTAAACACAGTTCAGGGGCAGATCCTATAAGTTGTTTTCTTGTAGGTATTTGATTATACACAATAGTAACAATATGAGATTATGTGAATAAAATGAGTTATGTGTACAAAGTGAGACTGAAATTTTCAATGCGGCGGTTTGTAGAATGACAAAGGAATTCCAACCAAAGAGCAAGGGATGTACTGGTAAAGATGGGAAAATTGCGGGAAGCGAGAGAAGGGCTTTTGAAAAGGTAGATGAAACATTTTAGGGAACTGCCGAATGAGGATGTGAACGAAGACGAAAAGAAGAAAAGGTGGGAGCCCAAACAACCGATGATGGTCATCTGGTAGATTATCCCACGCTAAACGAAATTAGAAATGGCAGTTGGAAAGCTTAAGAACAGGATTGCAAACTTCCAGAACAGTATAACCTGCACGCAGAATTACTAAAGCATGTGGGTATTGTTAATGCATATTTTACATGTAATAATTATCCGAGCATAACGTTACTCAGCACTTTATACAAGCAAAACTTTACAAAGTACTGACCTCAATAATTAATGAAAGGCTTAAACATTTTTCCGAAAAAAGTCTAGGAGAATATCAATGTGGTTTGTGACCAAAAAGAGATACTTCTGATCAATTGTTTGCTATCAGGCAGATTATAGACAATTGCTATTAGCATGATATAGATCTCCACTTCATGTTTGTGGACTTTGGGCCTACATCTGATAGTGTGCAAAAGGTACAACTTTCTGAAGCCATGTGAGATATTGGAATGCCTTTGAAGCTTATAAGGTTAACGTGGTTGGCCATGAGATATCAAAAATCTAAATTAAGTATGGCAACATGCTAAGTTACATTTAATAAGGGAGTTAAACAAGATCATGGGCTATCGGCATAGTTAAACATGCATAGTTAAAGCATGGAGTTAAACATATTCTCTTTGTTATTGTGCTACACTATGCCATTACGGATATAGATCAACGAGGAACGATATTACATGAGACAAGCCAAACACGTACTTACGCTGACGATGTTGTGATAATAGCCAGATTAAGACAACGGCTGTTTGACGTTTACAAGAAGCTAAATCAAAAGTCCGCTGGAGTGGGACTGAATGTAAATATCAGCAAGACAAAATACACGCTACCTTCTGCATTAGAAATGAGAATATATCTGTATAATCTATGCATAGATGAGTTATAATCTATTCATTCGATGCGGTTAGTAAGTTTAGACATTTAGGTAACACGGTAGATTACGAAGGGTGCATAAGCACGACAATACGTGACAGAATACAAATAGGAAATAGGGCACACTATGCTAGCAGTAGACTATTGAGGAGAAAACACATTAGTCACAACACAAAAATGAAAATTTATAAGACGCTTATCAGACCAGTTGTTCCTTATGGAGGTGAGACGTGGACGTTAGCAAAAAGTGAACCAGAAGCAATAAGAAGGCTTGGAAGTAGGACCGTACGACGTGATTATGGCCCGGTTAAGGAATATGATGAATGAAGAGTACGAAATAACCTGAAGATAGATGACCTGTTGAAGCATGAGAACATTGTAAAATTTGTAAAGCTCAACGAATACAGTGGCTAAGTCACCTAGAGTGGATGGATGATCAGCGCATGCTGAAGATATTCCTGAGGGCACAGGTGGAACAAAAGGAAAAAGATGGGTCCCTATTTCTCGCCAGAACTTTTTATCACTCAGATTTTCGCCCTTCTTCCCTAGAATCTTCCCCACTGCGTTTTTCCACGTTTCCCTTCTACTTATCTTCCTCTTTACTCTTACTTTGTTTCCCGTATTCTCTTTATCCATATGTTATCGTTCAATCTATATAGATCAGTGCTCATCAACTTGCCTGTGGCTGGTCTATGAACGAGACCAAATAGATATTAGAACCTAATAGAACCTTAAAACCACATAAGGGGACAGAACGGATTCTGTTCTTCGAACTCACACAAAGACTGGATACACGAAGACATAAAAAAATAATAATACGTTACTGCTTGAATCGACAGTGCTCAGTATTTTTTTAATTTATTTTTCTGGTTAATAGTTTTGTTATACGATCACGTTATTATTGTCATTATTCACTATATTGTAAGCATAAATGTTCATTTATATATCTCTTGTGGCACTTGTTGTCATCTGTTATAAATATTGTGATTTTTATTGTTAATTTCGAATTCAAATATTTGACTCTTCTTCTTTGAGGTATCTCATTATAATAAAATGTCTTTCTTTTTCAGATTATGCTGTGGTGAAAGAAGGGGAGTGTTAATTTCTTCTTATATACATTGAAACAACATAAGCGCTTGGAAGCGAAGTTAAAAAGTGAGAAGAAGAAAATGACGGCAAAGAACCTAAACACAGATTTGTACGATTCTTCGTTGTCAAAGAGGCTGTATTATTGATGTTAATAATATTATTATTGTATGGCACATAAGTTGTGTTTTTGTTTTTGTGTTTGTAATTGCCTATTACGTTTGTTTTCTCTTGTTTGTTATTATGTGTTCTTTTTTTACTAAAATTGTAATGTAACTTGCTTGTTTCGCCAAGAAAATAATAAAAAAGTTTTCTCCAAATGCGTTGCCTTCTTCTTCTTCTTACTCGTATAACAAGAAACAAAGCTGTGACGTCTACGTGTCGATTGCCACAGCCTCTTTGTTCCCAACGATTTATTATTTGAAAATCGTCGTCTTCCTGTGCTGACTTGGTTTCGTCCTTGACATAGTGCTCGGCCTTTGGCTACGTTGCGTTGCGTTGAAAACGACGCACAAAGCTTTACAGAACATAGATAAAACAACAATAAGCTTATTGTTAACATAAAAACTAGGGATTACGGATTGAAATTGACACGATCTGAGCCGGAAGACAGCGGTACACTGTTTGTTGCACTTTTTTAATTATTTGTGTTCCATCTTTACTGACAACAGGGAAAAACTCGTTTTGATTTCAATACAAAAAAACTAAAAATTCACCACACTGTTTAATGTTAATTTCATTTTACTATTTTTACACACGCGCATGCGCGCACACGCACAGACATAGTTTCCTGTACACATATTTTTATTAGAAAGTTTCGTTTTAAATACAAGTATTTATTGTATTTCTTTGCTGATATGCATACTTCGTTGACTTAATTTATGTTCAACTATGTCAGAGCCGTTTTTTACAGTTTTAAAGTTATTCTATACTGGAGTGATTTTCTTATTCATACAGATCGACCTCAGTTTTCACATTGAAGATTTTTTAAGTAAATATACAGTGTTTAATACTTTTCTTACATATTCATTATTGTACTACCATAATAAAGATTGTAGTTATAAATATAAATATACATATATATATATTTAATATTTATAATCACTTTACCTCAAGATATTTTCTCCTTATTTGGAACATGTTTCGGGTACCATCTTGTACCCATCCTCAGCCTTCCGGATTTTGTGTCTGGTGAAGTACATATGTGTTGGTTGGTTATTATTGTGGCTTCCTGTTGGGTTCTGGTACTTTAAATTGATTTTATTGTGTGTGATTGTGGTGTATGTGTTAGTATTTTGTGTATTTTCGATGATGAGTGCTTAGAAAATTGTGTCATGTTTTGTACTGATTTGTATTTGTTCAGGTATTAGTTTGTTTTGTGTTTTATGTTTGTATATTTGTAAATTTTCCCAAATGTTCATTATGGTGCCTTTGTGTGGTATATGTTTTATTAGTTAGTTATTACTAACACATAACGATATTTAGTTAAGTAACGGACACGTCATGGACAACGAAATCCAAGAATTAGTAACATTGAAAATCTTGGTTAAGTTGTTTTATCAAAAAATATAGGTTCTTTTAGACTGCAAAATACACCACTAGAAGATTCATACTACTATAATAATTGAGTAGTAGGAGAGTGATTATATTAACAAAATAAAATCTTAACTAATAACATGAAGTTCAAAATATGACTATCGTCAACATTTTAGGTTAAGCCTGGCTTATCTGAATTGTACCCAGTTAATTTTGGTTTGAGAACCAATCTTTGGAATAATACATAAATACACAAAGGTAATAAAGTTATAAACCCCTTTAGTGTTCATACTAATTCATCCCATTCATCATGGTTGATAAATTTTATCCGGTACGTTGATAACTCTTATAACTATAGTTGGTGGTCGTTAAATCTTCTTAACTTTAAACAAATTAACTGATATAATAAGGTTCAATGCACTCTTAGTGTCCATATTAAAACTCTTATTCATTGTGTTGAGAAATTTTATCAAATAAGTTGACAACTCTTGTCAGTATAGTTAACTATCATTAAATCTTTTAATAATAAACAAATTAATTAGTGTAATAAGGTCGAACGCCTCTTTAATGTTCATATTGAATCATCTTATCCATTATACTCGATAAGTTTTATCGTATAAGTTTATAATTTCTCTAAGTATGATTAGTTGCCACTATACTCCCTTTTATTCACGCGATTGCAACTTACAATCACACACTTTGCAATCGTTGTTGCACTACCACTCTTTCATTAATCTTCATTAATTAAAATTTTAATAACACTTTATAAAAGTTTGGTTATGTTGACCAATGTTTACTTTTCAATGTCCGCACTGGTTATAGGTTAACCTATAACCTATACCTGGTTATAGGTACTTTCTAGCGTACGGAGCGGTCGTCTGTCTAGCTTCGTCCACAATGTAAAAGTGTGTTCAAATCTGGCTTCGGTTTTCTGACCAAATCTCGATTTACCCCTTCTGATTGGTGGAAAGATTAATGACATTCCTTCGAGCGTGTATCCCCCTTTTACTAAATTATTTAATTGTACAGAACGCTTGGGTTTTTGGGGTGAAGATTAAAAAAATGACGCCAAATATTTTGTCTAAAATAATGCAAATACATTCCAACTGATATAAAACTCTTACGTTACTTGTGATTGCTAATCTAGCCTTACCATGATGTGGCGATTGTCTGGCTCATTATTTAGAGTCCTCACATGAAATACTTTCGTCCATTATTAACAAATATAGTTTTTTGAACTTACCATTAACAAAATGTTTTACTAAATTTATACATTATTTAACTTAAATTAACACAAGGCTATCATATCTCATAGAGATGATGCTTTCCAAGTCCTTTTATGTACTCTTTACACAGTACTTACTTATAATTGTTCACAAAACATATAGTTTATGCCTAGGCTCCAGTAGGTCTATGACACTACTAATTAGATTCACTTATCATATCTCAATAGTTGACTTTGAACAAATTCTATTATATCACAATTACTCTCGGATGACCATTACAACTTCTAGACACCTTAGTTTTTGTCATTACACTGTTATTTCATTGATTTTAGTCTTTATAATCACCTATAGTTCTGTACTACTAGGTGTTACAATAATTATCTTTATTATAAATTTCATAGTCGTTTTTAAGTCATTATCATTGGCATAAATGATCATTGCAGTTACTCTAAAGTTTTACAATGTTTTGGTTTACATCAGGACATTCACATTTGCTGGTAATTCAGTAATACTTCTTGCATCTAGTGCTGTCTGACAAGCATATTTTATTTACATTATTATGACTTAATTCAATGATAATTATCATTGGTTTATACCACATTAGTTATATTGCATATTATTTTTTATACTGAGATCAATTTCCTTCTCTTTTATTAGTATTTGTAAGGTTTTTGAGTGTGTTTATTGGGTAACATCTATGCTCTCCATTTCAGTCTGTTAGTTTATATTAAACACAATACCTATCACCTTTTGGTACCTAATCTTGGTCATAGTATAGTATGGCCCTTATATTATCTAGTTTCATTATAGTATAAGATACTATGGTTTTATAACACTTTTAACAATGATTCTAGTCATAATAGGTAAAAATGCTCATTGAGTTAGGTTATGTGGTTCCCTACTCTGATTTACAACAATGGGATTACTTTGTGTTTTGTTCTATACCTTTCACTCAATTATTCTAATGTACTAATAGTGTTAATGACCATTTATTATTTTGGTATTTATGGTTTAGTTTCTTTTATATTCTGTTTACAATTTTACTGGTGATTATCAGTTTTTTCTGATATCCCTTGATTTATATCACTTACATTAATAGCAGATAAGATACAGTCTTATTGTTATCTCTTATATAATAATAAATCATACTCATACAAGTTTTAATTTCACTCTCCAGATCATTATTGATTACATTTTTATTATAAATTAGAGTTATGATCATAGTAAAGTCACCTAAAATAGTCTGTCAATGGTTTTATGTCATTACTAGTCCTTCACTCTGGGATTCTCTTGTTTTATTTTATTTATTTCTCAGTTATACCTATTTTGGCATAGAGTGTTGGAGATGTTTTGTCTCTTCCTTTGTTTATCTTTTATTTTGAGTTTTTCTTCATAATGCCATTTCACTTATTTTCATTTTCATTATCTATGTTCTTTGTTTGCTCACTTACCTAATCTATTGGGTCATTGGGTTAATCACATTTAATATATTTTCTTCTTTGTTTTGTTTTCATTACTCGATCATTCATTGTTTGTTGTTTTATTAGTTAGTCTTTAATTCTTGAAACGTATGTAATCTTTGGTACATAATTACTGGTTCATGTGTCTGCTAACGATTATATTATGTTTAACATTGTGTTCAAAAGTATGGTGACAATATGTAACGTTACAATATACATCAAGAAACATCAAGTCATACATCAAGTCCGTTTCTTGATGTATATATTATATTTAATTTTTATAATGAATTTACCTCAAGATATTTCTTTCCTTATTAGGTACATGTTTTGGGTACCATTTTGTAGCCATTCTCAGCCTTCCGGATTTTGTTTCTGGTGAAGTACATGTGTGTTGGTTGGTTTTTATTGTGGCTTCCTGTTGGCTCCTGGTATTTTAAATTGGTTTTATTGGGTGTGATTGTGGTGTATGTATTAGTATTTTGTATATTTTCTATGTTGAGTGCTTTGAAAATTGTGTCATGTTTTGTATTGATTTGTATTTGTTCAGGTATTAGTTTGTTTTATGTTTGTATATTTGTAAATTTTCCCAAATGTTCATTATGGTGCCTTTGTGTGGTATGTGTTTTATTAGTGTCATGTTGGTTATGTTTGGGAATTCTTGTCCAGTGTTTATTGCATGTGTGGCCAAAATAGATTTGTATATTTCTGTTTTTTTGTATGCGTTTAGGTGTTCAAAATAATGTTTTTTCAGTTGTTTTTTTTTTGTCCGGCGAAGTAATTATAAAAGCCAGGCAACAGTAATTATTGACAAAACTGACTACATCAGAAAAACTGAAGACTTCATCAATAATAATGATTGCATACAATTAAATAAAGACCCAACAGAAAAATATCTTAAACAAACAATAAAACTAATAAAAACAGCTAAAAACATTTTCAACAATAAAAATACAGACATATATATAAATAATAATCCAGAACCACCTAAAATGAATAGCCTACTAAAAATACACAAATTAAATAACCCAATACGACCAATAGTCAACTTCAAAAAAGCACCTACATACAAAATAGCAAAAATAATAGCACAAAAACTAAAAAATAACCATCTAACAAATAATTATCACAACATAAAAAATACGTAAAAATTAATAGACAAACTAAAAGTAATAAATATAAACATTTTTGTTTGTTCTAAAGATAAAAGTCACAAGACGGACCTAACAAAGGTAAGAAAATAAGAAAATAATAAATATAGATGAAAACACATTTTTCACACCATATGACATCACAAATATGTACACCAACATTCCAATCGATGAAACAATAGACATAATAATAAACAAACTTAAAGAACAAAATGAAGACACACAATATATAACTGACATAAAAAATAGCCTCCAACTAATACAAAACAAAATTACTTTGAATTCAATAGCAAAATTTATCAACAACAAGAAGGATTGGCAATTGGATCTCCATTATCTAACATTATAGCAGAAATATTCTTACAACATATAGACAGCAAAATACAAAATATTATAAAATCCTTTGATCCAAATGGCATTTGGATAAGATATGTAGATGATGGGCTATATATATCAAGTAACAAAATACAAATGCAGATAACATATTAAAAAAAAATCAATAACATACATCCAAAAATACAATTCACAGAAGAAAAAGAAAATCACAACAAAATCAACTATTTAGACATAAACATCACAAGATACAATAACCACCTACAATATGCAATATACAGAAAACCAACTTCCACTAACACCATTATACCTAACCATTCTGACCACCCACCACAACATAAAATGGCAGCTTTCTATTCACTATAACAGAATGTACAAAATACCCCTAAACAAATAAGAAACAGACAAAGAAAGAAATATAATATACCAAATTGCTTGTGAAAATGGATATAATAAAAACACCGTAAACAAAATATAAAATAAAATCAAATATAAAATAAAAACTGAACAATTAAGAATTAATCAGAATGAACAAAACAAAAATAATAACAATAAAAAATGGGCCACATTCACATACATAAATAATAAAATGACAAAACTAACAAAACTGTTTAAGAACACAGACATTAAAACAGCATACAAAACTAAAAAAAATAATGTACAAAAACTAAATAACCCACGCAACAAAGCTAATACAACAACCAACGGTATATACAAAACTGAATGCCTAGATTGCAATAAATGTTACATAGGACAAATAAAAAACAACTGAAAAAACGTTATTTTGAACACCTAAACGCACACAAAAACCAGAAATATACAAATCTAATTTGGCCACACATGCAATAAACACTATACAAGAATTCCCAAACATAACCAACATGACACTAATAAAACACATACCACACAAAGGCACCATAATGAACATTTGGGAAAATTTACAAATATACAAACATAAAACAAACTAATACCTGAACAAATACAAATCAATACAAAACATGACACAATTTTCAAAGCACTCAACATCGAAAATACACAAAATACTAATACATACACCACAATCACACACAATAAAACCAATTTAAAATACCATAAGCCAACAGGAAGCCACAATAACAACCAAGCAACACACATGTACTTCACCAGAAACAAAATCCGGAAGGCTGAGGATGGGTACAAAATGGTACCCGAAACATGTACCTAATAAGGAAAGAAATATCTTGAGGTAAATTCATTATAAACATTAAATATAATATATATATATATATATAATGCAACAGTACAAATGTATAGGGTACTGTGCATTGCACAAAGTAATTAAAATAATTAATTAAAATAAATAAATATATCATATTGTTAGCAATAATAATTCATCTTTCAATCTGAACTGTAAAAGGAACGACCAAACTTTCATGTTGGGACAGGTTGATAACGCCACTTCTCGGTGTCTGTGTGTACACGCGTATGTTACGTGTGTGTGAGACCTGTCGATTCCTGAAAAGCGTCACCCTTAATGAACACTATTAATTATATGAATTTATTTATTTTGTAAAGATTGTGTGCATAATATCACAAAACCAGATACACCAAAGTGTGTATAAAAATAAGACGCACATGTGTATACAAAATAGTGTGAAAAGAATAAAAAGTGCGATTGTAGTGAAAATAAATATAAATAAAACTTATGTTAATTAAGCTAGAGAAAAACGGTTTATACACAGTGAACACATAAAAATTACCGACAAGTTGAATATCGGGTAATGTGCAAAAGACTTCGCATTTCGCGAAGACAGGCGAATTAAGTGTGATAATAATCGTGTGTGAGAAGGGATGCTAACGACAGACTCTGACATGCAGAATATTGTCGAAAAATGATTTTAGCGCCCTAGGGTATAAATACACGAGACGCTGCGACTTAATTCTCTTTCTCGTTCAACCATAGTAGCAGCCGGAGGCTCTGCCCGGCAACTACAACTCTTTCTCGTACAACTACCGTAGCAGCCGGAGGTTCTGCCCAGAGACAACAACTTTTGTATATCAACCACAGCAGCAGCCGGAGGTTCTTCACGACTACTCATCACTTTCGTGAGAACACCTGCAACCTGAGGCCATGAGGGGAGATGAGGGAGCAGCCAAGTACATGTAATAGAATCCAGCGAGGGACGAGGATCAAGGACGCCAGGACTACAGGACTACAAAGGAGCATCCAGGATCGCGGACCTAGGACCGAAGAGGACACGCTGCCGATTTACCACGACAATAAGGTGAAAAACAACCATGTATTTGTAAAACAGAGACTCACAGAAAGACAATATAATTAACGATGTAAAAAGAGAGACAATCCAATTCAAGGATGAATTAATAAATTTTGCAAATGTAAATATTTCTTATATAGTAATTAGAGTAATGTTTTAAAAAATGTTTTAAACTAGAATTTTGAATCAATAACGTAGTCATTGATATTTAAATTGATATAAAAGTAATTAGTAAATTTTTATTAGAAAACAAAGCAATGCTTATGCAGTATATTCAAAAAGAAATTATATCATTAGAAAGAAATTAGATAATCTAATAAGTATCACACTAATGAGCAAGCCGAGAGCAATATTAGATAATTATAAATGTGTATTATAGTATAAGATTGTATATTATGTCTATGTGTAATACGGGATTATCACTTATATGTAATAATTAGATGTGTGCTACGACTACACACACAAGCAAATAATAATGATATTTTAAATCGCAACCAAATAAGAAATTTTGATTAATACATTTTTAAATGATTTTAAATTAAGACCTGACATGCAGAGGTTGTTTAAGACCTGAAGATGTCAGTAATGACGAAAAGCTTTGTCTAAATAATAAAAACAATTATAGCAGTTTAGCAATTTTATAAAAGAAAAATTAATTATGTTGTGTTATTATTATTGCGATTACACCCACCATACACACTATAACACTATAACCCCACGGAATTGTCCCGTATCAATATCTTCTAAACCCCACTGCTGGGTTCGCCAATTTATAACACTTCAGGAATTACAGGTTCCTTATGCCTCACTTCGGATGCGTCAATTTATAACAAGACGGGTTTTACCTTATTTTATCCCTCTCTTTGTATACATCAATTTGTAACACTTGTTAATTCTATTTCTATGTAAATAAAACACATGGAATGGTATCTGGTAATAATAATAATAATAATATTGTAATTTTATTCAAAAATTGATATAGTCCACTTATTGTAACTATTAATATAATTCAGAAATCTCAGGGTCGATTCTCTTCTCTTTTATGTTAATATTATTTTTAGGTCCTTTTGGCTGATATAAAGGTTCAGTGATTATAAAGAAAAACAAGTACAGAAAGTACATTACATTACAAACAAGATAATAAATGAATAATATAAACTTAGTATTAATTATAATAATATATATACGTTACACAAGGTTTATCAGTTCAGTTCAGTTTCACACAGCCTCCTGGTATCCGTGATGGAAATTTCCAGTGTCTTCAGTTTGTTTATTTGGTTCAAATGAAGAAATCCGCTTCTTTTGTGATCAATAGATGTTACCTCTTGTAATGTAGTTTATCTGCAATCTTCTGGTGTCATATAATGATTGAATTCCAGTGTTTCTGTTTTTAATTTAACCCAAGTGTAGTTGTTCTTAAATGGTAATTTGTTTTCATTTAAAGGTTAGTTTTTTCCGTAACTTCATTCATTTTTTATTTTATTTAACATTCTTTCTGGTTGTTAGATATGTACTGTTTAAAAGCTGATTTATTTATGATGTTTCTTTATTTGCTCAAATTTTACATTCTGTTATAGTTTGATATAGTGTTTTTTGCTTTGTATTATATTATTTTTTAATAATATTCATGGTTCATGGTTTCTTGTATAAATATTTAGTTTTTTCCAAAATTACACCCAACTCTCCTTCTTGGTTTATTTACAATAATAATAATAAAATTCTTTTTCTCTCTTTTGGTTTCCTGGATACACATAAATACTCTGGTCATATCTGTTCAAATTGAGATTTAGTTGTCATAGGATATTATTTTTATATAATACATTATTTTACCTTTTATGTACAAGTTGCTTTTTATTTATTACATCATAATACTTAATACAATTTACATATTATTTTATCTGACAAAACTATGAACAATTTTAATACCAAATATTATAGTTATTTGTAATTTGACAAATATTTTTAAATAATTTATTATTTACTGAACATAATAATCTAGGCCTATGTTGACTGATTATATTTTTATATTGGAAGACTCATAATCGATCCTGCTTACACTTGTTTTATATTAATTAATTTCTTTAAATATAAACAAACTATTAATTAACAATTATATTCTAATTACTATAATTCCCTTTAGGGCTTAACTGAATGCACACTTTTAAACCATTGTCTGTGTGATCAATTTCTATTTAACTTATATAACACAAACACTAATAAAGAATAAACTAAATGTTAATGTCAGTATCATCTGCTACTATGGATTAGTAATTCATTTCATTAAATAATTGTTTATAATTACTACCCACTCACAGTTATTCTTAATTGAATTACCACTGTATCTCACATCCTCTTACCAATTAATTACACTTGTCTTATATTACATTTGTATCACATCTTAATTACATTTTACATTTACTTCTAAATTTGTATTGTACTTTATGTGCCGTGGTATTTGATTTTTTCATCATTTATTAACTTTACCATCCTTAGTTATTTGTATATGAACTACTCCAAATCTAACTGGGTACTGTCTATCTTAGTATAGTAATTTGTCATAGTAATGTCTGTTATAGAACTTTTCGTTTTTAAATAGTTTCACACTTTTGTTTATTACTGTTTCTTCTTTCAAATTACTTTGATTTTGACTTGTTTATATAAATTGTTGTTATTGCTTGCTGGTGTCTTCAACATTTGAGGTGTATGATATTATGGTATTAATATTGCTTGGTGATAAGATTGATATTTATTAAACAAATTCTTCATTATTATAGGCAAATTGAAACCTACTTTTCTGTAAGTAAAGTTATACCAATTATTTTCTTCTTTATCTCTGGAGTTTGTTTATTTGTATTGGTGGCTTTAACGAATTGTAATTCTTGAGTTTTCTCTTGGTTCATTGTATATTTTATTTATATATTCCATTCTTTTATTCACATTGATTCCATACTATTGTTAAATGATTCCCCCTATATTAATATGGTATTATGAATGAATATCGGTGTTGAGTGGCCCTTTTACGTCCAATTGCTCATCCGAACATTCACATACCTGGTACAGTGCACTTTGGCTGCTGCCCATAAAATAATTCTAGAGTGGCGCCTTAGTCTTCTACACTCTATAAATAAAAATAATTATAAATCTTATATCATTATACACACCATTGGAATCTTTTATCTTCTGAATATTTTTTCTTATTCTAGCTTGCCTTCCAATAACTCCATTTATTTATTATATTCAATATTACTGTTGGTATATTTCTTAAGTAGATTTCTTTCTCTTTTATACAACTTCACTTCAGAATTCAATGATTTATTAACCTTAATGTCATTCACCTTTGTTATTCAATACCTCTTGTAATATAGTAGTTTTAATTATCCTTATATTATTCTATCTGTTTTTATACTGCAACTCTTCTTCAGCAAGTTCATTTTCTAATTAGTTTATTAAATTTCTCTTAGGCCTATTGTCATTAATATTGCGCTTCATTATTATTATTATACTACTAAATGTATTATTTATGCTTGATTTATATAATATGTGCTGATTTCTTTTAGAATTTTGGTATTATTTGTTTAGTTGGAACATCATTATTCTTTTTCTTTCTTTTACAATATCTCATTCCATCATTATTTAAATAAGATGTACTTATTACTTTTAGAATTTTGGTGCCGTTACAACACACACACGAATTTAATGTGTTGTATTATTGTAATATATATATATATATATATATATTGTAACGTAGCGGTATTTCTAGAGTTAATAGCGAAAACTTTGTATATGGCTTATTGGGTGTTCGTCTTATTTAATTAAGCTCCGAATATTGTTATGCACCAATCTTGTAACGTCTCGGTTTGAGATATTAAAGTTTCCGCCTCTCCGCAGTCGCCACTTATGAATTATAATAACTGACGTAAAATAAAATAGATAAAGGATATTTTAATGTGTTACTCAATCTAAATAGAAATCGAGAGTGTGTGATTTGGGGTCAAGGAGGGAAGTTGTTCAGCCTTATGAAGAAGAGAGAGTAAGTACCAATTATTTACACTCGGTTTAGACGATTTCGGATTTTTTCAAATTGTTCGCTGTGATTTAAATCAGCTGATTGTGAGATAAGTTTCGACGCTTAGTTCAACCATCCTACACTGTAGCAAAATTTGATCCGATGTTTTGATTTCTTCTGTTTTTGTGCTGAAATTTATTACAACTACTCACTACAAAAATTATAACACACTTTATTATTCAAGATTATTTTTCAATAATATTATTGGGTTTTGTTTCCTGCCACCAAAATACAAGTATCACAATTAATCTTTCCTTAAATAAAACATAATCTCGACTTCACAGAGTAAACATGGAATTGTCTAAAGAGAAAAACATATATGGTTTTGTTTACCAAATTTTACACTATTTTAAAAAACATCAATTAATATATAATTCTTAATAATTCCCCAGGGTTCAGGGTAAGTTCTTTTTGTTACGAAAGTGTCAGAAATGGATAATTACTAAGCTTTACAAATACCGAAAAAATGTTAAATAAATTTGTTTATTTTTTCGTGTAGTATGTAGTTCCAGGAATGTCCATAAGAGAGCAGCGTGTCTTTGTTTACTTTAAAAAACATGTGATTAAATGACTATTTTGTGTTCTATATCAACGTTCGGAATGCGTTTTCTTCTTGAACTATTAAACGAAATGTTTATATTACCTCACTCCGTAGGGTTCTTACTGGAATGAAGCTTTTTTATCTGGTGAGGTCCGTCTTGCGTTATAATTTCCTTACCGTCTGGCGTATTTTTCGATCGTCAACTAGAACTATGGCGACACCAGGTTGAATCATCAGAAGGTTTTCTTTAACTGTTTATTAAGAGTATAACCATTTAATTTTGATAAATCATGGATGATTATATAGTGGTCATGTTGCTTGTTAATTTTGTGTTATTTTCCACTCCTCTAAAGTTCCAAAAAGGTTATTTTTATTATAATTGTAGTAGCATCATTTCTGCAACTCTATGGTTTTATTTCAAAATTTATTATTAACAATACTTGTTATTTCCGTCACTCTTAGTAACCCATAGTATTTTTATTATACAGGCAGTTTGTAATTATTATAAATTTATATTTTATTTACCGAAAAATAATTCTTTTCCATTCCGGTTTCTTTATCAATTTGGTTTACATAATAAGTTTTTGTTCCTTTTCTTAGGACCTTGTATATAAATATTTAATAATTTTATTATCTTTAAATAAATTTATATATATTTTTTATTAGTCTCTCATAGTATTCCTACACTGCACTACTTCCTGCTGCCATCTCCCTCATAGTATTATTTTAATTTTTTATTATCCTTTTATATTTAAAAGTTTTTATGTTTTTTAAAACTAACCCTGGGTTATCCTATATTATAACACAAATATTTTAAAAAATATAACATTAACTTATGTATAACAATTGGTTGTTCATACAATATAAATATTACAATAAACAAATAAAATACAAAATCAGTTAGTAGTATTATAGCCTACTCTCACAGTTTTATAATTTCCAAACCTACAGCACAGTTCTGTAATAAGTTACCTTCACTTTTATTTTCTTTTACCTCAATGGGTACACTATAACTAACTTTGCACCGTATATCACTCGAATTGTTTATCATGTTGAGTGATATAATTTAATTTTGAGCGAGCCATAGGTTACCCATTTCTGACCTTGATGTTATTATGATTTACTTTATTGGGACCGGGTTATGTAACGGTACATAAAGCCCCCCCACTAGAACAAATTTATTTTAGTTTAACTCGTTTATTAAAAATAAATTGTTGATTGGTTCAATTCTCCTAATAGTCTTGGCTTTATCTTCATAATCGTGTTTCATTTTCAAACTGGTTGTAAACTGACTGGTAATTCAGACTGGTGGTAATTGCTGTTTTCTTACTCTACTCTCTCTCTCTTGGAGGCAAATTCATCAATTATTTATTTCTCTGGGTAGTGGTACTTCCACATTTTATTTGATAAGGACTGGTCACACTAATCATATTAAACTTGTTTTCACACTCATTTCTATTTACTTCTATAAATTATCTTTATCAATTAAGCTTCGGTCTCCTATCTTCCTTCTATTTTCTTCATTTATACTTCTGGAATCTAATATCACTCTATACAGCTATTTTATAATTATTATCCCTTAAATATTCAATTTCCCTAACATTTTTCCCTATCTTGTGCGGTGGTACCAGTCGGGTGGCCACTCTTGGGTCCATAACTCCGCTCTCCATCCTTACACCTTCTGAGACCAGGGGAACATCATCCCTGCTCATAAAAATTATTGCCGGAACATTTCTACGGTCAATACATAAAAATAAAAAAATTATAAGTAGTAGTCAATTAGCAACTAGTACTAAACACTTTTGGGATTCTTCATACTGTAGCTGTTTGCATTTATTTATATATTTCTTCTTCTCCTTGATTCCTTCTTCTTTTCCATTAACTAATAGCATATAACATTATTGATAGGCCTTATGTTAAAATTCTTTTGACTTTACTTCTTGTGACATATTTCTCCGTATCATTTCTTCTTATCTAATCTTCAATTCCGAGAAATTCAAATTTTTGTTGTATTAATTATCATCCTCCTTCAGTTTCATTGGAGTCATTAAATTATTCGTTATTCTTCTTATTGTACCTTCTTATCTGAGCACATTACCATCAATTGTTATTATTCATTTAATTTTTCTTCTGTTTGTTACCATCAAAATATTATTTTTCCCATTAGTCCATTTTAAATCAGTTCTTTATAAATATTATTTAATCATCTGTTCTCTTTTTCTTGGTGGTTTGTTGTTTGTTAAATTATATGGTTTCAAAATAACTTGAGTAAGATGTCCTTACATGCTTTTAGAATTTTGGGGTTTTAGTCTCTTCATTTTAAATTATATGGTTTCAAAATAACTTGAGTAAGATGTCCTTACATGCTTTTAGAATTTTGGGGTTTTTTCCGCTATTCAATGGGTTGCTGGGTCGGTTTTCAGAATTTCAGTCCCCTTTTCTGGTTTGTGATCACATAGGTTAACCATGGTCCATTAACTCAGTTATTCCTCTTCCTCGGATTACTGGGGTGTTCGGAATTACTTCTCTCCTCGATAATCTCCTTATCATCAGGCTCTCCCACTTTGCTGCTACGAAACCTTTAATTAAGTATCGGTCTCCCGTCATAGTTCGTTCCTTTTTAACTAACAAGTATTGTACCTCCTCTAACATAACATAGTTGCTCATATTTAATCTCATTTCATTCCCTTTTACCTCTGGATTATTTGCCAAATATTTGAACGTTATATTCCGTCCTGAAGATATGACTGATATTGTCTGATACACTTCAATCATCGACCTATTTAATTGAGATCTAAACTTAATTAACTCCCTTTGTTCATTAATTGGAAGGTTAAATATATTAATTAATCCATCTGTAATCATCTCCCATTCTTCCTTTGTATTTATTATTTTCTTTCTACATGTTTTTCTTATTTCCTTGGTCTTCTTTTCCATGGTTTGGATCTTCTCCTTGTCCTTTCTATTCTTATTTTCAGAAAGCAATGCATTCGGGTCTTCTTTAGTACCTTCGGAAGTGCTGTTTAATGTTTTATCCAAATTATTAAAACCGCTGTACATTTTCTTCATAAATGTCTCATGGTGTCTCTTTAAGTTTTCCTCCTGTTTCCTAAAACTTTCATTCATTTTCTTGAAACCACTGTCCATTGTTTCCTCTAACTTTCTGAAACTTTCATCCACTTTGTCAAATTTTTCGCTCAAGGCTTCATTTTGTTTCCTTGAGTTTTCAATTATTTTATCCAATTTTTCCTCCTGTCTCCTAAAATTTTCTTTATTTTCCTCATTGGTTCGCTTATTATCTTCCTGGATCTTGTTATTCCCTTCCATTATAATTCTTAACATCTCCTGTATGCTTATATCTTCTTTTTGGTTGGATTTATCTGGTTGATCCCCTTGGGCATCCTCTTCAATTATTTCCGTTTCCGTATCCATAACTACTTCGGTTTCTTCTGTATCACCTGTCTGTTGGTCCATTTCACTGTCCGTGACTAATTCTATTTCTTGTTCTTGTCCACCTTCTTCAATCTCCTTTTCTTCTGCCCTCTTCTTCGATTTGCCTCGGGTATTATGCATTTCTTGTTTTCTCATAACTGCCGACGATAATTAGATTTTTTGGTATATATTTTTATTAAATATCAAAATTCTTTTCTAATTACAGCCCTTTTACGTTGAGCGCCAAACTTGTAACGTCGCGGTTTTTTGTTGAGAGGCGGAGTAGAGTTATATTATATGCCCCACGTTGTTAGCGTCAATCTGTATAACGTCGCGGTATTCGTAGAGGTAATAGCGAAAACTTTGTATATGGCTTATTGGGTGTTCGTCTTATTTAATTAAGCTCCCAATATTGTTATGCGCCAATCTTGTAACGTCTCGGTTTGAGATATTAAAGTTTCCGCCTCTCCGCAGTCGCCACTTATGAATTGTAATAACTGACGTAAAATAAAATAGATAAAGGATATTTTAATGTGTTACTCAATCTAAATAGAAATCGAGAGTGTGTGATTTGGGGTCAAGGAGGGAAGTTGTTCAGCCTTATGAAGAAGAGAGAGTAAGTACCAATTATTTACACTCGGTTTAGACGATTTCGGATTTTTTCAAATTGTTCGCTGTGATTTAAATCAGCTGATTGTGAGATAAGTTTCGACGCTTAGTTCAACCATCCTACACTGTAGCAAAATTTGATCCGATGTTTTGATTTCTTCTGTTTTTGTGCTGAAATTTATTACAACTACTCACTACAAAAATTATAACACACTTTATTATTCAAGATTATTTTTCAATAATATTATTGGGTTTTGTTTCCTGCCACCAAAATACAAGTATCACAATTAATCTTTCCTTAAATAAAACATAATCTCGACTTCACAGAGTAAACATGGAATTGTCTAAAGAGAAAAACATATATGGTTTTGTTTACCAAATTTTACACTATTTTAAAAAACATCAATTAATATATAATTCTTAATAATTCCCCAGGGTTCAGGGTAAGTTCTTTTTGTTACGAGAGTGTCAGAAATGGATAATTACTAAGCTTTACAAATACCGAAAAAATGTTAAATAAATTTGTTTATTTTTTCGTGTAGTATGTAGTTCCAGGAATGTCCGTAAGAGAGCAGCGTGTCTTTGTTTACTTTAAAAAACATGTGATTAAATGACTATTTTGTGTTCTATATCAACGTTCGGAATGCGTTTTCTTCTTGAACTATTAAACGAAATGTTTATATTACCTCACTCCGTAGGGTTCTTACTGGAATGAAGCTTTTTTATCTGGTGAGGTCCGTCTTGCGTTATAATTTCCTTACCGTCTGGCGTATTTTTCGATCGTCAACTAGAACTATGGCGACACCAGGTTGAATCATCAGAAGGTTTTCTTTAACTGTTTATTAAGAGTATAACCATTTAATTTTGATAAATCATGGATGATTATATAGTGGTCATGTTGCTTGTTAATTTTGTGTTATTTTCCACTCCTCTAAAGTTCCAAAAAAGGTTATTTTTATTATAATTGTAGTAGCATCATTTCTGCAACTCTATGGTTTTATTTCAAAATTTATTATTAACAATACTTGTTATTTCCGTCACTCTTAGTAACCCATAGTATTTTTATTATACAGGCAGTTTGTAATTATTATAAATTTATATTTTATTTACCGAAACATAATTCTTTTCCATTCCGGTTTCTTTATCAATTTGGTTTACATAATAAGTTTTTGTTCCTTTTCTTAGGACCTTGTATATAAATATTTGATAATATTATTATCTTTAAATAAATTTAGATATATTTTTTATTAGTCTCTCATAGTATTCCTACACTGCACTACTTCCTGCTGCCATCTCCCTCATAGTATTATTTTAATTTTTTATTATCCTTTTATATTTAAAAGTTTTTATGTTTTTTAAAACTAACCCTGGGTTATCCTATATTATAACACAAATATTTAAAAAAATATAACATTAACTTATGTATAACAATTGGTTGTTCATACAATATAAATATTACAATAAACAAATAAAATACAAAATCAGTTAGTAGTATTATAGCCTACTCTCACAGTTTTATAATTTCCAAACCTACAGCACAGTTCTGTAATAAGTTACCTTCACTTTTACTTTCTTTTACCTCAATGGGTACACTATAACTCACTTTGCACCGTATATCACTCGAATTGTTTATCATGTTGATTTTGAGCGAGCCATAGGTTACCCATTTCTGACCTTGATGTTATTATGATTTAATTTATTGGGACCGGGTTATGTAACGTTACAATGTATATATATATATATATATAGCAAGATACGTTAAATTTGTAAATTATCTCTTTTTACTTATTTACAATTTTTATTTAAATTTTACGTTATTTCTTAAAAACCGATCGTTTATAATGCGGCCAGCCGTTGAGTTCCTGGTTCGGGTCAACGTCCTCGGGTAATTCTTGATGGCCCGCCCTAAAGAAGTCCTCGACTGTAACTTCTTGTCCCAGCGCTGTCGAGTAATCATCGAAAGCTGTCCTTTTTCTTCCTACCTTGTAGGCTTACCTTGCTGCTTACCGCTGCTACCCCTGTTACCGGCACGGAAGCTGACTGCCTCGCGAAGAGTGACCTACATCTGAAAGCGTCTGTTAGCTGGCCTTGAGACAGGCGACAGCTGTCGCCTGCATCGGTTCCAACGACAGTGTCATGCACTAATGTCCCCTGCCATCTAGCGAATTATCGTGTTGGCGGTTGTCCACTCCAGTATTAAGCACCTGTCTACTGAATCAGCACTATGTTTATCATCCGGCAGCCACTGGACTCGACCCAGATGCTGCAATCATGCCACGGGTGCAAAGACACACCGCAATAACGATGCAACGCAACGCAACTAGGTCCTGAGTTCAATTGTGGCTCTCAGGCATTTTTTTTATGTTGGAAACCCCTGATCTATGTGGAAGAGAACTGGAGCCCTGAATGACAACCAGAAGGGGCAGATTTCGAAACGAGGTAATCAATACATTTAATACGAAATTTTGGTTGTAGGAAAATAAAATGTTTCTAAATGCTCAAAAAACAAAAAATGTTTTATTTGATTTAAAAGGGCAAAAGTCTTTCCCAGTTACTGTAAATTTCATAGTAACCAATGTAGCATAGTAACAGATTGTAGTTATACTAAATTAGAACAGCTGTCTACTTACAAATATTTAGATGTTACAGTGGATAATCAAATCACATGAAAAATGCATATAAACAATATAAAGCGAAAAGTAGCTAGCTTTATGAGATAATTTTATTTCTTAAAAAACGTGTGTACGCATAGTATTATTAAAAATATTTATTTCGCTTTAGTTCATTCAAAATTGACACACGGAATTGGTTGTTGGGGCGGGACTTACGTATATATACTACATTTAATATGTTTACATAAATTTACCTCAAGATGTTATTTTTCTATTTGGAACATGTTTCGGGTACTATCTTGTTCCCATCCTCAGCCTTCCGGTTTTTTTGTCTGGTGAAGTACATATGTGTTGTTGGTTGATAATTGTGGCTTCCTGTTGGCTTCTGGTATTTCAAGTTGGTTTTATTGTGACAAACAAAAAAACAGCTGAAAAAACGTTATTTTGAACACCTAAATGCATACAAAAAACCAGAAATATATAAATCCAATTTAGCCACACATGCAATAAACACAGGACATGAATTCCCAGACATAACCAATGTAACACTAATAAAACATATACCACACAAAGGCACCATAATGAACATATGGGAAAACTTACAAATATACAAACATAAAACAGAAAACAAACTAATACCTGGACAAATACAAATCAATAAAAAACATGACACAATATTCAAAGCACTCAACATTGAAAATACACAAAAAACTAACACATACACCACAATCACACACAATAAAACCCATGCAATAAACACTGGACATGAATTCCCAGACATAACCAACATGACACTAATAAAACACATACCACACAAAGGCACAATAATGAACATTTGGGAAAATTTACAAATATACAAACATAAAACACAAAACAAACTAATACCTGAACAAATACAAATCAGTACAAAACATGACACACCACTTTAAAATACCAGAGACCAACAAGAAACCAAAATAGCGTCCAGCCAACACACAAATTCTTCACCAGACGCAAGATCATGAAGGCTGAGGATGAGAACACAGGAGTTCTCGAAACATGTTTCTAATAAGGAAAATAAAATATCTTGAGGTAATTTCAGTATAAATATTAAATATTATATATACATTCGGGTTAAAACGTCCTGCGACGTTGTCCGATGCCTAATTGCCAATATCTCCTGTCGTTGCAGTTTTCTTCGGTTAGACCTCGTACACTCATTTATCTCCTTACACTCTGTATCCATGTTAGTTTTGGCCTTCCCCTTTTTTTGTTTTCTTGTGGTATCCATTTCATCACTATCTTTGGTAACCTCTCCTCCCCCATTATCTGCACGTGCCCATACCAAATTGTTTTTTCTCGATGTGTTCTAAAACAGTTTCTTTTTTATTCATTTGTTGCTTAATTATTTCGTTTCTGATCCGGTCTAATTTTGATGTTCTACATATTCTTCTTAAGGCGTCCATTTCTGTGGCTTCTATCTTTCTTTTCAGATGTTCTTTTATTCTCCATGTCTCAGACCCATATACTAATGTGCTCTTAATCATTGTATTGTATATTCTCATTTTCCTTTGTTTTCCTATTACGGTGCTCCACAGTATTCCATTTAGAGACTTAATTATTGTTCTTGCCTTGTTTATTCTACACTTTATTTCTGTATCGTCTGGCCCTTCCTTGTTAAAATTTATTCCCAGATATTTGTAATTCTCACATTTTGCTACAATTTCACCGCTTTCCAATACTATGTCGGTCGTGTCCTCTCCTATACACAAATTATAAAAATATTATATTCGAATTCTGCTAGGAAAAAACGTAAGGTATAACTTATTTCCTTTGTTTCAGAAAATTAATTATTTCCCTTTAAGACACTTATATATATATATAAAGTACCGTACTTAAAATTCATTTCGATAGAAGTGGAGATTATGGGAATCTTTAACAGAAACTTTAGAGCTTATGGGGATGAGAATAGAAACTTTAATAATGAGAATAAATATATTAATAATAGCAGTAATAATAATAATAATAATAATAACTTTTTTATAGAGGGGGAAAAATGCTTTATGCACCATCAGTGGAGGCAGTGCTTCCTCAGGTGTGTGGGACTCTCACCCACTAGAAAACCACCTCTAATTCAGACATTCATATCCATCCTGGAACCACTCAGCGTATTACTTCAGGATGTAGCCTATTGCGCCCTTATTTATCGGGCTCCTTCTATTTGTTCCTCATCTTCTACTGCTTCTTGGGTGCAAGTTGGGCCTGTCTTTAATAATAATAATAACAATAATAATCGTCTTTAATAATAATAATAGTCTTGGAACTTAAAATTTGAACAAAAAGATCGAATATTACAGGGAAGGGGGCAAGACAACGAATTAAGAACTGATGGCGAACTCCTGCCAAAAAAAAAATTCTATTTTATAGACAAGAAATATTGGTGGGCCGATGCCTGTGTAAGAAGAAGACGAAGAGAAGAATATTACCATACGTATAAAACCAAAGTTGCTGATACAAACGAGGTCTGATCAAAACGTTTCTGCAATTTTCCAATTTCCAACGAGTGTCCGATTACAAATCTGTTTTCACGTGATGTTGAAAACATCTGTTTTACACATGTCAGTGAAAATCGTCTAAAATTGTAGCCCCATTTGATGCATAGTTTAGATTTCACAGTTAATTGTGTAAGTCATCCTTAGGTGTATTAGGCGAACTTTTGCCATTCTACAATGCAAGATTGAAGAACATGGATTAAATTTTGTGTAAACTGTGAGATAAACTGCTTTGTCCTGGTAAACGTATTCAGAAGGCGTCTGGCGAGACTGCAGTGGGTGAACAAGCGATTTACAAGCTTCAAAGAGTGCCATAAATGAGTTGAAGCTCACGAAGATTAAGAAGCGTTAGATGAAAACAATTTTTTTGTGTTTCACAAAATTTGATCGCTAGGCGCAGTGGTAAATAAAGAGTACTATTCAGATATTTTAAGCCATTTTTATGAAGCTATTCGTAGAAAACGGCCAGATTTACGGAAGAATGATTATTATTTGGTCCTTCAGTCTTTCGACTGGTTTGTACCTTCCTCGCGTATACCCGTGGTGCATGTGTTACGGAGTATCTCACAGGTATATGGGACCTACAGTTTAACGCCGGATCCAAACGGCATAGTAATTTCCACGAAAGGACAACGTTTCGCGACAGTTGAAGACGTAAAACGAAAATCGCTAAGCGAACTCAAGACTGTACCAAAAATTTTCATGCTTGAAATATTCTGAAGACTGCAAAACGGCTGGCTTAATCGTGTTACATCCGACTGAGACTACTTTGAAGGGAAGAATCATTTAATGAAAATTGCAGCCCGATAATGTGCCTGGACGCACGTCACTGCTTGTTCAGAACTTTGCCAGGCTAAACAAAAGAAAACGTCATAATGATGACACGGCAACTGCCATATTCACCAGCTATGTCCCAAGCGATCTTTCGTCCTCCCAATAGTGATAATTTCAACGAAAGGACAACGTTTCGCGACCGTTGAAGACGTAAAACGAATATCGCTAAGCGAGTTTAAGGCTGTACCAAAATGTTCATACTTTAAATATTTTCAGACTGCAAAACGGCTGGCTTAATCGTGTTACATTCGACTGAGACTACTTTGAAGGGGGCAGTATAAGTGTCGATGAATGAAGGCATAATTTTTAAAATAAACAAGAACTGCATGAACGTCTTGATCAAACCTGGTAGATCCTCCCCCTCCCACCAGAATGTACTCTACCTGTTCCTGCTGATCGATGAATCCTGTTATTATCTTCCTATGATAATATTATAGTTTGTTAAAGCAGGTAGTGTCTGATATTTAATTGGAATCTCCTGACAGTTTGTCCGATCTGAAATTTATCTCACTATTTTACATAACCTATGACCTATAGTAACCTATGACATATGATCAGGGATTTAGGATAAGGGCGAATGGAAACGGACCCACCCCCCAGAGGGTCAAAAGTTTTACTAATATTGTTGTTCTTCTTCTTGTGGCACTACGGTCCCTGTAGAACCTTGGCCTGCTCAAAGATTCTCCTCCATTCTTCTCTGTCCAGATCCTTACTCCTCCAACCTGCCACTCGCATCTCCCTCAAATCCCCTTCCACATCTTCCTACCATCTCCTCCTCGGACGTCCTCTCCTCCTTACTCCCGTCGGCTTCCTATCCAATGCCATTTGGAGGGAAAGAATAAGACCCCCCCCCCCCCCAGAGGGTCGAAAAAGTTGACGAAGTTGATTTTGTAAATCACTTAATTTTTTGACTTTTATTATTTTATTTTTTCAGCTGTTTACGCTAATATAGTAGTAGATCTTTTTTTAAATATACAAACAGATTTATTACACAGCATAATATGTTTGAAATATGAAATACAGGAAAATTCAGTCAAGAAGTATTTTTTAATAGTGTTTCAATAACGCATATTTTTATTGTGTTATTACAGTTTATTTTAATGGGACTGATTTCGGGATGTTATTAAACGTTTTTCGGCCACTTGAAAGATAATAATGTTGATTAGTCTTAACTTGTTTTTTCTTTTGTATGAAGTCGACCCGACCCCGGAACCCCAAAGCCACATTCTGGATGCGCCACTGCATATGATGTAACCATCGATGTGTAATACATGGATCACGTGCTGACGGACACTACAGCACTACAGCTCCTCCCACACTAGTGGGGAAAAGCGTTCGGTGGTAAGTTGCCACGTTACTAAGCGAGTAACTCAGTCGTTCAAAAATTAATTAGAGCGTCATCGGACGTGTTAAAGACTGTAAAATTCACGTATAATTTGTTGATTAGAATAGATAGTAAACTTAATGCCAAAAAATGATTATATCAGCTTGCAAAACCTTTACCGGCACAGTTTTAAAATATCGGTATGGAGAACCATACATGACTTCCATGTTCTAAGATTTATATTTAAAATCATTTTCGAAATGAAATATTTCCATAGAAACTACTTCTTTCTACTTACTGCTTCAGCCTTAACCACAGTACTGTGTGGTCACTAACGTATACCACCTCACGTTATCGCACTCGACTTTCACTGATGTTGGAAGTCGATGGCACTGCCAAAACGTCTGGTTTTGCAGAAAACATTGGTCTACGGCCAAACAGGCCGGGAAGGAATTTTAACAACAAACTACTTCTTTATTGCCGATAACGTAGTACATATAATATAAAAAATTATCCCCTCCCTCTTCAACTATAATTTTCATTTATAGAAAATTACCCCCACCCCGTTCAACTAGCCTCTTCATTTATAGATATTTCATCTACGTTTCTACAGTGAATTATTAAGATCTTCTTATCAGGATACTTTATTTATCAAAATTAAGTACTTTACTCTTGTTACAACAAAAAATGTTTCAGGTAAAATACCCTTTCCCCGTAACCGATCTTCACCAAAATCAACAGGCCTTGAGTCCTCTACAACTTAGGCACATATGTAAAAAATTATTTGATTATGTTTGAATTTACGGCAGTTATCGTTCGTCATAGAAAAAATTACCCTTGTTATCACATACAACGTTGCTGGTAAACTACCCCTTTCTCTTAACTGATCTTCACCAAAATCAATAGGCCTTCAGTCCTTTACAATTCAGGAACGTATGCAAAAAAATATTTGATTCTGTTTGAATGTGCGGCAGTTATCGTTCGTCATAGAAAAAATTATCGTTGTTAAAACATAAAATGTTGCAGGTAAACTACCCCTTTCCCTTAACCGATCTTCATTAAAATCAACAGACCTTGAATACTTAAAAATTCAGGAATGTATGCAAAAAATTATTTAATTCTCTTTGAATATGCTGCAGTTATCATTCGTCATAAAAAATTACCCTTTGAAAACATAAAATGTTGCAGGTAAACTACCCTTTCCTCTTAACCGATCTTCACCAAAATCAAGAGACCTTGAGTTCTCTATAATTCAGTGAGATATGCAAAAAAGTATTTGATTCTGTTTGAATTTACGGCTGTTATCGTTTGCCATAGAAAAAAATTACCCCTGTTAAAACATAAAATGTTGCAGGTAAACTACCCCTTTCCCTTAACCGACCTTCACCAAAAGCAATAGGTCTTGAGAACTCTACAATTCAGGGCTGCATGCGAAACATTATTTGATTCAGTTTGAATTTGCGGCTGTTATCGTTTGCCACAGATAAAAAATCTACACATAGATAGACAGACACACAGACACACGCACACACACACTTTTCGAAAAATTACTTTTTTACTTTTTTTCATGTTTTGAGGGTAATACAATCTGAATCTGCAATTATCTCGAACACGAATTTTTTTGCCATCACCATACTTATGGAACATGAAAGTAAAAACATATTTCACACAATTTTTTTTTTTTTAAGACAGTCATGAAATTAAACTCGTTTTAAATTAACAGGGACATTATAAAATCTTGTGTTACGATATTGCAAAAGAAAGAACCTCTGCAGCTACTTTCATTAAACTTGGTGTCCGCCAAAAGTTAAATTAATTTGTCTTATTCAATAATGTTTAATATAAGCATGTTTATGTAATTAGTGTGTAGCTAATTAGGTAAAATTAAAAAAAGTTAATGTAAATTAACAGTGATATTTTAATCTTTAGGTGAGAAGATTAAATTCAGCTAAATGATAACAATAAACATTTTAAAATTTATGGTTCACATGTTTTATTCTGTATTTCCTTACTTTTGATATTTATTCGTCTCAAATTGCATTAGTGGCTTCAACATTAAATGTTCACAAATAATTACTTAATAATGCAATATAACTTAGCGATACACTAAAATAACGTGTCAAAATAAAAAATCTTACAGTGACACAAATGTGCTTTTTTGCAAAAGATCTTATTGAAACGCTCCCACTTTGGTGAAATTAATTAATGTCAAAATGTGACAAATCTATACCGTTTACCATAAATATGCTCCAATAAAGGAATAATAGCTATAACAAAGCAGAAAAAGTCAAGTCTTTGTACAGGTACAGTGTATGGCATACGCAGTGTTCTCCCCCGGGGGGGGGGGAGCACTGAGCAGCGGTCGGACCGAATTCAGTGAATGCAGCACGCGCTCCATATATTATACGAGAGCTATTTTTTTTTTCAACCTCCGATAGACCAAGAAACAGACACATGAATGACATCAATAATTTTATTATATACAAAAGTTTCATATACAGGGTGATTGACGAAGAAACGGAAATACTTCGGGAGATGAATCTACATCGAAAAATAAGAAAAAAAGTTCATATAAACATAGGTCCGGAAATGCTTCGTTAGCGAGTTACAGCTAGCGAAAGATTTCGCCCGGGTTTCGGTTCCCTCGGGTAAATGAAGACTTTCTGAAATTTTGGGAAGGGGCGAATTCTGCTGTTTCTTATGGTTTTTGACCTGAAAAATCGAATAAAACAGGTCGCAGAACTGTATCTCCCATAAGTTTCATGATATCCGACGTAAAACAGAAAAATCTTTGCCTAAAAACAAATTTTGGAAAATTGGAAACAATTAGAATTTTTTGTTGATTTTTATTGACTTTATTTACACCATTTTTCTCAGAATTAAATTCTTTACAAATTTTGTTTTTAACTTTTATGCATTTATTAGTCATTTAACAAAGTTATTGTATTTCTAACCTAACCTTATGACGACCTGTTTTATTCGATTTTTCAGGTCAAAAACCATAAGAAACAGCAGAATTCGCCCCTTCCCAGAATGTCAGAAAGTCTTCATTTACCTACCCGGGGGAACCGAAACCCGGGCGAAATCTTTCGCTAGCCGTAACTCGCTAACGAAGCATTTCCGGACCTATGTTTATATGAACTTTTTTTCTTATTTTTCGATGTAGATTCATCTCCCGAAGTATTTCCGTTTCTTCGTGAATCACCCTGTGTATGTAAACTACTTTTCTACACCACCACTTTTAACCACTTTTATATGTAAAATACTTTTCTATTAGTCACCACCATTGTTGAGGCACTTATCATAGCGAGGCACCAACTTTTCTATGCCCATGTTGTAGAATGTTCGCTCCTGAGTAGTCAGCCAATCTGTCACACTGGATTTTAACTCGTCATTGGAGTCAAGCCACTGCCCACCTAATCACTTTTTCAAGTCAGTGAACAAATGGTAGTCACTTGGTGCCAAGTCTGGGCTATAAGGTGGGTGATCAAGGACGATTGTGTGATCCACCCATTCTTCGAGTCTTGTGGACACTGTGAGTTGTTGGGAACCCACCGAGCACAGAGTTTCCTATACCCAAGCTTCTGAGTAAGAATATCATAAAGAGCAGACCTAGAAATTGCATGTAAATCAGCAGAAAGTTCAGTAATTGTGAAACGAAGGCGCTCTCGAACCATCCTGTCTACTCTTTCAACAACATCATCAGTAACCACGGACTTTCTTCCTTGCCCCATCATGAACATCAATTCGCCCTTCTTTATATTTTTGACACCATTCCCGAACTGAACCATCACTCTCATATTTTCTCAATACACATTACACAACCTTCGATGAATTTCTGCAGCACTATGACCTTCAGTTGAAGAAATCTAATAACAGACCGAATCCTGTGATATCTCAAGTGAGTATCAATTCTGTTTATGTGTTTGCGTGTGTAGGTTTCTGCAGCCCGGAATATCTTTCTTCACTGTATATGAACAAACTTCAACGCAACACAATATGTGCACGACTTCATGGCTTACGTGAAACGACGTAGTGAAAAACGCCTACGTTCTGATGCCTTTACCTTGTCTTGAAGTGGATTCAATTTACATACAATGGAAATCCTTGTCCGTACGGAATAATTGTCTCGCTTGTTCCGGCAACACCACAGCATCAGTTCAGGGGCTCTGCAACCCCGTAGTAACGTCGCGTCGCCAGCTTCAGATGAGCTCCCGATATCTGCGTGTTGCTAAGTGTTGCCTGCTACCGACCGTGTGAGATCAATTAGACGTTGTCTAATTCAGAGCAAGCGTTCGCCAAGAACGGGTCCTAGATGCACCTGGAACAGATGGGCATTGACAGAGGGCGCCGATAAGGGGGTTGCCCTGGAAACTGGCACAGGGGCGGTAGAACTTCCTGAAAAGTGTCCGCGTAGTGGCGTTCAGGGAACGGCGTAATAGACCTGACGATAGAAACTGAACACTGGGCTCGAGATACCCAGTGGACAAACACCTCGTTTCGAGGCTAACAAAATGTTCAGTCATTTCACACATGCGCTCAACAGTCTTGTGCAGTATCAGTTATTGTCTCTATGTTAGCAGTCTTCATAACAACTTTGTCAAATTTTGTTGCTTCCCTGCTATATACACTTTTTCCTCGAACGAGGCCTTTCGGTTTCGCAACCATTATCAAGTTCTTCCTACAAGAACTTGATAATTGAACTTGACAAGTTCTTCCTAGGTTGTAGGAAGAACTTGATAATGGTTGCGAAACCGAAAGGCCTCGTTCGAGGAAAAAGTGTATATAGCAGGGAAGCAACAAAATAATTTGACAAAGTAGTCTTGTGCAGTGTTTCATAGTGTGAACATCAGCTACAACAAGGCTGGCGAGAACAATTTAAGTACATGTATGACAAACAGAGAATTAGTGAATTAGTGAGTAAAGTGAGACAGTGAACTGTTATCGCGTTACCTCCTCTCACTCATCTTAAGTGGGGGTAATTCATTCTCTGCGTCTGCGCAGCTCAGCAACAAAGAAGGGCTGTCATAGTTCTACCTAGGGCGTTACGGGTAGTCAGGTTAGAAATCAGGTTCAGATGTAGTTATAGATAGAAAGATTATGGAACACGTCCACCATTTTCAATTGCTTGGGGATGTTTACGTTATATATGGGACAGAAATTGATCTGGATGAAAAATTAAACAAATTTGGGAATATAGTATGTGTGGAACAATTCACAGGTAATTTAAACATAAGACGCAGAATGAAACAAGGATAAGGTATTATTACACTGTAGCGGTACCAGTTTAGATGTACGGGGATGAAGCCAGAGTTATGACGGAAAGAGACATAGCAAAGATTCAGGCAGCGGAGATGAAGTTTATGAGTAGTACTCTGGGCTGTACCGTTCTCGATAGAAAGAAGGATGTGGATGTAAGAACGGAACTGAGGGTCGACCCATTGTTGGAACAGCTAAGGAGCAACAAAAAAGCTGGTGTGAACTTTTGGGAAGAATGGCGGGTAACAGGATTCCAGTGCTAGCAAATGGAATATAGATCAGTGGGGCAGGGAGATGCAGAACGGCCGAGAGCGAGTGGGTCCCGGAACAGGTTCAGTATGGCGTAATCCTTGAAATTGATGATGATTATGATAGTTCAGATGTGTAAACAGATTTACTCCATATTTTCTTGTTTTTTACCAGGCCTCTTTCTCTGTTTATGTAAAAACTCTTGAGAATCTACATTATATTTAGTCCTTCCACGTTTTTGTGGGTTAATTACCGTATTTCACTCTTGCTTACCAGATAAATTTCAACATCCTATTATGTTAGGCATGTTAACGAGATGACCCGACCACTTGCTGCTGGTTTTCTATTCTTGTTGCACGCTATTAGTTTACGTCACATTCTTGTCTCTTCTATGCACCCGCGCTTCGTTTTTCGATCTTTTTTCCCGCTCAATCTCACTTCTCTTTATGTCCGTTATGTGTCCAGCGGGTAAGACGTCTGACGAGGTGAAGCTCTAGATATTTCACACCCGGAGACCGAGAGAGCCGAACACCGCCTTTGCATAGCCTGGGAGGGACTTTCCTGATTCTGAAAGAGACTACAGCTCTGCTCTTGGAAATGTCTAGCTAAGAAGGAACTAGCTAAGCAGTGTCTAGTTAAGAAGGAACAGTGCTACCAAATTAACAAAACTCTGACCTTGCTGGTGATACTATACGCTTATGAAACTTTGGTGTTCGCATCATGTCGTTGCAACGAATTGAAAAAACAGAGACACGATTTTTTTAAACAGAATTTAGGAGTTTCTTTGCGGAATCATACGAGATGATTGATGTATATGATTGATGATAGTCGGCAAAATTTGAAGGCAGAAGGCATTCTTAATTCAATATAACAATACAAAGAGGCATGGCGTGAACATGTTGATGATGGAACGAATTGCGTTAGAGTTTCCAAGATTGGATGTGGGCCTATAAAGCGTTTGGTAAATAAACAAGTGACCAGCATTTGGTCACCAGATCGGCCGAGGTTAAGATGAAGTGACCAGCTATCGTACGTAATATCTGAACTTCCAGTCTAATCCATATAGATTACAATAATGATGATGATGATGATGATGATGATAATGATTATGAATGATGATGATTACTTTTGTATCATTAGAATTCAACCATTATCGGATAACTGTAATGGGTCTGATTTGGACATTGTTGTACACAGCGTCGCCAGAGTTAATTGTTATTTACTTGACAACATAATAATGCGTCAGTGCTATAAAAATAAACTGCAAAAACCGTGGGCACAGATCCCCTCTACTGGAAACGTAACGATGACCACATGTCATACCGTCACGTGTATTCTATTAATTACAATAATGTTATCATCACTTATGGTAATTTTATCACCACCGTTTCTTGGCATGTGGACAAATACGCGTACCTCTTACAAACGCTTTCAACATTAAGATCATGATTTGTAAATCTGTATGTCGCACGTTTGCATGTTGATTCCTTCTCTCCCTCCTCCTTCTCCTCCACAACCTCCTCAGGACTACCTGTTTACCTTCTTCTTCTTCTTCTTCTTCTTCTTCTTCTTCTTCTTCTTCTTCTTCTTCTTCTTCTTCTCCTTCTCCTTCTCCTTCTTCTTCTTCTTATTATTATTTTGTATCGGCTATCTAAGGACCACATGCCAATTTCAATTCTTTATTCTTTGTTCTTTTCTTTTTCTCCAATATTCTTTCATTTTTTCACTGTGTCTCTTCTTCCTGTCGTCAGTCCACTTTGAACCTGCGTTATTCTCTCTCCTACACTGGACTCCTTCCATTTTTAACATTTTTCCCTGAAAAACTTCTCTTTCAATTGCTTCTTCTGAGTTTATATTATTTTTTCTAAATCCTTTTGGACTTCTTTAATTCAACTTGATGTTGGCTTCTCCCCCCACAGATATTTGAAGATCTGCTTCGTTAATCTATTGTCGCCCAATTCTATGTAAATGTCCAAAAAATAATAGTCTTCTTTTTCTCATTGTTTCTGTTTAATTTTCTATATTCTGATATATTTCATCATTACTTCTTAATCTCCAATCTTCTGAAGATTTTCGTGGGCCTAATATTTTCCTAATAATTCGTCTTTCCAATATTTCTAGTCTGTCTAAATTATAATTCAATGCTAGACATTCACTTGCATATAGGCATTCTGGCTTCACTACTGTACTGTAATGCCTTATTTTTGCATTTTTAGATATGCACTTTTTATTGTAAATATCTTTAGTTATACCACATCCTCTTTCCATTTTATGAATCCTATTTTCCTTTTACAAGGGTTATATTTCGATCAGAATAGGAATGTATTAGCATTTCTTATCATTGGGAGGTTTTACAATAAAAAAAAGTTTTGGCAAATAATTTGACAAGTTCTGCAGCTCAGGGCATAATAGGGAGTAATTACATTTTAATGTGGACGGGTTACCAATCCATCGCACAACATCTTAACCTGGAGGTCCAGGGATACGTCTATGAGTGGTTCTCATACTTTAGCCCAAAGGCTCCCATTTTAAGCCACAGGAGACTCGCCCTCATCTATTCCTGAGCTCGGATTTGGTGGCTTCATGTCTGGTGTTCTAACGTTAGACGATTCTTAACACTTGCCTTGTCTGTGAAAACTCATGTTAACAGCCATGATCCGTGAAAGAACCCCGAAGCTGGCTAAGAACCACAACCCAGCAGCAGAACCACGAGGGAAAATCTTCTGCACAATCTTCAACACACAATTGTTGACGTGTTACACCTTATGGCGAGGACGGCTCAGTGGAAGAGAACGCGCTTTGCACATGGCGTTCATTCGTGACGCTGTGCTGTGTGGATTCGGATTAAGGTCAAGTCAGTTCACCCCATCCACCTACTGTTGGAGCAAACGTACAGTCAGGCAGAAGTCAGTTCGTCACTGCACGTCGTTAAATGCGGACAGATTAATCTCTGACTTTGGCGTCGTGTAAATAGAGGGTGGCTAGAGGGTGCGTTAGGCCGCGGGCTTAATGCTTGAGAGAAGAAGAGAAGAAGAAGATAATGATGACGGTGATGATGTGTAAATTCATTATTTCAAACGCAGTGTTGCCTTTAGTGTTTATGTACATTTGTTTTCGAATGTACAATTGCGGTTCTTGTGTTCTTTATCTATGTCTAATATACACATTTTTCACTTCTTGGCATTCGTTTGACATTTGTGATGAAAATACTGATTAATTATTATTGGTATTCCCGTCTAGCCCACATGCACTTCTTTGAGTGCACATTTTTTTGTGGATTAGGGAAATTCGTTATTAGTTTACTGCATAATTAATTGCGTTATATAAAAAAACAACCAACCTTGCAGTAGAAAGAAACAGGAATTCCCTAACCAGCACAAATGCGCAATTTTTCACTGTTCTTGTTAATAATTCCACTAACAATACAAGATAAAAATAATTTAAATAAAAATTCGACACAAACTAACCAATAAAAAAAGGTTAAAACAACACACACACGTGTATACAATAAACAAAAATAAAAGTATATACAATAATAACGTCTCCCAGTTTAGCAATACAATTTCCAAACCCGAGACGACGTAGAAGGTATGGCTAAAAGCTAATAAGACTGAATTGTTTTCCTCCCAAAATGCATCACTGAGGCCAAAAATTCAAATAGCTGTTTGTTGTAACGTTTGTTTGTTTGTTTTGTCTCGTGTTACAAACCGAAGCACAATAATTTTGAGCTGCTTTATGCAATTAAATTTTGTCTCAAACTTCAAAAAACAGTCCAACAAACTGCAAAAACGGTGCAACGGAATAATTAACAATTTAAAAACGCTTTCGGAGACGGAGCCATATATGTTGGGCTCAGGTCAGTAGCAGACTAAAGGGGAGCGTGGGGGCGGCACGTCCGGGGCCCCACTTAGTACGGGGCCTCCAGATTCGGTTTTTGGATAAATTTTTTAATTTATTTGCAAATTTTCTATTGTCACGCCCTGAAACGCAACCTAGGACAGGTCCAGGATTTAATCAATCGATTCCAAAGATTTTATTATATCATTTTGAAATCTACCTTACAACCCTACCTCATAAAGTATTTACAGATATTAGAAAAAACGTATAAATTTAAGTTTATTATTAGAAATATTTACCCTACACACTAAAAAAGGACCGTCAGTTGTACCTGGCATCAATGCCTCACCATGCTGTCGGAAGTAGCAAATTGAACCCAGAACAGCACGGTCGGTAACGCCAACAGACAAAATTTCTTTAAACTTGTATTTACAATATGAAAATGGATTTTATTTCAAACATTACTACAGCTTCTTATAGAGTTTCCTATCTAGATGTATCAATACAGTAGTTAGACAATAAATATATATAACAGTAAAGCGTTTTTGCTAAGTATTACTTAAAGATAAATTGGATTATAAACACGCGTCTTATGGGAGGGGAGCCTCAGAAAGAAGTCCGCTCCCGGACTGAGCCACTGGCTCAGGTTTTAAGCGTCACATTCCATTTTTGGAGACACTGCGCATCCTCCGTGGAGGATGAACCGCATTCTGGACGACCAAGCTTATCACGGACTAATACAAACGTATCAAACGCGAGACATCTCATGTGACAAACCTGGTTGTCGTTTGACGGTAATAATCGATTGTTGGCTATGAAATAAATTTGAAGTGGCGCTGACCGTCATAGTTCTTTCAAATCTCTCTCTCTCTCTCTCTCTCTCTCTCTCTCTCTCTCTCTCTCTCTCTCTCTCTCACGCGCTCGCGCGCGACACACTATCGCTTCATAGCCCAGGAAAAATAGTCAAAAAATTTGACTTTAAAGGAAAAAATTAGATAAAGCTAATTTTTTGCACGTATGGTCCTTGAACCATAAATTATACAAAACCAATTAGTCTACCACTTAAAAGTGTCTAGGGATGGTTTTACAGGGGTTGAAATGGGTGAAAAAACGACTTTTCGCATATAAGTTAAAAACGAAGTCTTTTATCAAAAAATGTTTCAAATTAAAGTTGTAGCTCACAAACGTCCCTATAATTTGGAGGGTGTCACATTCCTGTACGTTAAAGATTGTTGGAATAGCCCACATTTAAAACTTAGAGTATACTGTATTTTGTGTTTTTTATGTATTTTATGAACTGTAATTTATGGTTCAAGGACCGTATGTACAAAAAATTAGCTTTTATCTAATTTTTTCCTTAAAACTTCCTATTACTTCCATGTTCCTTAAGGAAATGGAAGTATGGTGATGGCAAAAAAAATCGTGATCGAGATTATTGCAGATTCTGATTGTACTACACTCAAAACATGAAAAAAAGTCATTTTTCGAAATGTGTGTGTGTGTGTGTGTGTGTGTGTGTGTGTGTGTGTGTGTGTGTGTGTGTGTGTGTGTGTGTAGATTTTTTTCTATGGCAAACGATAACAGCCGCAAATTCAAACAGAATGAAATAAGTTTTTGCATACAGCCCTGATTTGTAGAGTACTCAAGACATATTGTTTTCGGTGAAGATCGGTTAAGGGAAAGGGGTAGTTTACCAGCTACGTTTTATGTTTTAACAAGGGTATTTTCTATGGCAAACGATAACAGCCGCAAATTCGTCGAAAAAAATCAAATAACTTTTTGCATACAGCCCTGAATTGTAGAGTACTCAAGACCTGTTGTTTTCGGAGAAGATCGGTTAAGGGGAAGGGGTAGTTTACCTGCAATCTTTTACGTTTTAACAACAGTAAAGTACTTGAAAATTCATTTAAACTTTTTCAAACAATGGTAATTGTTAAAAATAAAATAATTTTGTTGCCAGGCAATAAAATTATAATTTTTTCATTTTAATGTAAATCATGTATGAGAGAAAATATATCGTTCGTGGCAGGCAAGCATATCTCAATTATGTAATGTTTACGTTTCCATTTTATTATTATGATTATTGCAATAAAAAGGCAGGGAACACACACACACACACACACACACACACACAAAATTCGCGTTATTTCTGGCCTCACTAATGTTTATTTTCTTACATTTGCACGCTTTTTAAATGGAAAGTGTCGAAACCCACACCAACATAACGCGCGCAAGCCGAAAAATTGTCCAGCGTGGATAGCGATTTGCTTCCTGTGGATCGCTGGGCAGTGTAACTGCACGTGTTTACAGAGGAACGATTCATAGACAGAATTTTCGTCTTTAGGGAATGAACCCTCTGCAAGATGCTGAGGGTCCATGAGTGACTTCGGAGCGCTCCTTCTTTTCCGCGTGTTTGTTCTGTGAAACGTACACTGTAGATTCGCAGCTTTACTGTAAGCAACGCTCAATAGGAAATGTTGAAAATTTTTGTCCACGGTGTACCCTCATACACACTAAACCTGCTCTGATGTTTTAATTACGGACATCATAATATTAAAACTTTGGAAACTTGAGCACTACTTAATGGAGATCAAACATTAACTTATACAAGCCATTAATTTTATGCATATTTTTTATATATATGTGTACAACGTTATCGGCAACAAAGAAGTAGTTTTTGTTAAAATTCCTTCCCGGGGTGTTTGGCCGTAGTCCAATGTTTTCTACAAAACCAGACGTTTCGGCAATGCCATCGACTTCCATCATCAGTGAAAATCGAGTGCGATAACGTGAGGTGGTATACGTTAGTGACCACAGTACTGTGGTTAAGGCTGAAGCAGTAAGTAGAAAGAAGTAGTTTCTATGGTAATATTTCATTTCGAAAATGATTTTAAATATAAATCTTAGAGCATGGAAGTTATGTATGGTTCTTCATACCGATATTTTTCCTGGGCTATCACACAACACTAGCGTGGCCAGCCATGGTCTCGCCAGCCAACCTATACAAGAATGACCTTCGCACGTGCGAAATGAATGAAATTTTTATTAGCGTCGCAACGAAGTGTTTCTCCACTGCGGATCTCAAAGTCATAGTACGAAATCTATCGTCAAGTCTATATAACAAAGGCACACTTACACTACACACGCGCGCGCGCGCCCGCACACACACATTCCATCTCCACCGTGTGGCTCACCACTGCACCCGGTTACTAGATGGCTGATTTCTCTCTGGCACTGGTGGAACGTGAGTTTCACGGCCAGGCAGGCCCGGCTCCAGGCAGGGGCGAACCGTGCCACCGCCCATGGCGGCAAATTTTAAAAGGCGGCAGATTCCGGGATGTTAAATTTTGAAATTGAGGGAAAAAATATTGAAGTCTTGTCGGATAAGTGTACTAAACTGTGCAATGGCTTAACGCATGGTGAATCAAAAGACATCAGTGCTATTGATTTACAGGATGAACTTACAGTGCTTCCAACAACTGTAAAACCTAACAGTACTCCTGTCGAGACTTTAAAATTTATTCAAGAGTATGGGTTCGCGCCAAATGTTGGCGTCGCTCTAAGAATTTTGCTAACATTACCTGAGACAGTGGCAGGCGGAGAAAGAGGGGCGAAGCTCAAACTTATTAAAACTTATCTAAGATCGAGTATGTTCGAGACTCACCTGAGTGGTCTGGCGACTGTACCTATATAACATCAGTTATCTGAATCACTTGACTACAACGAAGTCATAAACGAGTTTGCCAGTGCAAAAGCTAGACGAGTATTTTTACCTAAGGTATATGACACATTACTTTTGATATATTTCAATCATAATGAATTTTAGTTAGTATTTTAATTTTAAGTCATCACATAGGGATACATTTTTATTGTCTCACGATTCCTTGTATTGTCTGTATAATTTTTACTGTAGCCGTTCGCCGCATCGTAAACGCAAAAAAGTTCTAGTTATTTGATAAACACAACAATGCAAACATTCCTAGTCGTCATTTGAAAGCAATCGCCATATCTTTAGCGTAGGTCTAGTGTGCGTGAATGTGTTCAGAGTTAAAATAGGGAGGGGGCGGCACTCATAAATACTGCACAGGGCGGCAGAAGCGCTGGGGCCGGCCCTCCTGCCAGGGGGCGCAACAAGTAGGAAACCTAATGCTTAAAGGCAGAAAAAGAAGATGAAGAAATATCTTTTTCGTTTTCTGATAATTGAAAAATTATCTAATATTTACATTTATGTAATATTAAATGTATTTCGTGGAAAATAGTGTGCGAGTTCTGTTACTCTTAATATATATATATATATATAGTAACGTTACATAACCCAGTCCCAAAAATGATAACATAATCACCCCACTATAAAGGTCAGAAATGGGTATAATATACTTAGCTCTAGATTACCTTGTATCACAAAACATTATAAACTATAATTAAGTGATATAAGGAGTACAAAGTGAGTTATAGTGTGCCCAGTTAGAAAATAAGTGATTTTAAAAGGAGCATCTCACAGACTTATGCTGTAGATGTAGAAACAATTGATTATAATAGTAGACTATATGCTACTGACCAATTATGTGTTTTGTTTGAATATTGTATAATTTGTGTTGTGTAGGCCACAAAGATTTTGTACCTAGGTCTAATTTTATATTTAATAGAATAATTATGTTTGAATATAAGATAACCCAGGGTTAAATATAAAATAATAATACAAAATAAAATAATACTGTGTGAGTAAAATGGCAGAAGAAAATAGTTCAGTGTAAGGATACTATAAGAAATTAATAAATAATATATAAATACAATTAAAGGAAATAAAAATATTAAAGACCTATATATAAAGTTAAGAGGAAATAAAAGGAAAAACCTTATATAAATCAAATTGGATAATAAACCAAAGTTAAAAAGGATTATTTTTCTATAAATAAGAAATAAATTTATAATAATTAAAAACAGCCTATATACTCAAAAGTATATAGATGTACCAATAAAAAATGATATAAAAATTATTGGTACTAACAGTAACCACCTAACAAGATATGAATTAATTGTTAAAACGATTGAAAACCGTTCGTTTGGGAAAAGTGGAATGCCATCAAAAATTTAATAAATCCTTATGAAAACTTTTGGAAACAGTGCTAAATTTAATAGAAATTAACTAGTAGTATCCACCTTATGTTAGAACTCCTTCAAATATCAACTTTAACGTCCTGTATTCGATGAAAATTTGAAATAACCCAGCTACCAGATCAGGCCTAGTTGGACGGCACATCGAGATTTTGGTGAGGTTGTATCTTATGAAAATTTAACGAAATTACAAAACAACTATAACTCCAACACTAGAAACAGCACCATCCAAGTAAACAGTTCGAGAAAAGAGGTAAAATAAACTTTATTAATAATTGTTAACCAAGAAATCCTCATATCGAATCTTTGTGCAGTTCCAATAATTAGTAACTGATTTCATGTTTATAATAAAAACATATACCGTACTCTAGCGGATAAACCCTGAACTACATACTACGAAAAACCAAAAAATTAGAAATTTATGCTTTCTCTTGTAAAGCGTAGTATATAATTATTCATTTCTGACCGTCTCATAACACAAAGAACTTACCCTTAACCCTGGGAAAATTAATAAATGAATTCTTTATTGTTTAATGCTTAATCAAGGATAAACAAATAATTTGTTATAATACCAATGTTTACCTAATTAGATCGATCCAATGTGTTGTTGACAGAAAAATCGATTATCATATTTTTGTACTGGGAGAAGAGAAAATCAGTGTATTACATAAATAAATACTCTGAATATTTTGTTATACATAATAAAACGTGTATTATTTCTTGTAGAGGGTAGTTGTTACAGAGTTTCAGGAAGCCAAGAAGAGGACGAACCGCCGGGAAGTATCATCGACAATTGGTGTTGGTTTAACCTAAAATTTGGAGACAGACGTCAAAATCAGCTGGTCTCATGAGCGGCGAATATAAAATAAGTAATTGTATACTCCGGGGTTAATATCCTGGGTCCTACTCTTTCTCCTAACTACAATTAAACAACTCCATTAATCTCTCCCAAATCACACACGCTCGATTTCAGAATTTTTGGGTAAACATAAAATTTAACCGCTTTGAACATTAGCAAATATAATTCATAAGTGATGATCGCAAAAGGTACTCTGACTGCTCCGAGACTTTCACGATAAAAACCCGCAACACGTTACAAAATGACGTATTAACGTGGGGCTTAATTGGGAAAGCTTAATTAATAAACGATACTTTCACGAGATACACGCGGACGTTACAAAATGACGCATACAACGTGGGGCATATAATATAACTCTATACCTTTCAAAGAATCATTACGTTACAATAAATATATATATATACATATATATATATATATACCATCTGTTATTCTTAATATTGTTCTAACTGATCGTCGTATGGTACAGTGGAAACAAATTACAGACACCAATGAACCCACTAATAACCCAGCTTTAATTAATCACAAATACCAGCTTGTAATCAACTTGTACAATAATCCAAGTTAAATTTGTCCACACGCAATAATAATGTCAAATAATAGATTTCCACACTAATCATAATACAATAACACTTCGCTACAATACTTCAACCACCACTCGATCGCACTAAGGAAAATCGCTCAACGTAACTGACTGTGACAAAGCCAGCTGCTTTGGTTTTTATAGGTTGCGTAAATGTTCTAGAATAAACTTTCCATCCTTACTTAGGTGTGCCAGCTAATGCGTATTTTAAGTGTGCTGTTGAACAATCTGGAACATACTTGTGTGTGGCCTTGACTAAGGCTACACCTGATCGACTACCGCGGGGGGACGGATAGAGGGCCCTCTCGGTTGTTCAAGAGGGTTCCTTAGTTGCGTAACAATATCAACATAAACCATCTGTTACCCTTAATATCAATATATACCATCTGTTACTCTTAATACCAACATATGTCAATACTCCAATTATTAAAACCGGTCATGGACCCAAGTCCTGGAATAGTCATTGCTTTACTGATTAAAGTACCTTTGTTACATGAAATCACCAATATTTTGATAAAAATGCTATGATAATTTTACGGCTAATCGCGGATCGCAAATATGTCTGTTAATTTTTCCACTCGTTTCGGGGCAGTGCAATTCTGTGTCGGCTCTGTACCAAAAGGCCGCTAGTAGTTCGTATTATAGTATACAGTAACGAAAGGAAACTGCACAGCCATTTCAATTCACCGTGAGAAGAATTCATCAGTGAGAAAGACTTACTACGTCCCGTCGGTTGGCATTGATCACTTTCCACTGGCCGTGGGCTTGGCTCCTGTCCAAGTTACAACATTATTAAAATTACTTCTCGAGAGATTGCAAATTGAGATTCCTCGTGTTTAATTCTCCATACGCCTTCGCACAGATGTTAGCACGTACTGCTCTCCACTTTGTAAATATCTTTTGTAGCGGGTATTTAATTTGCTTACTTAATTATGTAAGAGCCGTTTTAAAACCCAAATAACACAGCCTTTAAAGCATTATATTGACTTTTATTTCTTATAAGAAAAACTTAAGATATTGGCAGTATAATAATTCCGTTTTTTACAAATTATAAAATAGCTAAATTACTAAATCGAATTTTGAAACATAAAAACGCTTCCAACAACACTATATAAAAACCAGCATCGAACTGCCGGATTAAGTAGGCCTACTAAACGTACAAAGTAAACAAAGATGCAAAATTATACACTTTCGACATTTCAATCGTGTACCCGAGCATTCAAATTGACGTTACTATAAATATTATAATACAAAATAGGTGTCACTGATTTTAAATTGTTTTTACGAATTAAAAAAATTGCAAAGTTGTGTAAATATGTTAGGTGCAAAGTTGTGTAAATATGTTAGGTTAATAGTGAACTAAGTACAAGAAAAGGATTTCAGACTTATCCAGCTTGATCTCTCAGCATGTGAGTGCATTTTCTTTTAATCGAAATAAAATTATTTTTAATATTTACGTTATTCTTTTAATACTATTTAAGCATTTAGAATATGGCCACATTCTATAAAATATTATGTTTTGCTTAAAGGAGACATATTTGTGGCAGCGGGGAAATTTTGGATAGCTATGTGGGGAAAAGATTTTGATTGACCTGGCAACACTGCTTTTTCGTTTCAGCTGTTTCGTTACACGTTGAATCAGTTAAATGTCCTAGGAGTGCGAAGTGTACGGGTGTGAACCGGGCACAAAGTGCCGTATATGGAGATCTAGAAAGAATTAATCATCGAGTAGGCAAGAAAACGATAGACAGTTCAATTCCAATAGAAATGTAGAAGTGTTACAGCCAAGTCTAAAGCATGATGAAAGAAGAAAAAGAAACAGAAGAAGGAGAGGAGGAGAAAAAAAGAAGAAATCCATAGACTAACGAAATGTCGGATGACTCACTGAAAATTTTGCTGAACCCACAAAAACTCTGTTTCTCTGCTTGTGGATTCAATAATTTTTATACTAAACAATAGCTTATAATTTTTTTTTAAATTGTCATGATAAAATTGAAATAAAAGTAAACTTTTATTTATATTTAACAAAAAAATTCATTTTTGTCATCTACTATAAAAAAAATATACTGTCAGCTACAGAACCTGTATAGAGGCAATTTTGAAATAATTACTACATATATATAGTAACTATTAATATGTACGGAATATTGCAATGATATTCCTATTAATATCAGAATGACTAATATTCTCTCTGAGCTGCAGAACACGCTTACTAATTTGAACGAAGTAAATTTACATTTCTTATTTGATAAATTTCCATATTACGGAATTTTTCAATTCTGGAAAAATTACGAAAAATCCCGATTACTCTACTATTCCTTTTGTAATGTAACAATTGTAGAGGACACAATAATACAATAAACACTAAAAATTAAATTCAAACACTCGGTTACAACTCCTTTTAGTCTAACACCCTGCTGGATTATCACAATTTTTTTTTTAATTTTCGAACTCTTTTGGGCTTTAGGGATATCCTCAGGACGATATTTGGTGCAGTGAACGTCCAAGGAGCACGGAGAATAAGGACGAATTCAGAAATCCAGTAAATCTATGGAGATCTAGATATCGTCACTGACGTAAAGAAAAATAGAATCCGGTGGGCTGGGCATGTCCAGAGAATGTTAGAGACATGCACATTGAAGACAATTTTTATTTGGAGATCTGGTGGAAGAAGGAGGGGTCGGCCCAGAAAACGATGGATGGATGACCTTCAGGACGACCTGCGGAGGCTTGGTGTAAGAAGATGGAGACTGAGAGCAGAGGATCAAGACGACTGGAGGCGGATTGTCAAGGAGGCCAAGGCTGTCCAAGAGCTGTAGCGCCAATTAAGAATAAGATACAAAAAACTTGAAATTTACAAAAAGATGGATTAGTTAAAACTTCTCTTTAATTTGAACCTAGGCTACACAAATTTCTTCGATTTTGTAAACATTGTCAGCCCCTTTTTAGGCCCTGACGTCCAAAAATGTTTAATCTTTCAACAATGAACATTATACTCAAATTGTGGTTAAAGTCCCTTTAATTTGATATCCCACATGGGCTTTTGTTTTTTTTTTCTCAATTTTGGCCCCCCTCACATATTTGCCTCTCATCATCCCCCTTTTTTGAGAGTATCAACTCAAAAACAATAGGATTCTGAAAGGTAAAAATGTGGACACGCATGCCAAGGTATCCTGTTGATGTGTTTAAAAGTTATCTTGAGGCATACCCCTAAAAGTCATTCAAATTATGATCCGGGCTGTGGCAAAGGCTGTGGGTCGTACTGTCGTACACCATGTCAGTTGTTTTAAATATCGGTATGGAGAACCATCCGTGACTTCCATGTTCTAAGATTTTTATGTTTAAAATCGTTTTCGAAATGAAATATTTCCATAGGATCTACTTCTTTCTACTTCTTGCTTCAGCCTTAGCCACAGTACTGTGGTCACTAACGTATACCACCTCACGTTAGCACACTCGATTTTCACTTATGATGGCAGTCGATGGCACTGCCGAAACGTCTGGTTTTGCAGAAAACATTGGACCACGGCCAAACAGCCCGGGAAGGAATTTTAACAACAAACTACTTCTTTGTTGCCGATAACGTAGTACACATAAAAAAGTATCCCCTCCCCCTTCAGCTACCCTGTTCATTTATAGATAGGCCTATTTCATCTACCTTTCTACAGTGGAGTATTACGACCTTCTCTTCAGGATATTTTATTTATCAAAATTAAGTACTTTACTCTTGTTAAAATACAAAACGTTGCAGGTAAACTACCCCTTCGCCCTAACCGATCTTCACCAAAATCAGTAGGCATTGAGTCCTCCACAATTCAGGCACGTATGGAAAAATTATTTGATTCTGTTTGAATTTGTGGCAGTTATCGTTTGCCATAGAAAAAATTCTACACACACACACACACACACACACACACACACACACACACACACACACACACACACACACACACACACACACACACACACACACACACACACACACACACACGAAACACTTTTCGAAAAATGACTTTTCTTCATGTTTTGAGGGTAGTACAATCAGAATCAGCTCTTATCTCGAACACGATTTTTTTGCCATGACCATACTTCCATTTCCTTATGGAACGTGGAAATAAAAAACGTTTCATTAAAGATGGCCTTCAGAGTTGAGGCCTAAACGTCTATTGATAATATCGCTCAGCAGGTTAATTATAGCAGACCACGACTTTACAGTGTGGATCTTAATTTGAATAACTATGACGCCGACCGTGAAAACCTAAGAAACCCCTAACAGTTAGACAAGCAGACAGACAGACAGATAGACAAACGCCAAACGGTCGATTTAAAAATGGGAACTTACTTCACTCTTTCAATAATAATAGTTAGGTAATAGTTATTATTATAGTCCTGGATCTGAATGGGTAGGCTCTCAGGTGACATTCTAATAAATAAGGGAGTTAAGCAGGGATGCCGTATTTCCCCAACCTTGTTTAATATATACATTGACGACATGCCGAGAGCATGGATATCCAGAGTGACTTCGGGAATACAGCTTAACAAATCAATTTGTATGGGGAAAATTCCTCCTTCCTATACGCGAATGACATAGTTCTTATTCATGAAAACGAGGATGATTTGCAAAGCGCTATGTTTTAATTGCAAGAAGTGGCAAGAGAGTACTCACTGACAATTTCAGTAAGAAAGACCAAAACCATGGCCTTTAAAGGTAAATATCCAGCGAGGACTAAGATAGTTATAAACAACAGCACTTTAGAACAAGTGAGACGTTTCAAATACTCCGCTGTGTGGTAAGCTATGAATCTGAATATGATATAAGAGACAAGGTGAACAAATTTAGGGATATTTGTGGTATGATTCATCGAAGTGTTAGAAATAAAATAAGACACAGCACAAGGATTAAATTTTATAAGGTAATTGCAACACGCACGTTGATTTATGCGAGTGAGGCGTGGGTCATGACAAAAAAGGAAAGCGGCAAGATTCAGAGTGCTGAATTGCAGTTTTTCGAAATACTTTAAATTATACATTGGAAGATAGGATAAGGAATGAAGATATCACAGCGGAACTCGAAGTAAAGGACATTAATGAAATTATTTCAATTTACAGAAAACAATGGTGGGATCATCTGCAAAGGATGCCAGAGGATCGATTGCCAAAAGCGGGACTGAACTATAAAGCCATGGGTAGAAGAGACGTGGGTCGTCCGAGGATGAGATGGGTGCCGGAACAGGTTTATATAACCTAATCCTTGAAGAGGAGGAGAAGAAGAAGAAGATGAAGTTATTATTAATAAACGATGCACCACAGAGAGAGAGAGAGAGAGAGAGAGAGAGAGAGAGAGAGAGCATGTTCATACAAAAAAACATCCGTTATGTGCGTTGGCCTACAAGTCATGCAAGCGACAACAAATCTTTTGACACGTCAACGCATACATGTTTTTTAAACTGTGTCTACTTAATGACTTGACGTCACAAATCCTTTCATAACTTATTAACTTACGGTCATCACTAAACTAAGGATAATCAGTAGCGTGGCGTCCGTGTAACCGCTGTTGCCGGCGGCAACAGTACTGGAAATAAGAGAAAAATAATATTAATTATATCACAGAACACTTTAGTTATTCAATAATTTGAAATGCGAACAATATTGGTAGGGAAACTTGAAGAAGCGCGTACTTAAAGAATTGCTTTCGAACTTCTGGACCCTTGCACCGTCTTGTGTTGCCGGCTCAGACATCGGCAATGTTTTACTACGTACGGCCATTGACCTAGTAGTAGTTGTCACTGTGCAAACTGTGGAGGAGGGGGGACACACTCGTCCGTCCAATGTGTTACCGCTGTATAAACCAGCAAAACGCTCAGTTTGCAGCTGTGTTCGTTTTTGGAACTGACGCGCGGTAGGTACTACGTACATATTTGTGTTTTGTTCGTTTAGTCATGTGTTTCTCTGTTTGTGTTCATTATTTTTAATTCGTTTATTATTTGTGTTCTGATTTATTCTGTGTAAGTATAATGAGAGTCAGATCCCGTTGAACCGGGACCCTCATCTTCTCCCAGCTAATGATAGAAAATGCTCTAAAAAGAACACTTGGTACAAGAAAAAATTCGAATTAATTTTTAGGTTACGTTTTAGGCCTACCACAACCGGCAACAGGTGTTATATACCCACGACACGCCACGCCACTGAAGGATAGCTTCTTTTGTCAACAGACTTACGTCCAGCCTGTAATTTGTTTTTATAATATTTTTTGTTCACATTCACAATAATTTAAAATTCTGATCTTCTTCTTATTTTCCATAACTGCGCCGATATCACATGTTGCCGTCTCAAAATCATTTATGCATAATTATAATTTCACGTTGTTCTGTCCCATAATCGAGGTTATTATCGGGACATATTGTCTGTTTTCCCAATGAAATCCTTCTTCGTTCACGTTCTTCGCTGTACCCTTGAGAGAACGATAGTCGAGTTTGACATCAAACTATTATTCGATGATACAAAAAAAAGTGTAAAACAGAATAGAAAAATACGAACAAAAAATTCTTGAATATGTGAATAGAAATAAAAAGACGCAACAAAAGGGGGATGACGTCATTTAACACAACAAAAGTGTGGTTATACTCGACTACAGTATAGTGACGGCAGTGGAAACAATCGATTTAAAGTATACAATACGACGATATGTTGGAAGCCATTGTTGTTGCGAATCTGCGTGTACTACGACAGGGTCATGGTCGCAACTCTCGAAATCAGACAGTATCAAGTGAAGGTCGACCAAGGTGACTGAACACCAGATGTCTTCCAACGCGTAATAAAACTTCCAAATAGCCACTTCTCGTTCCAGTGAACAGCGTCTTTAGCGGTTAATAAAACAATTTATACTTTTCTTCGTGTTATAACCGCTGCACAGTGCGTTCGATTTTTAACCCTTTTTCTTGTATCTCACAATCCGGGCAGCTTTTATCTCACAATTCTGGAGATTTTTCGGGCCAAGGTGTTGTTAACTGTCCTCTTTTCAAGATCCCAGGATAACTGTAAACGCAGCTCTATGCAGTAACTTTAACGACAAGATCTTTCTTGGTTATTCCGCCACTTATTAAAACGACATTTAAATAATATAGGAACAACAGACCAGATACGTAACTATGTGTGGGGGGGGATTTCATTATCACTTAACATAGGCCTATTTCTAAGCCAGATGCGTGTGTTAAAATAGGCCTTATAAATAATAATTATATGGCAAGAATCTTTAATATCTCCTTTGTCGTGAGGAAAATAGGGAGTCGAACCTTCAAGCAAGTCTCATCCCCTCGCCCCCCTCCCGAAACTAGTCTCGTCCTTCCAAAGGAGCAGCTCCTAGTTACGCCACTGCAATATACAGCATTTACTTACGGACGTAAAAAAATAATAATAATTGCACAAGCAACAGGAGCATTTTTCAAGAAAATATCTTTTCGGGCGTCTGGAAACCAGGAAAAAATTTTTTGAAGGTTTTCATTTGGAGCAATATGGACATATGGGTCCGATACTTGGACCGTGAGGAAATTGGAGTGCAGCTACATTGGAGCTTTTGAAATGTGGTGTGCTGCAGAAGGGCCTTAACAACATTGTGGACGGAAAGGGTATCTAATGATGAGATTCAGAAGAGAGTTGCTGATGAAAAAAGGAGACTGATTGGAACTCGGGATGGAAAAGCAATGTGGTTGGTCACCTGCAACGCTATTCAAACCGGTTCACCACCTTTATCGAAATAACAATTGAGGGCCATAGTGGGAAATGAAAGCCCATACACGAGTACATGGATGGATAAGATAAAAGGAGGAAGAAGGTATGCGGTGATTAAGAGACTGTCTACGGAAGGTAAGAAATTGCAAGCCCACCAAGCTGTGGGTTGCGGAGAAGAAAAAAAAGATACTAGTTACAAATGAAAGCCTTATTAACCACCTTAACCAGTACATATATATACAGGGTGTTCCGGGAGGAGAGGGAAATAATTTGAGAAATGGTTCTATAGTGTAAAAGAAGAAAGAAAAGTTCATATAAACATATGTCCGGAAACGCTTTGTAAGCGAGTTACGGCTAGCAAAAGATTTCGCCCGGGTTTCGGTTCCCCCGGGTAAATGAAGACTTTCTGAAATTCTGGGAAGGTAAATTAAGGGTCGAATTCTGTTGTTTCTTATGGTTTTTGACCTGAAATATCGAATAAAACAGGTCGCAGAACTGTATCTACCATAACTTTCATGATATCCGACGTAAAACAGAAAAATCTTTGCGTAAAAACGTATTGTATTGTTTTTAACCAAAATTGGAATTTTTTGTTGATTTTTATTGACTTTATTTACACCATTTTTCTCAGAATTAAATTCTTTACAAGTTTTGTTTTTAACTTTTATGCATTTATTAATCATTTAACAAAGTTATTGTACTTCTAACCTATAAACACGTTCTTGAGGGTTATAAAGGGTTGCACCAGGAGAAATCTTCTCAGAAATTATAATGTTAAAATGGGACTAGGCACAGATCATCACCATCATCATCATCATCATCATCATCATCTTGTCTTGTCGTGACTGTTGGTCCATTTTGGTTTTACTAATATTAATTTTCATACCTTTTTCTTCCAGCAGGCCTCCAACAGAGTTCCACACAATGTTTGTCTTAAGCATACACGGCCGGTCTCAGTATTCTGAAAATAACAGTAAAAACAACAGTGGCCTGTTAGGCCGTGGTCGGTTGCTATAAATTATCGACATCGTCGGCAACGTTTCGTATCCCACCCTTGGGGGACCTTCTTCAGGCTACAAAAAGCGACAGAGTGTTACGAAAACAGTTACGGCAGATCTTATGTGAAACGATACCCGACACTCTTTTCGGTTAAAAGCAACGTCCTAAGATCTGCCGTAACACTCTGTCGCTTTTTACTACGGCCTGAAGAAGATCTCCCGAGGGTAGGATAAGCAACGTCGCCTAACTGACCACTGCCTAACAGCCCGGTATTATACGATAGAGTGCTACACATCCTCAAAACAATGGCAACAACAAAACCAAGAATAGGACAGACGAGAAGCGTCTTCAGTCGAAAGCTGAGGCTGCACCTGTAATTTTAACTGTGCAGCGGAGACCTTAGTCTGAATCTCAAAATCCGTTATCATCCTTTGACCTGCATTAGAAATTGTCATGTTATAAAACTTGGCTAATATCAGTAGCTAATATAAAACTTCTCATGTTTTAAATAGTCTCCTAAAAAAATGGAAAACAATCCCCTGACGGTATTAAACTCTTAGCGGATGACCAAGTTATATTCGCCACTTTAGAAGACGATCTCCAGCGAGCAATATACATCTTACATAAAATAAGAAAGAACATAACTGTAACATATCTGAATCAAGGCTAAAGTAATGGCCTTTATAGGAGATGAACCGGTTCGGACCTAAATATCCATAGACAACACATGATGCATAGAACAAGTAAGACATTTCAGCTATCTTGGACGTGACATTACTTACGATCAAGATAGAGATATAGAAAATATAGTGACGAATTTCACAAGAATGTGTGGAAATATTTGGAGAACGTTGGAAAATAAATGTAGAAAACAATGGCAATACCTACACTACTGTGTGGTTCTGAAACTTGGGTCATAAAGAAAAAAATATGAACGTAAGATAGAAACAGCTGAAATGAAATTTCTGAGATTAGTTACAAGGTATAATAGACGAGATCATATAAGAAATGAGGAGATAAGAAGTTATTTAGATATTTTTGCCGTTAATTGAAGGATTAAAGAATACAGAAGAAAATTGATTCAACACACAGACAGAATGGAAGGAAGTAGAATACCGACGAAGCGAAAGATTAGATTACAACCGTAGAGGCAGAAGAAAAGTGGGTAGACCTAAGAAAAGTTGGTTGGTGTGGAATAGGAGCAGGCCGCTAAAGCCTAAAACCTTTAAGATGATGAGTTGCACACATTCAAGTTCTCTTACAATTTTGTTTTGCTTCGAACTATCAGCACAAAGACAGCTATCAGCTTTGTAGTTTATACTACAAAAACTCCTTCTGAGACTCCTTCTAAACTTATTCAAAGTCCACTGATCAACTTTCAATTTATTCCTTCCACCATATTCTAAGCATTTCAATCAAAGAATGCTGAAAGACGGGGCAGGCTCAGGCTTCCGCTTTGCTTTACTCTGTATTACTTCCATGTTCCGTAAGGAAATGGTGATAGCGAAAAAATCATGTTCGAGATAAGGGCTGATTCTGATTGTACTACCCTCAAACCATGAAGAAAAGTCATTTTCCGAAAAGTGTCTGTATGTCTATGTAGAATTTTTTCTATTGCGAACGATAACTGTCGCAAATTCAAACGGAATCAAATGATTTTTTGCACGTGTGCCTGAGCTGTAGAGGACTCAATGCCTATTGATTTTGGTGAAGATCGGTTAAGGGGAAGGGGTAGTTTACCAGCAACGTTTTATGTTTTAACAATAGTAAAGTACTTTATTTTGATAAATAAAGTATCCTGAAAAGAAGGTTATAATAAGCCACTGTAGAAAGGTAGATGAAATATCTATCAATGAAAAGAGTAGTTGATGGGGAGGGGGTAATTTTCTATAAATAAAAATGATAGTTGAAGGGGAAGGGGATAATTTTTTATATGTGTACTACATTATCGGCAACAAAGAAGTAGTTTGTTGTTAAAATTCCTTCCCGGGCTGTTTGGCCGTGGTCCAATGTTTTCTGCAAAACCAGACGTTTGGGCAGTGCCATCGACTGGAATTATTATTTATTAAAACGACACATGCTGTCAGACCTACAGAGAGAGAGAGAGATAGACAGACAGACAGAACGTGGGCGTGCGAGTAGATGTACACATGATAAAATTTTGTAGTTGGATTATAACAATACGTCTTTTCAGTTATTACAAAAGCGCGAATATGTTTTTGATAAGGAAAGCGATTTGTAAACAAAGCGAGTGCTGTGCTGTTTTTCTCACGCATCGGGCAGAGACGCTTAGTATCAATTAGCGAGCTGTGAAGGACGAATCGTCCTTCACAGCAAGACAACGCCAAGGTCATTTCGCACGCCTCATAATGCACAGCTTCTCGACAGATGTACAGTACATTACTCGTATACCTATATACAGCGTTGTTTGTTATTCAGCATTTCCGGTAGTTTTGACGGAATCTCCGCAGTTTGTGTGCGCGGCGGATATCCTGTGGTTCTGCAACTGCCTTCTGAATATTTAACTAACTGTTTGTTTTTTTAGACAGTTTTCTGGCCAAGGTAATATTTTCTCTGCCAAAAATGTGCAGTTACGTTGTTTACGCGTTTTTGCACCACATTAAACAACGGCTATAGCGACAGCAGAATGACGACGACGCGACAAGTCGGCTTCATTGAAGGTGACAAACTGCGATTGACGAATACTAATTGAGCAACGCCGCGGCAACGTGAACTAAAGACGGTAAATCTCATCTCACTAACGATGCAATCTGTTTAGGGTACAGAGACAGTGTTGGAAAGTGCTGCTCAATTAAGAACACATTACCTATAACATCAAAGGCTTCCGACTGCTGTCTTTTTCGCCGAGGCAGTTATGTAACACATGTGAGGAATGAATTAGTCAAGTGATTTCACGGCCGCCATCAATGCTAGAATCTTGTCTTGCCCGGATGTAAGGCCGTGGTCCGAAGACGCTAGTTACAAACGTTATTACTGACTGTGATAACTTGGTCAGTGTTACGCCTTATTCAAACTTTATGCACTGAAGATGGCCGTCGACGATACGGCCGAAACGTTTGCAACTAACGACTACAGACCACGGCCTTACAGCCCGGCAAGACAAGAATCTAGAATTAATCAATTATTAATAAATTGGTAATTTTTTATTCCCCCTGTTTAAACAAGAACATTTGCCTAAAATTGTAGTCTAACAGAATGTAATTCTACCTCAAAAATCTTACATTCAGAAAGTGACATAAATTTTTTCGATTCACACGTTCTTGGAGTCAAGATATTGTGTTTCTCAGGACACAACTGAGAGGTTATAACCCCTATTGGATAGATGGCCAATAAGATTTTCGTTGTCGTCGTCGTTATCCTTTACGGCTTAGACTGGTAGCCTGTTGCAGTCTCAATGGAAGTCGTCCAACCATCGGTTACGGGGTCTACCCACACACTTTTCTTCCCCCCTGGATGATAGCCAAGGGTTCTTCTTGAAAATCTAGTTGGTTCCAGTCTCTCTATGTGTAACCGCCACTTCGTTTTGTGCCGGTCGATTCTCTCATTTAAGCTTTCAGCTATGCCTAGCTCTATTCTAATATGATCATTTCTGATAAGATCTCTCCTAGTACAACCCTTTACAGCCCCAAGAACCTCATTTCCGCTCCTTGTATTTTTAGGTATATCTTTGGCCTTTCTACTCCAAGTCTCACTACCCTACAGTAGTTGAAGTATGGCCATTACATTACAATATTTCAATTGCGTCTCCTTCCTTGTTTTCTTCTTTAAGTGTTCAATGATACAGCCACAAAGTGAATGGAAGAGACTAATTTTGCTTTCAACCTCCTTATCATCTTGGTATGTGATGCTGCACCCAAGATACTTGAAATCTGGCACCTGTTCTATTGGCGAGTCTTGTATGACAATCTTTGTTCTAATATGATTTGGCCCAGAAAAAGCCATAACTTTTGTTTATATAAAACAAAATTTAAAAATTTGCCAATAAGATTTTATATAATATAATCTACTGGCAGGCACTACCAGGAGGCCGTGATACAAAATAGTGAACGGTACTTTCCCAATTGTACCCGTACTATGTTTTCGATGTTTTGAGTACGCAAGAGTATCGATATTTTTTACACAGTGAAAAAGAATTGTACCAATATTGTGAGTGATTGTACTGCTGAATTTAATACGAAAATGTGTAAAGTTAAGTAAGAATATTTTGGTTTTCTAGTTTATTGTTTAAAGAAAACAAAACATATGGTTGGTAAAACGTATAATATAACGTTCAATAAGTAAACACAGTTATTGTAACAGTATAACATTTTGTGACAGTATCGACACGAGTAAATCAAACGCAACTGAAAGCAACAAAGCATTGCTACGACATTCCATCGTTTTCTTATTCCTCTTTCATAAACATGATAAACCTACACTTAAAATATTGTACACAATGGATTTATTTTATGACTATCATCACCTTCTTCTTCTTCTTCTTCTTCTTCTTCTTCTTCTTAACGGTTTTAGGCTTTAGCGGTCTGGTTCTATTCCACAGTCCATATTTTCTCAGGTCTACCAACTTTTCTTTTGCCTCTAGGGTTGTAATCGTTCGCCCTCTTCGGTATTCTACTTTCTTCCATTCTATTGATGAGTTGAATCAATTTTCTTCTGTATTCTTTAATCCTTTCATTAATTGGAAAACTATCTAAATCACTTCTTATCTCCTCATTTCTTATATGATCTCGTCTATTACACCTTTTAACTGATCTCAGAAATTTCATTTCTGCTGTTTGCATCTTCTGTTCAT